>JAKCOX010000085.1:1788674-2391993 GCA_022605575.1 Laterallus jamaicensis coturniculus
TTTTCCTTTTTTTCATGGTTTTTTCCTTTTTTTTTGGGTGTTTTTTTCTTCTTTTTTGGTGGGTTTTTTTTTTCCTTTTTTTTTTTTGTGTTTTTTGTTGGATTTTTCTCCCCCCCCTTTTTTTTTTCTCTTTTTTTTTTCTTTTTTTTTTCTCTTTTTTTTTTTTTTTTTCCTTCCCTTTCTTAAATAGAATTTCTGGCCCTGAGGGTTTCAGGGAAAACATTGCAAATGGGAAGCAGCAGCGCCCAGCCGCCTGCCTGAGTCAGCAGGCAGCATCTCCCAGCTCCACAGGCTTTGCCAAGGGGGTAGGAGAGCGGCACAGGGCCACCCCCGCTGTGCTCCGGGGCAGGGGCTGAGCTGGTGGCAGTGGAAAGGGACAGGATTTGGGGGTTTTCCTTCTCCCACCCCAGCCATGGGGTCCCACGCTCTGTTCCCATGGCTGGGGGGTCAGCACATCCCCACATGGCTTGTGGGATACAGGAGGGTGGGGGGCACTGGGTTCACCAGCCTTCCTCATCCTCAGGGTCTTCCTCCAGCATTTCTAGCTGCTCCTGGGCTGTTTCACTCAGGGACCCCCTTGGATGGAGCCTGGGACCCTCTTGGACTGAGCATGGGATCCCCTTGGATAGAGCATGGGACCCCCTTGGATGGAGCCTGGGACCCCCCTTGGATAGAGCCTGGGACCCCCCTGGATTGAGCATGGGACCCCCCTTGGATTGAGCCTGGGACCCCCCTGGATTGAGCATGGGACCCCCCTGGATTGAGCATGGGACCCCCTTGGATTGAGCCTGGGACCCCCTGGATTGAGCATGGGACCCCCTTGGATAGAGCCTGGGACCCTCTTGGATAGAGCCTGGGACCCCCCTTGGATGGAGCCTGGGACCCCTTTGGACTGAGCATGGGACCCCTTGGATGGAGCCTGGGACCCCCAAACCCTTCCCAGCCCGGTCCCCCCAGGACCCCCGGGGCTGTGGCGGCGGCCCGGCTGCTGAGATGGATGAGAGCACTGAGAGTGGCAATAAAGGATGTTTTATTACAAGGAATCCCTGGTTCTCCTCAGGAGGCGGCTCGGGGGCGGCACAGGTTGGGTCTGGGTGGGCACAGGGCTGGGGGGGGACACAGGAGGTGTCGTTTGGGGGGGTTGGGGGGTGTGGATGTCCCATCCCTGGCCATCGCTGTGCCTGGGGATGGCTCTTTTACTCCTTAAACCCAGCCAAACCCTTCCCATGGGGCTGGAGGGTCTCGTGGGGGTGAGGGGCCCTGTGGAGCTGCCACCATTCACCCCCCCATCCCTCCCCCCCCCCCAAGGCACCCGGAGGAATTTGAGTAGGAGAGGAGATGGCTGAGGAGAGGAGAGGAGGAGGGGAGGCAGCTCAGGGAGCAGGGAATTTGCTGACAGGAGGAGAGGAGCAAGCTGCTGTGGGAGTGGGGGTGGACGAGCCCGCTCTCCCCTGGGAGCAGGGAGCTGAAGGGGGGGCAGCGTGAGACCCCCCAAGCCCCCCAAAACCTTGCCCCATGGGGCAGCGCATCCTGGGTGTTAGGCCCATCAACCCCGGTGTTGGGGCGGGTTGAGCAAGCCCATCCTTGCAGTGGCCATGGTCATCGAGGCCTTGGGGGACCTGGGGACTTGGGCAAGCCCATCCTTGCAGTGGCCATGGCCATCTAGGCCTTGGGGACCTGGGCAAGCCCATCCTTGCAGTGAGTTGTGGCCATCGAGGCCTTGGGGACTTGGGCAAGCCCATCCTTATAGTGGCCATCATGGCCTTGGGGACTTGAGGACCTGGGCAAGCCCATCCTTGCAGTGGCCATGGCCATCTAGGCCTTGGGGACCTGGGCAAGCCCATCCTTGCAGTGGCCATGGCCATCTAGGCCTTGGGGACCTGGGCAAGCCCATCCTTGCAGTGGCCATGGCCATCTAGGCCTTGGGGACTTGGGCAAGCGCATCCTTGCAGTGAGCTGGGGCCATCGTGGCCTTGGGGACTTGGGCAAGCCCATCCTTGCAGTGAGCTGGGGCCATCGTGGCCTTGGGGACTTGGGCAAGCACATCCTTGCAGTGGCCATGGCTATCATGGCCTTGTGGCCTTGGGGACGTGGGCAAGCCCATCCTTGTAGTGAGCTGGGGCCATTGTGGCCCTGGGGACTTGGGGACTTGGGCAAGCCCGTGTTTGCAGTGGCCATGGCTATTGTGGCCTTGTGGCCTTGTGGCCTTGAGCAAGCCCATCCTTATAGTGGCCATCGTGGCCTTGCGGACTTGGGCAAGCCCATCCTTGCAGTGAGCTGGGGCCATCATGGCCTTGGGGACTCGAGCAAGCCCATTGTGGCCTTGGGGACTTGGGGCAAGCCCATCCTTGCAGTGAGCCATGGCTATCATGGCCTTGGGGCCTTGGGGACATGGGCAAGCCCATCCTTGCAGTGGCCATGGCCATTGAGGCCTTGGGGACTTGGGCAAGCCCGTGTTTGCAGTGGCCACGGCTATTGTGGCCTTGTGGCCTTGGGGACTTGAGCAAGCCCATCCTTATAGTGGCCATCGTGGCCTTGGGACCTTGGGCAAGCCCATCCTTGCAGTGAGCCATGGCTATCATGGCCTTGGGGCCTTGGGGCCTTGGGCAAGCCCATCCTTGCAGCGACCTGTCCCCATCACGGCCCTGGGGACACCCTTCCTGTGTCCCCCTGCTCCATGTGAGACGTCCCTCCTCCCGCATCACCCCTCAGTGGTACCCAGGGCGCAGCCAGACGGGGGTTTGGGATGGATGTGGGAGAGGAGGTGGGTTACTTCCAGGGTCCCCCAGCACCGTGCTGGGAATGGCATCAGCAATTTGTCCTCTCCCAGTGGCCGGGCGCCGGCGGCGGCGCAGGATCCCCCGCGGAGCGCGGCGGCCCGTGGAAGCCCATCTGTGCCAAGGATAATAACAATCACCAGGATAGTTAGATGGAGCCTGATGGCTCCCAGCAGCTTCCAGAACCCATTCGAGGAGGCAGCCGCTCGCCTCCCCTCATTACTGGAGCGCGATGGCTACGGGAGCCGCTCGTTACCCAGCCCAGCTCCAGCGCTGGGGCAGGACTGGAGCTCCCTCCCAGGGGGAGGCGTGATGCCCGGTGCTCCCGCAGCCGTGCTGGGATGGAGAGGGTGGGATTTCACCTCCAGCTCTCCGGGAAGAGGGGAAAAATAATCCCTGATATGATTTTGGCTCAGGAAAAAGCTCCTCAGGAGGGAGAAGCAGGTGAATCCCCTGCTTAAATAACCAGCCACGTCGGAGGAGTCTGTACCCCAGCCCCCCCGACCCCCCCTTAAGTCTCCTTATTATTATTATTATTCTATTTTTTTCCCAAAAAGCAATTACAAGGCAGCTTCTTTGCCAGCGTTGGGATGCTCTGGTGTGACCTCTATTCCGTGGTAATTAACTGCCTTCCAGGAGGGGCTGCGGCGGGCGCCGCTCGCCCGGCTTCTGCCTGCTCAGCCCAGGGTGATTTGCAAAGAGCTGGAGGGAAACTCGATTTCCCAAGGAAAGGCAGCTCCTCTCCAGCCTCCTTCCCCCTGCCAGCAGCAGCAGCTCCTCAGCTTGATGGGAAAAGCCATTTCACAAGTGGGTCAAAGTCACGGGGATAAAGGCGATGGGGTGAGGGCTGGGATGAGGCTCAGCCCCGCATCAGGCACCAGAGCATCCCCACCGGCCCCTCCACGACTCCCTGGTGCCTTCTTCCTCTCGTTTCTGTTGGGTTTTGGGGCAGGGGTGAGGGCCAGGGAGCCATGGTGGGGGCAGGACTGCAGCCCCAGGAGCAGCTCCCCTGGGACCAGGCTCTCCGGCTTCCCCAGCGGGTTTCGGGGTGGGTGCCGGGTGCTGGGCTGGTGCTGGGTGCCAGCCTGGTGCTGGGTGCCAGCTCACAGCTGGTCCTCGCAGAGGCGTTTGCTGAGTGGATACCGAACAGATGGGGCCGTGCTGGAGCATCCCTGCGGGGCTGGCAGGCTGTGGCATCCATCAGTGCCTCGATCGGCACCGTTCTCAGCCGAGATGGGATGGGGGATGTGGGGCAGGGCAGGTGGTGGTGACCCAGCCCTGCCCTGGCCATCGGGACCCCATCTCCAGCACCCCAAACTCCTCAGCCAGCTGCCCCCCTCGGCTAATCCTGCATGGGGGGGACAATCCACTCCCCTGCCCCTGGCCCCAGGCTGTGGCCGAGCCCTGAGCCTGTTTTGCTGGCACTAATCCTGTCCCCACAACCCGCTGTCCGTGCTGCCAGCCCTGTCTGTCCTTCCCCAGCTGCCCCCCACCACCACGACCAGGTTTCCCCCCACAATGGGCTCCCCTGGGCACTGCTGACCGGCCCCTTTGCCCCTCAGTGCCTCAGTTTCCCCACCTCCCGAATCCTGCTGCTCCCAGTGATGGGCTCAGGCAAGGAGACCACATTTGGGTGTCACAGGGTGAAGAGAGGACACAGCCTCACCCAGCAGCTCCAGTCACACCCCTCAGTGCCATCAAGCCGTGGGATTTACCCACAACACCCCCCTCCAGCATCACCCCAGGGCTGGTCCAGCCCAGAGTCCGAGCATCCCCTCCCACCCAGCGCCAGCCCCAACAGCCACCACAGGGGTGCCACAGCCATTTAGTATTTATTTCCCCCCCCTTAATTTAATATTTATCCCCCCCCCTCCCTCCTCCCACTAATTCCTGGCTCACACTCCCACCCTCTAACGAGGCTTTGCTTGCTGTGTGTGTGTTTGCCTCCCAGGCTCAGCATCGGACAGAGGTGCTAATAAAGCCGACAGCTGTCGCTGGGGATTAGGTTGGGTTCTCGTTAACATGCTGCTTCCTTCCAATAAATAATTGTGCCCCCCAAACCAGCTGCAGTTATTAAAGCAAACACCAGCACAGGCCTGACGCACCGGTGATGGGCGAGCGGGGTGCCATGGGCGGATGGGGGGGTGCTGGGCTGAAGTGGGGGGGTGGGAGCATCCCCAGGCAGACTTGTCTCCATCCCCATCCCCATCCTCATCCCTGTCCCCTCCACGGGGCCAAATCCAGTTCTCCCAGTGTGGATAACAACACAGCATCATCCCAGTCCCTGGGTGACAGGCAAGCAGGGTTCCTGTGGGCAGATGGGGTGGGTGTTGGGCTGAAGTGGGTGTGGGAGCATCCCCAGGGAGACTTGTCTCCATCCCCATCCCCATCCCCATCCCCATCCCTGTCCCCTCCATGGGGCCAAATCCAGTTCTCCCAGTGTGGATAACTGCCCAGCATCATCCCAGTCCCTGGGTGACGGGTGAACGGGGTGCCATGGGAAGATGGGGTAGGTGCTGGGCTGAAGTGGGTGTGGGAGCATCTCCAGGCAGACTCATCCCCCCTCCCCCTCCCCCTCCCCCCTTCCCATCCCCCTCCCCCTCCCCCTCGCCCTCCCCATCCCCATCCCCATCCCCCATCCCCATCCCCATCCTCTCCATGGGGCCAAACCCAGTTCTCCCAGTGTGGATAACTGCCCAGCACCACCCCAGCCCCTGGGTGACGGGTGAGCAGGGCTCCCATGGGCAGCTGGGGTGGGTGCTGTGCTGAAGTGGGTGCAGGAGCATCCCTGGGGATACTCATCTCCATCCCTGTCCTGACTCACCTCCATCCCCATCCCAACTAGTCTCCATCCCCATCCCCTCCACGGGGCCCAATCCAGTTCTCCCACTGCAGATAACTGCCCAGCATCATCCCAGTTCCCCCCATTCAGTCCCAGTCTCCGCGGGGGAATTCTTCACCCCCACCCAGAACTCCCCATCCTCCAGCAGTGATGTGATTCCCTCTGCTGCCACCTCACCGCGGGGCAGACTCTTCCCCATCCCATCCCCCCGCGAGGCTGAGCTGTGCCCCAGCTCCACTCCTGTGATAAGAGACAAGAGCAGAGGGGGACTCGTTACATCCCAGAGGGGGGTGGAAACCCAGACCAGTCCCATCCCAGGGCCGGGGACTTTGTGCTGGGGTGGCAGTTGTCATGCTCCTTGGGTGATGCTCATTACACCCAGGACCTGGGGGGAGAAATAGGGGGTTCTCAGTGGGTTTGAGACATCTGAGAGTCACCCCAGGCTGCTGGGGGGGCGACTGAGGCTTCTTGGGGCAGATGATGGAGACCCAGGAGCTGGAGGCAGGAGCTGGGGGCAGGAGCTGGAGGCAGGAGCTGGAGGCAGGAGCTGGGGGCAGGAGCTGGGGACAGGAGCTGGAGGCAGGAGCTGGAGACAGGAGCTGGAGACAGGAGCTGGGGACAGGAGCTGGGGACAGGAGCTGGGGGCAGGAGCTGGAGACAGGAGCTGGGGACAGGAGCTGGGGACAGGAGCTGGAGACAGGAGCTGGGGACAGGAGCTGGGGGCAGGAGCTGGAGACAGGAGCTGGAGACAGGAGCTGGGGACAGGAGCTGGAGACAGGAGCTGGAGGCAGGAGCTGGAGACAGGAGCTGGGGACAGGAGCTGGAGGCAGGAGCTGGGGGCAGGAGCTGGAGGCAGGAGCTGGGGACAGGAGCTGGGGGCAGGAGCTGGAGACAGGAGCTGGAGGCAGGAGCTGGGGACAGGAGCTGGGGGCAGGAGCTGGAGACAGGAGCTGGAGACAGGAGCTGGGGACAGGAGCTGGAGGCAGGAGCTGGGGGCAGGAGCTGGGGGCAGGAGCTGGAGGCAGGAGCTGGGGGCAGGAGCTGGAGACAGGAGCTGGGGGCAGGAGCTGGAGACAGGAGCTGGAGACAGGAGCTCACCCATTCCAATGGCAGTAACACTGTGCCACAGCCCACGGGCAATACAGCACCAGGGAACGAGCCTGGGGGTGCTGTGGGGCTGCTTGGGGGTTGGGGGTGCTGGGGAGAGCGCTCACCGGTTTGGGGGAGCCCCTCTGACCCCTTTCCTGCAGTGGGGAATAGTGGGGAGGGGGGTGCTGCTTCTCTAGGCATCATTGTGGATCCCTGGATCACTCCCTGACCCCCCAGATCACTGACTGACCCCCAGATCACTCCCTGACCCCCAGATCTCTGCCTGACCCCCAGATCTCTGCCTGACCCCCTGGATGGCTTTCTGAGCCCCGAGATTGCTGACTGACCCCCAGATAGCTTCCTGATCCCCCAGATCACTCCCTGACCCCCAGATTGCTTCCTGTCCCCCTGGATAATTTCACGACCCCCCAGATAACTTTCTGACCCCCCGGATTCCTGCCTGACCCCCAAATAGCTTCCTGACCCCCAGATCACTGCCTAACCCCCAGATTGCTGCCTGACCCCCCAAATAGCTTTCTGACCCCCCAGATCACTGCCCAACTGGTTCCTGTGGCTGGAAAGATGCTGCTGAGCACCCCAGGGTGGCGTCTCCCTGAGGATGCTCCTGCATCCCCATCCCCAGCGCACAGGGCAGAGCAGGATCCATCCCACCTGGTACCCACGGGACAGGGCAGCACCAGGGATGCTCCCAGGGATGAAACGTCACCCTGGGGTGTCCTGATGGGGGTGGGGTGGGGATGGGGGGGTGTTTCTCCTTCCTAATTGTCCTCATTTGCCCAGGCCTTAATTCATAACTCAGCAGGCAGGAGGGATGTCCCCAGGAGAGCGTTTAGACAGGAGATGGGATGAGTAATTTACTGGGAACATGAAGCCAGCACCAGATAACTTATTTATGAGAAGTTTCTGGACAGATCTGCAGCTCAATAATTTACAGCACACAGTGTTTAGGCAGGGTCACCAGTAAATAATTCACTGCTAAACTAGAGAGGGGGTTAGGAGGGGGTTAATGATGGTCTCACCCCAGATTTGGGGCTGTAAATAGACACTGATGGTGTCCCAGTAACAGAGGGGGGTGTGTGTGTCCCCCACCCCAGGCTGGGTGTGCTGAGACCTGATGTGGTGGGTGTGGGGGTTGTGATGGAATGTGTTTGGGTTTTTGGGGGGGTGGGTGGGGGGCTGTTGGCCCCCCCCATGGGATGGGGAGGTTTCTGGAAGGAAGAGGCATTGCTGTGATTTGGGGAGGCTGCTTGTGCCACAGAGGGGACGCTGGGTTTCACTTGGCATCCATGGGGGGAGTTTCCCAGAGCCACCTGGGCTATGCTGGGGAAACTGAGGCAGGGGAGCCACTGCCTGTCACCACCATGGGGATGGGCCTTGGGGCAGTGGTGGTGTGGGGGTCTCAGCCCCCCCCTCTTGGCCCTGCTGGGTTCTCCTGCCCTGGCCTGGTGGCTCTGTCCCTGCTCATGGTGTGGATGGCAGCCACCAGCATCAGCAGCGGCCCGAAGGCAGCAGCCACCAGGTAGCCCTTCTGCAGGCAGTAGCTGTGTGTCCCCCCCCATCACTGCCCCCCTGTCACCTCCTGGGGGCTGCCCCCCACCTGCACCCTGAGTCGTGGTGTCTCCAGCACGGGACTCAGTCACTCCCTGGGGTCCCACCGTGCTCCTGCTCTGTCCCCCCGTGTCACCGGTCCCAGTCGCCACCCCAGGAGGGACATCTGTGGGTACAGGGCACAGCACAAGCCAGGGAGCTGGTCTGGGGACCAGACCCCACCCTGGGGAGCATCCCCAGGGCTCTGGGTGCTGCTGGGGCAGGGTGCAGTGAGGGGAGCATCCCCAGGGGTCTGGGTGCAGTGAGGGGAGCATCCCCAGGGGTCTGGGTGCTGCTGGGGCAGGGTGCAGTGAGGGGAGCATCCCCAGGGGTCTGGGTGCAGTGAGGGGAGCATCCCCAGGGGTCTGGGTGCTGCTGGGGCAGGGTGCAGTGAGGGGAGCATCCCCAGGGGTCTGGGTGCAGTGAGGGGAGCATCCTGAGGGTCTGGGTGCACTGAAGGGAGCATCCTGGGGGTCTGGGTGCTGCTGGGGCTGGGTGCAGTGGATGTGGTGGGTGAGTGGAGGCCCTGAAAGAGGAAGGGAAACTTCCTCCCCCAGGACATGTCCCCCCTGGGCTCCTCTGCACGGGCAGGGCTGGGGGGACACGCTGTGGGATGGGTGGGCTGAGGACAGGGACCTCCTCGGGGTGCACCAGAGCCAAGCCTGGCCCCAGCACCCCTCCTTGACTCCCCCTGACCCAGCAGGAGGTCGTGGGGCTGGTGGGGTTGGGCGAGGTGTCCACGATGCCCTCGTACATCCCATAATCGGCCGTGCTGAGCCGCTGGATCCCCAGGGGGAGGCTGGGGGGATGAGCAGCCGGCCCCGGGACTCGGGCACACGATCCAGGGTGAAGATCTCCCTGGGCTGGGCGCTGGGGGTGGCCCGGGACCTCCCGGGGACCCGCACGATGGCTGCTGCGGGGAGCTGCGGGGCTGGGAAGAGCAGGGACCGGCCCTTCACCCCCTCCAGCACCTTCCAGGGACCCAGACCTGCCGGGGGGGGGGGACACACACCACAGCGGCTGCGATCGTCAGGGGGAGGGAGATCCCCATCCCCTGCATCCCCCCCACACCACCCCAGATCACCCCTAGGGGTGGGTGCTGGTGCAGCCAGGGTACCCCAGCCCCCCAGCCCCCTCCATCTCCAACAGCACCCAGCACCCAAGGTACCCCAGATCACCCCTAGGGTGGGTGCTGGTGCAGCCAGGGTACTCCAGCCCCCCAGCCAAATCCTCACCCCCATCCATTGCACACAGCACCCAAGGTACCCCATCCCCCTATCCCCATCCATCTCCAGCAGCACACAGCACCCAAACCACCCCAGATCACCCCTAGGGATGGGTGCTGGTGCAGCCAGGGTACCCCAGCCCCCCAGCCAAATCCTCACCCCCATCCATTGCACACAGCACCCAAGGTACCCCATCCCCCCAGCCTCCTCCATCTCCAGCTGCACCCAGCACCCAAACCACCCCAGATCATCCCTGGGGATGGGTGCTGGTGCAGCCAGGGTACCCCATCCCCATCCATCTCCAGCAGCACCCAGCACCCAAACCACCCCAGATCACCCCTAGGGGTGGGTGCTGGTGCAGGCAGGGTACCCCAGCCCCCCAGCCCCCTCCATCTCCAGCAGCACCCAGCACCCAAGGTACCCCAGATCACCCCTAGGGGTGGGTGCTGGTGCAGCCAGGGTACCCCAGCCCCCAGCCCCGTGCTCACCCCCATCCATCGCCAGCAGCAGGCAGCAGAGAAGCGCAGCCGGGGGGCAGCGTGTCCCACTCCCGGGGCGCAGCGTGTCCCCCTCCGGGGGGCAGCGTGTCCCCCTCCCGGGGCGCAGCGTGTCCCCTCCCGGGGCGCAGCGTGTCCCCCTCCCGGGGCGCAGAGCCCGCAGCGCCCTCGGGCAGGGATTGCACAAGGTCTGCTGACGGGAAGGACCCGGGGAGGGGGTGTGGGGGGGAAAGGGGGTGTGGGGGGAAAGGGGGGGGCTGGTGGGACGAGGGAAGTGGTGACTCGGTGTGTGGGACGCGCGTCACGGCGGAAGCGGCGGCTGCTGGGCTTTACTGGGACGTGCTGGGGCCTGACTGGGGCCTGACTGGGCAGGAGGGGAAGGGGCAGCTCCCGCTTCCCGTGAGGAATAACCCCTCGGAAGCGCTGGAAGGGGCTTTAAACCCCCCTCCGGGGGGGTGCGGCCGGGCAGAGCTGGGGTGGGGGTCCTTCCCCCGGGAGCAGGGACAGACCCCCCCCGGGACGGGGCAATTTGAACTGGGGGGGCGCCCAGTCACCCCAGGAGAGGATCTCGGTGGAAACCTCCTTCCCCTGGCTGCAATCCCAGCGCGACCAGTCCCGCTCCAAAGCGGAGCTTCCCCCCCCCCCCAGTTCCCCCTTAACCGGAGTGATCTGGAGCCGGGGCTCAGCTCCTTCGGGATGGGGGGGTCAGAGACCCCCAGGCTTGTCCCCCTCTCCCAGGGAGAAGCTGAGCGCGGCTGCCACGGTCGGATGCTGCCATCTCCCGGGCAAGGTCTCGCTAGAAATACCTGGTTGGGGGTTATTCCCCCCCCTCCTCCTCCGCCCCCCCCCCAAACAAGCGCAGGGGGTGCTGCAGGGATGGGCTGGGAACAGCAAAGCCTTAAATCACAAAATCACGGGGGGTGAGAGGGGCTGGGGGGGGTCTGCACGGGGCACCCGAGCCCAAGCTCTGAGGGGGAGGGGGTGGGGGGGTGGTCAGCAGCTTTCCTCCCCCACCCTCCAGCATCACCTGCATCCCCACCAGTACCACAACCTCTGAACAGCGGTGGGATGCTGGATACAGGGAAGCACCACGCACCCCCCCCTTCCCCCCCCTTCCCCTCCCCATCCCCACACCAACAGCTCTACCTGCACGGAAACACCCCCCCCTCCCCCCAGACCCCTCCCCATCCCAGCTCTCCTCTCCTGGAGCATCTCCTGGGCCAAATTTCTCTGGAAGGGGAATGAGGAACCCAGGGCTGATGCGCTGAATGGAAACACCCTCTGCAATGCGGTGCTCAAGGATGCAGCAGCTCCCCTTCCTCCTCAGCGTGGTCCAGGAAACGTGGTAAATGTCGTCCCCCCCCCCCCCCCACCTTCCCCTTTCATTCCCTTCCCTTATTTCCCCCCTCCTCACACTCCCTGGGCAAAGCTCCTCCAGCCCAGGGAAGGTCCCCTTGATGTAAATTGGTCCCTACGTGTTGAATGGAGCTGCGGACAAAAAGCTCTAATTAATCAGCTCAGCCCCTGCGCTGGAGCAGGGGGGGTTCATCCTTGGATCCCTTTGTAGCCTTAATTAGGTTTTTGGTGAAGAGGGGGGGGGGGGTGGTTCTTGCTCCTCTGCCTGTGAGGGGGAGGAAGGGGCTGTGGGAGCTGGAGTGAAGCTGCTGGAGCTCCTCCAGCTGCCTCTATAGGGGGTGGGTCAGGTTGTGCCTCAGTTTCCCCACCACACACCGGTGGGGCTGAAGCTGCTGGGGGATGGAAGAGGGATGTGTTGGCTCCTGCCCCCTTGGGCTGGCCGGCTTGCAGGAGAAGCTGAGCTCATCCTGTCCCTCTCTACTCCCTTCCTACAGCCTTTTCCCAAGGCTTCCCTGGGAATCTGCCCCTTTTCCCAACCCATCTGCCCAATCCCTGGGCAGAACCAGCCCGTGAGCCCCCTCCCTGGGGGGATTCCTCTACAGTGGGGTTCCCCTGACCCCTCAAAACTCATCCCATCCACCCCCCGGTCCCCCCTTCCCCCCCCTTTCCCTGCCCATCCCCAGCCGGGGGTGGCTCAGGGCTGCTGGAGGCAATGAGCTTACCCTAAGGTGATTAGCGGCGCGGATCGGAGGGCAGGAGCAGACGGCGGCGGGGCGATCGGATTAGGGGCTGCCGACCCCGGCACCTCTTTGCTCTCTTCCAGCGGCCCCGCAGCTCCCTCCGACCCAGCAGATGCTGCTGCCGGGAGCAGGGACCGGGGATGCCCGGTCCCAGCGGGGCCGCGCTGGGCTTGGAGCATCCCTGGTACAGCAGGAGCAGCCCAGAGCATCTCTGGCCGGTGGTAGAAAGCCTCTCTCGGGATAAACTCGTCAATATCTCCCCGGGCTTTAAGGAGATGGGGTCTGCGGGCTGGAGCTTGATAAGGAACCTCCGAGCTGCTGATAACATGGGGGGGGTCCCTCCACGTGGCCCCCCCGTGTCCCTGCTCTGTCTCAGCGTGGCAGATCGGGAGTGAAGGTGTTTGGGAATAAACCCCTGGTGACAGGCTGAGCTGCCTCCCCACGGGATGGGGGGGAGAGGTAATGAGGGGGCTGGGGGGATGCTCCTTGCTCCCCGCATCCCCATCCTGGTGGGCTGGATCCAACCCAGGGTGTGGAGTCTGGGAGGGTGCTGGGCAGGGCAGGGCACCCCTGTTTGCAGCACCCCACACACCCCTGGGGGGTCTCTTCTGGGGTAAGGGGAAGCTTTGCCCTGGAGTGTTGGAGGAAGCCTTATTTTTGGGGTGCAAACCACTGCACCCCATTTGATCTCCTCCCTCAACAAAACAGCCCAGGACACGTTTAAGGACCAAAAATCCAGACTCTTGGGGGGGGGGAAAGGTCGATTTTTGTTCTTTAATCCATGCTCAGGGGGGTTCACAGCCCTCAGGGCTCAAAAGCAGCTCGTTCATCAGGGGGTTTTGGGGTCTGACCTGGTGCAGGAAGCGGGGTGGGGGCTGGCAGCTGCTTCACTGGCTCCTGTCCTTGAGGGGTCAGTGCTCAGAGAGCCGGGGGTGCCGTGGGGAGGGGGTCCCTGACGCCGGACAAGGCCATGGGTGATGGCCACAGCCGTGCCCAGGCTGCCCAGCACCAGGATGGAGAGCAGCCCCCTCACTCTGCAGTGGGACCACAGAGTGCCTGCAAGTAGAGACACAGAAAACAGGGATGGGGTGGGGGGAGAACACATCCCCTGCCCCCCCCCCAAGGACAACGAGGCTCAGAACACTGTGGGACTGATCCTGCCACATCCCCAGTGCCACCAGTTCACTGCTCTGCACCCCCTGCCCATGGCTACACGTCCCACGGATGGATTCAAGTCCCCAAACTTGATTTTGGAGTTGGAGGGGCAGAAACTGCCCACACACACCCCAAACCTCATTTGTCCCCCAAACCTGAGGCTGCAGGCTGGCACAGTGCTGTGACAGTGGTGCTGGCCGTGCTCCAGCTCACCGGGTTGCTCACGTTGCAGCAGCACACAGTGGGGGTGGTGTCCTCAGAGACCCTCAGCCGCAGGTGGGACTGGTGCTCCAGGGCTCCCAGGACATCCCCAGTGCAGGACCAGTCGTAGGAGACGTTGCCAGCACTGGTGCAGAGCAGGGAGATGTTGCACCAGCCGTTATCCTGGTGCAGGAGGTGGGTCTCCAGGTGAGGCAGCTTGACGGGCTCTGTGGGGACAGAGCTGGTGAGAGGGGAGGGGGACACGGACACACAGGGGGATGGGGGGATGGGGACACAGCTACTCACCCCACACTGACACACAGAAGTCCTGAGGGTTACCAACTCTGCCTGATGAGCTCTCCATCCATGCCCAATAGGTCCCACTGTTCGTCACTCTGTCGGGGCTGATCCGCAGGGAGAGGGTGTCCTCCTGGAAAGTGGCTCTCCCAGCAAAAGAGCCTTTGGAGACCCCCGGATTACCCTTCTGAGCTGCAGGAACCATTGCTGCCCCTGGTCTCCATCCAGTCTCACTCTCCATTCAACCTTGTCCCACTCCCCCAGGGGTTTCTCCAGCTGCAGGCTCAGGTCTCCATCCACAGCCACAGCTCGGGCCTGGCACTTTGGGGTTCCTAAAGCAGAGAGGGGCGAGCGAGGGGCCCGCAGCCCCAGGAGATGCTCCATGGCTGGGGAAGGGGCACGGTCACTGCTGCCATGGGGGTCCCATCCTGCCCATGCCCGGTGGCCCGTGGCTCGCAGCCTCGGCCGTCGCGTGTCTCCAGCCGCCCCTCAGCTCCCCAAGGAGCCATTTTCAGTTCCTGCCTCTCACATCCTCCTCCCACCTTCTGTGTGGTGACAGCCACACTCCCCACTGTGCCCTACGGGGCTCTTCCCTCCCGAAATCTCTTTGTTACCCAAGGGAAGCCCTTCTCCAAGCACAGGGGAAGCTCTGCTGAAGCTCTTGCTCAACCCCCCTCCCCTGTGCCTCCTACAGCAACCCCAATCCTCCTGGGCAGGGCATTTTTTTTCCCTCCATGTGCTGCTTTTCCTGAAGAAAACCCCCAAATTATCACAATCATCCTCCCCTAATGGCCCAGTTTGAGCAACATCCATGGTGCTGAGGTTCTCTGACCCACCACTTGCCTTCAGCTTCCTGTTTATTGGGGTTTCTTTCCCCTCACTCAGCCACCCCAGAAGCTGCTCTGATCCCACAACAAACCCCTCACATGCTACTTTGCACGAGAGGAAAAAAAACAAGTCCCCAAGAAACCCACCCCAGACTTGAGCTGAGCACCGACTCTGGGCAGATGCCTGGTGCAGAGACTGGACAAAACTCATTGCAGCTCCCATGTTTACCTTGCGCTCTGCAGAGGAAGCTGGTGAAGATGAGGAGAAGGGCGATGCGCTCCATGGCTGCTGGGAAAGGTGGGAATTGGAGTGGGAGATCAAGGCAGGGGGTCTGAGGTCAGTCTTGGCTCTGCACCCGCAGCCCCCTGCCTCTCCCTGGAGCCCCCCCAGCCGGGCTGCATCGCTCCCCAGCTCCTCGGCCCCCACACTGCTCCATGATGGGCCGACTCCTGCTGCTCAGGATGGTCCTTGGTGTGAGGTTGGCACGATGCAAAGTGCTGCCGTGCAGCACCCAGCGCTGCTTCTTCCCAAGTGAGCTGCAAAGGGAAAGTAAAACCCCCAAACCCAGCTCCCCCCGCCCCCCATGGTAATTACAATTAGTTTCCTCCAAGGTCTGCAAGTCATCCAGCCCAGCAGCAGAGCTCCCCAGGGCAGCTGGCTCCCTGTCCTTCACACCCCTCCCTGAGCTCCATCCCAAGGGACACCCCAGCATCCACCTCAGTGGAGGCTCGGGTTGTTTTTTGGGGGGGGTGGCCAGGGGAGGTGGGAGCTGCGGCACAGAGGAGCTCACACAGAGGCAGAGGGTGTGAAGGAACTGAGGGCGGGAGAGGAAGTTGCTGCTGGACAGTCGTTCGTCCGGGGGTGCCTCACACCTCTCCAGCTGCAGGGAGCTGCTCCGGTGCCATCCGGACATGCACCGGTATCGGGGTCCCTGGGGCCCACTGGCACTGGTGCTGCTGGTCACGGCCGGTGGCCAAGGTGAGGAGGGGGCCTGGTGCCTGGGGGGGGTCGCTCACCCACTGGTTCAGAGGGGAGGTTGGTGGTGGGTGAGCCTGGGTGCCGGTAGCGCTGGCAGGAGGGATGGGTGGATGGGGAGCTGGGTGCCAGGGGAAGGCTGGCCCTGCCGCTGGCACCACGGCACCCACAGGCTCTCAGGCAGTGAGCTGGGTCCTTGGGGGGATTGAGGGGGGCTGGGTGGGTTTGGGGTTCTTCTGGTCCCCCTACCCAATCTTGCCCAGGGCAGGTAGAGGTGGCACAGCTCCCACCCAGTGTGCCAGTTCCTCTCTGAGGACAGCACTGCTGCACGTAGGGCTTCTCCAAATAAATGACTTCCCTGCCAGCACAGCACCCATGTCCTGTGCCAGCCCTGACATTGCCTCCACCAGCTTTTCGGGGCCAGGTCTCTCCCTGAACCATCCCATCCCATCACCACCCTGCCAGTGGAGCTGCTGGTGGCTGAGGGTCTTTTTCCTAAAAACAGTGATTTCTGAGTGAGGAGAACAGGGGAACACCCAGGTTTGGAGGCCAGCTGGGTGCCTGGGGTGTATCCCAGAGCATCCCTGTATCCCACATCGTGCCACCTTTCCCTGCTTTCAGGGAGCACCTCCACCTTCCCTCTCTCCCCACCCTAAGGGGCATCTCCCAGCGCCCACCCTGATGGTGCAGAGCTGGAGGGGGGGTTGCCGATCGCTGCTCAGGGTGTTGCTCACCCAAAGCAGCACAGCCTGCAGCAGCTGTGGGTTCAGCTGAGCTGCAGCACCCCCCCCGCAGGCGCTGCCGTGGTTAACGGGTGGGCTGCCCAGGCCTGGCCCCAGCAGCACCTCACCATCACCCATGCGGGCGGCAGGGAGTGTTTTCAGCATCACTTTTTCCCCTGACCCCCTCTGCAGGCAGCCACTCGCTGGGGCAGCTCCGGGTGCGCGGGGTGAGGGTGTTAAGGTGCCCCCGCATCTTTCCCTGGGGGATCCGGTACCCGAGGAGGAGCAGCAGCAGCCAGCACCAACCCCTGTCTCTGGCAGGTGGTGGGCAGGAAGCCCTTTGTAACGAGCTGCAGGTCCCAGGGATGAGGGGGGAGGAGCTGATAAATAGGGGCTGCTCCCCCTGCCTGCATCCCCCTGGGGGCAGGATGCTTCTGCCTTTATCTGCTCGGACCTCCCGGTGTTCCTGGATGCTCTGAGCTGGGGATGGGGAGCATCCTCATGCCTCGCAAAGGGGGGGTTTAAGGGGGGGTGTCCTTTGGTTGTGCCAAGGAAGAGCGAAGCTGGGGGCTGCCCAGGAGCCCCTCGGAGCATCCTTCAGCGTTTGGACTCACTGCCTGAAGACAAAGCCCTGCCGAGGGCTGTGGGATGCGAGGGATGAGCCGAGCTGCTGCAGGCTGCGCCAGCCGGGCTTTGGGGAGGGCTGCAGGACGGGTGGGTGCGCGGAGCTGTGCTGAGGAGTCCAGCCCCAGCTGAGGCAGCCTCCGGCGCCCGCAGCCCTGAGGAAGCTGCAGGGCTCTGCACGCTCGGCCCCGCGGCCGCCTGGTTATTTTAAGGAGTCTTTATCTCCCCTCTGCCAGACCCCCCGTGCATCCGGGGCTGCGAGGGGTGGGAAGCGCAGGAACCCGACGGAAAAGGCTCCGCGGGGAAGATGCGGGATGGTCCCCTGGCTGGGATGGGAGGAAGGGGGGGGGAACTGGAGCACAGATGAGCAGCCTGGGATCAGAGGGGCTGTAACCACCCCTGCGCCGGGCAGAGGATGTTGCACAAGCAGCTCCAGCATGCGGGTGGGCTGTGGGTGCGGACAGACACACAACCAGCCCCGGATGCTGCGGAGAGAGGGAACTGTGAGAGCGGGGTGCTGATGAGGATGCAGGCTGAGCTCGCCGGGGGGAGGCAGGAGGGGCCGTGCTGGGGGCTGCGAGTCGGGAGTGGGCTCCAACAGCCCCTTCCCCAGCCATGGAGCATCTCCTGGGGCTGCGGGCCCCTCGCTCACCCCTCTCTGCTTTAGGAACCCCAAAGTGCCAGGACCGAGCTGTGGCTGTGGATGGAGACCTGAGCCTGCAGCTGGAGAAACCCCCGGGGGAGTGGGACAAAATAGAATGGAGAGTGAGACTGGATGGAGACTCAGGGCGGCAAGTGATCCTGACAGCTGAGAAGGGTAATTCCGGGGCCCCCAAAGGCTCTTTTGCTGGGAGAGCCACTTTCCAGAAGGACACCCTCTCCCTGCGGATCAGCCCAGTCAGAGTGTCGGACAGTGGGACCTATTGGGCAGAGTTGGAGTCAGCAGGCAGAGTTGGTACTCGTCAGGACTTCTGTGTGTCAGTGTGGGGTGAGTAGCTGTGTCCCCATCCCCCCATCCCCCTGTGTGTCCGTGTCCCCCTCCCCTCTCACCAGCTCTGTCCCCACAGAGCCCGTCAAGCTGCCTCACCTGGAGACCCACCTCCTGCACCAGGATAACGGCTGGTGCAACATCTCCCTGCTCTGCACCAGTGCTGGCAACGTCTCCTACGACTGGTCCTGCACTGGGGATGCACTGGGAGCCCTGGAGCACCAGTCCCACCTGCGGCTGAGGGTCTCTGAGGACACCACCCCCACTGTGTGCTGCTGCAACGTGAGCAACCCGGTGAGCTGGAGCACGGCCAGCACCACTGTCACAGCACTGTGCCAGCCTGCAGCCTTGGGTAATGTGCGCTCAGGTCTCTAAGAGCAGGATTTAGGGGTGCACAAGCCTTTCTTGGGGATCCTTTAGCTCCTTGCCTGGGCCACTGAAACCGTGAAGGACGTCAGGCTGGCTCCAAAACGTGCCCAGCTTCCCCTCCTGGGAGAGGAGTTGTGATAACAGAGCACGGGGGAATTAACTGAGGTGTCCTGGCCAGGTCTGTCCTGTGTGGGCTGCGATGGGAGGGAATGGCTGGGGGCTCCCACCTGCAGCCATGGTCTCCTCTCTTCTCCTTCCCCCCCCAGGGTTTTTGGGCATCCTTCCATTGTGGTCAGAGGTGGTTCTCATCCTGGCTGGGGGACTGGCCATCCTCCTAGTCATCTTAGTCTTCTGCTACTGTTGGAGGAAGGGAAGAAGGGCCCCCCCCGGAGGTTTGTCTTTGGGGTCGGGGTGGTAGCTCACAGGATGGTCTGCTGGGGGGTTTTGGCTGTGCTCCCCACTGCTGTTCCCCTCCTAATGCTCCCTGTGCTGGTCCTGGGCTTCTCCCTCCTCCTGGGGCTGATGCAGGATGCAGCACCGGGCACTGTCACCCCCCTGCCAGGTGCTGCACGGGGAGTGATGCCCTTGCCCCCCCCCGGGTTGGTGAGCCAGGTGAAGCATCCCTGCTGGTGCCCAACCCTGGAGCCCTTGTCCCGTGGAGTCCAGAGGACTCCCTGGGTTTGGCTACTCATTTTAAAACTCCCTCTTGCCGAGGATCTCTCTCTCTGCTTTGCTTTGCTTGAGGGCTGCCTCTCTCCCCCCATCCCCCCCCCCCCCGTCCCCCCCCAGCCTGGGGGGTCCAGCACAGCATCTCTCTTACACTGACCCTTTGAACTCCCCCAGAACATGACGAGCAGGCGCTGACTGTCTACGAGGAGGTGGGCAAAACCCAAACCAGCCGAGTCCCTGTGAGTGCTGGGAGTGACCCTGGGTGTTATCCCCCCTCCCAAAACCCTGCTGCCTGGAGGGATAGACCCTCTGGAAGTGTCTGTCACCCCGGGTTGTATCCTTTAACCAGCCAGGCGTTGCTTTCTCCCCCAGCATGGGACCAGTGAGGCCACGGTGGGAGGAAATACTGTCTATGCAGTTATCACCCCTAAAGCACAGGTAGGGCCAGTCCTGCGCCCCCCTGGGGGCTGGGTGCATCCGTGGCTGCTGCCAAACCCACCCCTGTCACCCCATCTCTCTTGCTCCTTGTGCATCCTGGTGGTTTTTCCCTGGCAGGGGCGCAGGTGCCCTCCAGATCCCCAGAGCTGCACCGTCTACTCCTCGATCCAGCCTGTTGGGATGGTGAGCTTCCCCTGCTGCGATGCAGCAACTGGGGTCCCCTCAGGTCATCAACTGGGTGCTGGGGGTCACCACCCTGGGGGGGTGTTGCCTAAGGGCAGGTTCTTGTTCTCCCCCACAGTCTCCTTCTCTCAAGAGGAAGAAGTTGCACCCAGCTCTGATTTCCACTGCCTACGTAGAGGTGATGGGCACTGGGGCTGGTTGGGAGGATGGGGTGCTGGACTGGGTGGAAGATGAGCCCTGGGGCTGGTGGGAGGACGGGGTGCTGGACTGGTGGGAGGATGGGGCTCTGGGGCTGGTTGGGAGGATGGGGTGCTGGGCTGGTGGGAAGATGAGCCCTGGGGCTGGTGGGAGGACGGGGTGCTGGACAGGTGTGAGGGTGGGCGCTAGGGCTGGTGGGAGGACGGGGCTCAGGCTGGTTGGGAGGGTGGGTACTGGGGCTGGTTGGGAGGATGGGGTGCTGGGACTGGGTGGAAGATGAGCCCTGGGGCTGGTTGGGAGGACGGGGCGCTGGGGCTGGTTGGGAGGACGGGGCGCTGGGGCTGGTTGGGAGGACGGGGCGCTGGGGCTGGTTGGGAGGACGGGGCGCTGGGGCTGGTTGGGAGGACGGGGCGCTGGGGCTGGTTGGGAGGACGGGGCGCTGGGGCTGGTTGGGAGGACGGGGCGCTGGGGCTGGTTGGGAGGACGGGGCGCTGGGGCTGGTTGGGAGGACGGGGCGCTGGGGCTGGTGGGAGGATGAGCCCAGGGGCTGGTGGGAGGATGGGGCTCTGGGGCTGGTTGGGAGGGTGGGTGCTGGACTGGTGGGAAGATGAGCCCTGGGGCTGGTGGGAGGACGGGGTACTGGACTGGTGGGAAGATAAGCCCTGGGGCTGGTGGGAGGACGGGGTGCTGGACTGGTGGGAAGATGAGCCCTGTGTTGTCTCCACGGCCCGTCAGCTCTTTGGGGTTGTGGTGTGCTAAACCTCACCCGTTTCCTTGCAGTCTACGGGGGGTTCTAGGCGCTGGTGCTCGCCCTTGCAGACCTCATCCCCAGTTCCTGGCAGCCACAAGTTCTCCTAATGCCCCAGCACCCTTGGCAAGACCTTCCCTTCCCCACAGGCCTCTACTCACAGACCTCCAGCACCCATCAGGACCTGACCCACCAAAACCCAGAGGCTCGTTTGGGGTGGAAACGGTCAGACGTGGGATTTTTGGGAGGATGAGGATGCCAGCTGCGCCTCAGAGGCTCCCCCGTGAGGGAAGGAGGAGGTTCGGTGACGGAAACCTGTCTTCAGAGAAGATGGATGTGGAATTGGACTGGAGAGGAGGATGCCTGTGGTCCCGTGGGGGGATTTTGAGGTCCTGACATGCTCCATCCCCCTCAGGAATTTGTTTTCAGGTGTGAATATAAACTGGACTGTGTGAAGCAATTGTGGTGCTTGTTTAATTAGCTTAATTGGCTATTTACATCCTGAAGTGTGCCTTGGGCACAGGGAGGGAGTGGGAACTGCCTTGCTTTGGGGACCTTTGCAGTGAATGGGGTCTTGTGTGGAGCTTCACTTCATGTGGTTTCAGCTGCTGGTGTTGGGTAGAGGAGAGGTGACTGTGAGCAACAGCTTGGGGCAGGATGGGCCCTGGACGTGGTGCTGGGTGCCCCATGGTGAGCAGAGATGCCACCATGCCCCCCTTCCACCTAAGTTATCCCATGACATCATGAGGAGGAGGTGGGACAAGAGGGGCTCCAGCTTCAAAGATCTTCCCAAAGGCAACATCAAGGGCTCTTCTGGATGAAAATGAGATGTGGCACTTTGATGGCAGCATGGGGAGCACCAGGGGGCCGCTCCCACCCCAGTCCTTGGATCAAGCCAGCTTTGTGGCTGCTCCCTGTGAAACGAGCATTAATTGGGATCATTAAGTGGGATCTGTGCTGGGAGGCTGGCTTAGGGGAGGGAGGGGGTGTCTGTCTGCTGCAACAAGGGAATTTAGGGGGCTGGACTGGCTTGAGTGGGGGCTCAGGCTCAGTGTGCTGGCCCTGCTGCTGCAGCCAGGAGGGGTTACACCATCCTGAGCCACATCCTCTGTTCATGCAGGTGAGTGAAGTGGTTTTTGCACTGTGCCACATCCCCTCTGCACATGGCAGCTGGTGGTGATGGAGGGGCAGCTGCTGGGGCCAGTGGGAGATGGATTAGAGGTTATGGCAGTGTAGGGCTTGAGGGTTGGACCTGATGATCTTGAAGGTCTTTTCCAACCTGTGATGATTCTGTGAAAAGCTGGATGATGGAGAGGATGGGAATCCTTCAGTGTGGGAGCTGGGATGCAGAGACAATCCCTGCCAGGCTGAGGCTGCTGCCTGGGGCAGGGGCTAAAGCAGGAGGTGCATCTCAGCCCCTTTCTAACCCAAAACACCCCGTCCCCATGCTCCTGACAAGCAGAAATATCTGCAGGCCACAAAGATGATGAGAGGGCTGGAGCAGCTCCCCTCTGGAGAGAGGCTGAGGGAGCTGGGCTGGCTCAGCCTGGAGAAGAGAAGGCTGTGGGGGGACCTCACTGCAGCCTGCCAGTCCCTGAAGGGACCCCAGGAACAGGAGGGGAATCAGCTTGTTCAAGGGCAGAGACTGGCAGGACAAGGGGGCTGGAGTGAAGCTGGAGGAGGGAAGGGGGAGAGGAGAGATTGGGGGGAAGTTGTGTGCAGAGAGAGTGGTGAGGGGCTGGAAGGGGCTGCCCAGAGAGGGGGTGGGTGCCCCGTGTCTGGGGGTGTTCCAGGCCAGGTTGGATGGGGCCCTGGGCAACCTTGTGTAGCTCCAGGCCTGAGGTTGGTGTCCCTGCCTGTGGCAGGGGGTTGGAGCTCTGTGACCCTTGGGGTCCCTCCCAAACCTGGCAGGGGGGTTGGAGCTCTGTGACCCTTGGGGTCCTTCCCAAACCTGGCAGGAGGTTGGAGCTCTGGGACCCTTGGGGTCCCTCCCAAACCTGGCAGGGGGTTGGAGCTCTTGGAGCTCTGTGACCCTTGGGGTCCCTCCCAAACCTGGCAGGGGGAGTTGGAGCTCTGTGACCCTTGGGGTCCCTCCCAAACCTGGTAGGGGGTTGGAGCTCTGTGACCCTTGGGGTCCCTCCCAGCCCAGTCTGGGATTCTGTGATTCTCTGACAGCACAGAGCCTGGGGGCTGCTGCATCCATCAGCAGTCGGGCTCCTGCAGAAGCCACGCTCCATCTCCACGCTGTAATTTATGCTAATGACCTGCTTTGCATAGGGGAGGTAATTTTCAGCCCTCGCAGTGAGCGCTGAGGCAGCGCTTCGCTGGCTCCCAGGGAGGTTTCCTTTCCCACCACCAGCTCCCCACGGTGTAACCAGTGACGTGCTGGTGGGCGCTTGGCACCATGGTGCCACCGGGTGGGTGCCAGTGATCTGGCCCCAGCATCAGGGCTTTAAACTGGGTCAGGCCTCAGCGGGTGATGCTGTCGCCCTTTGTTCAGGTCCAGGAAGGGACGATGAGCTCCTCGCTCACAGCCAGGATGGGAAGATGCTGCTGCCCAGCACATCTCTGGGCTTGTGCTGAACAAAGGCCCCTGAAGCACCAACCTTCAGGGAGGGAATCCAGGCTGTCATTAGAAAACTCCCCACTGAACATCTGCCCTGGTTGGAGGCCAGTGGCTGGGGCTGCAGCAAGTGCTTTAGGGTCAGGAAGTCATCCTTCCTGTCTCCTTCCCAGCTCGTGTTATTTATCAGGTGACGCTGAGGGGGAAGTTGGAGGCGGTGTACAGCACATAGACGCAGATCTTCGGTTTCAGAAGAAGCCTGCTAGCAAAGATGTGGCTGTGGAGGGATCTTGCCATGTCACTGGCACCCTGACAGCCCCTTTCCTGCAGAGTGTCCTCAGCCCCGGTTTGTGGTGGGGATGCTGGCTCTGGGCGGCCCTTGGTGTCGCCCTTGCCTGGGTGACATCTTCTATGGGTGCAGACACAGAGAGAAGATGGTGGTGATGACTGCCGTTGTGCTCCTCGCCTTCATCACACAAGGTAGGGCAGCGTGTCTCCTTGGGGTGAGGGTGCTGGGCTGGGGACTGTGGGGGACCTTGGCGACATGCCTGGGGGTAAAACCTCCTTATTGCTACTCTCTTCCCCATGGTTTTCTCCTCCCAACGCTGTGTCACAAGATGTCACCCGCCATTTCCTTCCCTGCGGGTGCGCCTGGCATCGTCACCACTGAACTGGGGGAAGGGGCTGCTCCTGGGGAGCCTGGTGGGGAGAAAGGAGCCCAAAAATGCAAGTGAAGGAGAGAAAGACCCTTCACTGGGGAATCTGGGCAGCCCAGTGCGCAGGGTGGGGAGGCAGAAATCCTGCTCATCCCTGTGACGTGGCGCTGGGGCCAAGCGAGCGCAACGGCGTTGGGAATTAGTGAGCCAGTGGGTGGGCCGCAGTTTTCATTGGTCTGGGAGGAATTGGGGTCCCCAAACTGGGCTGTCTGGTCGAAGGGAGTGCTGAGCCCGGATGTGTGAGCAGCAGCTGCCATTTCCTTTTCCCACAGCTCGAGCACAGCAACAATTACCGTCAGTGTTCGGGGCTGTTGGGGGGGTGGTGTATCTCAATCCCAGCCCAAAAGACTTGAGGGCCTACTCAAAAGTTCACTGGAGGCACAACAACACTGTGAGGATTGCCACCAGGGATAATGGGGTTATCGAGTACCCCAGTGAACTCTTCAAAGACCGCCTGGAGCTCTTCTCCAACAACACTCTGAAAATCAGCTCCCTGCAGAAAAACGACAGCAGCGAGTACCAGGTGTATCTGGAGGACGAGATCGGCAGAGAGGATGTTGAAACCATCCAACTGACCGTGCTTGGTGAGCTGGGAGCATGGAGGGATGTCCCAGTGCCCCTGGGGGGCAGGGATGCTGTGACATCCCCCTGCCTCTTGCAGATCTGGTGCCAAAGCCCATTGTGGAGGCCGAAGTGACGAGGGACGACTCATTGTGGTGCAGTGCCACCCTGAAGTGCTCAGTGGGGATTGAAGGAGGGGTGACCTATGAGTGGATCTCAGTCGATCAGCCCCCGCTGAGCGGTGAAGATCCTTCTCAGCTCAAAGTGTCCCACAGACCCTCGGGGAAAACCTACATCTGCAGAGTCAGCAACCCTGTCTCCTTCAACAGCGCCTCGCTGACCTACAGGCAGCCCTGCACCTGGACAGGTACCACCTGCTGTGGAGACACTCAGGTGGGGTGGGCTGTGGGGTGGCATTGGCCCTGGAGGGTCCCCAGAGCAGTTGCCCAGGGCTGCGGGTCCCTGCAAGGCTTGGGGTGGACCATGGGTGGGGAGTGGTGGGTTCCTTTCCTCTTGCACCATGGGCTGGTGGGTGGCAGGAGCCCATCTGGGGAGGGTGTTGGGGGGGTGTCCCCTGCTAGGGGCAGGCAGCCCACAGCCCTCCCCACACCTTTGCTCTCTCTCTGCCTCCAGCTGAGTCCTCTGCTCCTGCATCCTACACCATGACCAGCATGATGGTAGCCCTGGGACTCCCCCTCCTCCTCCTCACTCTGGCCTAAAGATGCTCTGCAGGTGACACTTCTGCTTGTCTCTCACCCCCTGCACCTTGGACCCAGCACCTGGATGAGGCTCCCAAATTGGCTGGATGCTGAAGGATGTGGTTGCTCCAAGGAACTGTCACTACTGGTGTCTGTCACACCAGCACCCAGCTGGTCTCACCCTCAGCCATCAGCATCTCGCCTCTGGCTGCTCTGTCGCTACCTCAGTTTCTCTCCTCACCTTTTCCCATTTGTTTTACTCAGGAGGCACCTTCTCTGGATTTGCACAAAATGGGGATGAAATCCTTTCCACTGGCGTTTCAGGAATCCCAACAATCTCAAATGCTAAAACAATAGGTGCTGTGGCAGTTGGGCCTGGCTGGAAGCCGGACGCCACCAAAACCACTCTGGCACTGCCCTTTTCAGTTGCACAGGGGACAAAATGGATATTGAGAGGCTCGGGGTGGAGATAAGGGCAGGGAGAGATCTTTCCAGAATCAGCATTACGGGCAGAACAGACTCAACAAGGAATAAAGGAGAGAAAACTCTCTATTTGGTGGCACTTCCCTGCACCCCCAGTGACACTGGAGTCGGGTGATGAGAAGTGGGACCAGATGTTAAAGCACCTTCCCCCCACCCCTCCCTCCTTAGCAGACTTTATTCATGATTTTGGTCCGTTTTTCCCCCCATTGTGGCACGGGGAGGGGCAGGGCCTGGGGGAATGGGGGTTTGGGTCAGTTCCTCACAAGATCTTCTCCCCCTTTGTGGGGGGGGGCATTCCTCACCCCCTTCCCTGCTGTGCCATGGGGGTCCCACCCATGGCAGACTGTTCTCCACAAACTTCTCCAGCGTGAGGCCTTTCCACTGGGGAGTCATCTCCTCACCACGGGCCTCAGCTCAGTTCCCTTCCATGGGGTGCTGACCTTCAGGCCCAGACTGCTCGGGCCTGGTCCCCCACAGAGTCACAAGTCCCCCAGCAATCCCACTGCGGCCTCGGTCGGTCTCTCCACAGGCTGTAGATGGTCTCTGCTCCTTGTCCTTATCCATGTGTTATAAACATTTGATTATTTTGATTTAGTTTAAGGTACGACTGTGATTCTAAGGAAAATAATAGGTATGAGAATATACAGCGCGTTAAGTCTTTGAGGAACAGGATGGTGTGTTTCCTTATCACTATGGAAAATCACTGTGGACTCAATTAAAACAGGGGTTACTGGTTATGGACCTTGAGTTAAAACAATAGGTGCAAGAAGCAACTGGCTCTGGCCATGAAAGATCAGCCAAAGATGAGATGAGCCAGTGCAAGGTGCCAGTGCCAGTTCACTCACAGACACAGGGAGGAAGACTATCAATGGCCACCAGAGGAAGCAGCTCAGCATAACTAGGCATCCATGGAGGAGATAATGATTTCCAGGAAATAACGTGGATATGCTAATCAATACCCTCCTCAGCATAGCTAACCAATGATATTTATAGAACAAGAATATAGATAAAGTGAAGCAAGCAAAGCCAATCACTGCAAAGGCCAAGCTAAGAAGCGAGCATGTTACTCAATGATTTTGTTAAAAGCTGTATAAATGGTTGTGCTTTGTACCTGTGGGTGAGCACATCTTTGGAGGAGCCATCCCCCATGTTCCCCAGTGCTGGAATAAAGAAAGGTCTGTTTATCTGCTCTGTGTAGATAAGTTCTTGGTTGCAACCGCTAACACCCTCACCCCCCCACACACCATGGACCCAGCACCTGGATGAGGCTCCTAAATCAACTGCATGCTGAAGGATGTGGTTGCTTGAGGGAACTGTCACAACCGGTGTCTGTTGCACCAGCACCCAGCTGGTCTCATCCACAGCCACCTGCATCCCACCTCTGGCTGCTCTGCCGCTACCGGGGGTGTGATGGATGAAGCTGGGTTTCCCTCATCCTGCGAGGAGGGATGGGGACTTGTCTCAGGGCTGCCACAGCCCTGGGATGCTGCTGCTCCTACCAGATCCACCAAACCAGCTCTAGCACAGTAAAACCCAAGAGGTGCCACTTTCCAAAGCCATCTTTCAGCAAAGACTCCAAAGGTTCATCAACAGGGACCTCACCAACTCATTCCAAACCTCAGCTACCAGCACACGCTGCTCCAGCTCCTGGGTCTAACGAGCAGCGTGGGGTAATTCCTGATGGGTGGCTGCTGGTTTTAGCACTGGTGCAGAAATCTCCCTCTTGGGCAGATTGGCTTGGGGCTTGGCCCATTCCATTTTTCTTTTGATTTTCCTTGTTAAATAATTTTTCCTGTTTCTCACAGTCGGTCCAGCCCAGCTTGGAGCAAGTTGCTGTGGTAGAACCCTGTGGGTGATACTGGGGTTTTATGGCTTTCCTGGACTCAGTTGTGGTCACTGGTCTTCTCCATGCTGACCCACCCTCCACACAAGCCTGGGAAACCTCTTCATGGCACAAGGGGTTGGGTTTGGGGATCATCCTGAAGCCCTACCTGGGTGGCTGAGCTGGTGGAGCCCATCCACTGGAGACCTCCTTCCTCACCTTTTCAGCTGGGATTTCTGCCTGGGCATCTTGGTGCTCAGTAAAAACACCCCAAGGCGATGTCTTTGTCCCTCCATCACCTGGAAAAGCAGCTGATCCAGGAGCTGGTGACCTCTGGTAGGAATCATCACCATGTTTCAGCTGAGTCCTTGCGTACGTGCAGCGAGAGAAGGAGCTGAGTGCCTTCATACCACTCTTACTCATTCTCCTCTACAGCTCTACCGAGCTCTTCCCCTCTGGGAACTGTGGGCTAGTGGGAAATTGCACATTTTGGGGTTTTTTTTCTTGTTGTTTGGTTTTTTTCCTCAGCCAGAGGCTTTCCAAGCAGGAAGGAGACACTTAGCAGGACGCTGGGCTGCTGTGGTGTGGTTTGCTGCTGTTTCTCACTAGAAATAATTCATTGGCAAGGAGTCTCGGGGAGGTCTCAGAGTTTGGCTCCACTGAGAAGCGATGGGGTGCTGAGTTCACCCTTTATTTCCTTGTGGTGTTCAAGCTTGGCTCAAAAGGGTGGAGGGACTCCTGGCTCTGCTCTCTGAAAAACAGGAAAAAATACCCCCATAAAACCGTGAAGAAAGTAAATAGGAAAAAACTCTTCATCCATAGTAAAGCTGCACGGGCCGAGGTGAATAATTCATTCCACTAGAAACACACAAACAAACAGGTTCTTCTCACCCCTTTCCAGCAGTGGAACAAGTGAGTGGTGTTTTCCCTGGGCTCCCCATCCCCAGCTCCCCTCTGAGCGCGGGAGGCTGCGGTCCCTGCTCCATCCCCACCTGTGATGGGACAGTCCCTTGTCCCCCAGCCACCTGCTTTGGGGATGACGTCGGACAGGAGCTGGTGGGAGCCCTTGGGAATAAGGAGCAGGCTTTTCCTCAGGGCGTTTTAACAACCATCCTCTGTGTTGATCCCATGCAGTCCGAAGCAAGAGGTATGTGTTAATCCCAAAATATCTGGGGCTCTTCTGCACCAGTGGGCTTTGTGGATGTGCTCTCTGGATGAGCATCATGCCAGCAGCCTCCATCCCCATGGCGCTGGGACGGAGCAGCAGCGGTTGGGATGCTGCCACGCCGGGATGCTGCCGCCTCCCTCTGCTCCTCCTGTGGTGTCAGAGTTGGACAGCTCTGTACAGCCCCCGGGAAACTATTACTGCATGTGAAATGATTTTCTTGCTGGTTGTTTCCTCTTCTTTTGGGGTCGGGCTAAAGGCCCCGTGTCAGAATGATGCAGCTCTGGCTATAAATCGATGCTCGGCTTCCTTCTGCAGGGCTGGGGGCTGTCTCCAGTGGAGCATTGAGCAGCACAGCTCAGCACTTTGAATAATTTCCACTCAAGAAGAGGAAAAGAAAAGCAAAAAAGAAGTCATTCAGCCAAAAACAGGAAACACATGGCCTGGGGCAGCGAGTCTCATTTGAGTATACCTGTGCTTATAATGAGCCCGGCAGCAGATATTAACTCCACATCAGCAGAGGCTCCATGAACCAAGGGATGGGCTGCAGCGTGTGCCTCTGGCTGCTGATCTCTCTCGGCTGTGTTTGGGGTATGTATGCCTTCCTCTCTCCATGAGGTACTCAGTTTGGATTGTTTTGGGGGATTTTTGTTGGATGTTAAGACCTTTAGAGCTGGGTGGATGGGCAGGTTGAGTGTGAATATTCATCGAGAGGATAAACGGCTCAGAACTCCGGGCTGGATGTGTGGTGCATCCCTGATGTGCCTCTCTACTTGTCAGGCTGAAGGAGCAGGGGAATAAAAGACGATGAATGGGGAAAGATGGTGATGGGGAGAGTGGAGCTGCACCAGCGGAGCGCTCTGCAGTGTGTTTTAATGGGGTGTTAATAGCACTGGGCAAGTAATTCTGTACCAGATGTGAATCGGGCTGCTTGAGATGAAGGTGGATTGTCTTGTGCTGGGTGATACTGGGTGTCTCTGGTCAAGAGGCTCAAGTGGGCTGAGAGGTGGTACCCAGGCAGTACAACGTGTATGAAGTGAGTGGAGAGGGACTGGCAGTGGGGTAATGCTGGTTTTCTGGGTGCCCGGAGAGCCCTAGCCAGCTGTGAGTGGCATCCTTGGGACAGTGGTGTCCTGGCTGTGTCGAAATCTCCCCCAGACCAGCTCATCAGGGAGTGAGAGCCCCCTGGACACCCCCAGCCCCAGGGGTCCTGGGTCCTTTCCTCCCAGCCCGGCGGTAGTTACGGGATGCTGATGCTGCAAAATGGGTTTTGGTGGCGCTGAGCAGCAGGTGAGTCAGGGTCCCTGAGCTGAGCAGAGCAAAGGGAGCTCTGCCTAATCCTGACCCTTTTCCTGGTGCCAGCCTGGTGTTGGTTCCCCTTCCCTGGAGACATTGTGTCCCTGTAACCCCTCTGCCACTGCCCCTCTGTACAATGACCATCTCAGCCAGAGATCTCCTCCAAGCCAGGGTTTCTCCTTGGCTCTGCTGCCTCACTGTTACTAGAATACCTGCTCTGAAAATCCCCCTGGGATTTTCTGCCTAGCCAGCACACTGAAAGTCCCTCAAGCCCAATACCTGCTCCTTCAGACCTATCACCATCCCAAGATGGACCACTCTGGATGGTTTCGGAACTTTCCCCATCCCTCCTCCTGCAGCATCATTCCAGCTGAGAGGGTTTTTTATTTCTTCCCCCCTCAAAGGAGATGCTCCTCACCAGGGCAGGGAGAGGTGGTTTTTTTTTCCTTAACATGATGTAAAAAGGGCTTTTCCATGTGGTAATTAATAAGGAGCCTCAACCGCTGCGTGTCAGGAACAGGCGCTGCTGAGAAAACAGCATCCGCCTGCGTGTGCTGTAAGAGCATCAGCAAAAACCAGCCATGCAGGAGGCACCGGGTCATGCAGACCACAGGGTTTCTGAGGGATCACAGCCATGTCCACACAGCTGCTCTGCTGCTGGGGAGATGTTGTGCATAGGGACAGCTCAGGACCTGCTCAGAACCTGCTCAGAGCCTCCCGTGCTTCGTGCCACGGAGGGGAGGAAGAAATGAAGTGGTGGCACTCACTTTGGGAGAGCGTTTGCTCTGTGGTTTTTACTGGAACCGTGTGTGCCCCAGGAGAGGTGGGTACTGGTTTTATCTAGGCAGCCTCAGACCTGTTCTTCCATGGCACCTTGCCCCTCTTTTCCTTTCCCTTGTGGGGATGAAGCCTTGTCTGGGGGGAGAGAAGGCAGTAGGAAATGGGGAGAGGGGTGATGAGGTGAGGTGAGGTCCCTTCCACACTGGCAGCAGCAGCAACAAGCTTTGCCTGGGGAGTGTGGGCAGATATGAATCGCCGCCTCACAGCCAAAGGTGGGAAAGGGCTTGGGGAAGAAGGTCCCCCTGCGTGCTCTCCAGGAAATCTGGGTGGTCAGGATGCTTTGGGATGCAGAGGAGATGCGTGGAGACATCGTCTTGAGCAGCTTTTCTGTAAAAACCAAGAATCACAGCTGGGACCACCTCAATGAGGAGAATCTACGCCCAAACTCACCTCCTGGAGCTGCACCTCCTGTAACTTCTACAAGGAAAATCCCAGTGGAGGTTTCTGGAGCTGAGGCGCTGGAGAGAGGTGGGTGCCATGACGTGCACCCAGTGCCAAGGACCATCGAACATCGCTTCCCTCTGCCCTGATGTCACTGGGACTTCTCCGGGCTGGTCCTGCTGCTGCCAGCATCCTTCTCCCAGGACCATCCTCCTCCCACCTGACTGGGATGGGATGTGCCTTATCCTGCTCCATGGGGTGAGGGATTTGCCCATCATGCACAGCGGTGTGGGAATGCTGAGGCTGATCATAGACTCACAGCCTGGTCTGGGTTGGAAGGGACCCCAAGGGTCACAGAGCTCCAACCCCCTGCCACAGGCAGGGACACCAACCTCAGGCCTGGAGCTACACAAGGTTGCCCAGGGCCCCAGCCAACCTGGCCTTGGACACCTCCAGCAGATGAAGAGTCTCTCACCTCACTCTGGGAAGATGAGGGTGGGGAGTAAGAGCAGAGGAAGGCAATGCTTCCTCTCCAGCCCCTGATCCAAGCGCTCGACCTGCATCCTTTGGGATTGAGGATGGGGTGTGTGTGTGTGTGTGTCTCTCCTTTGGTTGTGGGGACGATCCTGTGGGATGAGTGTGGGGCAGAGCTCACACCCAGACCTGGCTCTGTGTGACTCGTGTTCCCACCCGACAGCTCGCGCAGGATTCGTGCAGGATGTGGTGGGTAACCCAGAGCTCGACAAGGTGGTTAGATAATCTGTTCAATTTTTAACCCATTCATCTCATGCCCCCTAAGCCATCCCCAGTCTGCACATTCCCAGGCTGGATCCAACGCCATCACCCACTCCCACAGCCCCACGGGCATCCTCCCCCCTCCAGCAGAGCCGGGATGGGTGGGGATGGTCACTCCAAGCCCCTCACCGTGTCACCCAGCCTGCCTCAGCCCTCCTCTCTCTCCATTCTCCTCCCAGGCATGAGCCACGGGGCCAGGGAGATGGTGCTGGGCACCCTGGGCAAGGCCACAATCCTGAGGATCCCTGAGGAACTCCAGAACCTCACCAAGCACTTTGGGGAGGCTGTCTGGAAGCGCTACACAGAGGACCCAGGGAGCAAGCTGGTCCTGCTCAAGTATGTAGGTGGCAACTACACCAGCTACATGCAGGGACAAGCTCGCTTCCACCCATCTGACTTCTCCCTGGAGATCCTCAACACCAGCCGGCAGGACAGGCAGCTCTACGAGTACATAGTCAGCAAGGGGCCAGAGGAGAAGGTCTGGCAGATACAGCTGGAGGTGTATGGTGAGACACACGCTGCTTTGGGAGGATCCTGCTGGATGCTCCCAGCAGCTGGCGGTGCTGGGGAGCAGGTTTGGGAGGATTGGGGGTGGTCAGAGAGAGGGGGTGGGAGATGCCCACCCTAATGTCAAGGTGCTGCAGTGAGTCCAGGATCCTGTTGCAGCCCAGGATCCTCTTGGAGCCCAGGATCCTCTTGGAGCTCAGGATCCTCTTACAGCCCCATCTAGGTGCCCCCAGGAGGCTTTGGGTGTGTGCACACCATGCCCACCCTCTAACACTGTCTGTGGTGGGTCTGGGGGCCAGAGCGGTTCCTTTCCATCTCCCTGGGATTTAGGAGAGGTGAGCAGGATTGCACAGGCATCCCTCCCCAGCCACAAACCTTTCCCCCACTCCCTTTTCCTCTCCAGAACCAGTGTCTGATCCCAACATCCAGATCCTCAACCGGGTTCTGGTCAACAGCAGCTGCAGCATCACCCTCAACTGCACAGCCAACCGAGGGGACAACGTCACCTACAGCTGGGGCAGCGAGGACACCAGCACCTCGGGGCTCTGCTCCCACAATGGCAGCCTCCTGCAGCTCTCCTACCCCCTGCAGAACACCAGCGTGGCCTGTGCCTGTGTGGCCAGCAACCCCATCAGCAGCCAGGTCATCACCTTTGATTTCTCTGACTGCAGCTACGAGCAAGGGGGTGAGTCCCCAGTTTGTGTCCCAGCTCCCTCCAGCCTCCCAGCCCTGCTCTTGCTTTGGGGAAGGGGGGTGGGGGGGTGGGGATGGACTTTTTCATGCTGCTTTAGGCAACCTCAGAGAAGCTATTTGCAAGAAAATCAGCCTCTGTGTCACTTGCTCAGGGCTGCCCAGTGCTTCCAGTAAACTCTGGCCACGGAGCTGTGGGTCCCAGGTCAACCCAGCCAGGGCATTTGATGTGCTTCAGCACCCAGGGGGTATTTTAATTACAGGAGGCTTGTCTGCTGGATGGCTTGGGGAGGACAACTTCCCCTTCAGAGGCTCTTGGGGCAAGAGTCATGCTCTCTCTCTCTCTCTCACTGGGATTTTCTGGCACTTCCTCGTGACGTGGGGGGGTTTTGTTGGGGGTGGGTGGCGTGGTGGCTGCCCCTTCCCCAGGGGACCCAGAAGTGACTTCACAGCATCTCTGCTGGGGCTCTCACAGTGACCTGTGCTGAGAAGAGACATGCCCATGGGGGTTAAAACGGTTGGGACTCTTGCTGAAGATGCTGCAGGAAGCTTTTGGGCTGGTTTCTTACCCCTTTTCTCCAGAAACCCCTGGTGTCACTGGTTGTGGTCCAGGAGTGGGGCCACCCCTGATGCATCCCCACGGAGCTAGCTGGTCGGTGCCTGCAGCTGCAGAGCTCTATCCCCAGCCCTTCTTCCCCCACAGCTGCCATGTGAGGGTGGGTACAAAGGGGCTCCTTCCACCCAGGCTGCCAAAAAGCCACCAGAGAGATGATTTTTAAGGGCTTCATCTGGCCTCAGGAGGCTTTTATTTTTGCTGCCTGTTGCATTCTGAAGGTGATTAGACAGAGTTGAAGGGTTTCCTGCCTTGTTTCCTGTACTCTGACTGTTATCAGCCCAAAAACTAGTCGACAAGATGTAGAACTATTTCAGCAGCCTGCTCTGCTCAGCTCTGGGTGACCCTGGGTGCTGGGGGCTGATCCCATCCCCTCTCTGCCCCTCTCCATCCCAGGCAGCACCGGGCTGAGGACAGAGTATCTGGTGCTGGCGGTGGTGGTACCCGTTGTCGTGGTGATGATGCTCACAGGGGTCTTTGTCACCTTCCATTTGGCTGTGCCCTTGGGTGAGTTCCTCTTGAGAGGCTGGTGGGCTGTGGGTGGGCTGAACCTTGAGGAGGGGGAGAGAAGCTGCCCCCCAGCCAGCTCCAGAGAACAGCTGAAGGAGCTGATGCCCCGTGGGACACCTTGTCTCAGGAGTGCCCTGGCTGTCAGGAAGGGGAGGAGTGGGGTTTCTCTTGAAGCAGAAATCGAAGGCAGGAAGTCAGGCAGCTTCTGAAGAGGAAAATAAAAATGAGAAAGGAGAAGTGTGTCCACACATGACCTCTGATGCCCTGGGTGCGTGATGGCCTTCTGAGCCCAGGCTGCAGGGTCTCTCAGGGAACTCAGGGAACCCAGATGAAAGTAGAGGGAGCATCATCCCTCCCAGGGCCTCAGCTGGGCTGTGCCCCCCAAATTCCCATTCCCTGTGCAGCAGCAAAATCACAAAGCTGACCCATGGCCACCATAAATCCTCTGACCATGGCCAGGCAGCTGCAGTGATGGGGATGCAGGTGGGTGGCCGTGCTGGGGAGGGGTCCTGGGAGCAGGGCGCAGTGATGGGGATGCAGGTGGGTGGCCGTGCTGGGGAGGGGTCCTGGGAGCAGGGCGCAGTGATGGGGATGCAGGTGGCTGGCCGTGCTGGGAGCAGGGCGCAGTGATGGGGATGCAGGTGGGTGGCTGTGCTGGGGAGGGGTCCTGGGAGCAGGGTGCAGTGATGGGGATGCATGTGGGTGGCTGTGCTGGGGAGGGGTCCTGGGAGCAGGGCGCAGTGATGGGGATGCAGGTGGGTGGCCGTGCTGGGGAAGGGGTCCTGGGAGCAGGGTGCAGTGATGGGGATGCATGTGGGTGGCTGTGCTGGGGAGGGGTCCTGGGAGCAGGGTGCAGTGATGGGGATGCAGGTGGGTGGCTGTGCTGGGGAAGGGGTCCTGGGAGCAGGGCGCAGTGATGGGGATGCAGGTGGGTGGCTGTGCTGGGGAGGGGTCCTGGGAGCAGGGCGCAGTGATGGGGATGCAGGTGGGTGGCTGTGCTGGGGAGGGGTCCTGGGAGCAGGGTGCAGTGATGGGGATGCAGGTGGGTGGCCGTGCTGGGGAAGGGATCCTGGGAGCAGGGTGTAGCTTGTGAAGCACTGGGGTCCCCCCTGGTCCCCTTTTGGTGACTTTCTGCCCCCCCCCCAGCTGGGCAGGAGCAGGAGCGCTCGCCGCTCGCCGAGGCCAGCGCGGTGCACACCATCTACTCCCAGGTGCAGCAGGTGCAGGTGAGCCCCCAGCAGCAGCCAGACCTCAGCCAGCCCCAGCTGCAGGTGGCAGGGACCACAGGCACCACCCTGCCAAGGCTTTTTTGGGTGGGGGGTGTCTCAGGTGGCAGCAGCTTGGCTGTGGGCAGCACTGAAGGCGGCAGCAGCACCCAAAGCCCCGGGTCGTTGCAGGGGGTGGAGGGTCTGTGGGACCCTCAGGGATGGGTGCTGGGTACCAGGTGCCAAAGCTGCGCCGTGACTGGTGTGGGAGAGGGTGACGTTGTGGCTGGGGGAGGACTTGGGGTGGCTGTGGGTTCCTGGGGGGTGCTTGTCCCTGCCACGCTGGGGGTCAGCTTGGCCCCCCTAAATTTGGGAGTCGCTGGGGATGGGGCTGGGTGCTCTGGTTTGCCCAGTCCCCAGTGTCCCAGGGTGGCTCTGGGGATGGGTGATGTGGGGTTTTTTTCTCCTCTCCCTGAGTCCTGCTCAGCACAAACTGGGGAGGGAATGGGGGGTCCCTGTAGGGCAGAGGGGGACAGGGGACGGGGGGGGGGCTGCCTGCTGCTGCTGATCCTTCGCTCCATGCACAAGCAGAAAGGGCCCCCCACCACCGAGCCCCCCTCCTGCACCACCATCTATGCAGCAGCCACCGACCTGCCCTTGGACATGGCCCTGGCCCCCAGCAGACCCCCCCATGCCCCAGGCAGCCCCTCAGCAGAGCTGCCTGCCTTGCATGGCCGCCCACCTCTCCCACAGGTAAGGGTGGCTGCTCCCCCCTCCCTCTCCTTGCCCCAGGCTGGGCATTGCTGTGCGGCAACCCACAGCCCCCCCCAGCACCTCAAGCACCCCGCTGAGCCCTTTGCTCCCCTGTTCTTTGCTGCAGACCCCCGACAAGGAGCTCACGACGGTGTACGCCAGCGTGATGATGCCCATGGCCTGAGCAGCTCTGGACAGCAGCCCAACCTCTGCCTCTGCTCACTGGGCACCAGCACCCACGAGCCCAGCTGGAGGAGACCCCTGGGATGTCAGGGTGAAACCCTCTGGTGTGTGCAGACCCCCCCCACACTGCTGCTGGGGCTGCAACCATGGCCGTGGAGGTGAGGGATGGTGGAGGGGCTGAAGCAAGGAGAGAAACCTCCCTGGGCCGTGCCAAAGGGCTGCCAGCCCCAGGAGAGGATGGAGGGGCTCTGGATATAACCCCCCCCACACACACACTCCCCAAACCAGGCACCAGCGAAGGGGAGAGACTCAGCACCTTGGAGGGGAAGGGCCAGCCCCTCAGAACCATGGGGTTGTGTCCCATGGCCTCATCCTGCTTCACTAGAGGGAGCCCCCAGCTCGTGGCAGCCAGGCTGGTGATGCGAGCTGACACCCAACCCACATCCCTGCACCAAGTGATTCCTTGTTTTTAAGCTCCCCAACCTCTGCATCTGTTTACAAAAACTCCTGGGATTTTAGCCCAGAAGGAGAGTGAAGAATGTTTTCCAATCCCCTTGGGGCTGAGCCCTGCCCAGCACCCAGCCTGACCCCCCCCCCCCCCTGCACCCAGGGGGTTAAGCACTGCACTTTTCCATCCTCATCCTTCATCCCTGATGACTCCAGGAACAGGGGAGGATCTTCCAGACAGACAATTCAAAGCTGAATTTCTGGCTGAGAGGGGGAGACACTCCCTGCCCCCAGCAGCTCCCAGTATCACTGGGATGCATCCCAGTATCACTGGCATGTATACATGCAGTATCACTGGGGATGCTGGGGGGTGCTGGGAGCATGGACCAGTGCTGTCAGACCTTTCCAATCCTCCCCCACCAACCTCCCTCCCCCAGTCCAAGGTATGTTATAATATAATATATCATGCTGCTGCTAAGGGAAAGGAAAATAAATGTCTAGTGGAGCCTTTTTGGGAAGCTTTGCTGGAGGAGTGTGTCAGGGGCTGGGTCAGAGCTTGGTTGGGGGAAGAGAAATTGGTGGGTGGCATCTCCCTGGCTTCCTCCTTTTGTTACTGTAGAAAAATCTGCTGGGTGGCTTCCTTGGAAAGTCCACCCCCACAAAGCCACTGCTTCCCCCAGGAGCAAGGAGGGCTCCAGGGAAGGGTGAGGGCAACCTGGTCCTTGTGTCTCTAAAGGGGTGGGAAAGCTCCAAATCCTGGTACTTGTATGAGATGGAACCCAACCCTGCCCATGCTGGTCCTCACAGAGCCATGGGGCAGGAGCCTGACCCTGCTGTGTCACACCCTGGCACATCAGATGCTCATGGGAAGGGGAGAAGAGGTGGAGATGCTGGTCTTGCCACCACAGAGGAGCCCTGAGCTGTGATGCTGTGGTCCTGTGTCATCGTCCCCAGCTCCCAGTGGGAGGAGGTTAAGGGGTGGCTCAACTGGAGTCCTGTGGCCAGAGCTGGGGCCCCAGGACAAGAGAGATGTGGGGCTGTTGGAGAGGGGTCAGAGGAGCCAGGGAGATGCTCAGAGGGCTGGAGAGAGGCTGAGGGAGCTGGGCTGGGTCAGCCTGGAGAAGAGAAGGCTGTGGGGGGACCTCATTGCAGCCTGCCAGTGCCTGAAGGGAGCAGAGGAACAGGAGGGGAATCAGCTTGTTCAAGGGCAGAGACTGGCAGGACAAGGGGGATGGAGTGAAGCTGGAGGAGGGAAGGGGGAGAGGAGAGATTGGGGGGAAGTTCTGTGCAGAGAGAGTGGTGAGGGGCTGGAAGGGGCTGCCCAGAGAGGGGGTGGGTGCCCCGTGTCTGGGGGTGTTCCAGGCCAGGTTGGATGGGGCCCTGGGCCACCTTGTGTAGCTCCAGGCCTGAGGTTGGTGTCCCTGCCTGTGGCAGGGGGTTGGAGCTCTGTGACCCTTGGGGTCCCTCCCAACCCTGGCAGGTGGTTGGAGCTCTGTGACCCTTGGGGTCCCTCCCAAACCTGGTAAGGAGTTGGAGCTCTGGGACCCTTGGGGTCCCTCCCAAACCTGGCAGGGGGTTGGAGCTCTGGGACCCTTGGGGTCCCTCCCAAACCTGGCAGGGGGTTGGAGCTCTGGGACCCTTGGGGTCCCTCCCAAACCTGGCAGGGGGTTGGAGCTCTGTGACCCTTGGGGTCTCTCCCAGCCCAGACTCATCAGGATTCTATGATTCTATGATCCCCCAGCGAGTCCTTTTGTCTCCTCTCACCCCCCTGCCAGGGTGTTCAGACAGAGAGAAGCTGCTTGTAGGAGTTTTGGTGCTTTTGGTGTTGAGCAACACTCCTGCCCCTGTGCTGGTGTTACTCCAGCACCCAGCCACCCTCAGCAGGGCACTGGGGCAGCACTGAGGGGCCACAGCACCCCCCCTGCTCCTTCACAGGGGCAAAGGCTCCAGTGCTATTTTCAAGCCCAACTTCCCCATCCAGCCCTGTGTTCTTCCTTCACCTGAACTTGAAGTAAAACTTCTTTACTGGGAGAACTGGGACGGGTGGCCTGGAGAGGTTGGGGGTCTCCTCTGGAGAGATTAAAACCCTGGAGAGATGAAAATCCCCTGGGGCTGGCTCGAGGTGACCCTGTTTCATCAGCGGCTGGGGGGGGTGATGTCCAGAGGTCTCTGCTGGGCTGTGGGTCTGTGAACCTCAGCGTGACACCAGTCACGCTCCTTCAGAGGGACTGGAATTGGGGAAGTGACCCCTTCCCTGCTGTTGTCACTCTGCTGTCCCATCTGGGGGGGACTGGAGCCTGGGGGGATGGAGAGTTTGGATCTCAGCATCCCTTGGGAAGGATGTCCTGGTGATGCTGGTCGGTGGGCAGCTTGTGGTCCTGGGTGCAGCCTCACAGAGCATGAGGAGCTGGAAGTGACCTCCACAGCTCATCCAGACCCACCCCTGCCAGAGCAGCACCCCCCAGGAACACATCCAGGGGGTTCGGGTGTCTGCAGAGGAGGAGACTCCTCCAGGAACACACCCGGGGGGTCGGGGTGTCTGAGACCCCCCAGGAACACACCCAGGGGGGTTGGGTGTCTGAGACCCCCCAGGAACACACCCAGGGGGGTCGGGGTGTCTGAGACCCCCCAGGAACACACCCAGGGGGGTCGGGGTGTCTGAGACCCCCCAGGGACACATCCAGGGGGGTCGGGGTGTCTGAGACACCCCCAGCCTCTCTGGGCAGCCTGGCCCAGGGCTCTGTCCCCTCACAAAGTCCCTCCTGACACCCCCAGGGCGCCTCCAGCTGCACCCGCTGCCCCTGGTGCTGTGGGTGCCAGCCCTGAGCAGAGCCTGGCTCTGCCCTCCTGACTCCCACCCTTGGCACAGTGAGGAAGGTTGCTGAGAGCCCCCCTCAGGCTCCTCTGAGCACACGATCCCCAGCTCCCCCAGCCTCTCCTCACCAGGAAGGGGCTCCACTCCCTCCAGCACCTCAGTGTCCCTGTGCTGGGCTCTCCCAAGGAGTTCCCTGTCCTTCTGGAGCCGGGGGGCAGAGCCAGACACACCATTCCAGCTGGGGGCTCCCCAGGGCAGAGCAGAGGGGGAGCAGGACCTCTCCTGACCTCCTACCCACCCCCCTTCTAACGCACCCCAGATGCCATCAGCCTTCTCAGCCACAAGGACCCATCAGGGTCCCCCCTGATGGGACACAGCACCCCGCTGTCCCCCAGGTCCCTCCCACCCGTGCTGCCCCCTGGAGCCCAGTGATACTGATACTGGTACCAGTGCAAGATCTGCCCTTCGGGACTTTCCTCCCCAGCTCTGTGGTTGGCACTTGACTTGCTACTCATGACTGAGATGCTGCTGCTTGCTGTTCCACCACTCTTTCCATGATGGGCTGGGGGGTTTTATCAAGCCCCCACGAACTTTCCACCCAGTAAGCTGTGGAAGTGTTTGAGTCTTCCTATATAGCAGGAAGAGGAACTGGGGGAAGCAGGTGCTCGTGCCTTCCTGTTGCTACCCTACTCTGCAGCAGATGCTGGGTGTGTAGACACCTCCTCTGTGCCCTGGAGGGTTGATGGACGTGTTCTGGTGCCTGATGCTCATGCTCCCCTTCCACCAAGCAGGTATGTAGAGGATGCCCAGTTTCAGCTGGGCAGAGGAAAGGGAGGAGCCCACAAAGGGCTGGGGGGGGGGAGGGGGTTTAGGGAGAGTGGGGATGGGGTTTGGCATCTGGGGACCAGCAGCTCGACTCTGCTGGGGGTGGAGCTTGTGCCAAGGATGTTGGGCAAAGCAGGGAGGAGGATGCTCAGCAGGACCTGGTGCTGAGCTCTCTCTCCCACCTGCTGTGTCTCTGCTAAGGAGGGGATGGGGGGATGCTCAGGGCTCGGTCCTGCTGCTGCCTTTATCCAGGGGCTGCTGGATGTGCATCGGTTGCTGGGTCTGTCCTGAGTCTGGGGTCTGTTCCCCCACGTGCTGTCCATGTCTTCTGTGCTCCTGTGGTTTTGCTCTGGGGTCTGTAGAGCTCTGGGGAGCAGGGGGTGCTTCCTGCAAGGGAAGATTGGGTAGAGATGCTGGCACTGCCCCAGCACCATCCCTGCAGCCTTGAGGAGGAGGGGCTTACTGCCAGATGAGCCCCCCACCATCCTTACCTGCTGTTTCAGAGGGATTTTCTTCTTTGAGGTGATCTCCTTGACTACCTTTCCATTGCACTTGGCCAGAGATGCCTGTCCCCATGTCCTGGAGGTGTCCCCACAGGGTCAGGCAGGGGGACAGGAACGCAGAGCCCAGGGCTGATGTGCTCTGGCTGCCCAGCTGAGCCAAGGGTCAGTTCCCCTTTCAGGATTGGGGAGAAACCATCCACCCCCAGACCGGACTGGGAAGCACCAACTGCTCGAAATGGGAAGCATTTAGAACAAGAGGGAAATGTCTTCTCAGAAGGAGAACCAGGTGCCTTGCCTGCCCCACATGCCAGCCTGGCCATGGAGAGCACCTCAGCCATGACAAAGCCCTCCTTGCCCTTCCACTTTGGGCCTGGAGGCTCTCTTTAAAGGTCCCTCCCATCCCAAACCCTTCTGTGACCCCATGGCTCTACCCCCAGCTGACCAGGGACACGGAGCACGGTAGCATGGGCTGGGGGTGGGGGTGGGGGCTCTGGCTGCTACAGATCACCCAGTGAGGCCCCTTCTTTTTAGCCAAGGTTCATCTTTCGGCCGAGGACCCTTCTCTGAGCCCTCCTGCCTTCTCCACCAGCCAGGCCCTGAGCCCAGGGTACACCCTCTCACCGGGCACACAGCCTTCAGCCCCGGTTCTGTCCACAGTGTCTGCCTACACCGAGCACAAGGCTGTGGGTGAGTCCGTCACCTTCACCATCCCGAGCCAGCAGAACGACCCTGTAGCTTGGAACTTTAACAGCGACGTGGTGGCCACCGTGACCCCTGGACGTCCTCCCAGAATTTACTTCTTTGAGAACTTCAAAGAGCGCTGGAGCTTCACCCAGAATGGCAGCGTGCTCACCATCTCCCACCTGAGGGTGAAGGATGCTGGCACCTACACTGCAAAGGTTTTTGGGGTAAAAACCAGCTTCACCCTACATGTGTACAGTAAGTGCCTTCTAGTGCTGGCTGCTTGGTTTTTGGGGGGGGGGAATAGGCTGCCCAGGGGGTGTGGAGTCTCCTTCTCTGCAGAGATTCCAGCCCCGTCTGTCTGCCCTGTCCTGGGACCCTGCTTGGGCAGGGGGTGGGACCCCATGGGCTCTGGAGGTCCCTTCCCACCCCTGTGGTTCTGTGATTTCTTTCAATGCTTGGTGTTAAATTGGGGGAGAGGGGGTCAAGGATTTCCTGACACGCCCCCTGCACCCCACAGAGAAGCTGCCCATGCCCACGGTGACGTGCACAGCGCAGAACTGCTCATCCCAGAGCTGCAGCTACACCCTGCGCTGCGCCGTGCGGGGCTCCAGCCTGGGCAACGTCTCCTACTGCTGGAGGATGGAGGGAAGACCACCGAGCGAGGACCCCATGATGCTGGTGGAGGAGATGGTCCTGGAGGAGCTGCCGCCGGTGAAGTGCCTGGTGAGCAACCCCGTCAGCCACAGGGACGTCACCGTCACCTCGCTCGCCGCTCTCTGCAAAGGTGAGGGCTCTGGGGAGGATGTGGGGTGGGAGCATGGTGGAGATGGGCTGTCACCTGCCCCCAGACACCCCAACTTTCCCTCCTTGAGCTGTGAAAAACACAGGGCCCCCCCCAGCAGAGATATTTACCTGTCTTCCTGTTCTCTCCCCTTGCCGTGCCACCAGATAACACAACCCACCCTCCCGACACCGGTGAGCTGCCAAAACACCCATCCATGGCTGGTATCACCCTTAGACATCCCCACGTGCCCCTCAGCTAGAGGCCAGGCACACTGGACCACCGCACCCAGAGAGGGGGGAGCCAGGGAGCCGGGTGCCAGCACGGTCCATCGCCTCCCAAAGCAGCGTGGGGGTATCCCAGCTCTGTGGGCAGTGCTTTAGCATCTGTGCTTTGTCTTTGTCACCCACTGGGGGGGTTTGGGGAGGGGAGGTGGGTCTGTGTTTCTAGCTTGCCCCCCCTCCTCCCCAAAAAAGTCCCAGTTTGGGATGGGAGCATCAAATGAATCCGTGCAGCAGCGGGGCAGAGCCGAGGATGAGCTGGGAGCTGGAGCGCGGCTTCGTGGACACCAGATGCCCCAGCACATGTGGGGGTTGCACCTTCCCCCCCCCAAATAAACCCACTGGTGAGGTCCCTGAAGGGCAAAGGGACATCAGTGGGAGGACAGCAGAGGGTTTGGGGCAGGAGTGTCCCAGCTGCTGCTCTGCCCACGCAGCCACTCGTCCTCGTGTCGCATCCTTTCCCTGCTGGACTGTGGCATCGCCAGGGAACGCTCCTGGGAAGCTGGGGAGGGCTCAGAGGGGGGGTTTGAACTGGGATCCTGCCCCTTTCTCCTCACTCTGATGCCAGGAAGGGGCAGGCACGTTTTGGGGTGTTGTTACCGGGCCTTTTCCTCTCCCAAGGCACCAGCTCCAGGCAGGTTTGGATCATCGTTGGATCAGTGGTTGGAACTGGGGTGGTTTTGGCCATTATTATCGTGCTGATTGTCTGCTGCAGACACAAAGGTGAGCTGCTTCCCCTGCAGCACCCATCCCAGCAGCCCTGAGGGGACCCAGGGGGCTGCAGCAGCTGGAGCTGAGGATGCTGGGGGGGGGTGTTGCTTTGGTTGTGGCTGCTGATGGGGGGTCCTGTGTTCTTTGTCCCTCAGACTGGAGGATTCGCAGCTTGCCCGTGCCTGGCCCAGCAAACATAGGTAGGACCTGGGGGCTCAATCCCCCTCCCTTTGTTCCCTGGTGGGGATAACCTGGTCCTGTTTAAGATCAGGAGGGAAATCATCCACCACCACGGCTCAGTCCCAGAGGGTGCCACAGCCTGTGGGACCCTGGTGCCTCCCTGTGCCCCCCACCCTGCCTGCGCAGAGGTGAGTGCGAGGGGCTGACCCCGGCGAGCCTCTGGTGCCTGAGGCTGTGCTCTCCCCCAGTCTCCTCCTGGAAATCTCTGTGCCGGCCCAGCAAGCAGGAGCAAGGAGCTCAGCCATGAGAGCCCCAAAGCCAGAGGGATTTTAGGGAGTAGGTAAGAGCCAGAATGAGCCCGTTGGAGGAGCAGAGGCACACAAGGAGCATCACACAGCCAGAAACAACCCCCCTGCAGCTGCTGCCTGCCACCGCTGCCTGCATCTGCTGCTGCCTGGTGTCCCCACTCCGGAGCACTGCCATGCCAGCATCCTAGAAGGAAGGAAGGATGCTCTGGCATCACCCCAGAACCGATTCCACAGGACTCAAGCTCTCAGGGTGTAGATCTGACCAAGAAAGATGGAAGGAGAAGAGACCCCTGGACCAGTTTCGATCTCCTCCTCATCTCCATATCTATCTCCATCAGTGTTACAACTGAGCCAGCACACACCCCACACCTCATAAGCTGTTTTCCTTGTTCTATACGTTGTGTTGCTACTCTAAAGAGAAATAAACATGTCCTGAGCTTCCACCTTGAGTTTGGCATTTGCTTGTGCCCGAGCAGGATGTCGGAGCACACCAAGCACTAGGACCACAGGCTCCTCCTGGACCCAGCTCTCCCATCAGCAAAACCTCTTCCCCAGCACGCTCCTCTCTGTGGGGCTGGCAGCAGCATTTCAAAGGGAAGGCATTGCAATTTCCACCCAAAAATGTGGGGTGTCTGAAGGATTTGAGTCCTCTCTTCAGTGAGCTGGTGCTCACGCTTGCTGCAATGGTGGCAGCCTGTGAAGGAGACACAAACCCACATCCTGCTCTGCAAGCAGCCAGGGATCTTGTATTTTTATTTTTAAAAAAAACAACAACCAAGCAGCTGGTTTTCACTCCCAAGTCCCTTCAGCTGTGATCATTTAAGCTGGAAGCAGCCTCCCTGCTGCAGGAGGGATGGGTGGATGCTCAGTGATGCTCACCTTGACCCACACCCATGGCAAGCACCTCCAGCAGCTCTGAAGGTGCTGGGATTCCTTCCAGCTCTCACTGAGGAGCATCCTGGCCCCTTCCCAGATGCAGCAGCCTGTTTCCTTGCTGACCTTGTGCTGTTTTCTCCCTGCAGAGGCTGAAGTCCACTACTCCACAGTGTATGACTGTGTTGGCTCTGCCCATGAGGTGAGTCTGGACCAGCGCATCCCTGAGCTCCAGGTGTGGGGCTGGACCCAGCTGTGTGGCTGGGGGGTCTCTGCATGGGATGGGGGTGTTCTGGGACAGAGAGGAAGGACTGCAGCTGGATGGACAACCCCAGGGTTTGTCTGTCTGTTGAGTCCCCCCAGGAACTTGCAGGGGGATGTGCCAGCGCTGGGGCTTGCCCATGGGCAGCACCGGTGCTTCATGGTGCATCAGCAGAGTCTCCATCCCCAGCCCCACCAAACCTGGCTGCTTTAACCCCCCTGGGCTTTGAGATGCCTTCACCAGGGCTGAGCCCTGGGAACACCAAGGCTTTTCCCAACTCCAGCCTTTTCCCCAGGTGCACCTGCAGCGTGTCCCCAACGCACGGAGAGGCAATACAAAGACCCAGGACACCCCCAAAACCATCTATTCCGCTGTCCACAGCCTGGCCCAGGTGAGTTGGTGCTCATGGCCATCTCCCATGGATGCTCACATGGAGCTGAGCAAGTCCTGAGGGTGAGAGACATCACCCCAGAGCCAGGAGAAGGGATCAAGGGTTATTTACTGGGGCTGCCTTGGGCTCCAAGCCTGTGGGTCCCCCATCTCCTGCCAAGGGTGGCATGAGCTCCCAGTAAGCCCCAGCAAAGCTTCTGTCCCTTTCCAATTGCAGACAGATGAGGAGATGGGTAACAGCACGATGAGGTGCCCGAAGCAGGATGAGAAGAGCATCTACTCCAGAGTCAGTGGATCAGCCTCCTCCATGAACCTGCTCTGAGCACCTCGCTCCTCACTGCCAGACCCTGGCCCATGGGGCTGCAGCATCCCCCCCTTCCCCTCCCCATGGTTGCTTTAGCCCCTTGGGAAGGATACCAGCACCTCTCCAGGGGGAGGGTTCACCTGGTACAGGAGCTCTGCTCCTTTGTTTTTTGGCATCCAGGTGGAATTTGGGCTCTTTCACCTGCTCTCTCTAACCAGACCAACTAATACAGCCCAACACTACTGCTGCTAACCCAGCACCTCACACTGAGGAGCCTCCAGCTCTTTGCCTCTAAGAGCCTGCAAGATACTTTGCTCAAGCTCTTGTTTTCCTCTAGAATAAGCTTCCCATTGTCTTTGCACAAAGAAAACACGAGGAGCCTCTTCAAGTCCTTCTGAAGGTTACTTTACTTTCTGCCTTCTGCACAACAGCTGCAAACACCCCAACTGCTGCTCCTGGGGTGGTTTAAAGAAGAGAAAAAGAAAGCAAAAGTAACTTTATGCTGTGGTTTTGGTGGTTCTGTATCTGTAGCCCAGCTCTGTGCTCAGCTTGGCTTCCCACTACACCTGAATCTGGGGGGTTGGAAGGGACCCCAGGAGAGCAGTGGGTCCTACAAGCAGCTGGTGCCCTTCTGAGATGCTGCAGGGTCAGGGGAAGTGAAGCTGAGTCCTGCATGGGGGTTGCGGGCATCCCAAGCACTAGGGATGCAGGGCAGCCCTGAGGAGAAGGATGTTGGGGTGTTGGGGGGATGAGAAGCTCAGTGTGACCTGGAAATGTTGGCCCAGAAAGGCACCAGTGCCCTGGGCTGCATCCCCAGCAATGGGACCAGCAGATGCCCAGAGGAGCTGGGGCTGCCCCTGGCAGGGCTCCAGGCTGGGTTGGATGGGGCTTTGGGGCACCCTGGGCTGCTGGGGGTGTCCTTGCCCATGGCAGGGGGGCACCGGGGGGTCTGAGGTCTTCCACAAGACAGGGCAGAGGGCTCAGGGATGCTGCTGCTGCAGGGATGCTGCTGCTGCAGGGCAGAGGGCACAGGGATGCTGCTGCTGCAGGGATGCTGCTGCAGGGCAGGGGATGCTACTCAGCACGGTGACAGCTGCATCCTGTGGGATGTCTGTGGGTTCACCCCATCTGGGACTCACAGGGACCTGGGTACCCAGCAGGGAGGGCACAGGGCTCTTCCCAAACCCCCCCCAGAACCAGTAACTGAGCAAAGCCCTGCACACTGCCACCAGTGTCCCAGTGCTGCTGGACAGACAGACGCTGCCCTGGCTCTGAAACCTCTTCCCCTGCTGTCTGTGGGGAGAGTGAATTATTCAGGGATGAAGCCAGAGGTTCCTTTGAAGTTCCTGGCACAGGAGAGCCCTCTAGGAGCTACTGGAATAAAAATGCAAGGCACATCTGAGCTGGATTCCTGCCTGCATGTTATTTTGGGTGAAAACAGCCCATTACTGACGAGCCTGTGGAGCCACTTGTTTGTTCTCTGCATCTTCCCAGCATGTGGCAGGTCTGGGTTTGGGTTCCTCGAATTCATGCTGATCAATTAAATACAAATACCCCTGTGGCTCATGTGGTTCTACCAGGGGAATTTGTCTGTTTGGCAACAAATCTGCCCTGGGTGGGAGCTCTGATTGCAGCCCTGGAGAGGGCCTGAAGCAGCGGTGATGGCACCAGGGACGGGAGCTGGAGCAGTTCCCCTCTGGAGAGAGGCTGAGGGAGCTGGGCTGGGTCAGCCTGGAGCAGAGAAGGCTGTGGGGGGACCTCACTGCAGCCTGCCAGTGCCTGAAGGGAGCAGAGGAACAGGAGGGGAATCAGCTTGTTCAAGGGCAGAGACTGGCAGGACAAGGGGGATGGGGTGAAGCTGGAGGAGGGAAGGGGGAGAGGAGAGACTGGGGGGAAGTTCTGTGCAGAGAGAGTGGTGAGGGGCTGGAAGGGGCTGCCCAGAGAGGGGGTGGGTGCCCCGTGTCTGGGGGTGTTCCAGGCCAGGTTGGATGGGGCCCTGGGCAACCTTGTGTAGCTCCAGGCCTGAGGTTGGTGTCCCTGCCTGTGGCAGGGGGTTGGAGCTCTGGGACCCTTGGGGTCCCTTCCAAACCTGGCAGGGGGTTGGAGCTCTGTGACCCTTGGGGTCCCTTCCAAACCTGGCAGGGGGTTGGAGCTCTGTGACCCTTGGGGTCCCTCCCAAACCTGGCAGGGGGTTGGAGCTCTGGGACCCTTGGGGTCCCTCCCAACCCAGCCCAGTCTGGGATTCTGTGATTCTCTGACCAGCCCGAATGCAGCTGGGGGAGTGTTGGAGCATCACTTCCCCCTTCACCAGTGGCACTGGGCTCCATCCCTCCCCCCAGGCGCCACCCCAGATGGTTCTATTAATCACCCTCCTTCGGCCCCAACACCTTTGAGGTCACAGGAAGCCGTTGGCCAGGCGGAAAGGGGAAGGAAGATGTTGCAAGAAGGGGCAGAGGGTGGAAGGTTTGGTGGGGCAGAGCAGGATGGAGCTGGGCTGTGTGGGGGCAGCGTGGCTCTGCATCGCTGCGCTCTGCGCCCGCGCGGGTGAGTGGCACTGGGGTGGGGGGTGGGGTGGGGTCCAGGGGTTCCCCCTCACCCCTGGGGCTGGAGGGAGGGTGGGTGTGAGGGTAGTGGGTGTGCTGCCTTCCCAAGGGACCCTCAGTGGCAGGGCAGGATGCTCACCCTGGGGGGGCAAAGCTCAGGCTGCCCTCTGTACTGCTCAGCTTGGGGCTGGCTCAAGGGGGCGGGGTGGGGGTGGGAGGGGTGTTATTGGGGTTTCCTGGGCTCCCCCAGCAGTGCCCAAACACATGCCCTGCTCCCCCAACTCTTGCTGAGCCCCAGGGATGCGTGGTGACCCCAGGGATGCGTGGTGACCCCAGGATCGTGGTGATCCCAGGATCGTGGTGACCCCAGCATCATGGTGACCCCAGGGTTGGCTTCCTGGGGGGTGTGTGGGGGTGTCACCCTTGGGCAGGGCATGGCTGCCAGCTGCCCACCCTCCCTTGGCTCCCAGGGGCAGTGTCAGTGTGACGCTGCCCTGGCAGCGGGTGGCCCTGGGCTCCATCTCCCCAGATGCTGCTGTTCTTCTTCCCCTCATTAGGGGGATGTTTTGGGGGGGGGGGGGAGGTGGGGGGTTCATCTCAGCAGAGCCAGGTGAAGGCAGCTGCTCAGCAGCACAGCAGGATGTGGGGTGGCAGCTGCTCCCCCAGCCCCACAGCTCAGGGGGACCCCAGGGGTGTGGGTCAGCCGTCCCCAAAGCCATGGCTGGGCTGAGCATCCAGGAGCAGGACCAGGGGGTGGGGGGCACAGCCCCCTCCTCCCCCAGCTCTGCATCTCTGCCCCTGGGGAGCAGCTCTGCCCTGGGGAGGGGGGGTGTTGGCACCAATCAAGGACCCTTCTTCCCAGCAGCAAACCAGTCGCAGCCTCCCACGCAGCAGGATGACACCCCAGAGCCAACAGGAGACCCCATCACCCCCACTGGGGACCTGGACAACCTGACAACATGGACAACAGCCACCCCAACCCCTCCTGGGACCGGGCACCCCATCAGCATCCCTGTGCTGACGCCAGCAGACGAAGCAGGGGGGACAAAACCCGTGAGTCCCACGGAGAAGGGAAGAGGGGAGCAGCTTGGGGAGGTGCCACCATCCTTGGAGGGGCCTTGCATCCCCCCCAGGGACCCTCCCCAAGGACTTGGGACCCCCCCCAGGCCACCTTGGAGGGGCCCACACGTGCTCTCTCTTCCCACAGACAAGACCTCAGCTGTCCCAGGCAGGTACTGGGCCCCCGTCATCTTCGTTGTCATCGCCCTGCTCGTCCTGTTCTTGGCCTACAGGAGGAAGAGGGGGGCAGGTGAGGTTCCCCCCCCCCGAGGAACAGCCCCCTCCCCTGGCTGAGCTGCTCGCAGGGCTGAGCAGGAAGGGGTGTGAGAGGCGCCCACAGCCCACATCCTCCTCCCAGCACAACAAACATCATCTGGCTGGGTGAGGATGGGGGGGGGGGGGGGGAGGTCTGGGGGGGGGGGAGAGGGGGGGTCAGCAGCCAGCCCTTGCCCCAGCCACAGCCCAGGGGCGCCTTCGGCAGCAGCTCGGCCCCTCTGGCCTGAACCCGGCTGGACAAACCCACAACTTGACCCCAAAAGTCCCTTTTCCTGCCCAGTTCTGCACCGCTCAGACCCTGGGGGGAGGGGAGGGGGGGCGGGTGGGGGGGGCTTCTTCTCCCTCCCTGCTTTTTCCCCCCCCTCCTGCAAAGCAACCCCCCCAAAATCTCACCCTCTTGCCCCCCCCTCCCCCCCCTCCCCCCCCACCCCAGCTTCCCAGGCCCCCCCAGCCCCCCCAGCGCTGTGACCCCCGTGTCTGTCCCTGCTCACAGGGACCCTGGACCAAGGCGCCGCCAGCGACTCCTCAGGTGAGAGGTGGCCACCCCGAGCCCCGAGTGGCCACCCCGAGCCCCGAGTGGCCACCCCAAGCCCCGAGTGGCCAGGGCATCCCCTCCTCCCGGCCCTGCCCTGACTCACATCCCAGCTCGTTGCGTTGCAGATTTGGGAGCCCTGGACCACCCCCCTACCCATGACACCACCCCCATCATCTCCAGTGCCCAGGTAAGCCCAGGGGATGGGCATCCTGTCACCCTCAGCGCCTCAGCTGGGGGGTGGGAGAGATGATTTTTGGGCAAGACCCAGCCCGTGCCTCAGTTTCCCCCTCGTACCTCAATTCCCCCCGCAGTGCCTCAGTTTCCCCCCCCTCTCGTGCCTCAGTTCCCCCCCCCTCGTGCCTCAGTTTCCCACCTCTCGTGCCTCAATTCCCCACCTCTCGTGCCTCAATTCCCCCAGTGCCTCAATTCCCCCAGTGCCTCAATTCCCCCATCGTGCCTCAGTTTCCCCCATCGTGCCTCAGTTTTCCCCCCAGTGTCTCAGTTTTCCCCCTCATGCCTCAGTTTCCCCCCTTGTGCCTCAGTTTCCCCACCCCCAGCCGTGCAGAGCCGTGGGGGAGGGGGGGGTGATGAGGATGCTCAGTGCAGCTCCAGCAGCCCCTGCCTCTCTTGCAGGAGGAGAGGAAGGGGCCAGAGAAGCCCCCAGACCCAGAACACATGGAAAACCACCTTCTGCGAGCCAGACCCCCCCCCACCTCAGGTATTGCCCCCCCCCCAATGCACTGACCCCCCCCGGTCACTGGTGGGGTGGGGGCCTTCCAGCTGAGCCCCTCCAGCCCATGGGGGGCCCTGGGAGGGTTTGTAGCCCCCCAACACCCTGTTCTCCTTCCCCCCCCCCCCCCAGCCTGGTCCCCCCCCCAGCCGATGGTGGTCCCTGCAGCTCTGGGGAGCCTGGTGCCGACTGAGGGTTTGGGGGGATCCCAGCAGCAGCTGGGGGACCATGAGCATCCCCTCAGCCTGTCCTCTGGATGCTCATCCCAAATCCGGGAATGGGGGGGGGCAGGGACCCCTCCCTGGGGGATGTGGTCGTGCCCCTGTGTACAAGCAGGGGCGGGGAGGGGTCTCCAGGTGCCTGTGCTGGGCACCCCTGTGCCAATAAAGCAGGATTTTACCCCAGAACCCCTGGATTGCCTCTGCTGGGACAAACACCCCCCCCCCCCCAATCTCAGCCCAGGCGTCACTCCCCACCCCCCCAACCCCCCCTGTGTCATGGAACAGAGTCACTGGGGCTGCTCTCTTCCTCACAGAGGGGAAACACCCCCACATGGGACTGAAATTCCACCCTCCCCATCCCCAGCCTGGTGGCTGATGACTGTCAAACTCATCACAGGCTGGAAATATCCCCCCCCCCCCACCCCCCCCATGGGGCCACCCCAGGCCTGCCTGTCCCTGCAGCTGGGGACAGCTCTGTGGCTGCACTGGCCTGCCTCAGTTTCCCCTCCACAGCACAGGGCGGACAGTGGGGGTGGGGGGTGGGGGTGGGGATATGGGGGGTGGGGGTGGGGGGAGGAGGTGTCAAGTCAAAGGAAACATGAGCAATGGGTTGTGGGGTCACAGCTCTGCTGGGGGGGGCACCCACACGCCAGTTTTGGGGCCCTGGGGGGGCTGGGGGAGGGGGCAGGTGCTGGGGCAGGTGTTACCTGGGCTGTGACAGGAAGGAGCAGCCTCACAACCCCCCCTTCCCCCCCCCCAGGAGCTGGGCAGGGGGGAGGGGAGTTCACACACACATCCCCCCCTTGGCCCCCCAAAGCCCTATCCACCCCCCCCCCCCAAATCCCAAACCCTTGGACCCCCACAGCCTTGGCTCAGAGACCCCTAAACCATGGCCCCCCCAAATCCTCCAGCCCTTGAACCCCAAAATCTTTGTGTCCCCCCAAAACCCTTGTTCCCCAAACCCTTGGCCCCCCAAAACCCCAAACTCTTGGCCCCCAAACCTTTGACCCCCCCCAAAATCCAACATCCTTGGGCCCCAAACCCTTGAACCCCAAAACCCTTGGCCCCAGAGACCCCAAGCCCTTGTCCCCTCCCAAAACCCTGTCCCCTAAACTCTTGGCCCCCAAACCTTTGGCCCCCCAAAATCTCAAACCCTTGAGCCCCAAAATCTTTGTGTGTCCCCCCAAACCCTGTCCCCCAAACCCCTCTCCTCTCCCCAAACCCTTGTCCCCCAAACCCATGCCCCCTCCACCCCTACATCTTTGCCCCCAAAACCCTTGAACCCCAAAACCCTTGGCCCCAGAGACCCCAAACCTTGAACCCAAAACCCTTGTCCCCCCCAAAAAACCCTGTCCCCCAAACCCCTCTCCTCTCCCCAAACCCCAAACCCTTGTCCCCCAAACCCATACCCTCTCCACCCCCTACATCCTTGGCCCCCAAAACCCTTGAACCCAAACCCTTGGCCCCAGAGACCCCAAAACCCTTGAACCCCAAAACCCTTGAACCCCAAAACCCATTGCCACAGAGACCCCCAAACCCTTGAACCCCAAACCCTTGAACCCCAAACCCCTTGTCCCCCCATAACCCTGTCCCCCAAACCTCTCTCCTCTCCCCAAACCCATGCCCCCCTCCACCCTACATCCTTGGCCCCCAAAAACCCTTGAACCCCAAAACCCTTGGCCCAGAGACCCCAAACCCTTGAACCCCAACCCCTTGTCCCCCCATAACCCTGTCCCCCAAACCTCTCTCCTCTCCCCAACCCATGCCCCCTCCACCCCTACATCCTTGGCCCCCCAAAACCCTTGAACCCCAAAACCCTTGGCCCCAGAGACCCCCAAACCCTTGAACCCCAAAACCCTTGAACCCCAAAACCCTTGGCCCCAGAGACCCCAAACCCTTGAACCCCAAAACCTTTGGCCCCAGAGACCCCAAACCCTTGAACCCCAAAACCCCTTGTCCCCCCCATAACCCTGTCCCCCCAAACCTCTCACTCTCCCAAACCCATGTTCCCCCAAACCCATCCCCCCTCCACCCCTGCATCCTTGGCCCCCCAAACCCTTGGCTTCCCCCCCACTCCAAGCCCTGGGCAGGAGCAAAGCACCCCAAAAGCAGCTCAGGGGGGGTTCCCTGAGAGCTCCCTTGAGGCCAACCTCCTGCCACTGCAGCATCCCCCACCTATTCTCTCCCCCCCCTATCAGGCAGCACCCTAAACCTGCTGCCCCCCCCAGCCCAAAACAAAGCTGCAGGGTTAAAATAAAAACCCTAAAAAAAAGTCAAAAACGGGTTTATTTTATAAAAAAAAAAAATCTTTTTGTACAATTTTAGTTCTTCTATTGAAAAAAAAAACCACCCAACAAACCCCCCCTCCCCCCCCCCCCCCCAAAAAAAAAACCCAACCCAGCACACCAAGTGAGGAGCCTTCCCAGCACTTCTGGCCACTGCAAACTGCCCAAACTCCAGCTTTTTATATATTAAACCCCAATTTTACACTTCACAACTTTCTACACACATGCACAAGGGCTCTGCCTGGCTGGGGGGTGGGGGGACAGGGGGGGACCCCAATGGGAATGAGTGGAAAAGGGGGGGTCATGGTCTTAAACATCCCACTCCCCAGCCACCCCAGCTGCTGAAACACCCCAAAACTCCCCCCAAAAAAAATGGGCTCCCAGCACCAGGAGTGCTGATGGAGTTGGGGGGGGGCTGGTGGGAGGGGAGGGGGGTGAAACCTGGGTCCTTCGGCCTCAGGAGGTTGGAGGATGAGGGAGAGCAGGGAGGGGTTAGAAACACCCCCTCCCCAAAAATGAGGTTTCTTGGGAATTGGGTGGGGAGGGGACCCCTCAGGACCCTTCTTCCAGCATCTTCTTACTGGTGCTTACTGGGGAAGCACATGTGCCCCAGCATCTTTGCTCCCTCCCCCTGAACTCACCCCCCTTCCCCCCTTTCCCCCCCCCTTTTAGTGCTTAGGACAAAACAAACCACCCCCAACCCCCTCCACACACCTTCCTGGGGTGAAATCCAGCCCACCCACCCTGCCCTCCCCAAAACACAACACCCCCCCTCCTGGGACTGCCCCCCACCCCCAAGACCCCTGACCCAGCACAGGGGGATCCAGAGTAGGGGGAGGGGGTAATTAATAATTAAAATAAATCCATGAGGTATTTGTGACTGTAACAAAACCAAGGGGGGGGGAAGAGCCTCCTGCATCCCTGCTGGGGGGGCAGCCCTGGGATGTGGGACCCCACCGAGCCCCCTCCCACCATGGGATGTGACTTAAGGAGCTGACCGAGCTACGAGCCCTCATCTTCCTCACCAGGAGCCCCTCATCTCACTCAGCACCCTGCCCTCCAGGTCCAGGATTAGACCCCCCCCCCAAGAGCCACTTGAAGCTGCTCTGCCTGCTGCAGAGGGCACCAGGGAAGCCCCCCAGGGATGCTGCTGAGAGCAGGAACACCTCAGGAACAGGGAAACCACCTAAAAAACAACCCCAACCCAACCTCGTGTTGCTCTTCAAATCCGGGTCTCCCACTTGCTTGTAAGAGCCGAGCACAGAACCCCTCAGCAGAGGGGTGAGGAGGAGGATGCTCCTCCAGCCGGGAGCAGCAGCCTTCCGGTGTCTGGGATGCCGGGGGAGGTTTCCATAGCAGCCCACCCCACCATGGGGGTGAAGTATTCCCCAAAAAAAATCCCTTGGAATTAAAAACCAGTCCCAGGTGCTGGTTTAAGGTCAGAGCCAGGCCAGTTGCCAGGTAGAAAAGGGGCACAGAAGGTCCTTGGGACCCCACGGTGCTTGAAAGACGCTGGTGAGGGAAGGTGAGGAGTGAGATAGCCCTTGAGTTAACAGCACCAGAACGCTGGCTCCTTCCTGGCTGTGCCACTGGCTGCACCTTCTGGGAGGATGCTACAAGGACCTGGGCTTGGGAACGAGGAGGAGGAGGAGGAGGAGGAAGGAGGAGGAGGAGGAAGGGGCTCAGCCCATCCCAACGTGGGCCAAGCCCAGGCGGGCGGCGAGTGGTCACAGGGAGGTGGTGGAGCCGGGCGTGGGTGCTGCTGCCCCGGTTCTGCCCTGGAGCTGGGACCCCCCCTGAGCCCCCCACGGGGAGGATGAGACAGAGGGGGCTGGAGAGGGTCTTCTCCACGCCCCTCCCCACCCCCTCTCGAGCTCACACGGAGGTCTCTGACTGCAGCCTCATGACGAACTTGTGCGACTTGGGTCCACAAACTCCTCGGAGAGCTTGAAGAAGGGGATCTTCTTGGTGCTCACCACCAGGCTGAAGTCCTGGCGCTTCAGCACAAAGACCACCCCCATCTTTCAGGCCGTTGGTCACCGGCTCCTCGCTGACCAGCGTCCACTGCTTGGCCAGCCAACGGTCCTTGTGGTACTGGATGGTGGGTCCAGCCGTCAGGTACCGCTCCAGGAAACGGCCTTGGAGGAGGGAAAGGACACGTGAAGTCACCTCCTTACAGCCTGGGGTTGGGGTTGGGGTTGGTTTTTGGTTTTGGCAGCCCCAAAGCTGCTCTGCAGGTCCTGCAGGAAAAACAGCCCCAGAGCAGCTGGTTCCCATCCCAAGGGTGCTCCCTTGGGCTGACACCCGTTTTTCTGGCTCTATCCCCCCCCCCAACCCTTTGTCCTCCCAGGGTGATGATCTCACACGGTGCAGAACACAAACCCCCCCCTTAAAAAAAGCCCCTCACCCCCTGGCAAACCCACATCCCACCTCGCTGTGCCCCCCTCCCCACCCCCTCCCCCCACGCACCTTGGGTGTCATGTCGTGGGTGATGCAGAACTCCAGGTGCTGCAGGATGCTCTCCATGGTGTGGTAGGGCTGCTGCTTGGTGGTGCGCAGGTACTTCTGCATGGCCTGGCCATGGAGGCGAAGATGGCCTGAGCTGCCTCCCGCGGGTCCATGATCTCCCGAGGGTTCTTCTGGTCTTCCTCCTGCAGCCGCTTGATGTGGGGTGAAGGCTTCTTCCACTGCCACCACCAGCCTGCCGGGAGGACAGGCATGGAGATGGGTGGAGCAGGGGGGAAGGGTGTCCATCCAGGGGCTGGAGATGCCCTGGGGGGTGGCTGAAGGTGCCCTGGGGGGTGGCTGGAGCAGGGGGGGCAGTGTGTCCATCCAGGGGCAGAAGATGCCCTGGGGGGTGGCTGGAGCAGGGGGGACAGTGTGTCCATCCAGGGGCAGAAGATGCCCTGGGGAGTGGCTGGAGGTGCCCTGGGGGGGTGGCTGGAGCAGGGGGGGCAGTGTGTCATCCAGGGGCAGGAGATGCCCTGGGGGGATGGCTGGAGCAGGGGGGGAAGGGGTGTCCATCCAGGGGCAGGAGATGCCCTGGGGGGGTGGCTGGAGATGCCCTGGGGGGGTGGCTGGAGCAGAGGGGGCAGTGTGTCCATCCAGGGGCAGGAGATGCCCTGGGGGATGGCTGGAGTAGAGGGGCAGCACATCCATCCAGGGGCAGGAGATGCCCTGGGGGGTGTGGGGAGCAGCTTCCACCCCACAACAGGCTCTTGTGGAAGAAGATCTGGCTGTGCCATGCAACCACCAAGCTTGGGATACTCTTCCCATCATCTCAATGGGGTGGAGGTGACTCAGGGGAGTTCCCATCCCTCCTGCCAGCACAGCCTGGATCCTGGGATGGGCACCCACAGGGGTAGCAGGGCACCTGGCACCCCGGGGAGCCCCAGGGGAGTACCCACCCCTCCTGCCAGCACAGCCCAGGTCCCAGGATGGGCACCCCAGGGGGTCGCAGGGCACCTGGCACCCCGGGGAGCCCCAGGCCCGTACCTGGCCCGGCGCTTGCGCACACGGCGCTCGTGCTCGGCCTCCTCGTAGTAATACTCGTTGTGGCTGTTGTCGCGCCGCCGCGCCGCCGCCGCGATGACGGCCCGCGACTGGCCCGTGGAGTTGTTGGTGGTGTTCTCTGCTGGGGGAAGGGGATGGGGTTAGAGAGGGGGGTTGGGAGGGTTCGGGGGGTTGTGGGGTGCCTCGTGCTCCCCCTGGCCTGCAACCAGGATGTGGTGATGTCCCAGTCTGAGCTCTGCTGGGTCTGGGAGGAGCCAGTGGGGAGGAAACACAGGGATGGGGAAGGAAGAGGGAGGAAGAGGGGAGGAAGAGGGGAGGAAGAGGGGAGGAAGGAAAGGGGAGGAAGGAAAGGGGAGGAAGGAAAGGGGGAGGAAGGAAAGGGGAGGAAGGAAAGGGGAGGAAGGAAAGGGGAGGAAGGAAAGGGGAGGAAGGAAAGGGGAGGAAGGAAAGGGGAGGAAGGAAAGGGGAGGAAGGAAAGGGAGGAAGGAAAGGGGAGGAAGGAAAGGGGAGGAAGGAAAGGGGAGGAAGGAAAGGGGAGGAAGGAAGGGGAGGAAGGAAAGGGGAGGAAGGAAAGGGGAGGAAGGAAAGGGGAGGAAGGAAAGGGGAGGAAGGAAAGGGGAGGAAGGAAAGGGGAGGAAAGGAAAGGGGAGGAAGGAAAGGGGAGGAAGGAAAGGGGAGGAAGGAAAGGGGAGGAAGGAAAGGGGGAGGAAAGGGAAAGGGGGAAAAGGGGAAAGGGGAAAAGGGGAAAGGGGAAAAGGGGTAGGAAAAGGGGGAAAAGGGGGAAAAGGGGAAAAGGGGAAAAGGGGGAAAAGGGGAAAAGGGGAAAAGGGGAAAAGGGGAAAAGGGGGAAAAGGGGGAAAAGGGGAAAAGGGGAAAAGGGGAAAAGGGGAAAAGGGGAAAAGGGGGAAAAGGGAAAAGGGGAAAAGGGGGAAAAGGGGAAAAGGGGGAAAAGGGGAGGAAAAGGGGAAAAGGGGGAAAAGGGGAAAAGGGGAAAAGGGGGAAAAGGGGAAAAGGGAAAAGGGGAAAAGGGGAAAAGGGGAAAAGGGGAAAGGGAAAAGGGAAAAGGGAAAAGGGAGAGAACAGGAGGAGAAGGCAGGGGAGCTCACCCTCGCCGAGGGAATAGACTTTGAAGCCGGACATTTTCTTGGCCAGGAGGGACTTGGGCAGGTGCAGCAGGGCCGGGTTGTACACCGGGAAGTCCTGGTAGTAATTCTCCAGGATCCAGACAGCCGCGCGCTGGATGCTGCAGGGAGACACAGCCGGGCACGGGCAGGCACGGGGAGCGGGGGGGACACACGGACAGACGGACGGACAGCGTGTGGCGCCGCGGCCCCCAGCGGGGTGAGCTGGGGGCATCTCTGGTCAGGGGGCACCATGGGGAGCAGCGTGCCCGCTCCAGGAGCTGCACACGCACCCATGATGGGCACCAACACACGGGCATCGCTGCACACACGTGCACAGCCAGGCACACCCACATGAACACCCGTGTGCACACCTGCCCACCCCAGGAGCACCCAAAAACCAGGCACCCACCTCTCCATCACCCCCCCAGCCCACCCCATGAGTACAGGTGTGCACACACATGAAGGGATGTGCATGTGAGGACCCACACCTGCGCCCATGATGGACACGTGTGCACAGCCAAACACACACAGGAACACGCATGTGCACAACACACGCACAGGAACACCCGTGTGCACACCTGCCCACCCCAGCAGCACCCAAAAAACCAGGCACCCACCTCTCCATCACCCCCCCAGCCCACCCCATGAGTACAGGTGTGCACACACACGAAGGCACATGCATCCATGATGGGCACCAACACGCGTGCACAGCAAACACACCCACAGGAACACCTGTGTGCACACCTGCCCACCCCAGCAGCCCCCAAATAACCTGGCATCCACCACTCCATCACCCCCCAGCCCACCCCATGAGTACAGGTGTGCACACACATGAAGGCACATGCACATGAGGACCTGCACACGCACCCATGATGGGCACCAACACACGTGCACCGCTGCACACACGTGCACAGCCAAACACACCCACACAGGAACACCCCGTGAGCACACCTGCCCACCCCAGGAGCACCCAAAAACCAGGCACCCACCTCTCCATCACCCCATGAGTACAGGTGTGCACACGCATGAAGCCACATGCATCCACGATGGGCACCAACACGCGTGCACAGCCAAACACACCCACAGGAACACCCATGTGCACACCTGCCCGCCCCAGCATCCCCAAATAACCCGGGCTCCCACCGCTCCATCACCCCCCCAGCCCTCCCCACCCCATACCTGAGGTGCCCCACGTTGTAGAAGCGGCTGGCGCCGTCGGCGGAGCGCACGGCCTTGAGGGTGAACTGGGGCTGGAGCTGCCGCAGCTCAGCAGCACCACGGCCAGGTAGTGCACGAAGAGCAGGGCGTCCACCAGCGAGACGGCGTACTGCACCACCCCCTGATAGTTCCGGTCCCGCGAGTCCAGGATGCGCACGCCGTAGAAGAGCCAGTAGGAAACCACCAGGAGGAAAACCAGCACCATCAGCAAGGCCCGGAAGACGAAGACGCGGGGGAAGAAGGCTTTGGGGCGGCGGAAGAAGAGAGCCCAGCTGCCCAGCAGGAGGATGAGGAGTTTGAAGGCCACCGAGATGAAGAGCCCTTCGCAAGGCGTCCCGCAGGGCTCCAGCTCTTCCCTCCAGAGCAGCTGGGGAAGGAGCATGAAGGCGAGGGGGGTGAGGAAGGCCAGCAGGCCAGCGCCCCGGCCAGCACCACGCCTAGGGTGCCGGGAGCAGTCCAGGTGGGCGCTGTCCTCCATGTCCTTGGTGATGCGGGTGATGGTCATCGTGGGAGATGCTGTGCTCCGACGTCCCCGTCACCACCGTGGTGGTCTCGCCCCAGTTGTCATCCTGGGGAGGGGGATGGGAGGGTTAGAGGGTGAGGGATGGCTCTGTGTAACCCCCACCCCCTTCCCCGGGTCCTGAGTGCCAGCAGCACCGGGACCCCCACCCCAACCCAACTCCAGCATCTCCCATCCACCAAAGCTCCAAGCCCAGCAGGCTGCCCAGCACCATCACCCCCATCCAGATGGTGGAAACCTGGGGGGTGGGGGGGATGCAGAACCTCAGCCTGGGGTGGGGGATGCAGAACCTCAGCCTGGGGTGGGGGGATGCAGAACCTCAGCCTGGGGTGGGGGGGATTGCAGAACCTCAGCCTGGGGTGGGGGGATGCAGAACCTCAGCCTGGGTGGGGGGATGCAGAACCTCAGCCTGGGGTGGGGGGATGCAGAACCTCAGCCTGGGGTGGGGGGGATGCAGAACCTCAGCCTGGGGGTTGGGGAAGATGCACCAATTTGGCCAGGACCCTCTAGGAACCCCCCAGTTGGCACCTCAGCCACGCTCCACCTCTCCAGCACGAGCAAGAGCAGCTTTGGAAGTGGGAATCATCCTGCTTCCAGGCATCACCAGGGCCAGCAGCAACATGCCCAACCACCATCCCAACACACCCCCCTGGCGCTGCCGGTCCTGCCCCACAACAGGCAGGACAGACTCCAACACCCCCCCCCACTCCTCCTCCAGCCAGGGGGGTGCAGAAATGACCCATCCCTGTTTGATTCCTTGGGGTTTAGGGCAGGGAGAGAGAAGACCCAACACTGCAGGCACTGCAAGCACTGCCCTGGGTGCAGCCATGGGTCTGTCTGTCTGTCTGTCCGTCCTCTCACTCAAACCTTCATGTTCTTTGGCAGACTTGGGGCTTTATCCCCTTGTATTCCCCCCCTGCTCTTAATTCTTCAGGAAAGCCATGAATTTCATCCCAACCAGCACACTAACACCACAGCTCCTGGTGGTTTTCCAGAGGGATGGGAAAGCAGAGGATGGTCCAGGAGGACCCACCCGGACCCCATCCATCCCAAAGGTGAACCCAACCGGCTGCAGCTGGGACTGGGCAGACTCAGCCCAGCAGCACCCTGCCTGCTGCAGGTCCTGGCGTCGAGGTCTGGATGGGGGGAAGATAAAAAGAGCTGGAGCCGCCTGCGTAGGAGGCTGGGAGATGATTAAAGACAGGGCTGGGGCTCCACAGGGGCCGGAGGAGCGGCAGCACCCAGCATGGGGGCACAGCAGTGCTGCCCTTGCTTGAGCCAAGGGGACCCCCGAGGGGCTGGGGCTGGGGGGGGCTGGTGGAGGGATGCAGCACAAGGGACCCCCATGGGGTTGGGGGGCTGGTGGAGGGATGCAGCACAAGGGAACCCCGTGGGGCTGGGGGGGGGCTGGTGGAGGGATGCAGCACAAGGGACCCCCGTGGGGCTGGGGCTGGGGGGGGGCTGGTGGAGGGATGCAGCACAAGGGACCCCCGTGGGGCTGGGGTTGGGGGGCTGGTGGAGGGATGCAGCACAAGAGGCTCATCCACACCGGGATGATCCCACCAGGAGCCAGGCAGAGGTGGTTCCACCCTGCACGGTGGGGCTGGCATCACCCTCAGGTGCTGAGCCAGGCGCTGGAGCTAATCCCAAGGGATTGGATCTGCAGGGTGTGGATCCACCAGGGATGGGATCCGCAGGGATTGGATCCCTGGGGTGCTTTCCACGCTGAGCAGCCCGTGCCCACCCTGGCTGCTTCCCTGGGGCTCTTCCACAGCCGGGTACCCTTTCATTTGCACCCCAGCCGGCCCTCCCCGCCGGCACAGCCCAGCCCAACCGGCTCAACTGCTCCTCCTGGGGTGCACCAGGCATGCTGGGACCCCCCCCCCCCAACACCCTCAGCAGCACCCCTGACCCCTCCCCAACATCCAGCTCACCCCTCTCGTCCCCCCGAGTCGACTCGTTGTCCAGCAAGGGCTCTCCTGGCGCTTGGATGGTGACAGACTTGTCCCCACGGCTCCCGTCCCGGCTCTTGGAGCGATGCCGGTCCCGCGGTCCCTGGGAAGGCAAGAGAAGGGGGTTGGGGTGGGTGCAGCAGGGGTGGCAGCACCCCCAAAAGAGAGGGACCCCCCTTCCCTGGGCATCATCCAGACCCCTCCCTCCTCACCTGTGCTTGCGGGAGCTGCGGGAGTGCCCGGATTTGTAGGAGTATCCCGAGTACTGCGACTCATTGTCCATGGTGTCGGAGCGCCGGGCCTTGTGCCGCTCCACGCCCAAGGCTTGGGTCTCCCCGGCCTCGGCACAGCAGCCAGGGCCTCCTTCAGAGGGGGCTTCTTCAGGCCCAAAGGCACCTTCAAGAAGTCGACCGTCACCTTGAGGGACTCTATTTTGATCACCTGGTTGGGCTGGTCTCAGGAGAAAAGGGCTCTGCCGCCTGCGGGGAGGGGAAGGGGTCAGTGGGGGCAATGCAGCCTCCTGGGGGGAGGAGGGGGGGGGTCCCCAGCCCTGGCTGAGCATCCTCTCACCCCCCACCACAGCTCCAGCCCCACATGGGGACAGGACTTGAGCAGGGAGAGAGAATTTGGGTCGCTCTGGGGGGGGGGGGTGGTGTTTTACCCTGCGCCCCAAGCGGGGTTGGGGGTGGCCACTTTCCTCCTCTATTAACGACACCGCCTGATTAGCTTCTGTTCTGGGTGATTTACCCCTTAATTAATATCACAGCCCTTACTTGGGGTGCCAAGAGAGTGCTGAGGGTGGGGGCTGGAGTAAGAAGAGGCATGAATAATCGGGTGCTGGTGATGGAGCTCCTGGCCCGTCTCGCTGCGCGGGGCTCTGCCTGGACACGCTTCCCAGCACGGGGCTGGGATCTCACACCCAGGAGATGGGATTGGGATGGGAGTCCTGGGGCTGAGCTGAGGAGCATCGCTGAGCACGGGCTCCAGCTCCCCTCACAGCCTGGGTGGGGGGGAACAGGGAGCTCCAAACAGCTTTGAGGATGGGACTGTTGGTGTGTGGGGACCAGCAGAGCATCACTGGAGGGGATCCCAGCACCCTGTGTGCTGAATCACAGCTGCCATATTGTTATGACACCCCCCCCCCAAAAAAAACTCCCCTCAGGGCCATTTGTAGGCAGGGGTGTGTGTAAATACACACACAGTGCCCACCTACACTGAGTGTCCATGTGGGATCTCAGCTGGGATGGGAACACAACACCCCCCTTAGACCCCAGCCTGGGCACCCAAGACACCTCGGGCAAAGGGGGGTGCAGACAGGAGCCCCAAGCCAGGGGACACTGGTCCCCATTGGAGGGGTTTTGCCAAATCCTCCTGCCCTCACTCTAAGGGTGCTGGGGGGGCTTGTGGGTATTTGGCACCCCCCCTCCCTGAGCCTCAAACCCCCCTTCCCAGCCAGTCCTGCGTGCCAGGGGGGGTGTGCTGGGTTACCAGGGAAATGCCATTTCAACCCAAATAAACCCCAAATGTCTGTTGGCCTCTTTGCCAAGGCCTCAAGGAGGGGGTGATGGGGTCGAGGAGGTAAAAAAGGAGCTGGGGGGAATGGGGGGGGGGGGTTGGGGGGGGGATATGGGGAATCCTTTTGTCCCAGATGCTGGATGCTCACACATTTATCACTATGGAAACAAAAGCACCCCCCCCCCCCCAACGCTGGTTGTCTAGGAGATGGCAACAGGGCCTGGAGCTTGTCCCAGCATCCCCAGCGAGCGATGGGGGAAGGGGCCTGGAGAGAAAGGACCCCCCTGTGTCCCCCCCACCCCCTCCTGCCAGCCCCCCTCTTCTGGGCTTTGTTTGCAGGCTGGGATCAGGTTTCTGCTGGGAACAATGCTGGGGCCTCAGGGGGCTGAGGATGGCCTTGTCCCCAGTCTGGACCAGTAACACCATTAGGACAGTGATACTGGGGCAGGGGATGGGATTGAGGGGGGGGGACACTCACCGGCAGGGCGGGGCAGGAGGTTGGGGTGAGGGGGCTGCTGGTGGGTGCTGCTCCCCGTCCCGGCCGTCACCGAGGCACCTGGGGCATCCTGAGCCTCGGGCAGGGACGGCATCCAGCTGGTGGGTGCTGGAGGGGGGATGCGCATGGGGGGCTGCTCACGGGGCAGGGGGCTGCTCACGGGGCGGGCAGCCGTGCCGGGGGTCCGCGGTCAAGCTGTGGGAAGCAAGAGAGAGAAGGGGAATCAGGAGCCAGGCAGCTCTGGAGCATCCCTGTCCTGGGGAGTGGGATTCCTGGGGCCCTGGGCAACCTGGGGTAGCTCCAGGCCTGAGGTTGGTGTCCCTGCCTGTGGCAGGGGGGTTGGAGCTCTGTGACCCTTGGGGTCCCTCCCAAACCTGGCAGGGGGTTGGAGCTCTGGGACCCTTGGGGTCCCTCCCAACCCAGCCCAGGCTGGGATTCTATGACCACACGTGTGCCCATGGCAGCCACCCAGCCACATGTCTGGGGGACACACTGAGCTCCACCAGCCAGTCACCCACCCCAGTTCCCACTGGGGACATCCACCCCAGGGGAGCCCCTCGTGTGGCCCCGAGCCCTGGTGAGAGGAGCGATGGGCAGGGAGGAAGGTGAGGTGACACCATGAAAGCCCTAAACCTGCACTGGCATCACCTTGACACCATACCAGCACCCTGTCCTGCACCCCAGCACCACGTAGCCAGGATGTGACCCTCCCCAGTGTCCAGAGCCAGGCTGAGCATCGCTCCCAACCTCCGTGGTCCATGCCAGAGCCAGGCACTCCCAGAGAAGGGAAACTGATTAATCAGCCAGGGTTTCCCCCACACCCCCAAATCAAGGCACTAACCCCAGATTTAACTCTCCTCAGCTACCACAACACATCAGTCCCCCCCCGACCCTGCCAGTCAGGGGTCCCCACGGCTGCACTGGGGGTGCTGAGATGCCAGGGGCTGCCCAGGTCCCAGAGGCAGAGGCAGGAGATGAAGGCTGATCCATCCAGGGGGAAATCAAGGCATGCTTTTCCAAGGGGAGTGAGCAACCAGCCCTGGGAAGGGTGCAGAGGGATGTGGTGAGCCCAGCTTTCCCATCACCACCCAGTGATGGGGCAGAGGTTACAGGCAGAGGCTCCAGGGTCCTTTCCCAGAGCAGAGCAGCAGTGTGGGATGCTTCCCTCCAGCACGATCCACGAGCAACCTCCAGACCCAGAGCAGGGCTCAGCTCCAGCTGATGAGGACCCTTCGCCTTCTCCATACCCAAACCTTCTCCCCAGCAAAAGCTGGGTGGGGGCAGGGAGGGAATAACCCCCCCACCTCAAAAAGCAGCTTTGCAGACTCAAGGTGTAAATCCAGCAGCCATCCCACAGGTCTCTGCAGACAGGAGCTCCTCATCCTCCCATTCCAGGGCTGCTCCAATGCCCGAGGAGCAATTTGGCTGCTCTGGGGGGTGAGGGGGGGGGGGGGGGGGAGGAAGAAAGGGATTTTTCTCTTAGATGTCTTGCCCAGCAGAGTGGGGAAAGCCGGTTCAGCAGCACAGGGTGAGCTGGGGTTGGAAATGGGATGCCTCAGTCTCCAGGAGAAGCCAGCTCTGCCTTTCCCCAGCCTGCGGAGACGCCGAGCAGGGCTGGGAGCAGGAGCCAGACACATGCAAACCAGGAGGGAAAAACCTCACATTTTTAATAGCCAGGTGATTAACCAGCAGAACAAAACTCCCCAGGGGAGGAGAGGATTTGCCATCTCTTGACATCTTTCAAGTTCAGACTGGACGGCTTCTCGGGGTGCTGCTGCTGCTGCGGCACATCAGAGGGTTCAAAGCAGAGAGAGAGCTGGGCTGGGGCTTTGGGGAGGTCCAAAAAGCCACAGCCTCTCCTCCTGCCCCTGATGGGGAGGTCCAAAAAGCCACAGCCTCCCCTCCTGCCCCTGAGTCCACGAACCTCACACACCAACCATCCGTTTGCATCCAAATGCTCCCCCAAAAAAAAGATCTTCAATAATATATATATATATATAAAAAAATAGATCCAAGCATTTCTAGAGGAGAAAGCTTCCTCACTTCAAACAGCTCCAGGGCAAATCCTGAGGGGGAAATCCTCTCCTCACATCCCTGGTGAGGCAGCACAGACCCACGCTGCGTGGTTCTAGCACCTTGAGAGAGCTGGGCATGACGTTGCCTGGAGAAAAACCCACTTGGAACCACGGGCAGAGGGAGAAACCAGCATCCAAACAGCTCCTGTCCCAGCCAAGGAGAGCATCCGCTCGCTCCCACGCCGGAGCTCAGCCACTGAAGCCACCGGCGCTCCTCTTCCAGCATCCACGGGTCTAAGTCGGTCCAGGAGCCACCAGCGCTGAGTGAGGATGCTCAGGGGTGTGAGCACAGCCTGTCCCATCCTGGTGATAGCTGGCTTCCAAGCAGGAGCAGGAGGAAACAGCAGGCACATCAGGGCAGGTGTCTTCCTCCCAGAGCTGACAAAGCAGGGCAGCAACTGGGAAACTGAGTCACGGAGGAGGCCAGGAGGAGGATCCTGGGGTCCTGGATTCCTGGCATGTCCTCTCAGCGCTGCTCATCACCCCAAAAAGCCCAGGAGGGTTGGAAACACAGCTCTGTGCAGGCTGGAGATGGGGTGACTGAGGCACGCCGCAAACCCGAGTCCGTAACTGCAGGGGCTGTGTATGGGCAGGGAGAAACCTCCCAGGAGCCCCAGCCCTGCCTCACACCCTCATTTTGGGGCTGTCTCCTCTCACTGTACCAACACCAGGGAGGTTGGCCCAGGGAGCCCCCCCCCCAGCAGTGATGCTCAGGGCAGGGATGCTGCTGTGGTGCCTCCGAAACCGGCCTGGGAACGGGAAGCATCTCCTGGCGCTGGCACAGGGGGCTGAGTGCTGGGCACATTTGCTTGCTTGGCTACACAAACACGCCTTGCTGCCTCCACACAATAGGCCTCTTCCCCATGGCCACCACCACCACGCTGCCCCACCAGCCCCCTGAGGGAGCAGGAGGCTGGAGTTGGGGGGGGGGTGATGACACAGGGGGCGGTGGCCCCATTCCACAGACACACCAAATGCTGGGGGGGGGACAGAGGAGGCTGATGGCACCAGGACATGGGTACCCACCCACTAAGCATGGGTGTGCGGGGAGGAGATGGCTAGGAACACCCCCACAGGTGCTCCTGCTTGGATGGGGGGGGAGATGGGTTCCTCAGGCAGGAGTTGGGGGGGTCAAAGCAGTTATCCCCCTCCCCAGTATCCATTCCAGCCCCAAGCTGTGCACCATCTACTGAGGAGCCACCGAGGTGATCTGCTGCCCTCCCCCTGCTCACACCCCCTCTCCAAAAACCCACCTGCCAACACTTCCCCTTCCTTCCTCCCCAGGCTGTACCCAGCCCTGCATCTCCTCTGACCCAGAGGCTGCTCCACTCCCTCCCACAGCCCAGTCTCCCCACACCACGCTGGGAAAGGGGCCCCCCTGACACCCCCCCCCCCAATCCCCCTTTCCCCTCTTCCTGCTGCCAGCCCTGCCCCAGCTCTGGAGATGCCACCAACCTCCAAGGTCTTTGGTCCGTTGGCACAACTGGGCCCTTCAGTGGGATGCAGGAAAAGCCCATGGGAAGCCCCAGCAGCTTAATCCAACTCCCCCCATGGGGTCTCATTCTGCTCTCAAATTGCTCAGCGTCAGCTTGGATGCAGAAGGTTTAATATCCCTTCCAAACTGCCAGCTTTAATTACCATCACCCGGGATTGTTACAATAGCCAGGGGAACGTCCAGTCCCTCTCCAGCTCTGGGTCCCCACCAAGTTTCCTCTGAGGAGGAAATCCCACTGAGCTGCAAGGCTCCAGGACAAAGCCCAACCTTTCACCCAGCATTTTCCATCCTGCTGTGTGTCCAGGAGGGATGGAGGTGACAGCAGCACCAGGGATGCACTCACTGCCTGTGTGCTGGGAAGAATGGTTGCAGTGGGCTCTAGAGCCAGAGGGAGAAGAAGAAAATGTACAGAAAACCTCAGGGATTTGCATGAGAACGGGGCTGGATGCAGAGAGAGAGCCATTTGCATTGCAAAACGTGTGGGCACCCAGGGATCCTAACTGCAGCCCTACAGCCAGATGCCCAACCAGATGCCCACCGACCAGTTGCCTGCTCTGGATGGGCTCCCAGATGCCCACTGACCAGCTACCTGCTCTGTCTCTCCCTTCCCAGGGCTCAGCACCCCACAAAGGGGCTCATCCTGTACCCCACATCCCTGCCCCAACCTTACAGGGCTCCCCAGGAAGTCGAGCAGCAGCTTCACCCTTGTGGTATATCTGATGCTGGGTCCAGTGGGATGGTACTGGGATGCCCAGCACATCACCAGCCCCACACCAGCTGCCACATCTCCCTCCAGCTGCCCAAATCACATCTCCTCGTCCCCTCTTGCTCCCAGCACCCCTCCAGCTGCACCAGTGGTACCTCCAGGTGGGATGCTGGCATGGAGTGACAAACCCATGGTCTCACTGGGGCACTGGGAAGATGTAAACACCAGAGTCCTGGGATGCTCTGGTGCTCACGAGCATCCCAGCAGTGCCCCAGGACAGGGCAAGCCAGGATGGTGCAGGGTCCATGCTCACAGGACAGGCTCTTCCTTTGATTCCAGCACTTTCCAAGAGCATCGTTGGAAGCTCTGTCCCCGAAGCGCTGCAGCGACACCCCAAAAAGACAGTTCCTACCCCAAAAGGGACACCCAGAGACAAAACAACACCCTCTTTAGATCTCCTCCACCAGCTCGGGTGCCAAACACTTAACCCTACTAAATCCCACGGCAGGCAGATGGCATTATCCATGTCTCAGAGCCTGGACAAGCAGCAGAGGGATGGGATCTGTCTGGGACCAGGCAAGGAGCGGGGTGACAGCACCCACTCTCCCTCCCTGGTGCTTGAGGTGGGGCCGTGCCCATCCTGAGGGGGCAAACGCCTTTGGAGGGCACGAGGGGAAAGCATCCCTTGTGAGGGGTCTGGTGCTGGTACCCTGACCTCCCCAAACTGGTGGCTTCATCACTGGCACTCACACCAGGGCAGCAAGGGGGAGGGCAGTGGCTTTCTCCAAGCCCCCCTCCCAAGCATCCTGGCTGGACAATAAAGCCATAAAGCATCTGCCAGCCACGCCAGCCCCCAGAAAACACAACCAACATTAACCGGGAGCAAGGACCTGGGGCTGCTTCAGCCCAGCCTGAAGCTGGGGTGATGGGCTCTGCGCCTTCCCCTCCAGCCCCGTTGTCTGGGAGGCGATGAAGAACCCCCAGAACCCACCTCTGATCCTTCAAAGGGCTGAAGGAAACCCAGAAGGGGCATGGGGATGGGCGGTGGGTGCCCCCAGCCCCTGTGCCCATCCTCAGGCCCGTGCCTCCAAAACAGGGGGCTACCCACAGACCCAGCACCCCAACAAGCCTACAACCACCCCACCACAACCCCTCCACGGCCCAACAGCCAGCCAAGGAGCCACCGCCGGCTCCAATGAAGTCGCCTGCTAATTAAATCAGCCGGTCTCATCCTGAGCTCCAACCCCCCAGCACAAAGCCAGGCCACAAGCACCCGAGCAGCCGGGCTGCACAGGGATCACCTCGGACTCAGGCTGCCTCCGCTGGGTCCCAGCACGGCCCCAGACTGCTGTGATTAAGCCACAACCATCCCCAGGGGCTCCCTGGGGATAATATTCAACTCTTCCCCCTTTTTCCCCCTGTTTTATATCCACCTTGGGTATGATAGCAAGGCTTTGAGGGGGGGACAGGGGCTCTGTGCCTTCTCCCAAGGAAATAAAGCCCTTTTCCCCCCCCCCCCCCAGCCAGGGCCAGTGTCTGCCCCATGCAGAGCGAAGGGAACTCCCTGCTGGCTCGGGGCGCTGAGCCGGGATGGGACCGAGATAAACCGGATCAGAATCCGGCCAGGGCTCTCCCAGAAGCAGGTGAGCATGCTGGCAGGGATGGGGGCAGCGGGCAGCCCCAGCATCACGAGTCCCATGGAGCTGGCAGGAGCATCACCTCCTGCTTCACCACCCAGCCCTGGCCTGGGGTGGGTGCACTGTATCTCCCCCTCCCCACCCTCGCCCACTCTCTTGCTGACAGGGGCTGTGGGCAGGGAGAAAGCCCCGTGCTTCCACCCGTGATGGGCACAAAGGGCTCGGAGGCCAAGGGGGCTTGTCTGCAGCAGGGCAGCTTGGCCAGTAAACTCCAGTATGAGCGTGCCCGCTGCGGGGTGGCACTGGTGCCAGGCTGGGGGGCGACTGGGGGGGGGGGTGGGGGGTGATGCAGCCCCTCTGCATCGCCCGCTGAAGGGGTTCCCCAGAGCCCCCGTGCGAAGGGAGCACCCAGCCCCCCTGGGGAGTGAGACCCATCCCTGGGAGCATCCTCAGCCCCCCCGCTAAGGGACACCACCCCCCCCCCCCCACCGCAGGGAAGGGGTAGGGCAAAGCCTGCCAGCCCCGCATCTCCCCCGCCACGCAGCCGGGGCACCCCCTGGGAGCGGGGCACCCCCTGGGAGCGGGGCACCCCCCCCCCCGGCTGCGGGGCTCGCCGAGCAGCCGCTCCCCGCCTGGCTGCCGGCCCAGGAAAGTCCCCGGCTTCCCAGGCCCTTCCTGCAGGGACGCGCCGAGCCCAGCCCAGCCCCGGCCCCTCGGATCCCCGGGCCCCCCGCCGCTCCCTTAACGGGGCTGCTCCTCAGCCCGGTGTGTGCCCCCCCCCCGCCCCTCCCCGGGGTCCCCAACACTCACCATCGCCGCCGCACCTTTGTGCGCGTCTCCCCCTCCCCTCCTGCCTCCGCACCCAAATCCCGGGGCTGCTGCTGCGGCGGCGGCGGCGGCGACGGAGGAGGAGGAGGAGGAGGAAGAGGAGGAGGAGGCGGAGGAAAGCCCGGAGCGCAGCGGAGCCGTGTCTCTCGCCCCCTCCCGCCCCGGCCCCGGCCCGCCGCGCCCCGGCAGCTCCCGCCCGCGCCGCCGCCGCCGCTGTTCCCGGCCGCTCCCCCCGCGCCCGCCCATTGTCTCCGCTCCGCGCTCCCGGCGCCCCTCCGGGGCCATTGTTTGGAGGGGGGGGACACAGATACACACACGCCTTCCCACCCCCCTCCATCCCCCCCCGGCTGCTCCCCCCTACCTGCACTGGGGAGTCCCACTGGGGGGGGAGGGGGAGGGGGATGGGGGGGTCTCCCAGCCGCTCTGCAGCTGGGGTTTTGGGACAGGGATGGCGGGGGGGGGGTGATGGGGGGGTGTTTACCCCGGGGAGGGGGCTCAGGGTTAAGTCCCGCTGGAGTCTGCCCCGGCTTCAGCAGCCCCGGTGGGGTCCTGCAGAGCCCCCGGCGGCCTGGGGGGGGGGGCGGGGGAGGATGAGCCTTCACCCTCGCAGAGGTGTCCCCAGCCCCCCTCCCCAGGGTCGTGCTCCTGCTCCCACCTTGGGAGCTGTTTCGGGATAAGGGGGGGGGGGGCGGGGGGGGAGGGGCCCTGGGGCGCTCCCGCCCGTGAGAGCTGCGCCCCCCGCCCGCCTCTGGCTCACGGACACTCCCCGGGGTGTCGATGGAGACACCCCCCCCCCCCCCGCCCAACCCTGTGACCCCCGTGGTGAAAGTGCCCAAGGTCGGGACACAGCACGTGGGGGGGTCCCGACCCTCCGCTCCAGCTGTTCTGGGCTGGGTGGGAGCACCTGGAAGCCCCCCCCCCCCCCACTCCCCCAGCCCTGCATCCCCCCGGGGGCTGCACAGGGAGCAAGAAGGGATTTTGGGGGGGGGGGGGGGGGGGTCGCAGCAGCAGCTCAGCGCACACCTGCAGACCCCCTGTCTGCAGAAGGGGTACGGGGGAGGGGTGGTCAGGACTGAGCCATACCCCTGCGCCAGGCGTGATGCTCCCTGGTGAGGGGAGGGGGTCTCAGGACCCAGCGTTCTGGAGCAGCGCCACCCCCGCACCCCTGGGATCCCCCCCGCGCCCCCTCCACGGGCCGCTCGCACGCCCCAACAGCGGGGGTGCCACGGTGGGGGAGCCCCTCACCCCTCCAGAGGCCTGCGAACCTCAGGAGACCTCCCCAAAACCAGCCCACTCCCCCCGGGCGGAGCAGGAGGCGTGGGACCCCCTCCAGGCGTGGGGACCCTCCGCGGCGGGGGCGCGCCGCCTGCCCGGAACAGCCGAGCCGGGCCGCCGGGCGCTTTATATCAATGAGCGGGGCTGGGAACGGGTTGGTCCCGCCCCCTCCCCTCGATAGCCAATAGCGTGAGGGATTCTCCTCCTGGCGCACACCATTGGCTGGATTTAAATGCCTTGTTTTCCCTTAATGGGAAGGAGGGATGGAGAGGGGGAGCGATGGGGCAGGACCCTCCCCTCGGGGGATGGGGTGGGGATGGGGATGGGGATGGGGATGGGATGGGGATGGGATGGGATGGGATAGGATGGGGATGGGGATGGGGATGGGATGGGGATGGGGATGGGGATGGGGATGGGGATGGGGATGGGGATGGGGATGGGGACGGGATGGGATGGGATGGGATGGGGATGGGATGGGGATGGGGACGGGATGGGATGGGGATGGGGATGGGATGGGGATGGGATGGGGATGGATGGGATAGGATGGGGATGGGGATGGGGATGGGATGGGATTAGATGGGGATGGGGATGGGATCGGATGGAATGGGGATGTGGATGGGGATGGTGATGGGGATGGTGATGGGGATGGGATGGGGATGGGGATGGGGATGGGGATGGAGGGTCCTGCCCCATTGCTTTCCCCCTCCATCCCCCCGAGCAGAGGGTCCTGGGTCCATCTGAGCCCCACCTCAGCCCAGCCCGTGCTTTTGGTCCCCCCTGGGTCACCTTGCCAAGCATGTGCCCCATGAGCAGCGGTGCTGGGTGAGCTCTGGCCAGCACCATCCTCTCCACAGCATCCTAAATACACATTCCAGGCCGTGGGGAAGAGGGAAGGGAGGGAAAGGGCAGCCAGAGCTGTAAGCTGGAGGCTGGAGCTCAGGGAATCTCTGGAGGGACACCCCCACCAAGGGGGGTGAGCAGTCAAGCCAGTTTGTCCTTCCTTTCTTGTCAAGGATCTTGGGTCTCAAGGAGGAGCCCATCTAGAGCACATCATTGAGGGTCCTGGTCTGGGGTGCCCCACCAGCTCAGCCAGGGATAACCCACTGTGTGTTTTCCTACCTCCCAGCTGGGTTCAGTGCAGCAGTGGTCATGGGGAACTCAGCTCCAACCTTCAGACACCCAGACACACTTCAGTGTGTCCCTGGAGCAGCCTTGAGGTGTGACCTTGGGGGTGCAGGAACCGTGGCCACATTTGGGTCCTTGCGACCCAGGAGGACTTGGGGGAGTCAGTGCCTGGTTTGAACCCTCTGCTCTCCCTTCCCCCTGCAGCCAGCTGCCCCGGGCTGTCCTCTCACTCCTGCTCCAGCTCCAGGAGTGATTAATGGCCCCGCAGAGCTCATTCCTGGCCAGCTGGGGCTGCTGGAGCCTCTCTGCCATCTGGGAAGGGCTGCATTGTTCCACGCTGTGATTTACAGGGACCGTCCCCACCCTCTGCACCCTGCTGTGAGGACACAGGGGTCCTGTCCTGTGTGGAACACCCAGGACCAGCAGCGCACAGGGTGCTGGGTGCTTCCCATCAGTCTCCTGGGGGTGAAGGACCCCAGAACCAGCTCTGTGTTGCCTTCTTCTTAGAAAGGACTTCCTGCAGAGCAAGGAGGACCCAGGTCCTTGCACAGTCCCCATACAGCTCCCTGAGCAGAGCAGAGGGGGGGTAACTGAGCCCTCTCACATTCCCCAGGATCCTTGCCCACCAATCCACACAGTAACAGCCAGACCCCAGCCAGGCCCATCACCCAGCAGCCCCCAGGGACAGGTAACTCTGGGATTCCAGGGTGTCCAGGCTCCCCCTGCCCTGGTTAGGACCAGCCAAACCCATCCCCACAGGTTTCTGTCTGCAAAGCCTGGGGGGGATCCCCCCCAGACCCTCCTCATCCCTCAGGCCTCCTGTCCCAGTCTGGGGGGACACACTCCTGGGTCCCAACCACCCCCAGCTGCCTGTCCTTGCTCCCAGCTCTTGTCTGGCTCTTATCTGCTGGCAGGAGATGGGGATGGCTCCATGGCTCCTGGAAGAACAGGATGGGATGTGGGCTTTACCTGGAGAGACCATCGGACCTTCTGGGCCAGGACCTTCTGGGCCCACCTCAGCAGTACCGTGGCCTCAGGGGACCCTTGTGCTCTAAACTGAGTGCTTAGAACGCTGGTACCCAGAGGATGCTCTGGGCACGGTCCCCTGAGCCTGGAGCCGTCCGTGCGGCTCCCTCCCTCGGCCCGGTCCTGGTCCCAGCCCGGTTCGGGGGGGGATGTGCGGCGGGTCCCTTGGCAGGGGACAGGGATGCTCCAGGGCCTGGCTGGCAGGGATGGGGATCCCCAGCTTGTGGGGGGGAGGAGGGAGGGTAGGGGGTGTCTGTGCGCGTGCAGGACCCCGTCCTGGGGACCCGGCAGATGGCACTGCCGCCTCGCGCAGGCGAGCGGGGACATCGCGGAGGGGGGCGGGGGGGGGGCTGGGGGAGGGGGACACGCAGGCAGCCTGGCCCTGGGACCGGGGCTCGGGCAAGGAGGGGAGGGGGATCCCTTCCCTTTCCCACCCCCGGGTGTCACTGCCTCCCCCGGGTTGCCCTTTTCTTGGGGAGGGGGTGGGGGGGGAAGGGGACCAGCAGCCACCCCCACCTCCTCATCCCTGGGATGGGGGGAGACACGGAGATGCCACCGGGCAGGAGCAGCCGGGCAGTGTCCTGTGTATCTCCTCACCTGGACTCTTCTCCAGGGGTATTTTTCCAAGGAAAACCCGTGGTGAAACATTCCCCCTGCACACACCTGCCTGTGCCCTGGGACCTGCATCCCCCAGAGGATGGGAAGGGGTGGAGGGATGGATGGGGAAGGGGATGGAGAGGTGGATGGGGAAGGGGATGGAGAGGTGGATGGGGATGAGGGGTTGGAGATGTGGGTGGGGAAGAGGGTGGAGATGTGGATGGGGAAGGGGATGGGGGGATGGAGATGGGGATGGGGAAGGGGATGGAGGGATGGAGATGTGGATGGGGAATAGGATGGAGATGTGGATGGGGAAGGGGAGAGAAGGAAATAGCTGTGGGAACAGAGTTGGGAAGTGCCTAGGAAAAGGCTCGGGGGGGTAGAGGGAAGTGGAGCTGCCTGTTCCCGCCCTGCCCGGGAGCACAAAGAGCAGGCGAGGGACCCAATCTGTCGGAGCTGACAGCACGGCCAGAACCAGCAGCTAAATTAGCATGAAGTGTTTCCATTGTGTGAGGCACAATGAGGACCATATGTCAGGGCCGGGGCTGGCAGCCCGAACAACCGGCCCCCCCGAGGTTTGGGAGCCGCTGCTGGGGAGCTCCTGCTTTGCCCTGACCTGATCATCAGCTCCCTGGGGCTGGGATGGGCTGGGATGGGGAGGGGATGGGGATGGGATGGGAGGGGATGGGGATGGGATAGGGAGGGGTTGGGGATGGGGATGGGGAGGGGATAGGAATGGGGATGGGATGGGGATCGGATAGGGAGGGGTTGGGGATGGGATGGGAATGGGGAGGGGACGGGGAGGGGATGGGGAGGGGATGGGGATGGGATGAGGAGGGAATAGGGGTGGGGATGGGATGGGGATGGGATGGGATGGGGATGGGATGAGGAAGAGGATGGGGATGGGAGGGGATGGGAGGTGCTGCATGAAGAGGGAGGATGGGGATGGAGGGACTGGGAGAAGAGCTGGGTCTGGATGCAGACAGTTGGGACACGGAGCATCCTAAGTGGAGAACCCCCTAAACTGGGTGAAAAATGGGGTCCTGGGAGCATCGAGGTTCCCCACAGTCCCCTCCTGTGTGCCCCCCCAGCCCAATGCTGCAGCCTGGTGCAGACTCCCCCCACCCCCCCATGTTTATTATTTCCCCTTTGATGCATCTCCACAGCCGAGGCCAATTGATTAGATGAAGAAATTTGGAGCAAGTCAGTGAACAGCTGCATCCTGCCCCCAGGGACACGCAGGAGCCGCGCAGACAAAGGAGCCCAGAGGCAAACCTGCTCCCCCTTCCACCCCCACACTGCTCAGGGTGGGCTGGGGAAGAGGGGAGAGCACCCAGGGCTCGCTGGGGAGGGGGCTGGGGCACGTGGGGATGAGGGTTGTGGGAGCTCTGCTCAGCAGGGTCAGGGGATGGGTGGGTTTGGAGCCATGGCCAAGCTCATCAGGAGAGAGAAGGGGGGTCCTGGGTGTGTTTGGAGATGCTGCTGTCTGCACCAGGTGTCCTCACCTTACATGGGATATTGGGGGGAAGTTCTGTGCAGAGAGAGTGGTGAGGGGCTGGAAGGGGCTGCCCAGAGAGGGGGTGGGTGCCCCGTGTCTGGGGGTGTTCCAGGCCAGGTTGGATGGGGCCCTGGGCAACCTTGTGTAGCTCCAGGCCTGAGGTTGGTGTCCCTGCCTGTGGCAGGGGGTTGGAGCTCTGTGACCCTTGGGGTCCCTCCCAGCCCAGCCCAGACTGGGATTCTGGGATCCTATGGTCACAGGGGACCCTTGGAGTCCCTTCCAACCATTCTATGATCCCTCTGCTGTCACCAGAGGGATGAGGACACTGAGGGTCTGCTTGTCCCAGCAAACCCAAGCTGGGCTGGAATGGTGAGCACAGACCCAGGGGGAGCCCCAGACGTGGCTCCAGCTCCAAGTGAGCCCCAGCATGGCCAGTTCCTCCAGGACTCTCCCAGTGCCAAGGACACCCATCCCCATCCCTCACCCAGAGCGCTGGGGGATGCTCAGCCTCCCACCTCCTCCTCCTCTCACAGCTGCAGCCAGCACCCCCTCCAGCGCAGGGAATCTGCCTCCAGACCAGGATGAGATGCTGAAACCCAAGATTTCAAACGACCAAACAAACAACTCCCCAGCAAGGGGAAGCCAGGCACTCCCACCTCTCTCTTTTCCTGGTGCTTTAATTCATTCCCCCCTCCCCAATCTCCTTGTGAACTCATTAATTAACCAATCCTTGCCCAGCCCAGACGAACAGGCACTGGGGAACCCCCCCAGTACCAGGGTGGGTGGGTTGGTTTTCCACCATGGTTTTGTTATCTTTTCCTTCCCTTTTCCTAGTTTTCCTAGTTTTCCCTCCCCCCCCCAAAGTGCAGGACACAGCAAATAAATAATAACATTTATCAATAAATTAAGAATTCAATAAATATCCTTGTGGCACAGAGATGTCTGGGGAGTGGAGGGGGAGGGTGGGCTGCTCTGCCCTGCTCTGCTTTGCTCTGCTGATGCTCTGCTGAGCGATGCTGGGTGGGGGATCCCTGTTCTGGGCCGTTTTTGGGGATCCCCCTCCTCCCCAGTGGGTCCTTGTGAGGCAGAGGTAGCGATCCTTCTCCCTGCTTTTATGGGGAGGGGGGGATGAGGTACAGAGTGAGATGTCAGCAGGGACAATGATGGGGGTGGGATGGAGCAAGGAGATCCTTGGGAAGCCTGGATGGGGCTGGGATAGCTGGCATGGGGCCCCCTCCAGCACCTCAGGACCTCAGAGGGTCCTTGGGGTGGGTGCTCTGGGACCCCCTGCTCCAGTCTGGGGAGCTTGCTGGTGTTTGCCAGACACGGTGCCGACCCTCTCACCATCAACACCTCAGCTCCAGCACAGCAAAGCCCAGTTTCCCCAGTACCTACCCTGCAGACTGGACCAGCACCCAGCTCAGGGTGAGCCCCATCCTGTTCCCTGCTCCCAGCCTGGAGCGTTGGCTGGGAGCAGCCTGTCCATCCCCAGGCTCTGCTTGTGCTCCTGCCACCCCCCGTGCAAAAGGAGCTCTTAAGCCAACCACACCCCCATAAGCCAAGGCAAACCATTCACTCTTGCAATGAGTTTCCCCCAGCCTCAGCGTAACCCAGCTGGAGAAGAGGCTGCTCAGCTCAGGATCCCCTTTGTGTGGGGGGCTGATCCAGGGGTCTGGGAGCTGGGTGGAGGGGCTGTGCCTGCTTCTTCCCCTCTCTGATGCAGGTAAAGTGCTGTTTACCCCAGTAGAGCGAGCGCTGCCAAAGGCCACGCTGCACCAGTGCCATACTGGTGTAAACTGGGGAAAGGGGGGGACGACCCACATTGCTCTGGGGTGAAGCCTTTTTTGCTGCGCTGCAGAGGGGGGACACAGCACTGGGGTCCCCCCTGTGCTGGGGTGTGTGTCCCCAGTGACCCCAGGAGCACTGGAGGGGACACAGAGGAAGAGTGGGGAGGGATGAAGCACCACACTGGGATGGGTGGTACCCGGGGGTGGCTGTGGGTGCAACAGGCTGGGGTTGGGGGGCTTCACACTCACAGTGCATTAGTGCAAAGGAAGGTTGGGAGGCAGAGCTGGGGATCCCCAGGGCTGGGGAGTGGGGTGCTGAGCTTGGGGAGACCAGCTGTGCAATGGGGGGGGGGCTGGGAGAGACACCCCCCCCCGGGGGGAACCTGTGTCACCTGTGGGAAGCATGGCCAGGTCCTGCCAGGTCCTCACCCCCCTCTGGGTCTCCTGTCTGGGTGGGAAGAGCCAGGGCAAACACAGAGGAGCAGCCCCCAGCCCCAGGCTGCGCCCCCCCTGCCCAGCCCACCGTCCCAGCACGGTGCCAGGGGCAGAGCAGCAGCAGACAGACAAAACGCCCAGACTGGCCGTGCTGGTGGCAGGAGGCACAGACAGACAGATGGACAGAGGCTTGGGCTCAGCGGGTCCTGCTGTGGGACAGGGAGAGGACGTGACGGACAGACCGACGGACGTGGGCTCAGGATCCCATGGGCAGGACCAGTGGGGTGAGCAGCAGGATGGGTGGGAGTTGGGAGCGCACGCAGCCAGCACAGGCTTCAGGCAGCAGATCCAGCAGGACGGACAGACGGACTAAACATCCAGCAGGGTGGAAAGACAGACGGACGTGGGAAACACAGAGTACGGGCCAGGCAGGGCGCAGAGCGGGCAGGCTGGGTCTGTGTGGTGGGTGAACACAGGCACAGCGTTTCGGGTGCTCAACCACGGGGTTCGGGTCACAGACAGACAGACAGACTCGAGCTCTGAGCTCAGACACCCAGTACACGCTCAGGTTAGGAGATGTGGCAGGCAGACAGACAGACAGACAGAGCCTCAGACAGACAGACGGACAGCCTCAGACATCCAGCACGTGGTTCAGGTAGGAGATGCAGCAGACAGACAGACAGACAGACAGAGCCTCAGACATCCAGCACGTGGTTCAGGTAGGAGATGTAGCAGACAGACAGACAGAACCTCAGACAGACAGACTGACAGCCTCAGACATCCAGCACGTGGTTCAGGTAGGAGATATAGCGGACAGACAGACAGAGCCTCAGACAGACAGACTGACAGCCTCAGACATCCAGCACGTGGTTCAGGTAGGAGATGTAGCAGACAGACAGACAGACAGACAGACAGACAGACAGCCTCAGACATCCAGCACGTGGTTCAGGTAGGAGATGTAGCAGACAGACAGACAGACAGAGCCTCAGACAGACAGACGGACAGCCTCAGACATCCAGCACGTGGTTCAGGTAGGAGATGTAGCAGACAGACAGACAGACAGACAGACAGACGGACAGCCTCAGACATCCAGCATGTGGTTCAGGTAGGAGATGTAGCGGACAGACAGACAGACAGACATAGCCTCAGACATCCAGCACGTGGTTCAGGTAGGAGATGCAGCAGACAGACAGACAGACAGACAGACAGACAGACAGACAGACAGACAGACAGACAGAGCCTCAGACATCCAGCACGTGGTTCAGGTAGGAGATGTAGCAGACAGACAGACAGACAGACAGACGGACGGACAGCCTCAGACATCCAGCACGTGGTTCAGGTAGGAGATGTAGCAGATGGCCAAGCGCAGGATCTCGATCTTGGAGAGCTTCTTGTCGGGCGGGAGGGTGGGCAGCAGCTTCCTCAGCTCGGCGAAGGCCATGTTGAAGGCCTCCACGCGGATGCGCTCCCGCGTGGCGTGGGCTGTCCGGTACTTGGCCGTGGCCCGGCGCCGGCGCCGCCGTTCCTCCCGGCTCAGGTGCTGCAGGTCTTTCTTCACAGCTTCTCCCGGCTCCGTGACCCGGCTCTGGGCACACAAACCCACCCCAGCCGCATCCTCGGCGCTGCCGGCGCGGCCGCCGCAGTCGCTGAACACGGCCTCGGCCTCGGAGTGAGCGGGGGGCAGGTCGATCTCTGTCTGATCCGAATTGAGCATCATCTGGGCTCCAAGGAGGGGGGACGGACAGACAGACGGATGCTTCAGGGATACAGCGCGTCAGGAGGACGGACTGACCTGGGTGCGGTGTCGAAGCGGAACCACTCTGGTTGTAAAGAGAAGGGCTCCCGGCTCACAGCAAGGCCCTGGGTGTTCTCCTCCTCTTCCTCCTCATCACACACACCGGTGTCCGCAAGGGAACGGTGACATTTTTCCCTTTTCCCTGGAAAACTTGTTGGGTGGGCGACCAACTCCACAAGAAACAGTGCAGGGAAGATGGGGGGAGGCATATAAATTAAGTTAATTAAAGGAATATCCTCGGTGCGGGCAGGGACACGCAGGCTGAGGGGTCTTTTCCAGGTGGTTTCGGGGCTGTGAGGTGTCAGAGCCAAACTCCTTCTGGAAAACAGAAGCACAGAGGCTCTGGGAATCATCATAGACTGGGCTGGGTTGGGAGGGGCCCCAAGGGTCACAGAGCTCCAACCCCCCTGCCAGGTTTGGGAGGGACCCCAAGGGTCCCAGAGCTCCAACCCCCTGCCAGGTTTGGGAGGGACCCCAAGGGTCACAGAGCTCCAACCCCCTGCCACAGGCAGGGACACCAACCTCAGGCCTGGAGCTACACAAGGTTGCCCAGGGCCCCATCCAACCTGGCCTTGAACACCCCCAGGGACGGGGCACCCACCCCCTCTCTGGGCAGCCCCTTCCAGCCCCTCACCACTCTCTCTGCACAGAACTTCCCCCCAATCTCTCCTCTCCCCCTTCCTTCCTTTAGTTTTAATCCATTCCCCCTTGTCCTGCCATTGTCACTGGGATACACAGCCAGGGAGCCTGAGTGTTTGCTCCAGTCGGCCCCAGCCAGAGCAGGGGGAGGCTGGGATGGGGCTCTGGGTCCCTGGGTGTGGGTGATGGAGAGGGAGCCGGTGGGGTGGCTCTGGGAGAAGGTGGAAGCTGTTTCCCCCCGGCTCTCCGGAGGGATGACAGGTGGTGGATGAGCAGAGGGGAAAAACAGCCTGTGAGGGTGAGAGGAAGGGGAGGGAGAGGAGGGGGGGGTTATTGTATACTAAATGAGCCCGTATGTCATGGATCCTGGCACCCCCGACATATGGAACCCAACACAGCTGCTTTGCTTGATGTGTCCAAATAGACGCTGGCTCCCTGCTCCCCCCGGGACGCTGCGCCGCCGGCCGGGAAAGCTGCCTCTCCTCTCCCTTCTCCTCCCCCCTCGCTGCCTTCCCTGCCTGCTTCCAGCATGGGGAGAGGGGGGAAAGGACCCCAGAGCCACAAGGTCATCCTGTTATCCCCCTCCTTGCACCCCAGGAGCAGGTTTGGGAAGGGGAAGGTCTTGGTGCTGGAGCATCTTCCTGCCCGGGGAGAGGAAGAGCTGGGGTAGAGCTGGGGGAAGGGGAAGAAACTTCAGGTGGGGACAGGCTGGTGCTTGGAGAGACTGGAGCTGGGCTGGCAAGGTGGCCAGGGAGGGATGTACAACGTGATACCTCTCCCAGGCCTGACAGGCTTGTGATGAGCCCTACAGCTGAGAGATGGAGACCAAACTGGCACGGGCAGGCGATGCCTGGGGGGGAACAGCCCCCGGCCCCCTTTGGAAGGTGGGGAGGGGGAACAGGGGGGGTGGCTGAGCCCTCGATGTGTGTTTGCAGAAGTGCTGCCCAGGAGTCGTGAGGAACCCCATGAGAAATGTCTGTGCAGCCCCTTGCACCCCCCCTGCACCCCCCATTGGTGTCTGGGGGGGGTCTCTCTGTGTGCTCACACACACACACACACACACACACACACACACACACACACACACACACACACACACACCAGCACATACATGCAAATGCACAAACTCCCCTGGGAGAATCCCACATCCAATTATGCCCAATAATTTACACCCCCACACTCCTACAGCCACCCCCAGACAGGCACCTCCGTGCACACACACACACACACACACACACACACACACACACGCACACACACTCACCCTTGCACTGTGATACCCCAGTGTCACTACAGATCCTGCCCTGCCCCCCCCAGCTCTGCACCAGAGGCAAACAGACCCCCGAGCCAGACAGTTCCCCTGGTGAAGCCTGGGGCTGAGGGAAGGACGGAGGGAAACGGGGCTTTGGGGATGGGGGGATGCACTCTGCAGGCTTTGAGCTGGGCAGAAGCTGCAGTCAGAGCAGGGCTGAGCTCAGGTCTGTGTTTAACTTGCCCCCCCCGTGATCACCAGCCAGGCAGGGACCAGGAACCGTGGCCAGAGCAGAAGGGTGCTGCTGAAGTTCCCGAGTTGGCTGCGTCCTCTGCAACCCATCCACTTCAGCTGTGGCTCCTGCTCCTCGTTTAACCTTCTCCCTTCCTTTCCTGCTCTGATTTCTTCTCTCTCTCTCTCCTCTTGTCCCTTTCCTGCAGACACAGGACCCCCTCTCCCAGTGCTCTGTGGTGGAGGGACCCCCCCTGCCCCTCTGGAGCAGCCATCCCTGAGCATCCCTGAGCTCTGGGGCGGCTGCAGCCAGGCTGGGACGTGGAGCACAGGCTGGGTTTGTGTTTGGGCTCTGCACTTCTGGGTTCTGGGCTGCAGAAAGCGGTCGGTGTGTGGATGTCCAGGACCGTGCTCGTGTGTGCAGCCCCGTACCCCCGTGTGCAGCTCCCCTTCACTTTCCCTCCCCAGCTCTTAGGGACAGGGAACCCCCTCTGACCTCCCACGCTACCTTCACCTCTCTTCCACCCCCTGCTCTGCAACCCCCAGGAGATGCTGGAGTCCTCGTGGGGGTGAGACACCCCAGCAACAAACTGGGGAGCAGCTCCATCACTTCAGCACAGGGCAGGGAAGGAGACAACCAACCCCCTCCTGTCCCCTCCTAGGACACCAGCACCGAGGTGTCACTTCACTGTCACCTCATCCTGGAGGAGGGGAGGCTGTAAAACCTCCTCCTCGGGCAGATGGGGATGGTGACCTGGCCCAGGGATGGCCCAGGAACCGCTCACAGAGGGCAGAGGCTGTAGGATGTCTTGCTGGAGCTGCCTCAGCATCCCTGTCAGTGAATTTAGGGTGTAGGGGGGCAGGGGTCCTGCACTGGGGTCTGTCAGTGGGAGATACCAGACCATGTGCAGGAAGACAAGTTTCGGAACGGGACCCAAACCAACTCCTCACCCCACTGAGCACTGGGATTCGTTCAGTCCTCAAAAAGCTTCTCCCTGGCATGGGTGACTCGTGCTCCCAGGGGCTCCTTTCCCCCCTTCCCTGCAGGCTGACACCTTCCTAAACTCCCCCACCCCAGCCCTTCCCTCGGACCTGCACTCGCCCCATAACCCCCCGTGGGGGAGCAGCGCTCCCCCCCTGCCCCTTTCCCTGGCTCCAGACCAGTGGGGTCATGATTTTTGGAGCCTCCCTGGCCACCCAAAGTGTGGAGACACTTTCAGGCCATCTGAACAGAGGGACCTTTCCTTCTCCCACGTGCCACCGCCGAGCCCAAGGCGAAGGATGGGGATGGGGATGGGGATGGGAATGAGGATAGGGATGGGGAACAGGGATGAGGATGGGGACGGGGATGAGGATGGGGATGAGGATGAGGATGGGGACGGGGATGGGGATGCTCCAGTGGGTTTGTGTGTTAAACCTCACCATGAGTGCGAGCAGAGGGGCCAAACTCCCTTCCCCAGTGAACTGAGGGCTTCCTTCTGCACAGCCCATGGTGCCTGTCCCGCTGCCCCCTCCCCACCCTCCCCACCATCATTGCAGCGAGCTCCAGGAGCACTGCTCCCCCATCCCCAGGGTGCCTTACCCCCAAACCGATGACCATTCCCGGGCTCCAGCTTTTCTCTTCCAGCAGGATGAAGCTCAAAGTAAATCCAGGGAAGGAGGAACCACTTGGCTCATCCGTCCATTGAGGAGGCAAAAAGTTGTCCTTGGGTGCTCAACGGGTGCCCTGCTCTGGGGGATGGACCTGGGGGGTCAGGGGGAACCCCAGAAACCTTGGGGTTCAGGCATTCTACTCCTTGGGCAGGAGCATGAGTGGTCCACCACGCGTTGAGATGGACACCCCAAGGAGGCATGTGCCCCACACGCTGTATATATACCCCCCAAGCCCCCCACGCTGGGGCCGACCCCGGCTGCCTCATTGGCCACTCCAGGGCTCCCCCCCTCATAAATATTAAAGTCAAGAGAGGGGATGCCATTGGCTGTGGGGGAGGTTGGAGCCCCCGGGAGAGGAGGGAGGTGGAGGTTGGATGTGGTCCTGGAGGGTGGATGGAGGTGGTGGGCTGGGAGGGAGGGAGGGAGGGAGGAGGGTGGGGGTGCTTCGGGAGAAGGCGACATCTGTTCTCCATGCATATTTCATAAAGGAGAAATGGAGAGATGGGAGGGAGTGTGGAGAGGGGAGAGGGAGGGACAGGCAGGCAGGAGAGTCTCTGCGCCGGGGCGGGACCAGGGGCAGCGTCTGCAGAGGAAGAGGGACCATCCCAGTGGCTCCCACTGGTGTGAGTGGGTGGGTGACCTGAGCTGTCGGTCTGTGTCTGTTCACACGCAGCTGTGGGGGTCTGTGGGTGCTGGTGAGCACCGGTGGGTGCCTGGATCATGGACAGCCTCTCCCAGACGGGCTGGACCAGCAGCAAGGACTCTCCTGAGTGGCTGTAAAACTCACCTGCAGTAGAGTTTGATGGGGAAAGAGAAAGTGCAAGGGGGAGGTGCCCAGACACACAGGTGCTGCTCTGAAACACCCATCCCTGCTCCAAGCAGGGAACAACGATCCCTTTTGTGGCCTTGGCTCAGTCTCTGCCTCTCACCCTTCTCTGATTTCCTATTCCCTGGTTAAACTCAGCCCTGAGCAAACCAGCTCTGGTTTGCCCTTGTTACCAGCAACATCCCCTCCCCTCCTTGCTCTGCACGTCGCTGCATCCCCATCCCACAGTGCATGTGGCCTCCCAGACATCCCCAGGGCTCGCTGGCTGGAGTCTCCCACCTCCATCCTCTCCTAGAGGTTACAGTCGCCCCCCCCCCCTCTCCTCTCAGCTCCCTCCCAGGCCCTGGGGGCTGGTTCCCCCTTCCCCTGCGCGGCAGGCGAAGCCCAGGTGATGGGCACTGGCACCTGGGCAGCCTCCAGCCCCTGGCAGCATCAGCAGATGGTCCTGGAGTTCGCAGGGCGCACGGCGGAGGGCTCAGGTGGTGGGGAGAAGCCTCCCTCACCATTGCTATGGCACCGATTAGAAACCAATATTCGCCTAATGAGCTCGTGGCAAGAGCTGCATCCACCCTGAGCCTCTCACACTCACACACACACACACACACACACACACTCACAGCGTGCCCGGGTGACACACGGGATGCGGCGCTGAGCATCAGGCACCTCCCGGGTGTGTGCCCCCCTCTCACACCCCTCTCTCCATCGCTGACACACGAGCAGCACGGCCCCATCCACCCCCAGCCCTGTCACACCCCCCCCCCCACTCCTCTCTCACCCTGCCTGAGCCCCCCCAGGGGCCCCCCGAGGGGCTGTTTGTGTGGCTGTGCTGGCTCTGCCCCCTCCTCTGTTCCCCTCTCGCCCTGCCAGGAGCCAGCAGGACCCCACCTCTCTCTGCAGCTGATGCTGGGCTGCTCTGGGCATCCTGCCGGGCTGCGCTGGGGAAGGAGGGGAGGGGAGGAGGGGAGGGGAGGAGGGGAGCTGGCTGCTGGAGCATCCCCGCGGGGGATGCCAGGCCTGAGCCGTGCTCATGGCAGTGGGCAGGTGTCGGCTCCCACTCGAGTCCTCTCAAGTCGCAGAGCTGCTGGTGGAGGCACTGGCAGGTCCATCCTCCTCCCCCCAGATCCTGGTGGCTTTCCCAGGGAGGGATGTCCAGTGCAGGGACACGGACTGCCCAGCTCACCCCCAAGGCAGGGGACACCCCCACCCCCCCAGCTGCACAAGCACAGGCTCCCCTTCCCAGTCACCTTAACTCCAGGCTCACGCAGACTCTCACCCTTCCTCCTCCAGAGCTGAGGTTACCACGGTCCCTTCACCCATCAGCATCCCGATCTTGCACCGTGGGGGTGGAGGGTTCCACCTGGGGCTGTCCCTTGGCTTGGAAACCAGTCACACTAGGGTACCTGAGAGGTGTGAGCGGGCAGGGGACAGCCCCAGTGCCACACAGCACCCACACAGCCTGCAGAGCCTCTCAGAGCCAAACCTGGGCAGGGCTGTGCTGGGGAGCAGGGGAAGATGAAGCCACAGCCCCAGGTCTCCAGGGAGGGTGACGGCAGAGTGAGGAGCTCAGGGCCTTTCTCCAGCAACCCCAGGCAGTACTCCCTGCCTGGCTGGGATCCTCCCTGCCCTCTGCTCAGAGCCTCCAGCCCACAGCAGCTCTCGTGCTCCCTGGGATTTTGGCTGCTGCCTCATTCTCTACCTCCTCAGCGAGAAGTTTTGAGCTCCCAACACCCTAAAACGAGCCAAGACCCCAGGAGATTTAAGGGAGGGAGAAGAGGAGACCCTCTGGGCTCTGCTCTTCTGAGTTTCTCAACCTCCTGGCTGGCAGAAGCTGGTGTTCCTTCTCAAAACCAACCAGGTTTCTTAATCGCAGGAGCCCACCTTCCAGAGCCTGCAGAAACCCCTTGTTTCCTTGGAATTCCCTGGCTTCTTTGGAATTCCCAGGTCTCCTGTTCTACACAGCGTTCAGGGAGAGGCTGGTGAACACCATGGCCAACTTTTAAACAAGCCTCTTGCTACAGGTCAAGCTGAAAGCAAGGTCGATGGCCCCATCGTGGTGCTCCCTTCAAGGGGATGAAGCTCTCCAGGAGTTCCCCATCGTGACTCACAAGGGATGAGCTGTGGAGAAAGAAACCATGGCACAGGGTTGGGGGGGACACGATGACACCCGAGCCAGGCTCAGTGCTCCAGGCCTCCTGTGTGTGCACAGGGAGGACACGGTGGGGTATGGAAAGAGACTGGAAGAGGCAGCATTTGGCAGGAGATGAGGTGACATATTGTACAAAGCCACCAGGGACCACACTGGCCTGGGCTTGTCAGGGAAAACTGCAGCTTTAACCCTCGTGCTGCTGGAGCAGATCCAGCTGGAGTTTCCCAACTTTTGTAGAGTGAGATTGGCTGCACATCCAAACACGGGGTGGGGGGGGGGACTTGGAAGGTCTTGGAACTCTGGGAAGCAGAGTCCCTGTGGGGGCATTGCTCAACTGGGACCCCTCAACTGGGACCTCCATGTGCACGGTGGGACTGCGCCCTGTCCCTCCAGCAAGGACCCTCTGCAGAACAAAAGGCGCAGGGACTCTGCTGGGTTGTTCCTGTGACCACCCAGCTGCTCATTGATGGCAAAGTTTTCTCTGGCAGAGCTGCCCTTCTGGAACATTCCCCATAGCTGAGCCATCCCAGACCCCAGAGCATCCGCTGTGCCACTCATCCTCCATCCCCACAGGCACAAGGGCAGTTTGTGGAGGGGGCAGCTGCCAGCTCCATCCTGTCTGGTTTGCAACCAAGGGCTGCAGCTCAGGGCTGGCTGGGAAGGTTCAGCTGCTCTGAACCTCAGGGCCTTGCCCACCACGCTGCCTGCTCAGCTGGGTGATGCTCCAGCTCCCAGACTCTTTGCCCCATCCCTGGGGGTGTTCCAGGCCAGGTTGGATGGGGCCCTGGGCAACCTGGTGTAGCTCCAGGCCTGGAGGTTGGTGGCCCTGCCTGTGGCAGGGGGGTTGGAGCTCTGTGACCCTTGGGGTCCCTCCCAAACCTGGCAGGGGGTTGGAGCTCTGTGACCCTTGGGGTCCCTCTCAAACCTGGCAGGGGGTTGGAGCTCTGTGACCCTTGGGGTCCCTCCCAAACCTGCCAGGGGGTTGGAGCTCTGGGACCCTTGGGGTCCCTCCCAACCCAGCCCAGTCTGGGATTCACAGACAGTGAGTGGGATGCAGAGCTATTTCAGACCGACGCTGGAGAAGCCACACAGCCTGTTCACCTTCACTCAGGGTGATGCTGCCCTGTCAAGAGAGGGCTCAAGGTGGTTTTGGGCACATACCTTAGAGCACCCCAGGTTGTGTGGGCACCACGTGTGAGTAGGTGGCTGAGCAAAGTCCTGCACCCGCTCAGCACGCGTGTTCGCACCGCACAGCCCTGTTCACTTGGGCATGTGCTGGGCTAATAACAGAAGGCCCCTGCTCCTCCCAGCTCTCCCCAAGCCCTGGCCACGCTTGCCTGGCTCGTGACAGAAGCTCTGGGCTCCCATGGCCCCTCTCCTCCCCTTTGTCTCCCCGCCTTTCATTGAGTGCAGGTTTTGTGAGCGGGCGGTGACAGACGGCCCCGGTGCTCCATAACCAGACAATCTGTCACCACCACCACTGACAGCTTTCACAAGGAGCCCCTTGCCTTTCATCCTTCCCTGTTCCCTTCGCCTCTGCTTGTCCCCCTTCCACACGTGCTCCCTGGCTTTGTTCCCCCCTAAAAGCCAAATAGCGACAGAAGCTCCTGATCATAATATTGCTCTAATCGAGTCTGTCATCATCGGATCCAATCTAATTACGTTCAGATCCCTCTCTTCTCCTGACTCTCTCTATTGCCTGTCCATCTGTCCCTCTCTTCCCTTCCAGTCTTTGTGTCCATCCATCTGTTATCTGCAGGCCTTTCTCCCTTCCCATCATCTCCCTGGGCCCCTGCCCCATTCGCAGCGTGGCCGCCCCGGCCCTTTCCTCCAGTGGCTCCCTCTCCAATCTATCTCTCTTAAAGGCCTCTCCATCAATCCATTTAGCAGCAGCTCCCTGCCTCCTCTAGCCCATCTGCTTCTCCCTTTCTGCTGGCTGAGAGATGCAGAGATGCTGTTTTGTTTGTGTGTCGATCTTGATTAGCCCCAGAAACCTCGCTGGTAAAGCTGCGCTGGCACTGGGGAAAGATCACCTGGGTAGCAGGGAGCTGTAGGTCCTAAGCAGCATCCTCCAGCCCTACCACAACATCTACCTCCTCCCAGCGATCACACCACGCTCAGGTGGGACACACAGAGACAGCACAAGCTCGAGCTGAGCTGTGCTTGGTACCCAGTGGGGGAACGAGGTGCCTGGCTGTGGGTGTGTCGTGGATTTGGGGTGCAGGTCACTCCAGGGGCTCCTGTGCTTGGGGTGCTGCTGTCTGTTGGAGACAAGGGCAGCAGTGGAGATGGACAATCCAGCTTGGCAATTCCTCTGTTCCTATTTGTAGGAGTCAGACCCTGATTTTAAACACATGTTGGCCTCAGATGTCAGCTGGGTGCCAGCCAATGGCCCTCACTTGCTGCCACAGGCACCCTGAGCTAAGCTGCCTTCGGTCCTCACCGCTGCTCAGGGGCAGGACACAAGCAGCAGCTGTCAACAGGACCACTGGAGAGTGACCATGGATGCTGGACAGAGCACAGGACTGGGACACAGGCCTCCTGCATCCTTTGGAGAGGAGCATCACATCACCCCAAGGCTCGCTCTGCAGCTGGCTGCAGGGAACAGGAGAGGCAGCAGAAGCTGGGCAGGCTGGAGAGGAAGGACTCTGCGTGGGGAGAAGAGGTGTCAGGAGGAGAAACAGCAACTTCTCAAGAGAAGTAACGGTGAGCACAGCACTAGGAACGTGGCTCTGCAGTCCCAAGCTCAGGGAGCTCTTCCTCCAGCTCACCCAAAGTCTCCTGAGCTTTGGCAGAAAGCCTCTTCCTTGGACCCCAAAAACATCAACCCCTCAGTGGTCTTCACCTCTCTGTCAGCTGCTGACAAGGCACAGAAAACAAGTTACTTAAGAAGACACCAATTTTTTTCCCTTCCTGTCTTCACTGCTTCCTTCTCCCAGAAGCCAAACAGCCCTGGCTTTGTTCTGGGTATTAATTAACTTTCCTGCCTCTTAATATTCCAAAGCCATAAAGTTCCCAGGAGCTGGGAGGCCGGGCACTAAGAAAACACACATTTCCTCTCCTTTCTCCTTGTCTCATTGACTGTCACCCCCATATGTCTCCCCCCTCAGGGCACAAGGGCAGCTGCAAACCCTCCTCTCTGGGCTCAGCCCCAGCCCTCTGCCTCCCAGGAGGCAGCTGAGTTCAGGGGTCAAGAGAGTCAGTGGCATCTTCTTTTTGTGCAGAAATCCCTGGTAGAGTCGTGTGGGGAGAGAGGGGAGGAAATTGATGCTGGCAAATGATGTGTGTGCACGAAGGGGGGAGCCTGTGTCTCAGCAAGATGCCTGGGGGCTCTACGGAGGAGACAGCATGTGCCAGCTGCCCTCCTCACTGAGAGGAGAGAGGAGCTGCCCAAAAGAATCCCCAGTCTGGGCTCTGATGTAGCTGGAGGTGGTTTGGGGGAAGTTCCTCTGGAGCTGTCTGAGGCGTGGGTGGGAGTTCCACAGAGAGGGGTTATTGGTAAGGACAGGGCTTCTCATGGATCCAATCAAGGGATGAAGCTAATTTGGGAGGGCAGGCACAATCAGGCAGAGATCCCTCAGCTTCTGCTCTCTGCTTAGCATCTGGTGGCCAAAAGAGCCAGGAGCAGGTAGTGAGTGACTTCTCTCCAAGCACAACAGGACAGGGATGTCCCACCAGCACCAAGCTCACTGGGATTGTGTGCAGGGAGAAGGGAATAAGCAGAGCTGCAGCCTTTACCTTCACAAGCACAACACAGCACAAGGTGCAGACAAGCAACTGCCCCTGGGAGCAGCTGTCTGAGCCTTTGCTGGCACCAACCACCTGTTTATTCTGAGGAGCAGCTCAGCAAGACTTGCTACAAGTTGCATCACTTCTTTTTTTCCCCTGGCAGAGGGCTGGGGAACTTGCTTCTTCCAGGCTCCATCTCTTGAGGGTGAATTTGCCTGTGGCTACTCAGCTGCTTTCTCCTTTCTTCCCTGTTTCTTTGGTCAAGTGTTGAGCAGGGGAGAGAGAGAGAGAGATGAGTTTGCAGAACCTCTGTCCCACTAAACCTGGGGAATAACCCACCTGCTGAACTCAAAGCCTCAAAGATGCCGAGGATGCCAAGTGCTTGGATGGAACTCAAAGCCATCCAGCATCTGCAAGCATCATGACGAACTGGTTAGACCAGTAATGATGTAAAACAGGCTCAAAATGTAGTAGTTCTGGAAGAAATTCAAGTCCTCAGTGCTTTGGAGCAAGAAGACAAAGCCTTAGGAGTCAGAGGAGCCCATTTTCCCAGCACCTGAGAACTCGATTGTGATGCTGAACTGGAATGGAGTGAACTTCTGTCTCCTCTGCTGACTGTGGTAGAGAGACAGTAACCTCTGTCAGCTGGGAGAGGATCTTCAATCACTGCAGGGAGGTTTTCCAGGAGAAATCTGCCAAGCCCAGAGAAAAGTTAGATACCTCTAGTTCCTGGGAATTGTTTCCTAGCTGGAGTGTGTGCTCCTGGACCTGGATGCTCCCTGCATCCCTTCCCTAGACCAGGGATACCCCACTCTGAGCCACTGCTTCAAAGATGACCAGACACAGGAGCAGGGAAGTCATTTGCTTTCTGTGTGTTTTGCCTAATTTCCCATGCAAATTTTTCTAATGATCAAAGCAAGTGGACTTCAAATTATCTCCTTTGCATCAGCCTAGCTCAAGGAAGGCCACACCACAGGCTTTGTCCTGCCACCAGGGCACCTTGGACTCCACCTCAGTTACCCAGCACACATCAGAACTTGGGTGGTTTCTCCTCAGAACTCAGTAATTTCGTTTCCATCACCAAGAAAAAAAATAAATCTACAGATCTACCAAGACTCAAACGACTTTCCACATCAATGTACTGAGAAAGCACTTATTCCCCATTGCTTATGAGCATTAGGGATGCTCTAATTAATGCCCATAATCCCAGGAGTGATGGAGGAAAGCCTATCAGGGGAGTTATCAACTTTAAGGTTTGCACAGCTGAGGACAGCTGCTGTTACACCAGGATGGGCAGGAGGAACCAGAGATACAACTCAGCTGCTCAGGGTTACAAAGGAAGATGCACAAGGAGTCAAACTGGTTTCATTTTTAAATGGGGGACATGGGATCTACTGCAGATAACTGTACCCAGACTGAAGGCATGGGAAGGGAGGCTTCAGAGGGAGCCTTTCCAGGGCTAAGATGCTAACTCTGGGCTTAAAGCAGCAGACAGCAACTCCCCAAGGGGCAGCGATTTAGTAGCTGTACACAAAGCAGCAAAGGCTTTCCCAGTCCCAGTGGAGGGGAAGGATCACTCCCAAATCCAGCCAGCTCTTTGTTGGAGCATCAGGAGTGAGACTGAACAACTGGATAGGTCACAGAGATCCTGATTCCTCCCAATTCACTCTGTTTAGGAGCTGGAGAGGGATGCAAAACCTCTTCACATGGTCTTGTCTCCATATAAAATGGGGTTTTATTCCCAGGAGGCAAAAGGCAACTCACTTCAGCAATAATGGCTTTACCTTAAAGAAACCACAGCTGGATTTCCAGTCCTGTTCACTGCAGGGTCTGGAGAGCATCCCCTCAAACAGGGCAGCAGCAGAGTGGGTGTCACTGGTGAGAGAAGGGAAGGGAAGCAGCCACAGCCAGTCTGGGAAGAGAAATCTAGGAATTAGGACTCGCTCTCATAGCTCATTTACTTCCCAGATGAATCCTGCAATCTTCTCTCTCCCCCACTCCCCTGTTCATCCACCACTCAGGCCCAATTCCCCAGAGCAGGAGGAGGAGGGAAGGCTGGGATCTGCACAGCACAAGGCTCAGCATGGAAAGCCAGCTGAGCAAAATGAACTTACTGACCATGGCAAACCACAAGGAGGAGGGCTGGAAGCACTGCCTGCCTTGCCTCTCACCCCTCTGCACAGCGATGCTGCTGGCACCAAGAGAGTTTGAGGGACACACAAACCCCCCTGCCTCAGGGTAAATTGGTTTTCCAGCGTTGGCAGCAGGAGGGAGAGTGTGTTGTCTGCTGCAGCTCCTGCCAGCGTAGCCCCCTTGCTTCTCCCTTCCCTTTGTCAGCCACTGAGAGGAGAGCTGCTCGCTGCACTGTCCACAGGGGAGACCTGTTGGCCATCCAAGGAGCGGTGTAGGCACAGGCAAGGAGACAGCTGTTTGTTCCCCTCACCAGAGAGCAGCTCTGAACAGAAAGCTGGGAGTGGAAAAAGGAGGGGTGGGGAATGAGGGTGGGAAAAGGAGGGGTCTGGGAGTGGGAAAAGGGGGGGTCTGGGAGTGGGAAAAGGGTTTCTTTCTGATTGTAATATAAATTCTAAGCATAAGCCTTCAGGGGAAAATAAAAAGCCCAAACATAAGCAGAGGATCTAGATTTAAAGCTGGGGGAGAGAACAGTATGGGGAGGAGATATCTCCAATGGGGGATCGCTAAGAACCTGGTGTATATTGATCCCTTTGCTGATCAGGCATCACTGTCATCCCTCAGCACACCACTGCTCTGCATCAGCTCAGCACTGGCACTTTGCTATGCAAGAAAAGAAGAAACAACTTACCTTAGGGAAGGAAAAAGGTTGTTTTGGGTGAGACATGCATAGAATGGTCTGCTTGGATAACTCTGGGGAACTGATTTTGTTCTGACAAAGTTGGAATGAGTCCAAAGATCAAGAGGCAGAGGCCACAGAGGCAAGGTACCTCCCTGCAAACTGAGAGAGGAGTTCCTTCAGCACTGCTAAGAGGAATGAAACCAGGCACAGGAACGTTCCAGCAAGTATCAGGAGCAGCTTCCTGATAGCAGGATGCATTAGCAAGTGGAAAAAGTCTCCCTCAGGGTAGTGTGGAAAGTACAAGGTCTGAATTGCTTTAGAACTCTGGAGCATAGGCCTAGCTGAAAAAAGACTTAAACACAGTGAGCCCAGGCTGTGTGAAGGGAAAGTGATGTCTGCTTTAGCACTGGGCAGCTCCTGCTCCTGGAATTAATCCTCTCTACCTGTTTTTGAGCTCTTTACTTTGGGCAACAGCACCACCACACCTTTAAATCCCAACTGCTGCAGAGCAAGTGGATTTTCATATTAAAACCAACCCCCAACCAGGAGTATCCAAGTGCCTGGTCAGTCATAATCACAAGCCCTGAGAGCTCAGCCTCGGTGGGCACTGAGCAACAGCATCAAAGGAAATAACAGTGTGTAAACATGCTCATTAAAAACCACATTTATTATACCAGCACCTTGGGATCAACTGAGACCAAGGTACCACCGTACAAAGAGCTGTTTGGAGTGATGAGCTGTCCCTGTCTTCAAGAGCTTACACTCCACACAACAGTGAGTTGACTCCCTGTCCTGTCTGAGGGCACAACATCCTCCTTTTTTTATCCAGTTGGAGAAAGAATTCCAAGTTTCAATGCCAGTCCAAAAAGAAACCAGCTTCTCCTGAGCCCAAACACCTATTGCAACACCCGGGGGGTTTGGTCCTTTTTTGGCAGCAGCTGAGACAAACCAGGCAGTGGGTTAATTCGTAAGTGGAGATTTTTTTAATTAAATGGAACTATTTATATATATACAAACCCCAGAAAATATTGCACCATTAAAAAACAAAAGAGAAAAGGACGTTTTACATCTAACTGTCTGTTAACCCTCTCCCCCCCTCCCACCCTCCCCATAACCCCTTGCCATCCCTGTAGTATACACCGATTCACAGCGACTGTTGGATGTTAACAGGCAACCTGTGCTGCTGGACACCATGGGAAGCTGCTGGTCCTCACACATCTCAGAGGAAAGACCTTTCCCCTTTCCACTCTTGCCTTCATTTAGGGCAAACATCCCTCATGTTGTGGTCGTTCAGGACCAATCCTCTCGAGTTGCTCAGAAGGAAGGACCAATTCAGAAGGCTTTTGGAGAGCTTCTCAGTCAGAGTCTCTTTCAGGCTCGGTCAGCACCGTTTCCTGGGCAAGTCTCTTAGGTTTTAGGGTTTAGTGCCCAGAATCCAAGCACAGAAGCTCTGGAGAGAACCAGCTGCATCCCTATCAAGAGGCATTCCAGTGTAGTTTTATCTCTGGTAATTGTAATCCAAGGGTTAAGACTTCTCCAGTCCCCAGAGCATCTTCAGTAAGCCACAGCCCCGGGGTCCCGCGGGATGCTGAACAGGACGTCAGCTTTGGCGTTGATGAAATAGGTGGCGAGGAGAGAGACGACCAGGATGACGATGCCCACGACCAGAGTGATGATCTAGGAAGGCAGGACAAGGGGCATGGATTAAAGCTGAAGGAGGGGAGGTTTAAACTGGGTATTCTGTGCAGAGAGAGTGGTGAGGGGCTGGAAGGGGCTGCCCAGAGAGGGGGTGGGTGCCCCATGTCTGGGGGTGTTCCAGGCCAGGTTGGATGGGGCTCTGGGCAACCTTGTGTAGCTCCAGGCCTGAGGTTGGTGTCCCTGCCTGTGGCAGGGGGTTGGAGCTCTGTGACCCTTGGGGTCCCTCCCAAACCTGGCAGGGGGTTGGAGCTCTGTGACCCTTGGGGTCCCTCCCAAACCTGGCAGGGGGTTGGAGCTCTGGGACCCTTGGAGTCCCTCTCAAACCTGGCAGGGGGGTTGGAGCTCTGTGACCCTTGGGGTCCCTCCCAAACCTGGCAGGGGGTTGGAGCTCTGGGACCCTTGGAGTCCCTCCCAACCCAGCCCAGACTGGGATTCTATTCTAGGAAGGGATGAGAACCACTCAGCATTGTTGTTACAGACACAGACCTGCAGCACCCTGCAGAACCTGGGTGAAAGATGCAGAGGCAGCTCAGTGCTGAGGCACGACATACATGGGAATAAGAGGACACTCAGAGGACTTTATGGAATTAAGACAGAAGTGGCTGCCAGGAGGGCCAGGTCAGCTTTCACTGTGGTTACCAACAGTGCACACAAACCCCAAAAAAGGTAAGAAATAAGGATAATGCAAGCATTTCACGTAAAGCTTTGGCTACTCCATCTCCTCCAGCAAGGAACTGTAATACCTTCAAGAGCCACAGTTGTGGGAGTAATCAACAACTCTCAACAGCCTTTGCATCACTGAGATTACCTCCTGCTCAGGAACTTTCTAGAAGCCAAAGTGCCAGAGTAGTCTAAGGTTGTTCCCCTTCTCCTGGCATGGTGGGACTGCTGCTCCCAGCCTGCCCTGGGTATCTCCCAACAGTCCCCAGGCAGCAGCCTGACAATCACACAGCACTACAGCTCTCTCAGGACATTCTTCTATTGGGTCAACCCTTCAGGGATGGCTGGGCTCAAACTGTGTATCTCCAGGGCACCAGTATCTACTGGGCTGTGACAGGCTGAGCACCACAGGCAGGGCATTGTGCTTGGCTGCCAGCACTAAGGCTGCCCAGCACCACAGAAATAAATGGCTCCTATTCCAAATAACCATCCCAGAGAGGCAACAACTGCCCAGGCTTGCACAGCCTTTGGGTGGCTTACTGCTAGAACATGATGACAAGAGAGCTGTGCACTCCTGGAGTCTGCCCTGACAGGGAATGACATCATTACCAGCCAACCAGAGGGCACCCAGACAGGCACAGAGTCCCAAACTGACTGCATGCTTAACCCTTATTCTGCTGGCACTCAAGGCATCCAGCTCTAAGGGTGCCTGGAACAGGAGACACTGAACCAAGAGCAGCTTCTGTTTGTGAAGGTTTGTGCAGAAATTATTTCTAAGCCAGAGAGAGGGGATTTGAACTGTGGGAAAGAAGATCTGGGTGGCACCTCAGGCAAAGGACAACAGCCAGATCCACTGGCTTGGCTTCCTGTGCTTGGGGAAGGGGTTAAGGCTCCTGTCACTTCTTTTATTCACAGATCTTGGTCTGCTCATGGGACTCTTGATTATTCTGCACTGCCTGGGCCTCAGTGACAAGGCTATTAACCCACAGCTGGCTGGAGGTGGCCAGGTTAGCACTGGTGGTGCATTCTTGGTATCCCCTGCTTGCAAGGATCAAAGCCTGGGTGCTCACACAGCACAACAGCCCACGATCTTCTGACAAACCCTGAACTGTTTCTCCAGCTGTCAGGAGATGTTATCCAAAGCCAGCTGCATTTTTTTCCCCCTTATTTTCTTTTTCAGCCATGTACAAACTCACCTCTAGCTCCCTGCTGGCTACCAGAAATATTCGGGCCCGGATCTCTTTCCACCGACTCTCTGTCCATGTGGAATACTCTGTGGATCCCCACTGCCTCAGCTCAAAGGCAGGGGAGAGGGCTTTGCTGAGGTGGACAGTTGACCTAACGCAGTAGGGGACTCGTGATGTGGAGTTTGGGTCCAGAGAACCCTGCACCCAGGCATATTCATACATCTGCAAAGAGAACGGGACAGTAAGAGCCAGCAGCAAATAAACCAACTAGCAAATAACCCAGCTATCCTCTTCTTCTGGGGCTGTACTCATGTCTCTGGGGAGAAAGACAGGGGGTTTACTGACTGTTCTCACTCTAAGGGTACCCTTTAGCCCACTCCTCTGCCCTTGTTAAGATGTGTCCCTGCTGGAGGGGCTTCCCAGTGCTCCCATGTGTTAGGAGCAATGGAAGATGTTCTTAACCAGCTCTCCTCATCTGTGGAGAACAGCAAACTGGACACCAGCCGCCTTATGATGATGATAGAACTGTTGGAGAGGGGTCAGAGGAGCCACGGAGATGCTCAGAGGGCTGGAGCAGCTCCCCTCTGGAGAGAGGCTGAGGGAGCTGGGCTGGCTCAGCCTGGAGAAGAGAAGGCTGTGGGGGGACCTCATTGCAGCCTGCCAGTGCCTGAAGGGAGCAGAGGAACAGGAGGGGAATCAGCTTGTTCAAGGGCAGAGACTGGCAGGACAAGGGGGATGGAGTGAAGCTGGAGGAGGGAAGGGGGAGAGGAGAGATTGGGGGGGAAGTTCTGTGCAGAGAGAGTGGTGAGGGGCTGGAAGGGGCTGCCCAGAGAGGGGGTGGGTGCCCCATGTCTGGGGGTGTTCAAGGCCAGGTTGGATGGGGCCCTGGGCAACCTTGTGTAGCTCCAGGCCTGAGGTTGGTGTCCCTGCCTGTGGCAGGGGGTTGGAGCTCTGTGATCCTTGGGGTCCCTCCCACCCCAGAGTCTGTGATTCTATGGTTCTTATCCATCACCCTGCTCTACTGGATACTTACTTCCTTCTCACTGCTGGGTGTTTTTTCAGGGTTCAGGCACTCCTCCTTGGTGAGGTTAACAACAGTGCCAGTGAGGTTGGCCAGGACATACTGCACAAGGTAGGTGGTGTTCACAGGGCTGGAAACGGCCACGTAGTGTTGGGGAACATCACCTGAACAAACAGTCAGAGAAATGGGATTGGGGAGGAGATGGTCAGAAGCTGACACCAGGTAACATAAGGGGTCAAACTCATTCTAGTGTTCTTCTTGCCTGTGTTGCTCTTACCCAGAATCCCTTTGAGGTCTGGTTTAATGATGGACTGAAACCAGGAATTGTTCATTTTAATCAGAAACCCATAGAGCATTCGAGACACCTGGAAGGAGATGGAAATTGGTTTACAGAAAGGAAAGAGAAAATAGCACCTTCACAGCTCTACCTCTCAAGATTATTTGGCTGATAGAGGTTTCCCAGTACAGGGGCAAAGGGCAGAGTAAAGGAGAGACTACATGTCACAACTGTCAATAATTCAGGACTGAGCTGTGAGAACTGGGTTTGAGTCCAGCTCCACTGCCTCCTTAGCTGATCCCTGTGGCACACGTTGCCATTTCACCTCAGCTTCCTCTTCTCCTTTGTGGAAGGGGGATAAAAGGAGCTGTGTTTTGTAGACAGCACCGTGAAGCTTAATGTCTGCTCTGAGATCCAGAGGCAAGGAACTAGAGAAGGGTGAAAGGTTTCTCATTCAGCAGCGGTGGGGAAAGGGAGGAGGGGGGAGGCAAAGCCCTCCCAGAGACAGACAGGACAGCATGCTGTGTAAACACATATAAACAGAGACAGAAGGGAAGTACGTGAGGGCTCATCAGAGATGCCAAGGACTCCACTCCATCTGCTCATACCGTTTTTGGATCTGCCTGAATAGCAGAGGTGTTGTTGGCTCCCCCAGCGAGGCGGTAGAGAGCACGGGCGACCACTGTGGCAACTTCTGCCAGGGACTGCAAAGGAAGAGGGCTCTGTGTTAATCAAGACAGGCAGATCCAGCACAACAAGCAAGGAGAGCAAGCCAGAACCTACACATCCATCAAAGCACTCACTTCGTGCTAGCAGTTGAGTGCCTATTGCTGTACAAAGCACTCCTACCTTCCCTTCCAGCCTCTTTGGGAACACCTTCCATCCCCTCTCCCTCTTCTACCTGCCCCTACCCACAGCCCCCTCCACCCAAGCTACAGCAGCTAAAGAAAATGCAAAGGAGGAACCTTGGCTGTGTCTGTGACATACTCCAGGGTCTCCTCAGGGCTAAGCCCCTCAGGGTATTGCATCCTGATGTTCTCTGGAGTGTCGTACATGCTCTGGTAGTATCTGAAAAGAAAGAGGCAAACAGAGGTTGGGGAGGAGCAGAAAGAAACCACAGGGCATGGAATTCGATTCAGAGTGTGCCTAAAGCAAACAGTGGGAGCAGTCTCCTGGGAGCAGAGACACAGCCCTGCCAAAGCACTGCCCTGCCACACGCTCCTTAAACCATTTAATGAGGCTTTATAATTAACTTGGCCCTTCCACAGCTTCTCCCATCTGAGGATCTCCACACAATTTACAAGCTGTGATTAGCTTTCAGGTGGGCGACAACCCAACCTATTAAATGGGTAGAGAAACTGAGGCAAGGACAACGTGTGCAGAGGCTCTCCTGGGAAGAGGGCTTTTGCTGCAAGTCGTGCCAGTGGGTTTTATTAGTGCCTTATCCTGAAGGCTGAGAGGAATTCCAAGTGAATGCTCTTTAAAGCAGTGCTGATTTGAAGGTGAAAGGGAAGCTACTTCTCCACGATTGCTACAGATTCTTAGAAGCAGCAAAGAAAGTGAAGGGAAAGAGACAATTTGAAGAGCTTAAGGAAGAGGGGAAGAGGTGTATGTCTGTGCTCTACCCCACATTTCCACTTGCAGAGTTGAAAGGGAGCAAGGGACCCCCCCAAGGAGTGTGCAGTAGGGTCATGTGGGGTGAGTGAAAGTGCCCTTTCCAATGCCTGGGGCTTTCTGCCATCACAAACAGAAAGCTGTATTAAAAACAATAAAAAAAAAGGGGGAAAAAAGGAAAAAAAAAAAAGCAGCTAGCTTCTGGAAGAACAGATGAGGCTTAGGCACGCTCAGTTGCCATTTGCTCACCTCTGGCTTCCAGCCAGCTGTGGGGAACATTTTTTGTACAAAACTGGATTTCTTCTGGTTGTCAGAATAATTCTGTTGCGCTCGTTCAATCCCATGGCACGTGTCTGCTCCTGGGCTCCCCCCGGAGCGCTGCTCTCCGTGTGTGTTAGAGGCAGCACACCCCTGCCAGAGCCCTTCCAGGAGCTCAGATGCCCTCTGCCGGCTCCAAATCCTTTAGCCAAAGGTCAGCTTGTACCCATGGACGTACCTGTTCTGGAAAGCAGTCCTGTGGTCAGTTAGGACCACTCCAGGAATGTGCCTGGCCCGAAGGAAGCGCTGGAAGGATGATGGGGGAAGAGGTTGTGAGTGTCCAACCTCCTGCAAAGTCACATTGGCTCCCATGCTGCTGTTACTCAGAATATCCAGCAAGTTTCTAACCTGAAAGAAAAAGAAAACAGTACTGTTCAGCTATTCTTTTGGATGTATCCTTTCTCTGGGAAGGTTAACATCCCTGCACAGCAGCTTGGTTGGGTGAATGACTGCAGGTTGCCTTCTCTTACCTGCACTTCAACAGAGTCATTCATCCGAGAGACGGGGTCTGTGTGCATCCATAAGGTGGAGCCATTCCTTAGAGCCACCTTCAAGGGAACAGAAACAAACCCAAACCCACCATAAGGTTGTGGGGCTGGAGCAGCTCCCCTCTGGAGAGAGGCTGAGGGAGCTGGGCTGGGTCAGCCTGGAGAAGAGAAGGCTGTGGGGGGACCTCATTGCAGCCTGCCAGTCCCTGAAGGGAGCTTATAAGCAGGAGGGGATTCAACTTTTTAAAAGGATAGACAGTGGCAGGACAAGGGGGATGGATTAAAACTAAAGGAAAGAAGGGTTAGATTAGATATTAGGGGCAAGTTTTTTTACAGAGAGAGTGGTGAGGGGCTGGAAGGGGCTGCCCAGAGAGGGGGTGGGTGCCCCGTGTCTGGGGGTGTTCAAGGCCAGGTTGGATGGGGCCCTGGGCAACCTTGTGTAGCTCCAGGCCTGAGGTTGGTGTCCCTGCCTGTGGGAGGGGGTTGGAGCTCTGTGACCCTTGGGGTCCCTCCAAACCCTTGCCATTCTATGATAAGCACCTGACTGGAGACCACAGCAGAGCAGGGAAGCCCAATCCAGGGAATAAAATCAAACCCAGTGTCTGGGAAAGCCACAGCTAAGTTGTCAGAGAGAAACAGGGAGTAGAAAGGTCCCCTAAACGTATCTATCCCACACCTGATTCAGCTCCACAAAGGAATAGATGTTGCTCAAGCGGAGAGGGAACTTGTCTTTTTCCATATCATACACCATTCGTGAGCTGCCAATGTAATCAAAGGTCTCCTGCAATGGAAAAGGAACAGAAATCCCATGTGGATCATGTACAGATATCTGCCTGGCACAACTAACAGCAGAGTTTGAGAGAATAAACCCAACAGTTTGTGGGCCAACTAGTGCAGCAGGTATTTCTGAAGGGGCACAGAGCCTGGCACACCCCAAAAGCCCAAAGGAAATGCTACACTGTGCCCAGCTCCAGAGACAAAGGTATTGCAGGGATGGATGGAGTGCAAGACAGAATGGAAGGCAGAGAGAAAAACAGAACAGGGACCAGCTACTGAATTCCACAGACAAAACAGACACAGAGGCAAAGTCAGGGTTAAGTGAACACTGATACTGAGAAAGGTATCACAGAGAGGTGTTAATACAGCCTTTACTCAGGCATAAGTCATCCTTTATGGGTTTTCTGATCAAATCAGGGAAAAGGGTGATTTCTTCATTCTGGGAATTAGACATATGAAGCTTCCTTGAAAGGAGGGGGGGTCTGTTTCCCTGGAAAAAAGGGAGGGATGGGCTAAATGACAGAAATGGTTGTTGAGGGAGCTGCAAGAGGCTGAGCGCTGCCTGGGGAAGAAGAGGTGCCCCCAAGAAAAGAATCCCCACAACAAAGAAGGGCAATGAAGTCAGCCAGCCAAAGGACTTCCCCCCCTTCCAACCCCCCTTGACTGATTTACAGCCAAGTCTCATCATCCCTCCTGCACCCTGGGAGGTCAGCAGAGAACATCCGCTCCGGAGAGTCCGTATGTCCGTCTGCCCCAGGGACATTCTGACCAGGGCTGTGTGTGCTGAGGAGGGGGAATGAAGGAAATCACATGGCTGCAGCATGGGGCTGTGGGAGCCAGTTTCACAAAGCTGCACAAAAGAAGCCATCAATGTAGATGCCTTGAGGGGAACATCAGCTGTTGGCCATCAGTCCCTCCTCCACAAGCTCGTTCTGCTCTTCCACAGCTGCCAGCTCCAGTGCTGGGCTCTCAGGAACGAGCTGTGTTTCGCTGCTGTCAACACATATATTTTTCATCTAGCCCTTTTTCTGGGCTGCATTTCAGAATTTAAAGCTTGGCCATCGCAGTTCATGCTGAACAGGGGGTGAGGAGGAGAGAGCAGGCACACAGGCAGGCACACAGGCAGGAGGGAAAGCAAAGTTTGAGTCATTCAGCTAGAATGAACCGTGGGGCAGAATATGGGGCTGCCCCAGTGGAAGCTCCATCTGCTCTTGTTCTCCCAGTGCAATTACGATCCTGTTCTCACTGGGGGAGCAGAGGGAACCACGGTGTGGGGATGCAGACAAACGACTCCACACAAAGAGTGGAGAGAAAGTTGATTTGCCAGGGAGCCAAAGGCTGATCAAACAGTGGAACGAAGCTGCTGCTCTTACCCCTTGGAAGAAGGTGAACATTATATTCCTTTGCAGCAAATGAATATCTGAGGCTTTATGAAGAGCTTCAGCTGCAGCCAAGTGGGTCACAAAAGAAGAGACAGCACTCTCTGCCCCGGGTGCGATGTTCCAGAAGAAGGAGTGGCTGTCAATCTGTAAGTGTGAACAGGAGGTGTAAGAAACGTGGACACAGACAGAGGAATATTGTATTGGGAAAGCAAATCCATCACCTCTCTCACAGCCCTCTCATCCTACTGAGGAGGGATCAACCTAATCAAACTTAAAATACCAACTGTGGCAGCCTGGAGGCCTGGGAGCCCTGTCAATGCCACCACCCCTCAGCCTGGACATGAAAACTGACTATCAAGTGTGTCACCTTAATCACTCTTCAGTGACAAAAGGGCATCCTGAACTGGCATCCCTGGAGGGTGCAAAGGGACTGGGAGACAGACTGGGAGACAGACTGCTAGACAGGGAAGTGAACTTCTTTCTCAGCTCTGACACTGACTCACTGCTTGACACACGACAAAATCTCCATGTGATTCAGCCTCTCCCACCCCCAAAACACACTGAGGAGGCAGCACACTGCCTCCCTCTCTGAAACACTCTGGAAGGATGTGAAATATCTTAGGGAAGTAGAACAGTCACACTAACAACTCCTACTTGTCTGGTTCCATCAGTGAAGAAAACACTGAAGAGAGTTTCACATAAGAGAGGAAGAAACAAACCATGGACATCCTTGTGTTGAAGCAATAGGTAAACTGACCAAGTAAGACAAGGGAAGGATATTCCCATGGGATTCTAAGCCCATGTCTTCCCAGAACCCTCCCAGTTCATGCTCTACAAAGCAAGATGAAGAGGTACCTACTCGTGTAGCAACCATGATCACTTCCTTCTCAGGATCGACTTTTCCAGAGGCATTGATGGGCTGGGAGGTGCTCCACACGTTGTAATCAAGCAGAGGATCACACACAACCTCTGGGGAGCACAAACAACATGGCCTGAGTGGAGACCACAGCAGTGACAAGGGAGAAAGGAGCTTTTGGTTTGCTGCAGCTTGTCAGTAGCACAACCAGAGGAGTAAACTCAGCAGTGGTGAAGTCCTGGCCCCAAGACAGTCCCTGAAATGTTCACCAGGACCAGGAATTTGGTTGCTGTACCAGCAGTCGAAGAGAGCAGCAATCTCAGAGCCACTCTCCATGATTGAGGTAGAAGGCATTAGGTGCCCATTATCATAGAATCCCAGACTGGTTTGGGTTGGGAGGGACCCCAAGGGTCACAGAGCTCCAACCCCTCTGCCAGGTTTGGGAGGGACCCCAAGGGTCCCAGAGCTCCAACCCCCTGCCAGGTTTGGGAGGGACCCCAAGGGTCCCAGAGCTCCAACCCCCTGCCAGGTTTGGGAGGGATCCCAAGGGTCACAGAGCTCCAACCCCCTGCCACAGGCAGGGACACCAACCTCAGGCCTGGAGCTACACAAGGTTGCCCAGGGCCCCATCCAACCTGGCCTGGAACACCCCCAGACACGGGGCACCCACCCCCTCTCTGGGCAGCCCCTTCCAGCCCCTCCCCACTCTCTCTGCACAGAACTTCCCCCTAATATCTAATTATCTTCTAACCTGATGACAAACATAACCCAGAATTCCTTTCCTCTCCCTAGTTCATGTTGAAAACACTCAGCTGGCAAGAAAGCCTTAAGGGAAACTGTTTTTTCCCCCAGGATTGTTTATCAACAGACTTATCCCACATCAGGAGGAGGAAAGAGGAACGTGCTCACCTGGATTGATGCTGAAGGTGCTCTGGAGGGAGCTGCGTCTCATGCAGGTGACGGTGCTGGTGACAGCGTGCATGTGGGAGAACAGCTGCATGGCACACAGAGGGTACTCAGGGCCAGTCCCACCCACAGGGACGTTGTGGTCTTGGTAACACTGGGTGGGAATAAGAGGCATAAGAAAGCTCAGCCTGTCTGTCACAGTGTTTGTACCATGTGCTGAATTAGAACAAGCATTTGTGCTGTAGATTCCAACATCCAGGCTGAGGGGAAAACAAAATCTGCTCCCCTTTCCTGAACCCTCCATTACTTGTTAAGGAGGATGAACCCCAGACTGGGCTGGGTTGGGAGGGACCCCAAGGGTCACAGAGCTCCAACCCCCTGCCACAGGCAGGGACACCAACCTCAGGCCTGGAGCTACACAAGGCTGCCCAGGGCCCCATCCAACCTGGCCTTGAACACCCCCAGACACGGGGCACCCACCCCCTCTCTGGGCAGCCCCTTCCAGCCCCTCACCACTCTCTCTGCACAGAACTTCCCCCCAATCTCTCCTCTCCCCCTTCCCTCCTCCAGCTTCACTCCAGCCCCCTTGTCCTGCCAGTCTCTGCCCTTGAACAAGCTGATTCCCCCCCTGTTCCTCTGCTCCCTCAGGGACTGGCAGGCTGAATACCTGCTTAATAACTTGAGTCTCGTTGGCATCTTCAAGGAGAAAAATAGGGAAGTCAAAATCCTCATAGGAGAGCCCACTCCCTATGGGATTCCACACAGTCTTATTGCAGTGGGCAAACTGAGGGCCATAATCTTTGGAATAAACACCTGGAAACAGAAAGAAATGGGCAAATCTGAGCCTGCAAGAGAGGAACAGACCACAGGAGAGGTAAGGCCTGCTGAGAAAATAGTGGCAAATGCAGAATGAGCAGCATTAGGGGCTGAGGAACCAGGTGACAAAAGCTGGGAGAGATGGAGTTGGTCACTGCATGTGGCAGAGCTGGAGCCTGTGTGCTGTGGAGAGGAGGAGGAACGTGCCATCCAAGCCATCCCATGATGCCAGGAGCCTGGGGCACGAGTGTTTATCACATGCTGAGAGAGCGAGGAGGCACACAGAGAGACATTACACTGCAAAAGGAGGAACATCCAACACACAACCCCCCATTTCCTGAGCTCAGGGTGGGTTTGGAAGAACCCCTCCAGCACCCATAGCGTGCCAAATCCTTTTCACACCCGGATAACCCTGCAGACAGCACCAAGGCAGAGGGGTGACAGTGCCAGCACATCAAAGCCCTTTCAGGAGCGTGCACCACCTCCTTCACAGCAGGAAGCTTTGTGCCATCTACAGGTGTAGCCATTTCTCTGCTCAAAGCACAAGAAAGTAAGTTTGCTGCATGAAAAGACCCAGTGAAATGAGAACTAAAACCCCAGGGGGGTTTCAGGGAGGGCAGGGTGTAAGGGTGTAGTTGCTGGCCCAAACAGGGCTGTTAACACACGATCCAAGCAAACACAAGAGGGTTTAACAATCAGGTGTGGACAAAGTAGAAGCTTCACATGTTATAGAAAAAGAAGTCACAGTAACTCTTGGTCTGGTTTAACACTTCAGTGGCTCAATGCTGGTGTAGCCAGCTTATCTAAGAGTCTTCCCCCCAAAACCTGCCCCAGCCCTTGCTGGAACATGGTGAGATTCAGCTCAGAGCAGCTACTCTGAGTGATCACACTGAGCCTGTCTCATTAAACACTGTTCCCTCTACACCACACAGCCAGGGCAGGAAGTGTAAAGGCACCACTCCTCTTCCTCCTAACAAGGATGAAGACTCAACATTTCCTTACCAAAACCATCATTGGGGCATTTCAAACCAGGAGAGAAACCCTGGGGAGGGCTGGGTTTGGCAGTGGCCACAGCAAGGCCTGACACTCGGGAGGTGCCCTTCAGCTGCAGCATTACTCTCCTGGAAGAGAGAGAACAGGAGTGAAGCTTTGCATTAATTAACAAAGAGTTCCAATCAAGTCCTGTTACAGTTGAGCAGATGCTGCTGCTTTTGATCTAAATAAGCAGTGTGCCCCCTTGGTCTTTTATCTTCTCAGAGCAGCCTAAGGTTACACATACAGCCACAAGGAGAAGACTTCAGCCACTCCTTTCCTGCTCTGCCCAGGAAGAGATGTGATCAGGCTTCATCATGTTGGTTAATGAAGTGTAGTAACTGCTACAGGGACAATGCCATGAGGAGTCACACAGAGCAGAGCCCTTCCACCAGCAAAGCTGCCCATTTGAGAATAAATCCATGTAGCAAAACACAGTAAACCCACAAATGTTTCAACCTCCCTGTACTCCAGTGCAGGCAGGGCTGGTCCTGCCAGCTGGGGCTTGAAAAAATACCATTTTCAGCACCAGATTAGGGACTCATATCAATGTTCTGGGCTCCAGTCACCCCAGGAAGATAAAAACTGATGATGACTGACCTGTTGAAAAGGTTCCCATCGAGCAGGATCATGTAGGGTGGGTGTGGACCATCAGCAAGCACCCAGTTCAGATCCTCCTCCTTCTCAACCACGTGGATCACCCCTGTGTCTCCGCTGATGGAGGCTGGGAAGAGAGCACAGCCTTCCTGTTTCACAGCAAACGGCTCCCTTTGTGCCCCCCAAACACCCCCAGAACAGCAGGGCAGGATGTTCACAGGGGGACATGGGCAGCCTCTTAGTGTCTGTGGGGACAGGACAAGGGGTGATGGGCTCAAGTTGGAGCACAGGGAGTTCCCCCCCCAATCTGGAGAAGAACTTCTCCCCAGTGAGGGTGAGGGAGCCCTGGGACAGGCTGCCCAGGGGGTGTGGAGTCTCCTTCTCTGGAGAGATTCCAGCCCCATCTGTGTGCCCTGTCCTAGGGACCCTGCTTTGGCAGGGGGTTGGATCCCATGGGCTCTGAAGGCCCCTTCCCACCCCTACAGCTCTGTGTTTCTGTGACTAAGGGCTCAGGGAAACCCAGCTCATGGGATCAGAGGAAGCAGTGTGGTGCAGTGGCACCATTTAGCTGGAGCAGGACAGAAAAGGGCACAGTGGCTTCTAGAAGCAGAGGGAAATGCTGAAGAGCAGAGCTGAGGCAATCATGCTTTGAAAGCATCTTTTGTTTCAGCACATCAAAGCACTTCAAGATTAGGAGGGGACAGGATGTGCCTCGAGGGCCACAAGTCATGGGGGGAGGTGAGTGCTGCACCTCAGCAAAGAGGGGCAATGGAGCTCAAAGCCAGCTCAGCACAGGGCCTGGAGGGGACGAGGGGCAAGTGGCCATGGAAGGAAGAGAGAGCAGCTTCTTCCCACAGAAAACCAACAGCAGAGAAAGGAAAACGAGCACTCTGTTCACAGGGGCTGTGACTGCTGCAAGTCACCTGTGAGCAGGTGTGTGTGCTGCTCTCTGTCCCCACACTGAGGGTGGAAAAGGAGTCAAGAGAACCTTGTACCCTGGGTTATCTACCAGCCTGAGCCCAGCTGTGCTGCCTGACAACCTCTGCTGCAGGGAGTGGCTCTCTGGGGGAGGAAAACTGGGCTGGGAAGGAGCAGAACACTGATTCGTGCTAACTCCAGCCAGGAATCCTGCTGGAATGGGGTTCCCTTCTCTATCTTCTAATTTTAGCAGTGAGGCAGTCCTGCCTTTCCCTTGCCATCCCTGGGGGTGTTCCAGGCCAGGTTGGATGGGGCCCTGGGCCACCTTGTGGAGCTCCAGGCCTGAGGTTGGTGTCCCTGCCTGTGGCAGGGGGTTGGAGCTCTGTGACCCTTGGGGTCCCTCCCAAACCTGGCAGGGGGTTGGAGCTCTGTGACCCTTGGGGTCCCTCCCAAACCTGGCAGGGGGTTGGAGCTCTGTGACCCTTGGGGTCCCTCCCAAACCTGGCAGGGGGTTGGAGCTCTGGGACCCTTGGGGTCCCTCCCAAACCTGGCAGGGGGTTGGAGCTCTGGGACCCTTGGGGTCCCTCCCAAACCTGGCAGGGGGTTGGAGCTCTGTGACCCTTGGGGTCCCTCCCAACCCAGCCCAGTCTGGGATTCTATAAAACACCTTCAGAGTCAAGCTTTTCTACTCCTACAAGCTTCCCCTCAGCAGCATGGGCACATGAAAAAAAACCAGAACCATCTGCTAGAGAGCTGAGGTCTCCTCAAACTGCAAAAGCCAACACCTCCTGGGATTATTTACCACACAGGCACCTTGGCAAAGTGCAAATTGACCCCCAGGTTCAGCTTAAAGATGCTGAAACAGGAATTTCAAGCCTCAGCTTCCCCTGGAGAATCAATCCTCTTACCATTCATCCTCCAGATCTTCACCTGCCGATCATCAGGGACCTTGGGGTCCCTCCCAACCCATCCCAGTCTGGGATTCTATGATTCCATGAAGAGGGAAAGTAGCACTGGGAAGAAGGGAACTACAGCCAGCCCCCACAGCACAGCCCCCCCGAGGCACAGCTCTGGGCCCCCCTGCTGTACTCACACTGGCAGCCGATCTGGTGGGTGGCGTTCAGCAGCCGGACGCAGGGAGCTGTTTTGTTCAGGGGGATGTAGATCTTCCTCTCCACAGAGTTCCCCCAGCAGGAGCCTGGGGAGAAGACACGGCCCCACCTCAGACAGGGCGAGCCAGGGGCTCCCTGCACCTCAAGAGCATCTCCTCACCTCAGGGAGGGGGGAAGAGGAGCCTCCCTCAGGGCAAATCAGGGGCTCCCCGCACCTCCAGAGCGCCTCCTCACCTCGGGGAGGGGGGGAGAAGACACGGCCCCACCTCAGACAGGGCGAACCAGGGGCTCCCTGCACCTCAAGAGCATCTCCTCACCTCAGGGAGGAGAAGAGGAGCCCCCCTGGGGGCGAACCAGGGTCTCCCCGCACCTCCCGAGCGCCTCCTCACCTCGGGAAGGGGGGAGAAGACACGGCCCCACCTCAGATGGGGTGAACCAGGGGCTCCCGCACCTCCCGAGCGCCTCCTCGCCCCGGGGAGGGGGGAGAAGACCAGCCCCCTCCCCAGCCCGCAGGGCGCCGGGCCCGGCCCTCCCGCCTCCGCATCACCCAGCCCGCGGGAGGCCAGCCCTGCCCTGCCCTGCCCGCCCCCCTCCCAAACCAGCCTCACCCGCGGCCAGCAGGGCGAGAAGCAGCCTCCCCCAGGCCGGGAGCAGCACCCGGCAGCTCCCCGCAGCCGCCTCCATCCCCCAGGCCCACCCCGCCGCCGCCGCCATCTTCCCAGCCCTTCCGCTTCCTCGGCCGCCGGAAGCCGCTCTAAGCAGGCGGGAGGACCCACGCTCTATGGTCGGCGGAGGAAACGGAAATCAGCTGAGCGCACTTCCGGGGCGCTGACGTGGAGGGCGGCGGGGCTGAGGCGGGGGGCGATGCTGACCAAGTTCGAGACGAAGTCGGCCCGGGTGAAAGGTAACGGCGGCGCCGCCGCGCTGGGAGCCCCTGGGGAGGCGGTGGGGCCGTGCCAGGGGGTCCCAGCCGCCCCTGGGGGGTGTCTCGGAGCGGCGGGGGGGGGGGGGGCTGGGTACCCCCCCTCAGGGCGCCGAGGCCTCGGTACCCCCCTCAGGGCGCCGAGGCCTCGGTACCCCCCCTCAGGGCGCCGAGGCCTCACCGCCGCGTCTGTGTGTGCCTGGCAGGGCTCAGCTTCCACCCCAAGAGGCCCTGGATCCTCACCAGCCTGCACAATGGCGTCATCCAGCTCTGGGACTATCGGATGTGCACCCTTATCGACAAGTTTGACGAGCACGATGGTCAGTGTGCTGGGGTGGGGGGGGGGGGGGAAGAGGCGTTGGGCCCTGCCTGTGGAGGAAGAGTGGGGTGTGAGGGGAGGAAGGGAGGAGGGCGGAAGGGATGTGGGCGTGGGGGAGGTCTGGAGGGGGAGGCTTATGAGGAGAAGCCCTGGATTTGTTTAGCCTGGAGAAGAGGAGGCTGAGGGGAGACCTGTGGCTTCCTGATGAGGGGAGGGAAGGGGCAGCTCCCATCTCTGCCCTCTCTTTGAGGACCAGAACCTGAGGGAATGGCATGAAGCTGCACCAGGGGAGGGTTAAGCTGGGTGTCAGGAAGAGGTTCTGTGCTGAGAGGGGGGTTGGGTGCTGGCACAGGGAAGGGGTCCCAGCCCCGAGCTGGGCTGAGGGCAAGAAGTGTCTGCACGATGCCCTCAGTGCCCTGCTCTGACTGGGCTGGGCTGTGTGGAGCCAGGAGCTGGACTCGATGGGTCTTATGGGTCCCTTCCCACTCAGGAGATTCTGTGACTCTGCTGAAATGGTGCTGAGGCTTCTGCCTGTTTGATTTCCAGTCCAGACTTGCAGCCTCTGTTTCTTTGCTGTCAGTTTGTCAGGCTCCCAGCAGTGCTTGGGTGTGTGTGACGTGGGGCAGCGTGTTTGCTTCTGCTGGGGAAAGGAGCCTGGAAAAACAGAATCACAAGGTTGGAAGAGACCTTTAAGATCATCAAGTCCAACTGTTCCTGCCCTAAGCTAAACCAGACCCCTGAGCACCTCATCTCCCCTTTTTTAAACATCCCCAGGGGTGACTCAGCCCCTCCCTGGGCAGCCTGTGCCACAGCCCCACAACTCTGCCAGGGAAGAACTTTTCCCTCCCATCTGCTCTGCCCCTGCCCTGGGGCAGCTTGAGCCCATTGCCCCTTGTCCCATCTCCTGTCCCCTGGCTGAAGAGACCATCCCCCACCTCTCTGCACCCTCCCTTCAGGTGGTGTAGGTGGGAGAAGGTCTCCTCACAGCTGTGTGTTTCGTGATGGGTTGCTGCAGGTGTTGTGATGGAAAGGAACAGGTTTAGGAGTGACATCTCAGACTGTGATGGACTTTTAATTGCTGCTTTGAAGTTCTTAACTTATCTATAGCAACAGGAGTGAGGAGAACTACAACCTGAGCGGCCCAAGGGGCTGCTCCTGCTCTCAGCTTCTTGCTGTGTCCAACCTGCTCTTCCTACTTGTAGGTCCCGTTCGAGGCATCGATTTCCACAAGCAGCAGCCCCTCTTTGTTTCTGGAGGGGATGATTACAAAATCAAGGTAACATTTCCCCCCTTTAACTCTTGTTCTTTAAAAAGCAGCACCCAGGCAGGGCAAATGTGCCAAGACAGGGGATTAAAGATGAGAAAGGGGTTGGTGTGGGAGGGAAAGAGTGGTTGGGGATTGTGATTTCAGAGAGGTTGGAGTTAAATGCAGCGAGTTGAGGTCTTGTTGGAGCTTGAATTTGTAACACATTTTTAAATTGGGGGAGAGAAGCTTGTAGGAGAGCTGAAAAGTGAGAATTCAAGGGGGGAAAAAAAACCCTAGGAGGCTGTTGATGGTGTGTGTTGTGCAGGTCTGGAACTACAAGCTGCGCCGCTGTCTCTTCACTCTGCTGGGGCACTTGGACTATATTCGAACCACCTTCTTCCACCATGTGAGCTCCTCTCCTCCTCCTCAGCCAGTACCTGCTCCCTGTGTGTGTGGGAAGGAATCTTCTGCTTCCCTGGATGGGGAATCCTTGCTAAAGGAATTGTGTTTGCTGGTGTGAGGGTGCTCTGGGTGGGGTGGCTTCTTTAGAGGTGTAAGAGGGATAAATTCTGCCTGGGAGATCTGAAATGTGATTTAAAAGGGGTTGTTCCTGGGAGCAGTTGGGAAGCACCAGCTGAGGAGGGAATGTCTAGGCTGTGTGTTACCTCCTGTACCCAAATGCTTTGTTTTTTTAGGAATATCCTTGGATCTTGAGTGCTTCTGATGACCAGACCATTCGGGTTTGGAACTGGCAGTCCAGAACTTGTGTTTGGTAAAATCATTGAGTATTTTAAAGGAATAACTGCCCAATTTAGGAAAAAGCTCTCTTCCTTTGTCCTTTCCAAGCAGAAACCCATCTTAGTTGAAGGAATAGAACCAACAGGGAACTGATTGGTTATCAATATTTCTGTCAATCTTGTCTTTTGTTCATTTATTCTGATGTCACCACACTTGTATTCATAAATTCTCATATAATTTGAAAATCTAAGGTCATTTAAAAAAGTTATTTATTTTTACTTTCATTTATTATTATTATTTTAATTTTTATTCATCACTAATTTTATTTGTATTTATTATTAGTTATTTTAATTCTATTTTCATTATTCATTATTTATTTTAATTCCTTGGTTTTTTAAAAATAAATATTATTAATTTAAGGTATTTTGAGGTTAATATAATACATGCCAAAGGCTGAGAGGTTCTTGATCCCTGAAAAGTCCACCCTTGAATGCTCAGCCCAGATGTGCCCAGTGTTCAGTCGTGCCAACACATGAAGAGTGGCGTTTAGCAGCCCTGAATCCCTCATCGCCCCTCCTGAGGCTGAGTTACTGGGATGTCTATTGATCTGTCTCCTGTTTCACTGGTGTTTTCTGTCCTTCTCGTTGTAGTGTGCTGACAGGACACAACCACTATGTGATGTGTGCCCAGTTTCACCCCTCTGAGGACCTGGTAGTGTCAGCCAGCTTGGACCAGACTGTGCGCGTTTGGGATATTTCTGGTGAGCTGCCCAGACCCAGGGGGTCCCCATGGCAGAGCCCACTTCAAAACTGCAATTGCTGAAAGCCAGAGCAGGAGGGGAAGAAGAGCCCTTTGCTTCTGGGGGCAGGAAGAGCAGCCTCTGGCTGCCCAGAACTTGGGTAGAAGGTTGTAGATTCTGTAGTGACTGGGACCTGTTCCCCTGGGGTCCATGAAGCTGTAGGGTGTTGGTGAGAAGGGACCTCTCAGTGTCATCTAGTCCACCCTTGAGCTTGAAGCCAAGCTTCTGTGACAGTAGATGAGGGGAGCTGTAGCTTTGTGTCACCAAAAAGCCCTTTAAAGGTGGAAATTCTGCAGCCTGGTCTCCCAGTCTGATCTTACAGCCAGTATAAGCTACGAAGGGGTGTGGTGTTGTCAGCCCATCAGCTTTGCAGACCAAGGAGGGCTTGGGGAATTTCAGGATCACCTTTATTCCCTTAAGGAAACATCTCGGTGGCAGCAATAAGCCATTTGTCCTGAGAGAAGGATGAAAACACCTCTGTGAGGATTGCAAAAAGGGGGTTGGTTATTTCTGGCTTTGGGGTTGGGTTTTTGCAGCCTGGTTGGGGGTGGTGACAGGAGGATAATGTGATCAGGGATTCTTCTTTTGGCTCTTTCAGTCTGGTTGGTTGTTTTATCAAGTGAAGCACAGGCTAAGATCAGAGCAGGGGTTGCAAGTCAAAGCTCCAAAGTACTTTGCTGGTATCTGTTAGGTAATTATGCCTCAGCCACAAGGTGACGTAACGAAGTAGGATCCTTAATTAGAAAGCTAGAAAGGAAGAATATAACAGATGGAGATAAGGGGCTGGTGGGAGGGGGAAGGAAATCACAGAATCCCAGACTGGTCTGGATTGGGAGGGACCCCAAGGATCACAGAGCTCCAACCCCCTGCCACAGGCAGGGCCACCAACCTCAGGCCTGGAGCTACACAAGGTTGCCCAGGGCCCCATCCAACCTGGCCTGGAACACCCCCAGACACGGGGCACCCACCCCCTCTCTGGGCAGCCCCTACCAGCCCCTCACCACTGGTGCTGCTGGTGTTACAAGGGAACAGACAGGCTGAGCCATTGCAGTTTTGGTTGGGCACGCTGTGGTGTTTGTAGCTCACACTTGGACACAGCCAGCTGTGTCAACAGCCGGGGCTGGGGACAGGGTGTCCTGGTTATTTAAAACCTGTCCCCTTCCCTGTGCTGCCAGCATGGGGAGTTTAACAGCTCTTCTGCCTGTGAGCTTTGCTGCTGCATTCTCCCACAAACACTCTCTCTCAGCAGAGTTCCAGCTGCCAAATTGGTTTGGAGATGGTACAGACCCCCCTTCTTTGTGTGTTTTCTGGGCTGATCTGTGATGAGGGGTTTTAGAGACACGCTGAATTATTGACTCAGCTGTCGCTTCAGTCAGACGTGGAGCTCTGAGAATACCAGTGTGGGGGAGAAACCTACAGAGAGATGAGGAATGGATTCAAAATGCAATTCCACTCCCCATTTTTTTTCTCCCAAAATGAATTCTGTCCTTAGCAGGATTCTGTCCTGGCTCTGCAGTCTCCTGGGAAAGGTTATTTCCCCAGTTTGATGTCTCTTAGTGCTGAAGAGCATCATTTGGTGTCGAGGTTTAACTCCATTTCAGAGTGCTGCTCTTAACTTGCAGCTTCTGCTGACATTGGAGGGGAGTTTTTTTCAGCAGGTTTTGGGATTATGAGCACTGGTTCTTTGTTGCTCTCAGTGAAATAAATTTAAAGGTCACATTCCCAAATCCTCTTCCCAGAACTCTCAGCCTCAGCAGAGTGTGTGAGGGATGAGGAGCATGACCCAGACTGAGCATCAGGATGGCAAGATGCCCCTCTTGTTTTGAATCCTTCCTTGGTTTGAAACCCTCTGATAAAGGTTCTTCAGTGTAAAATGAGTCTGCTCAAGGTTAAAGGGTCTGTTTCATGCTCATCTCCTGAGAGAGACTGTGTTTGTGCAGTCAGAATAAGCTTGTTTATATAAACTCAAATGCATGAAGGTTTGTGTTGTATTATTCACCTGCACTGTGGAATGAAGTCCTTGCTCGTGCTGCTGATACTAACCTCCAGAAACAACAACATAATCTTCTGATTGTCTCTGTCTCTGTGAGTATTAACCCCTGAGGAGGTCTTACCCTCATCAGAGTGCTTCTGTGTGTGCCCTGACACCCCACACCACCTCCTGCTTAACCTCACTTGTGGCTGGCAGCTGCCGATGTCTGATACGTGTCAGGAAACTCCTCTATGCTGTCAGGGCTCTGTTTCATAGCCTGGGTCATCTGTTTAAGTCAGGGTCACCTGAGAAGCCCCAGGACTTGGGGGGGTTTGAGCTGAGAGTCCCTGGGTAGTGTCTGTGGAGCGATACTGCCTCTTAGCACCCTCAGTGGGTGTGTTGTGATGGCAAAACCCAGCCTCAGGCTGCACTGTGCTGCACGTGGGTGGATTGCAGGGACAGGAGGGAGCCTGAGCCCAGCACAAAAGGGTCTGTACCCCAGAGCCCTCTTTAATTTCCTTTGAAGAACAGGACAGAGCCAATGAATTTGCAGAGGACAGCCTGTCCTCTTCCCCCTCTCCTAACTTGCATCTCCTCATCCCCAGTTAGCATGTTGCCCCTCTGCTCTGGTTAGTTTAATACCCATTCTCCCGAGCGCTCGTGTGCATGGTGAGCTGAGTCTCCCTGTCAGGTTGGAGTTTTTTAACAGCTTCCTTCAGAATGCCTAATCCCTGATACCTGCCTTTCTGCTCTGAGTCCCTTTGCTGTCCCTGCCCCCTCCCCAGAGCTGCACAGGAGGCTGGTGTGTTCTGTGAGTGGCCTGTTTCCTCTTGATTTGTGCAGTTACACCAGAAATTTTCCACTTGTGTCCCAGTCCTGTTTCACTGGCTTGTCAAAGGCTCAAGTATCATCTCCTCCAAAAGTCTTGTGTTTCTTTGCTCCTTTTCATTGGATTCTGTATGGTTTATTCCTCCTTTCTGGGGTGTTTTGTGTCAGCTTTGTAGGTGTATCTCCTCAGCTCTTCAAACCCATCTCCATTACCCAACCCATCTATGTGTGCACCTCAGCTGAGTGTTTGTGCTTTGCTGTGAGATGCTGTTTGACCTGTTGGTTTCATTGCACTCACTTTGCAAACATCTCCTCTCTCTTCAGATGTTGGGCTGTCAGAACTGCAACAAGGACATCATGATTTTTGCCTTTGGTGGTGTTTCTTCTTGCTCTTCCCTTGCCAGTGCCATTCTGCCCCTAGTTATATTTTAATCCTTGATAAATCTCCTAATGGCATCCTCAGGCCAAGTGTTTTTACATGGAAAAGCATATTTTTGAAGTTTGGGGTTGGAGTGTTGTATTTTGTTGTGTTTTCCCCTGTGTACTCTTGGAGGAGAGGCTTTGTTTGGGTCTCACTTTCCCCATGGTGTCCCAGGCAGGAGACACCGCTCTGCTTTAACTTGGAGCACTTAGCTTTCTTCAGAAACAGGAACAGGCTATATTCCATGTAGCTTTAGCTCCTGAAAATACTTTTGAGTCCAGGAAAATTGACTAAATCCATAACCAAGAGGTGAACAAAGTGGGATGGGTGAAAACTGCAAGCTCAGATCAGCAGAGGGGTGAGAGGGAGAGGAATTGGAATCTGTCAGTCCTTTGCTGAGGCGCTGCTGTCTGCATCCCAGTGAGCTGAGGAGATCCTTCCTGCATTGCAGGCTTTCCTTTTGGTACACCCAGTCTGAGCTTGCACTCTTGGAGGAAGAGGAAGGGAATCCTGGATGTTCCTCCCCCTTTGTCACCCATTTTCCACCTGCAGATGTGTGTAAACAGCAGGAGAGTGCGCTCAGCTTGTGAAATTAGAAACATTGTCATGATAATTAATGGGTTTTGCTTCTTCCACCTCCTCTTCTCCTTCCTCTTTGTTCCACAAGGCCTAAGGAAGAAGAACCTGTCCCCTGGAGCTGTGGAATCAGATGTCAGGGGAATAACAGGGGTGGATTTGTTTGGGACAACAGACGCGGTTGTGAAGCACGTTCTCGAGGTACGGTGTCAATACCTGTGTGTGCCCAGCACAGCCCTTTCAGGTTGATTTACTGACATCCCTGTGACCTAAAAGATCTTTTAAAATCCCAGAGGAATAGCAGAAGAAAAAAAGAGAGTTGAAACACCTGACTTTGCTCTATAGAATGACATGCTTTTGTAGATGATGGTGCTACTGTTTCTGAGTTCAGAATCTGAATTCCGGAGATGTTTGTCCTGTAACCAGAGAAATAAGGTTTCCTCCATACAGCCAAAAGCCTGGTTAGATGGCTGATGTTATTATCTTGTGTTACTGGAAGCAACCAAGGAGATGATGGCAGAGAAAACCTTTTGTAATGGCTTGTTAAAGCAGGGAAATGGTGCTGCTCTGCTGCTGAGCTTCAGCTTTGCTCTCCTGGTGAGGAATGGTATCCACAACCTGTATGACTGCAGGGATCTCTAAGGCTGCAGCCTGGAAGCACTGGATGTGAGCAGTGTGGTGTACAAAAATAGCAAAAGCTGTGGCTCAGCAAGCCTGTCTGCAGCCTTGGTTGCTTCATCTGTCCTTTGCTCATTCCACTGGGTCACCAAATGGCTTGGAGTGACTGTTTTCTCTCTGCCTGTAGGGCCACGACCGCGGGGTGAACTGGGCTGCCTTCCACCCCACCATGCCGCTCATCGTGTCGGGAGCTGATGATCGGCAGGTGAAGATCTGGAGGATGAATGGTAAGAGGATTGATTCTCCAGGGGGAGCTGAGGCTTGAAATTCCTGTTTCAGCATCTTTAAGCTGAACCTGGGGGTAAATTTGCACTTTGCCAAGGTGCCTGTGTGGTAAATAATCCCAGGAGGTGTTGGCTTTTGCAGTTTGAGGAGACCTCAGCTCTCTAGCAGATGGTTCTGGCTTTTTTTCATGTGCACATGCTGCTGAGGGGAAGCTTGTAGGAGTAGAAACACTTGACTCTGAAGGTGTTTTATAGAATCCCAGACTGGGCTGGGTTGGGAGGGACCCTAAGGGTCCCAGAGCTCCAACCCCCTGCCACAGGCAGGGACACCAACCTCAGGCCTGGAGCTACACAAGGTTGCCCAGGGCCCCATCCAACCTGGCCTTGAACACCCCCAGGGACGGGGCACCCACCCCCTCTCTGGGCAGCCCCTTCCAGCCCCTCCCCACTCTCTCTGCACAGAACTTCCCCCCAATCTCTCCTCTCCCCCTTCCCTCCTCCAGCTTCACTCCATCCCCCTTGTCCTGCCAGTCTCTGCCCTTGAACAAGCTGATTCCCCTCCTGTTCCTCTGCTCCCTTCAGGCACTGGCAGGCTGCAGTGAGGTCCCCCCACAGCCTTCTCTTCTCCAGGCTGACCCAGCCCAGCTCCCTCAGCCTCTCTTCCTTTTAAAAGGAAGGGAAATGATTTGAGAGCCAGAAGCTCTCTGTCAGGAACGTTTGTGCCTCTATCAGCTCCAGCTAAATTCTTAGCATCTCTTTAGTAATCTGTCAAATTCAAACAGGGTTTTCTGTGCTGCTGTGGCAGAGCTCAACCTGTTTAACCAATATTTTCCTCATTCTTTTCCACCTCTGGTTAGAGTCAAAGGCCTGGGAGGTGGATACGTGCCGGGGGCATTACAACAACGTCTCGTGCGCTGTCTTTCACCCGCGGCAGGAACTGATCCTCAGCAATTCAGAGGACAAGAGCATCCGTGTGTGGGACATGTCTAAACGGTTAGTGCTTGGCTAGCACCTTCACTCCAGCTTATTATTCAGAGTTTTCACATGTGTGAAAGGCCTACAGCTGCTCTTAGAGGAGCTGAACACTGGCAGTTCTTAAAACATCAGTGCTAGTGTTGGTAATTTATGAGTAAGGAGTTGTGTTTTTCATGTTTTCTGTCCCTTTTGAGGCATGTTAAGAGCAAGATTTGTAATTGTCTGGCAGCAAGGGGGAGAGGGCTGACTTACCTAGTGATACTGCTGCTGAAAATACGTTAAACCTATGTTAAACCAGAGAATATTACTTGGCAGAAGAGTTTGCATAAAGTGTGTGGAGTTCTCGCTGAGCTCCTTGTGCTGAATGCTGGAGATGGTCTCTGCAGCAAAGCTCAGGGTCTTTGTTCTGGGAACTGATGTTTACACTCAGGTTTCCATGTTGTTTATGTTCCTTCCTCCTCCTGTTGCACATCTAGCACGGGTGTCCAGACCTTCCGGCGTGATCACGATCGCTTTTGGGTCCTGGCTGCTCATCCCAACCTCAACCTCTTCGCTGCAGGTAAAACACCCTCCTCACTCTGTGTCTGAGAGGTTGCTGTGAAGAGAACACTTGTTCCACATAGGATTTGCTTCTTTCCAGTGCACTTTGCAGAACACACTGACTGCTGCAGATGCTTTTATTAAATACATTGGAGGGAAAAGATCTCTCTCTAACTTCCTGCAGTGTCTGAGAGCTGTGTCACAGTCTCATTGTATCAGCTGCTGTTCAGAGCTAGAACGAGATAGCCTCTCTGTTGACTAGTGAAGCGCTCTAAGGTTAAAGAGGGATGGGATGCATGTGAGGGGAACCCACACTGGGCTAGCAGTGCTGGAAGGAGGGCTGGCAGTGCTGGAAGGAGGGCTGGCAGTGCTGGAAGGAGGGCTGGCAGTGCTGGAAGGAGGGCTGGCAGTGCTGGAAGGAGGGCTGGCAGTGCTGGAAGGAGGGCTGGCAGTGCTGGAAGGAGGGCTAGCAGTGCTGGAAGGAGGGCTAGCAGTGCTGGAAGAAATGTGTGACCTTGAGGCAAGCTGTTTCTAGAGTGTCAGATTTATTAGGAAATCTGAAGGGAGTGGGAACACCCCCCTTAGTGAGAAGTGAAATCACTTAAATCAGTCAGGCTGAGGAGTGGCAGGTGAGGCTGGCAGTCACTGGCTGTGTTTTTTGTTGGCCCTTTCTTGCTTTGAAGGGCTTGCTGGTGTCATCTTCACACTGAGAAAACCCCCAGGCTTCCACTCACGTGTTTCAATTCCCTCCTGCCTCTTCTCAGGCCACGATGGGGGCATGATTGTGTTCAAGCTGGAGCGCGAGCGGCCTGCCTACGCCGTGCACGGCAACATGCTGTACTACGTGAAGGACCGGTTCCTCCGCCAGCTGGACTTCAACAGCTCCAAGGACGTGGCTGTCATGCAGCTCCGAAGGTAGGAGAGGGGTGCTCACTGTGTTACAAGAGGTGCTGCCAGGCCTGGATCCTTTCCTAGTGCCTTTCCTGTTCCTCCGTGTTCCACTGACCCTTACAAACCCCACATGGAGTTTTTTAGATCATTTTTTAGCTGTGCAGGGAACCAATTCTACTTTGTTGTCAAGTTTCACCTGGAAAAGCCCCAGTTTCACTTACAAAAGGCTCACGCTCTTACTGGGGATTTCCAAGAGGTTTCAATTCAGTAAATTCACCAAAACTGAGGTTTTTCTGGTACTCAGTATATTCTAGGAAGTGCAGTGTTTATCAGAAAAGGTGACTTTGGTAGAAATAATTTTGGTTCCCTTTCTGAGCAACCTTGTGTAGCTCCAGGCCTGGAGGTTGGTGTCCCTGCAGGGGGGTTGGAGCTCTGTGATCCTTGGGGTCCCTTCCAACCCAGAGCACTCTGTGATTCTATGATTCTCCTCATGATTCTTCTTCAGTGGTTCCAAGTTCCCCGTGTTCAACATGTCATACAACCCAGCTGAGAACGCTGTCCTCCTCTGCACAGTAAGTTGGCTTTGCTACCTAATCTGCTAAAAGAACTTTCCAGAAGCTGTGATAGTTGGTTCTATGAAATCCCACCTCAAAATGCATTTTCCCCCCCTCTGCAGAGAGCCAGCAACTTAGAGAACAGTACTTACGACCTGTACACCATTCCCAAGGATGCAGATTCCCAGAATCCAGATGGTAGGCAATTCTTAATTCACATTAATCCTTGTAGAGTGTTTATTAGTGTCCCCTCCTCCCCTCTCCAACTGTGTGTCTGTATCACAATACAGTATGTGTCTGTATTTGACATATATATATAAAACCCAGTTTCATTTCTCTGAGCCTCTCTTGTTGGACTCTTTCCCCTGTGTTTCCCAGTGCCCCTGCAGCACACATCATTTGGCAGGTTTCCTGCTCACTATATCACACCACACTGACTTGAAAAATTCATGTTCATCCCAAACTTTTACTGCTACAAATATATATTTTATAATTTTGTTATTAGGAACTTTCTGCTTTCCCTTTCCACGCAGCAGGCAGCCTTCCTGGCTTGTCAGCAGAGACGGATTTTAACCAGATATGTTTTGTTCTAAGAGGTTTTATACCCTGAAAAGTGGCTGTAAAAGTGACAGTGCCAGGCTGCCAGTAGTCATTCTTCCTCTCAGCAAATTCCAGATCAGTTTTGTGCAATTTACAAGTCAAAACATGATTTAAGGGGGAAAAAAGAATATCATTCTTTCCCCTAACTATGAATTCCATTTGGGATCTGAAACTCCAGCTGGTTCCTCCTGCCTCTGTCGTCACGGCAGTAAAGATTGTGAAATGAGGGGGAGTGATGAGTGAGTGAGACTGGAATCCAGCTCATTTCTTCACAGATTTATTGCCTTCTCCACCTCTAATGAAGGGAAGATTTCTTTGCTGAGTACAGCCAGCAGGTGTATTTGGAGAGAGAAAGAGAAAGGGACCTTTTTACAGATTAAATATTGCTGGATCTATGTCAGTTACTTGGTTTGAGATGTTCAAAGCTGACTTGTGACCCTTTAAATGAGGAAAGGGGGTTATTCTTCTGCAGGAAGAAATAGCCAGGCCTCATGAAAAGGCATAAGAAAGCACTTGGTTTTCAAGAGCAGCTTAAAGTTCTACTGGTTGAGAAATATCTTCTCCAACAAGCTGCTCTATATGCAACCTATAGCCCCAGGAATAGAGTGTAGATATTTAATATGTTGTCATCCTCAAGTCCTTCAGCTTATTTACCTGACCTACAAGGGAACTAAGCTTTCTTACCCCTCTTAAACAGTCTTCTGGGTAGTATATTTCAATCTGCCTCATCTACAGTCAGTGCTAAGGACTTAAAGGCAGGGAAAATGGTGAGTTGTGGACGTTCAGAAGAGCAGGTAAAGTTCCCATTGGGAAAACCCAAATGGAGCTAGGAATTGAATTCAGACAAGTCTTTGTGCTGGGTAGGGTTGAGGGGTGCGGGTTAAACTCTGTGTTTGGTGAAACAGAGCTGAGTCTCCAAAAAACACTTGTGCTGAGCAGCAGGGCTGGTGAGAAAAGGGGCTGAGAACTGAAGAACGTTTTTCTTTAACCATACCAGTAGCAGCTCCCTCTCTTTGCTGTTCCTTTCTGCTGCCTCACAAAGCCTTCTCCACACATGAAGCTCATCCCATGGTCCCATTCTTTCCCTGCTGCCTGATGTGCAGAGGGTTGTGTTTGTATTAGCATTTTCAAACTGGGAGAACAGCTGCGTGCTGGGGAGAGCGCAGCCCTTCTCCTCCAGCTCGTTAGATCAGTTTGCAGGGGGGGAGAGAGAGAGAGAAAGGCAGGGATGAGAGCAGGGGGGGGCTTACACTGAAGCTGGGACCCTCGCTGCTCTCAGTTTGTTTGGCCAGCCAGGCTTTGCTCGTTAGCTTGACAGACGGTGCTGTCGCCCAGGATGGCCTGCTCCAGTGCCAAGCAGTGGCATTGGTGATCCAGCCAACCACTTGTCTTGTGCCTTGGCTGGAGAGAAGGGCTGGCACTGGCCATGTGGAGATCCAAAAGGACATTAGGGGGGTGGGGGGGTTTGGGGGGAGGAAATGAGTCTTGTGAACAGCCTCAGGTTAAATATGAATTAGTAGGAAAGCGGCTACACCAGCCAAGATGGGATCAAACAAGACTGAGTAATGTGTGGCTGTAACAGCCTGCCAGAGGTTTTATTCACTGCCTGTGTTTTCTCTCCCCAGCCCCTGAAGGGAAACGTTCCTCAGGGCTGACAGCTGTGTGGGTAGCTCGTAACCGCTTCGCAGTCCTGGATCGGATGCACTCGGTAAGGGGACAGGCTTAATAGGGTCATCTTTTTGACAGGGGGTGTTGTCGTTTGGATGAGCATGCAGAGGGAAAGCAGGGAGATTGGGTTAGCAGGATTATTGGAGATCCAAGTAGACTGGCAGAGCATCGTCAGTGGAGAGTGGGCTACAGACATGCACGAAGAAACAGAACACGGTGAAAATGGAGTGAGCTGGAATACTAAGTTGTGTGATGGTAAATCTTAGCTCAGTTGCTGGAAGCTTCTACAGCAGGCAAGTTCAGGGGTGAAAGCTGAACAGGGCTGTGAAGCCACCCAGGTCACTTACATAGCATGAAGATAATGGGGAAATGGGGACATTATAGGTTGGGTTTTTCATAAAGCTCTTTGTTCTCACTTGGGGAAGTGAAATAGGAGAAAGAAGGGGGGAAATAATCATGGAGAGTTTTCCCTGCTTGATGTGAAGGGGAATAAGAGTCTTGCTCTTTGCTCCATGCAGGAAACTGTTGGGTTTTTTGGTGGGGTTTTGTTTATTTGTGGGGCTTTTTTAATTCAGTGTGGTTTTGGCTTAGTAAATTCAAGTTTGGTTCATGCCTATTCTGTTACTCCTCCTGCCTTCCTATTGTCCACTTACCATTCTCCCCTCTCAACTTCCTCATTTCCTTTTTCTGTCTACACTGTGTTCCCTCTCACTTTTCCCTAATATTTACTTTGTTCACACATTCACTGTAGAGAGGGTTTGCAAACTATCAGCCAGCTGGTGATGACAGCAGTGGGGCTGAAAAGAAAGGATACACTTTGTGCCCTGGCAAGCCCATGGTTGGCTTTCTAGGAGGATAAAGTCAGATCCTGCTTGGAGAAAGGGTGCAGCTTATTTTGACTTCTTGTCCCTGAGGTTCAGCTAGACAAAAATCTACCTAAGTGTCCTGTGCTGTTATCTTTCCTCTCATTGTGTGGCAGATCCTCATCAAAAACCTGAAGAATGAGATCACAAAGAAGGTGCAGGTGCCGAACTGTGATGAGATTTTCTATGCTGGCACAGGGAACCTGTTACTGAGAGATGCAGACTCCATCACCCTCTTTGACGTGCAGCAGAAGCGGTAAGATCCAGTCTGCTGGGGGAAGTTTTCATATTGTCATCCTGATGGTGGCTGCCCTCTGGGGACAAGTAACAGCTATTAATGCACTCCAGAATTTAGCATCAGCTGCAGGCTGTGTTAGATTGATCCAAACCATGGCTAACAACTGTTAGGAAGAGCAGAGTGTAAACGCAGCCAAGGTGCAATTTATGCTGCAGGCATCGTGCCATCGATCACAGGGAGATGTGTGCCATACCCTAGTAAATCCTGGGACTGCAGAACTGGGTGCTGTAAAAGGGGAGAGAAATCAAAAAACCCCAACCCAATCAAGCCTGATGTCTTGTCCCTTACATTTTATATCTGTTCAGAATACTCTCTTGGCAGCGTGGTTGTGCTGCTGTGTGTGTTGCTAGCCACAAGGAAATGGGTGAGGAGTTGGTGCTTCTCACTGTCTTTGTAGCCTTGAGAAGGTTCTGGATTATCTACAGATATATAGGTGTATCTTGATAGCTTATGTCTCAGAACTCACCTCATTTCCTTACTTCTATGTCTTCATCTTTCTGGTATTGTTAAAAAGTTACCAAGTCAATGAAGCAATTCAAAAGCTGCTTGGAAACCCCTTATTTCCCTTATTCTCTTAAATCTATCCCTAAACACCTCTCAGAAATCTAGGTTTTTAAGTCAGTTATTGCTCAAATATTTGTCATTGCACAGGTCTGGAGAGAGATTTGATTTGCTGCAGAGCTGCTCAGTCCTGCCCTGTGATTTTAGAGCTCCAACATGGCAAAAAGGGGCTCCAGAGCATCCACAAACTGGGCTCAGGCTGTTGGGCACTGGTTGTTACTGTGCAGAGCTTGATTATAGAGCTTGCTGTGGAGGGGTATTGTCTGACTCTGATGTCTGTGCTGTCTGTTCCCAGAACTCTGGCCTCTGTGAAGATCTCCAAGGTGAAATATGTCATCTGGTCGGCTGACATGTCCCATGTGGCTCTGCTGGCTAAGCATGGTAAGCAGCAGTAGGGAGCGGTGTTCCTCCTGGGGCGTCCTCCCTCCTGGGTCCTGGGGCGTCCTCCCTCCTGGGTCCTGGGGCGTCCTCCCTCCTGGGTCCTGGGGCGTCCTCCCTCCTGGGTCCTGGGGCGTCCTCCCTCCTGGGTCTCAAGACACCCTGCCTGCTGGATCTTGGGGCACCTTGCCTCCCTCCTTCCTCTGCTGGGAGCAGAGTCCCTGCTAAAGAAACCAATCAGTGCCTTGGCAAGCTGTGAAGGTGTGGCTGAAGACATTGCCATGCCCCTTTGTCTCTTCAGCAAAAGAAGCTTGTAAAGCAGAGGGCTGCTTGTACTCCTCAACGTGATCCAGCTAGCCTCTTCATAAAGCAAAGGCAGATGGTGGCCATTTAATTGCTGTTGCCATCATGTCCTTAGTGTCTGACACTCTGAATATAGTTTCTGGGACTGAGAGAGAAGCTCTGAGAAGAACTCAGAGGCAGATGTTTGACAGTAGCAGGGTTCCCTGGCCTTACTTCTGGCTTTGCTCCCCAGCCATCATGATCTGCAACAGGAAGCTGGAGTCGCTGTGTAACATCCACGAGAACATCCGTGTCAAGAGCGGTGCCTGGGATGAGAGCGGCGTCTTCATCTACACCACCAGCAACCACATCAAATACGCTGTCACCACGGGGTGAGTCTGGGAGGCATGCACAGTCCTTGAACTGCCAGGCCTTTTGCAGGTTGCTGGGGGGTGGTTTGGGAGACACCAAAGCTGATGCTTGTGAAGCAGCACTTTCAGGTGCTGGAACAGGCTGCCTGGTGGTGGTGGGTGCTCCATCTGTGGAAGTGTTCAAGGCCAGGTTGGCAACCCTGGGCAACCTTGTGTAGCTCCAGGCCTGGAGGTTGGTGGCTCTGCCTGTGGCAGGGGGTTGGAGCTCTGTGACCCTTGGGGTCCCTTCCAACCCAGACCACTCTGGGATTCTGTGATTACAGGATGGAGGTGCCCAAAGACAGACAGAACTAAACACTCGTGTTTGGTTGCTGTTTTTTTTATTGCTGGGCTGGTTTGCTTTTATAACACGGGCTAAAATAACATGTGGGGTGTTGAGCCTCCTTTGAGGTAGGGCTGGGCTCATGCAGATGTGTTGTGTTGGCCTGTACCTCACATGTGTGCTGTGTGTTGGTGCAGGGATCACGGGATCATCCGCACCCTGGATCTCCCGATCTACGTCACCCGCGTGAAGGGGAACAACGTGTACTGCCTGGACAGGGAGTGCCGCCCCAGGGTCCTCACCATCGACCCCACAGAGTTCAAATTCAAGCTGGCTTTGATCAACAGAAAGTATGATGAGGTGAGGAGACAGGAGAAACCCTGCTCCCTTCCTTGGCCTGAGGGTAGAGGGGAATCGTTGGCGAGTGGTGCTGACCCACTGCAGTACCTGGGCCTTTTGTTTGCAGGTGCTGCACATGGTGAGGAATGCCAAGCTCGTGGGCCAGTCCATCATTGCCTACCTGCAGAAGAAGGGTTACCCAGAGGTGGCCCTGCACTTTGTCAAGGATGAGAAGACCCGTTTCAGCCTGGCGCTGGAGTGTGGGAACATTGAGGTGAGGTGGCAGGGGGGTGCTGTGAGAAAGGCATCTCCTTGAGGGTATCCCTTGCAAGCTGTACTTCCTGCTGCAAGGGAAAAAGGAGTATTCGTTGAGAGTGAGGGAGCTGGAGATGATAGCAGCCCTACTCATGTGTGGGCCCACAGCTAGGGGAAGGATTTAGTGATCCTTGTAGTCCTGTGCTCTCCATCATGGGCACTGTTAACAGGAGCCTGCAGAGAAAACTGCTTCCCCCAGAGCCCTTGTAACCATGTCACTCCTCTTGTTAGATTGCTCTGGAAGCAGCCAAAGCTCTGGATGACAAGAACTGCTGGGAGAAACTGGGAGAAGTGGCATTGCTGCAGGGAAATCACCAGATTGTGGAGATGTGCTACCAGCGTACCAAGAACTTTGACAGGCTCTCCTTCCTCTACCTCATCACTGGCAACCTGGAGAAGCTTCGGAAGATGATGAAGATAGGTGAGCACCAGGGGAGTGGCATAGAGGAATGAGATGAGAGGGTCTGAGGGAAGAAGTGGTGTTGCAGTGGAGACCAGGAACAGCAAAGCTCTCATGGCCTTGACTTTTTTCCCCTTTTGCCTTAGCTGAGATCCGTAAAGATATGAGTGGCCACTACCAGAATGCCTTGTATCTAGGAGACGTGGCTGAGAGAGTGAGGATCCTGAAGAACTGTGGGCAGAGTGAGTACTACCTGAGTAACCTGTGTCCCTGTGGGCTGGGGAGAAGCTAAAGAGGTTCCTGGGCTGAAGGGTAATTTTTAGAGGTGGATCAGTGTAGTCCCTACCTGAGAAACTGAATCAGATCAGCAGAAAGTGACCCAAGAACTAGAGTATCATCCTGACAACCTGAACTGACTGTTGGGCATGTTCACATGGTCAGTCATTGTCTGTGTGTTCTAGTCCTGAATCCAGTGATGCCCCTCAAGGTGTGAATATACACCTCAGTGTGAGAGTGTGGCTGTGCCTGCTGCTACAGGAAGTTCTCTAGGTGGTGAAGAACACACACTCATGTTGGTTGTATCATTCCAGAGTCCTTGGCCTATCTCACAGCTGCGACTCATGGTCTGGATGAGGAAGCTGAAAGCCTGAAGGAGACCTTTGATCCTGAAAAGGAAACGGTTAGCAGATGGATTCCTGCTTCCTATTTTGTTATGCAAGCTCCAGAGTTTAGGAAGAAGCTGGTGGTGGGACCTGGTGGTAGTGTGACTGGCTGGGCAGCTCCTTTCTGGGAGGGAGCAGCCATCTCCCCTCCAGTCCCTGCTTGAGGTGGGTAGGTCAAAGAATGGGCTTTTCCATCTGTGGCCTCTAGCTGTTCTCTGCTCCTCTCTGCTCAGATCCCAGACATCGACCACAACGCGAAGCTGCTGCAGCCTCCTGCCCCTGTCATGCCTCTGGATACCAACTGGCCACTCCTGACTGTCTCCAAGGGGTTCTTCGAAGGGACCATCGCTAGCAAAGGTACTGCTGTCCCCTTGGGAAGCTGTATGAAGCTGGGAGAGGCACAGAGATGCTTCTCTCCATTGCCAGTAACCTCAGATTCGTGGTGTGTTGCCAGCAGAGGTTGGAATCCAGCTTGACATTGACACCATCTTTGGCAAACCTCTCAAATCTTTGGCCTTTTGGCACAAGATGGGACTTGGCATTTGGAGGGTGTTGGCCTAACATTGCTCTTTGCTGGACACCTGACCTGCTCAGAGATGAATAAATGAAGGATCCTGTCCTTTTTGTAGGCAAAGGGGGGGCCTTGGCTGCTGATATTGATATTGACACTGTCGGCACTGAAGGCTGGGGAGAAGATGCAGAGTTGCAGCTGGATGAAGGTGGGTGAATCCGAGAGCTTTTTCTTGCTGAAGTCCAAGTGTGTCTCTGTAAGAGCACTTGGTGATTTCCTCCCTGCCCTCTCCATGCAGATGGCTTTGTGGATGCTGGAGAGGGCTTTGGAGAGGAAGGCCTGAGTAAAGGACAGGAAGAAGGAGGTGGATGGGAAGTGGAAGAAGATTTGGATCTTCCCCCTGAACTGGTAAGAGGCTTCTGGGAGGTGTCTTAAATAGCCCAGTGGTAGTTATGTGGGAGTGGGGAGGGTGGGAAATGTGGTCTGGGCTTCTTCAGAGAATTGCTCACCATAGCTGTGGCCAGCTCTGATTTCATGGGGGTGCTGGAAGCTTCCACACTAATCACTGCTCTGGGTGTTCCCCCAGGATGTTCCCGCTGGGCCGGCAGGAGCGTCAGAGGATGGATTCTTTGTGCCACCCACCAAGGGCACCAGCCCAGCTCAGGTAGTGCCACAGATCTTTGAGTGTCTTTCCCAGAAGCTTTCTACTTTGGTGCTTCTGTGTTTGGGCTCAGTCCTTCTTGTTGGCCTCTGGGATCCCAGCACAGGGACCTGGTTTAGGGGAGCTGGGGTGATGAGGGTAGGTAAAACAAGTGTGTGTGTATCCAGAATTCCTCTTACACGGTTCCTTTCTGTTCTCTTAGGTGTGGTGCAACAATTCACAGCTTCCTGTTGACCACATTCTGGCAGGTTCTTTTGAGACAGCGATGAGAGTAAGTTTCTCCTGGAGTTTTTAGGGAAAAGATGGTCCCAAAGCACTCTGGATCTTCATTATATGTCCTTTTGTGCGTTGTTTTCCATGGATACAAAATAAGAGTGCTGTCTGTGCAGTCTTTGTCCAGCCCTGAACAACTTCTACTCCATCCATGTGTCTTTTCAGCTCCTCCATGACCAGGTAGGAGTGACAAACTTTGGCCCCTACAAGCAGCTGTTCCTGCAGACCTTTGCCCGTGGTCGGACCACCTACCAAGCCCTGCCAAGTCTCCCCACCATGTATGGATACCCACATCGCAACTGGTAAGTGATGGGGACAACTCCTGCTCTTTCCCTTGTGCCACACACCTCCCAGAACCCTTGGCAGCTGGTGCCAGAAACGTGTCCTCCCTCTGGTGTGAAGGGAGGAACCACTCTGTCTGCTGGATATAAGCATGGAGGGATACAAACACAGGATGTATTGTCTTCAGTGGGATTTTTCTGCTGCTTAGAGATGTAAAGATGTTAGGAAAAACACTTCCAACTTCTTGTTTAGAGACTAAACTCAGGGTGAGGTAGTTGGGATGCTGTTTTCTAGTGACACACTGCCTCTCAGAGCTGGCCTGAGGCATCCAGAGAACCACAGGTGTGTTTTTACAGTGGTGTCTGGAAGCTGCTGTGAAAAAATGAGCCAAGCTTCCCAGCCTGCACTGGTACAGACAGAGCTGGGTACTGGGGGTGGCAGAATTATGGAAGCACAGATGCCTCTTGTGCTGAGCTAACAGCAAAGAAAACCAGCATGGCCCTGGGTCAGAACATTGCTGACAAGGTCTGGTTGAGCTGATGATGTGTGTTCTTGCTGGGCTCTGCAGTGGTCTTATTTGTACCCCCAACCCCTTTTTGGTGCCCCCAGGAAAGAAGCTGGTTTGAAGAATGCCCTCCCTGCTGTTGGACTGAAACTCAACGACCTGATCCAGCGCCTCCAGCTCTGCTACCAGCTCACTACAGCTGGCAAGTTTGAAGAGGCCGTGGAGAAGTTCCGCTCCATCTTGCTCAGCGTCCCCTTGCTGGTGGTGGACAACAAGCAGGAGATTGCTGAGGTGAGAGGCAGCCTCTCCTGTCTCTTGGCTGTGTGGCTGGGGTGTAGGAGGCCTGATGTCTGACTCTGTTTCCCTCTCTGAAAGGCCCAGCAGCTGATAGCCATTTGCAGGGAGTACATTGTAGGACTCTCCATGGAGATTGAGAGGAAGAAGCTGCCCAAAGAGACCCTGGAGCAGCAGAAACGCATCTGTGAGGTACAGAAGCTCTGTGGATCCCTTCACTGGGGGGGGGGGGGATGAGGGGAGTGGCCTTTGGGTTGAATAAAAAGCATCGAGACCCCTGAATTCTGCAGGAATTCTCCCTTCAAAGCAGCTGTGGTTACCCTGCAGAGGGATTTCCTGTGGTATTTTCAGGGCAGTAAGTTTTCTGTGTGGAGGGTGGTGATTTATCCCTCCTCCCCTTCCTCCTCAGATGGCTGCCTACTTCACCCACTCCAACCTGCAGCCTGTGCACATGATCCTGGTGCTGCGGACGGCGCTCAACCTCTTCTTCAAACTCAAAAACTTCAAGACAGCTGCTACTTTTGCCCGGAGGCTGCTGGAACTGGGTCCAAAGCCTGAGGTGGCCCAGCAGGTATGTGTCTGAGCTTCGTGGCCCTGCTTGGACAGCTTCCTCTCTCCTCTCAGGTCAGTGAGGTTGCTTTATTCTGCTTTCCCCCAGACTCGTAAGATCTTGTCAGCCTGTGAGAAGAATCCCACTGACACCTACCAGCTCAACTATGACATGCACAACCCCTTTGACATATGTGCTGCCTCCTACCGACCCATCTATCGTGGGAAACCCGTGGAGAAGTGTCCCCTCAGTGGGGCCTGTTACTGCCCCGAGTTCCACGGGCAGATCTGCCGCGTCACCACGGTGAGGGACTCACAACCTCTGTTCCACCCAGCGTGGGATTACAGGGTCACAGAAACACAGGGGTTAGAAGGGACCTCAAGAGATCAAGGGTCATGATGATGATGACAGGGCTGGAGCAGCTCCCCTATGGAGGGAGGCTGAGGGAGCTGGGCTGGGTCAGCCTGGAGAAGAGAAGGCTGTGGGGGGACCTCACTGCAGCCTGCCAGTGCCTGAAGGGAGCAGAGGAACAGGAGGGGAATCAGCTTGTTCAAGGGCAGAGACTGGCAGGACAAGGGGGCTGGAGTGAAGCTGGAGGAGGGAAGGGGGAGAGGAGAGATTGGGGGGGAGTTCTGTGCAGAGAGAGTGGTGAGGGGCTGGAAGGGGCTGCCCAGAGAGGGGGTGGGTGCCCCGTGTCTGGGGGTGTTCAAGGCCAGGTTGGATGGGGCCCTGGGCAACCTTGTGTAGCTCCAGGCCTGAGGTTGGTGTCCCTGCCTGTGGCAGGGGGTTGGAGCTCTGTGACCCTTGGGGTCCCTCCCAACCCAGACCATTCTGTGATCATCAAGTCCAACCTCCCTGCTGAAGCAGGTTCCTTAGGACAGAGATGTTTCCTTTGAGAGTCCCCTCCAAGCAGCTCCCCTAATCTGCCTGGGCATGGCTTGGGGCTCAGGTTGGATGCCAGAGGACTCCTGAGGCAGAATGATGTTGTGCAACAGCGTGTGGGTTACAGCTGCCTCCAGAGCCTGACGCCCGAGCCAGGCAGCTCCCGAGCGCTGTTCGGGCTCTGAACGCTGTGTACAGGGGGGGTCAGGTTGTTGAGTTGCTTTTTAAGAATGAATCATCTCCTTTTCATCCCTCAGGTGACAGAGATTGGCAAAGATGTCATCGGGCTGCGGATCAGCCCGCTCCAGTTCCGCTAGGCCGTGCCTGTCCCAGAGGGGTGTGAGGCTGGAGGGAAACTGTCCCGTTCCACCTCCCACCATTCCAGCTTCTAGTCTAGTCTGTACCACAACCATGCCTGTGCTGTGTCTTACCTGCCCTTCCCCACCCAGAAATAGCTGTAGTGAGACTCCTAAATGCTTCCCAGCAGTAGCAACTTGCCCTTCTCTTTCCAAATCCAGCTGACAGGAGGTTCCTTCGTGCTGCTGTCTCAAGGCAGAGCTTTGCCAGCGTGGGTGAGCCCTGGTTACTGCTCAGTGTGCTCAGTAGAGGAGCAGCAGCTGCCCCCTTACACCTTGGGCTCCTGAAACAAGAGCTCAAAGCTGCTGTCTGGAACTGGGGTGAGCACAGAGCCTGTCCCCACTCCCCTCCTAAGTGGTAAGGAAACAACTCAGCACCCCAGCACTGGTGTTGACTCTTTGTTTGTTGTCCTAGCAACATTTCTCACATGAATAAACCCCGTTGGCCATCCTGATCTTCCTGTTCTGTAGCTTATTTGGTCTTGCTGAGATAGAAGAGAGATTAAACTTCATTTCCTCTCACTTCCCCCCCTGACATCCCCCTTTTTTCACTGTTAAGCTGCTGGATTTGGAAGGATTCCCAGAAAATGGAGGCTGTTGCCCTGAAGTAATTTACCCTGGCAGCAGGGGCTGCTTCTGCTAATTATTAGTGTGTGTTGCTGTTGCCCCTGCTCGTGTTACCCTTACTGGTGCCTCTCCTGTCTCTGCACTTACCTCGTGTAGCCGTGCCCTTCAGCGTAGCTCTGCCTCTCCCTGGGGTGCTCAGCAGGCTGGAGGAGCTCTAGAGCTGGGCACATTGTGGTTCCCAGCACCAGCAAGGTGCATGTTCTCACATCCATGGAGAAGCAGAGGGTAGGACCCCCCATGATCCTGCTCTCCCTGCAGCAGTGCTACTGCCCTACCCCTTCCTCCTCCCCCGTGACGCTGCAATAAACCCATTCCTTCCACTGGGCTTTGTAACCTTTTATTTTATACATAAAAATGAGGAATGGGAATGTTCCCATCTTAAGGACACTACTTCCAGCTCTAGGTTGGTCTTTGAGGAATGTTCACAGTGGTGGTGGGGGGTCACAGCAGCCAGGGCTAAGGGTGAGGGGCCTTCACAACCAGGGCCTCGTGGCAGGCCACCGCGATGCCCCCGATGAGGTTCAGGAACTCCTGGAAGTCCAGCTGCCCATCACTGTTCAAATCGAGCTTCTTCATCATCCTGTCCACCACACCAGGGTCCTTCTGGTTCTGCAAAACACCAGGGAGGTGGGATTTCATGAGGAAAAGGGCCCCCCCAGGTATGGATGGTGGTTGTGGGGGTCAGAGCTGCTAATGGCTGGAAGGATGTGTCAGGAGACACAGGCTGTTTGGAGATGCTGCTGTTTGCACCAGGTGTCCTCATCTTAAATGGGATATTGGGGGGGGGGGGGAAGTTCTGTGCAGAGAGAGTGGTGAGGGGCTGGAAGGGGTTGCCCAGAGAGGGGGTGGGTGCCCCGTCCCTGGGGGTGTTCAAGGCCAGGTTGGATGGGGCCCTGGGCAACCTTGTGTAGCTCCAGGCCTGAGGTTGGTGTCCCTGCCTGTGACAGGGGGGTTGGAGCTCTGTGACCCTTGGGGTCCCTCCCAAACCTGGCAGGGGGTTGGAGCTCTGTGACCCTTGGGGTCCCTCCCAAACCTGGCAGGGGGTTGGAGCTCTGTGACCCTTGGGGTCCCTCCCAAACCTGGCAGGGGGTTGGAGCTCTGTGACCCTTGGGGTCCCTCCCAAACCTGGCAGGGGGTTGGAGCTCTGGGACCCTTGGGGTTCCTCCCAACCCAGCCCAGTCTGGGATTCTGTGATTCTGTGAGACACTCCCAGCTCACCTTGGTGAAGGCAGCCAGCTCGGTGTTCATGAAGGCCAGGAACTCCCTCTTGGAGAGTTTGCAGTTGTCCCCTTCGCGTCCTGCGTAGCGCTGGAACACGGCCAGCAGGGACTCGATGCAGCGCTCGGTCTCGGTGGGCTGCCAGGACAGGAGCAGAGCTGAGGTGAGCCCAGGGGGGAGCTTTGGGCTCCCAGCAGAGCAACACCCCCTTTCTGGGGGAAGGTTGGGCTTAAGGGGGGTAACCTGTGCTCCCTCCTCTCCTCCGCCCAACCTGTCCAGCTGCATTTCTCTCTGCTCCCCGTGTCTCTGGTGCCTTGGCTCTGCGCTCTGGTGCACGGAGGCTCCAGAGGCTTGGGGAGTGGTTCATGGAAAATCCCCTTGGGAACTCTCTTGCTCCCATCACAGGAGTGTTCTGGGCTGGGCAGAGCTTGTGTGCAACCACAGCGACTAGTTTTTCCTGGGCTCTCCAGCCCAGCTTGGATGGGATTGTGTTTCTGGGAAGATAAGGCTGCCTTCCCCCTTCCCTCCCCCTTCCCCCCCCCTCTGCCCTGTCTGGCCAGAGAAGAAACTCTGAGTCATGAGAGAAAAATGAGAGCAGAGTTGGCTCCCCCAAACTACTCCCTCCAGGCAGGGCTGGAGCTGGAGCTGGCTTCTCTGGTGAAGAGGGGATGGAGAGGGAGCTGGGGCCATGGGGGGCTCTTCTGTCCCCCCTGGCTCTGGTCTGTGGGGCAGGGAGAGCTGGGGCCAGTCCTCCCTTCCCTGCCTGCTGCCTCCCTGCCACATCCTGCCCTGCCTGAGGCTCAATTCCGCCTCTGGGTTAATGGCAGGACTGGACTTGCTTCTGCCTTCAGCCCTGGGTCCTCTGCACCCCCTCCTCCTCTGCACCCCCTCCTCCTCTGCACCCCCTCCTCCTTTGCACCCCCTCCCCACCCTGGGGGAAATGGGGTGGTGGAGGCAGAGCTGCTGCCCTGGGGATGGGCAGAGGAAGCAGCAGTAGGAAAAAGGAGGGGAGGGCAGGGGGGATGAAACAGCACCAATATCCCCCCCCCATCCTCACCACCCCCTGCCCTCCCCCTCCAGCCCTGCACCCTCTTCCTGCACCCCATCCCAGCAGAGATTTAGCTCAGCCCTTGGCACGCTCTGCCACTTCCAGTGCCAAAGTGTGTCTCCCCTTTATCTCCCAGTCTGCCAGTGGAGAAACTCCTCTGCCCTCACCCCCCTGCCCATGGGGAGCCCCTGCCCCTCCCCAGCCCGGGGTCCCAGCTCACTCACCATGGTTGGGGTGCGAGGAGGGGGCTCGGTGCTCGGCAGGGCTGCAGCACGATGTGGGGAAGCAGAAGCTGGTGTGGTTTTGAGCCTCACCCTGCAGCCACCGCCCAGCCCTGACTCAGCCCCTGGGCTGTGTTGGGAAATCCTCAGCTCTAACGGCAGATCAGGACGTGCCAGCGGCCCCAGCTCGGGCTCAGGAATGTCCCTCAGCTCTCCTCCAGACTCCCCATCCCTTTCCCTCCTCACCTGGATTCCTAATGCTTATTTACACTTGTGTTTTCTCCTTCTTCCCTGTTTTCTCCCCTCAGCCCTTTCCCACTCGTCCCTTCAGGGGTCCCTTCCCACCTCAGCCCTTTCCCCAGAGCTCCCTCGCTGTGGCCTGGAGCATCCTTGGTGTTTCCTCTTGCTAGGGTGAGATTTGGGTTTCCCCAGCTCTCCTGATGGGCCCAGTGAAGGCAGATCAGGGAGAGGTGAGCGGGCAGCGTTCCCCTGCCTGTCCCCTTCAGCCCCGAGTGGAACTTTATCACCTCATGGTGTACAAGCAGGGGAGAGGCAGTCCCAGAGGGTTGGGGTGCTGCACCCAGAGCTGGCTGCAGCCAGGATTTGTGCCCAGCAGAGCTGGTCCCTGGGATGGCGACTGCCAGTCCCTGGAGGGCTGAAAACAGGGAGACACCGAGCTGGAGGAGGGACAGGAGGCACCCACAAGGCACCCAGAAGTGATGAGCTCCAATAGCTCGGAGCGGGCAAGCCGGGGATCAGCACGCAGTTCCCAGCCGCTCCCCATCCCTCTGGAGCCGGGAAGCGGCTCCCCCGCCGTGTTTACCCGTGTTTGCTCCGCGTCTCCTGGTTACAGCATCCGGCTCTGCGCCCTGCGAGCGGCGCTGGGGCGGAACCGGACCCCCCCCAGGGCCGGATTTCCCTGGGACTCCCAGCCCTGGGGGCTGCTGCCTGTCCCCAGGGGCTTCAGGGGGACTCCGGATGGACAGGTCAGGGTGAAATGGGCTGCACCCACCGCGTGCAGGAGCTGGGATGCGCTCCGGGGTCTGGGAAAGCTTCCAGGGACGGGGATTTCCAAGCAATCCTGCTGGAGACTGGCTCAGCATGGAGCAGGAGAGAGGGAAGCAGGAGACTGGGGGGGGGCACACAGCCGTCCTCAGTACGTTTTCTTGCTCCAATTTCCTGTACTTTAACTCTATCTTATGTTTTCCCCTCTGTATTAGGGGAAAAAGCACCTCCCCATCCCTCCCCCAGCCTCTCCCGAGCTGCACGCAGCTCGGTCTACATCCATCAAGGCTTTTCCAAACCTGGAAGCTGAGGGCAGGGAACCTCCTGCTCTTCTCTGTGGCTTTAGCAATTCCACCAGCGTTTTGCAAGCTCCTCTCTGCACTCCCTTGGCAAGGAAATGGGAGTTGCTCAGAGGAAGGAGCATTATACCCCCCTTTGCAGGAGGGAATCCCAGAGGAGCCCTGGTCCAGCCAGGTCCTGGCAGCAGCAGGGAAACTGGGGAGGTTTCAGTTGGTGAGGTGTCTGTTCCTCAGTGCTGCTGTGTGTGTTTGCAGTCACAGCTTTGGCCCTGGTTGCAGACAGACCATCTGGGCTCCCATATGTTTGATACCAGGACGTGTGACTGTCACATGTACGAAGGGGGGATCACTGAGAGCATCACCCAGAGCATCAGCCTGTGCCAGACCCTTCAGCATCGCAGGATGGAGCCTGTGGGTAGGTGAGGGAGCAGCACTGGGTGATGCTGCCGAGGCTGCATCAGGCTGTAGAGGACCTGAGATCCCCTTTCCCCCCCCCAGCTGGTCCTGTTACCAGCCAGTGGGCTCTGGTTGTGTTTAAAAGCAAGACACAGGTGGTGCTGGGGTTGCCCTTGGTTCTTTCTCTCTATCTTCTTGCCCATTTGCAGCCCCATCTGCTGCTGAGGGAATCAGCTCTTTCCTGCTCAAGGAAAAGTGAATGGAATTTGGTTTTCTCCAGGGAATGGGTTGGATCAGGTCATGGCTTGGATCAAGTCTTCCACCTCCAGCCTCACACACCACGTGGGAGATCCTGTGCTGCTGCCTCTCTCATGCCCAGGGAGTGGTCCAGGTATTGGGGGCAGCCCAGAGGAAAGGGCAGATGGGTGTGTGTGGCCAGGAGAAGCTGCATCTGGGTGGCTTTGGGATGCTGGCTCTCCCAGTAGTGCACATCTGCCACGGAAACCAGAGCACATGGGAACAGCTGCTTGTCCCTACGTGGGTCTTGGACCACAGAGCATGTGGGCTGCAGTGGGAGCCCCTGGAATCACGTGAATCAGTAGTAAGGGGCAGAGTTTGAGAGATATATGGGCACTAGACGTGTAGTAGGGACCTTTTGTTGGGGTTCTCAGCAGCTCCTGTCTGGATGAAGTGCCTGTGCTTAGAGGAAGGTGGGATCTGACCTGGGACACCCTCCCACTGTGTAGAAATCAGGTGCAAGGATGGAGGAGGCAGCAGTCAGTGCAGTCATCAGCTATTTATTCTGATTTTTCATGCAATACATCAGTGTGAAGAAGAACAAGACCCCCCCCCCACTCCACCCCCCACCATTACCCTGCAGCAACCACGCCGTAACTCAGCTGCTTCAAAGCCTCCCTGAAGCTGGATCTGGGGTTCTGCTCCGCTGTTAGGGGACCAGGAGAGCAGGTCACAGGGCTACAGAGGTGTGAGCACAGTGAGGTGTGTAACAGTTGTGCCACAGGGTAAAAGAGGTGATAGGGACACAAAGGACAGAGATCTCCAAGGAATCCAATTAGAGCAGAAAAGTGACTAAATACCAGGTTTAAGATGGATAGATGTCATGCAGGGAGGCAGAAGCTGCAGATCCTGGTGTAATTATCTGCCTACCTCGTTGCTGAGGATTTGTTAGATGGGAAAACCCCAAACCCACTTGACACCCTCACAGAGCACCCCATTAACCCTTCTGTGTTGAACACTTCTGTGCCAACACGCAGTAACATCCTGAGCTGAAAGCAGAGAGCAGAAGAGGTCCTCAAAGAGATCTGGAGAAGCTCCACCAGCTCCAGGGAGAAGTCTTGCCCTTAAGATGCCTTGGTTTCATCCCTGTCAGGACAGCTTGGTGCCTCCTGTGAGACCAGAGAGCTCTGCTTGGTGTGAAGTTGTGGCTCCTCCTCCCGTTGAGGCTGGGAATTGCTCCCTTGCTGGGGGTTCCTCTTGCTGTTGTCCTCTTGACGTGGCTGGTAGCTCTTCTTAGTCAGGGGAACCTCAGCATCCTCCTGGCAGCGGCTGGCATCACCTCTCCGACCTGGTTCACAAGTTTCTCGTGGCTCTGGAGCCTGGGGCAGAGGTGGGCAGCTCTTGGCCTCCTGGCTCAATGGGCAGCTGGATTCGGGCTCCCTCAAGGTCCGTTCCCTGGAAGCTTTTGATCCATCTTCCTGGGGCTGATGCTCCTCTTCTCCATCAGGCAGCCTGGGGTGTTGCCTGTCCCTCCTGCCTTCCTTGGTCTTACCCTTAACACCATCTGGCTCAGAGGCAGAAGCCTGGTGAGCCCTTTCCTTCACCCCTGTTTCAGACCTCTCCTGGGGCTCATCAGGATCCCCTGTGTTCTCCTGGGACCTAGAGGCTGGTGTGTCCCCTTTCCGCAGTGGTTCACGCTCATCCCTCTGGGGTCGTGGCTCTGGGTGCTTGCGCCCGTCACATGGGACTGCTGGTGGCTGGGGTGACACGTGGCACTTCTTCACGTAGAGGGTCTGCCCTGGCTCACTGGGATGCTGACAGGTGATCTCATAGGTGGTAGCTTCAGGATCCTTCAAATTCTGGATCACATGGATCAAGTAGGCAATCGTCTGGGGCTTGCAGGGCTGAGGGAGGACCTGCACCTCCGGCTGCACCTCGGGGTCGTCAGGGATGTAACGGATCCTCATGTCAGTGACAGCTGCCTGCTCCCCTGGGGGGCAGAGGTCTCGTTTATCCATCACCACAGTTTGGTAAAGGCTCCTTTTGCGCCATCGTCTTTCATCCTCACAAGCAAGGCGCCTGGTTGGTTCACGTGTTTCATCCTCGTCTGGAAGCCCATTGTCCCTCTGTTCTTCATCTAAGGGCTCAGAGGAGATGACATCTCCCTCCTCTTCTTCAAGTATCTGGAGGCTGCTTCTCTCACGTGTGTCTCTGCTGGATCTGAGGGTGCCTCGTTCTTGCCTTTCCCGGGTCTGGCGGCTGCGGCGCTCGTAGGTGTTGAACTCCAGCTCCAGCTCACGATCGACCCTCCTCTCCCGCACAACTTCTTTCTTCTCTGGTCCTGAGCAAACCCTCCTCTCCTCCCGGGGTTCTTCACAGTCACGGGGACGATCCCTCCTTTCCACAGCATCCCGGGGCTCCAGGACCCGGGTCACACGATGGACCTTGAGGTCAGCTTCTGCTGCAGCCACTGTCCTCTCTCGTGTCCTATCGTACCTCACTGACTCACGCTGCCTCCTTGGGTCTTCTTCAGTCTCCTGTGTTCTGCAGTCACGTCTGTCACATGTCTCCCTCTGGTTGACTGTGTCGTCTCGCTCTTCCCTTTCCCAGGTCTGGCGGCTGCGGCGCTCGTAGATGTCGAGCTCCAGATCCAGTTCCCGTTGGCGATCGACCCTCCTCTCCCTCACGGGCTCTTTCCTTTCTGGTTCTTTGCAAACCCTCCTCTCACGCTGGGGTTCTTCACAGTCATGATCCCTCCTTTCCACAGCATCCTGTGGCTCCAGGACCTTGGACACACGATGGACCTTGAGGTCGGCTTCTGCTGCAGCCACTGTCCTCTCTTGTGTCCTTTCGTACCTCACTGACTCGCGCTGCCTCCTTGGGTCTTCTTCAGTCTCCTGTGTTCTGCAGTCACGTCTGTCACATGTCTCCCTCTGGTTGGTTGTGGCATCTCTCTCCTCCCTTTCCCGGGTCTGGTGGCTGCGTCGCTCATAGATGTCGAGCTCCAGATCCAGTTCCCGTTGGCGATCAACCCTCCTCTCCCGCACGGGCTCTTCCCTCTCTGGTCTTGTGCAAACCCTCCTCTCCTCCCGGGGTTCTTCACAGTCACGGGGACGATCCCTCCTTTCCACAGCATCCTGTGGCTCCAGGACCCTGGACACACGATGGACGTTGAGGTCAGCTTCTGCTGCAGCCACTGTCCTCTCTCGTGTCCTTTCGTACCTCACGGACTCACGCTGCCTCCTTGGGTCTTCTTCAGTCTCCTGTGTTCTACAGTCACGTCTGTCACGTGTCTCCCTCTGGTTGACTGTGTCGTCTCGCTCTTCCCTTTCCCGCTTCTGGCGGCTGCGGCGCTCGTAGATGTCGAGCTCCAGCTCCAGTTCCCGTTGGCGATCGACCCTCCTCTCCCGCACAGGCTCTTCCCTCTCTGGTCTTGTGCAAACCCTCCTCTCCTCCCGAGGTTCTTCACAGTCACCAGGACGATCCCTCCTTTCCACAGCATCCCGGGGCTCCAGTACCTGGGTCACACGATGGACCTTGAGGTCAGCTTCTGCTGCAGCCACTGTCCTCTCTCGTGTCCTTTCATACCTCACGGACTCACGCTGCCTCCTTGGGTCTTCTTCAGTCTCCTGTGTTCTACAGTCACGTCTGTCACATGTCTCCCTCTGGTTGTTTGTGGCATCTTGCTCCTCCCTTTCCCGGGTCTGGCGGCTGCGGCGCTCGTAGATGTCGAGCTCCAGCTCGCGATCGACCCTCCTCTCCCGCACAGGCTCTTTTCTCTCAGGGCCTTTGCAAACCCTCCTCTCACGCTGGGGTTCTTCACAGTCATGATCCCTCCTTTCCACAGCATCCCGGGGCTCCAGGACCCTGGACACACGATGGACCTTGAGGTCGGCTTCTGCTGCAGCCACTGTCCTCTCTCGTGTCCTTTCGTACCTCACGGACTCATGCTGCCTCCTTGGGTCTTCTTCAGTCTCCTGGGTTCTGCAGTCACGTCTGTCACGTGTCTCCCTCTGGTTGGTTGTGGCATCTCTCTCCTCCCTTTCCCGGGTCTGGCGGCTGCGGCGCTCGTAGATGTCGAGCTCCAGATCCAGTTCCCGTTGGCGATCGACCCTCCTCTCCCGCACGGGCTCTTCCCTCTCTGGTCTTGTACAAACCCTCCACTCCTCCCGGGGTTCTTCACAGTCTCGCTGACGATCCCTCCTTTCCACAGCATCCTGTGGCTCCAGGACCCGGGTCACACGATGGACGTTGAGGTCAGCTTCTGCTGCAGCCACTGTCCTCTCTCGTGTCCTTTCGTACCTCACGGACTCACGCTGCCTCCTTGGGTCTTCTTCAGTCTCCTGTGTTCTACAGTCACGTCTGTCACGTGTCTCCCTCTGGTTGGTTGTGGCATCTCTCTCCTCCCTTTCCCGGGTCTGGCGGCTGCGGCGCTCGTAGATGTCGAGCTCCAGATCCAGTTCCCGTTGGCGATCGACCCTCCTCTCCCGCACGGGCTCTTCCCTCTCTGGTCTTGTACAAACCCTCCACTCCTCCCGGGGTTCTTCACAGTCACGGGGACGATCCCTCCTTTCCACAGCATCCTGTGGCTCCAGGACCCTGGACACACGATGGACGTTGAGGTCAGCTTCTGCTGCAGCCACTGTCCTCTCTCGTGTCCTTTCGTACCTCACGGACTCACGCTGCCTCCTTCGGTCTTCTTCAGTCTCCTGGGTTCTGCAGTCACGTCTGTCACGTGTCTCCCTCTGGTTGACTGCGGCATCTCTCTCCTCCCTTTCCCAGGTCTGGCGGCTGCGGCGCTCGTAGGTGTCGAGCTCCAGCTCCCGATCGACCCTCCTCTCCCGCACGACTTCTTTCTTCTCTGGTCCTGAGCAAACCCTCCTCTCCTCCCGGGGTTCTTCACAGTCACGGGGACGATCCCTCCTTTCCACAGCATCCCGGGGCTCCAGGACCCGGGTCACACGATGGACCTTGAGGTCAGCTTCTGCTGCAGCCACTGTTCTCTCTCGTGTCCTATCGTACCTCACGGACTCACGCTGCCTCCTTGGGTCTTCTTCAGTCTCCTGGGTTCTGCAGTCACGTCTGTCACGTGTCTCCCTCTGGTTGGTTGTGGCATCTCTCTCCTCCCTTTCCCGGGTCTGGCGGCTGCGGCGCTCGTAGATGTCGAGCTCCAGCTCCAGCTCCCTTTGGCGATCGACCCTCCTCTCCCTCACGGGCTCTTTCCTCCTTTTCCCATGTTGTTCTTCCCACTCCTCATCCTGTTGAATCTCTCTCCCGCTTACTTGATACTCGTGCTCATATTCGTCGTCCCTTCGTCTCTCATCGACGTGTCTTTCCACGTCGTAACTCTCATAGGATCTGAGGTCAATTTCTAGTGGTTCTTGTATGTATGACTGATGTGGGCGTTTTGGGTCTAGGCATTCTGGCTCTTGTGTTTCATGCCTTCTCCTTTCAACTGGTTTTTGTTCCAACACCTGTAAGTTATAGCTCCTTCTCTCTTCCCTGAGTAATTCAGGTTGATTCTGACTTCCTCTGTCTGCTCTTTGTGGCCTCTGTGTTTCTGGCTTGTTTGGTTGACGGCTACTCCTCTGGTTTAGTTGTGCTTGAGGTTCACAGGTCTGGAGCTGCCAGTGGCTTCCTCTGTTCTTACTTTCAGGCTCTTGGAGTGACTTTCCACTGGTGGTCAGCTTTGTTCTTTGCAGAAGGTGTGGTCCCTCTGGCTGGTACCAGTAGCAGGCCTTAGCTACTCTGAACACCAAGAGCAGGAACTCATTAAAATCTATTTCCCCATCCCCATCCCACTCCAGAAACTGTAGAATCTTGTCAATTGTCTGAGGGTCATGTGGCTTCTGCAGGGAAAACACAGGGAAAGAAAATAGGGATTTTTAGCCTTCAAGCTCCTTGTCAGAGACATGCAAAGACAGGGATGAACACAGTATTTTCTCCTCCCATCTCTCCCACCTTTTCTTCTACAGCTCAGTGAAAACTCCATGTTTTTGGCATTTTTCTGGGTTTTTCCCTGGCTGATGCTACCCAGCTCTCTTCTCTTTGGGATATGCTCTACCCCTCTATTGGATGCATTTCCTTCCTAGCTTTGAAGGAAAACTGTACCTCCCCATCTTCATTTTCCAGCTTTCACCCATTTGATCATGACAAAATGGGTTGGAGCAGCTGTCAAAGCAGCTGGTGCAAAGGAACTCACTGGCTGCTCCCCTTTGTTCATAAAATCCCTGTCCCACTGCCCCACTTCTCCAAAAGAAGGAGATTTTGCCATCCCAACCTTGGTCTCAAGCTCTCCCCAGGCACTCACAGCTATGACATCTGCAAACTCCCACTGGATGAACTCCTTCATCTTCCTTCGGCTGAGGCTGGAGCAGCCCCCATCTTCCTTTGCATGTTGGTGAAAGACGCTGATGATGGTGGAAACGCTCTCTAAGAAGTGAGACATCTTCCTGCAGATTCAAGCAAGCCTGCAAGAAAAGGAGCAGATCCAAGGACAAGGAGATTCACTTGCTGAGCATCAAGAAGGGGGGACAATTGCTGGGGTCAGGCTATGTGTGTTAATGGGACGATGGGGTGGCATGTGCTGTGTATCCACTCCTGTGCCACCATGAGCTCTGTTTCACCAGAGCACCTGGGAAGAAATTCAAATGCTTCAGGGTTTTAGTGGGATGGGGAGTGTCCTCCAACTTGCCTACTGACGTATTTAAATGATATTTGATAGGGGATGGCAGGATGCCTGCGTTTATGGATTGCAGGGAGGGGACTGGGGCTGGTGACTCAAGAGATGCCCCAAGAACCTATCCCCATGGGGCTATACCAGGTATGTTCCCAGGACCCATGCTGCTGTCTCTGCCTGGTACTGAGATACACCAGCTTCTCTGGAGCAGGTTAGAGGATGTCTAACACAGCACTGGCATGGCCTGAGACAAGATCTCCCTGGGTGAGCAACAGGTAGAGTGCTTACAGGCAGTTAAAACAAGCCCCATGGCTGATGCTTCTGTGTCCGGGAGCATCATATTAATAATGCTTAAATTAAACTGCAAAATAATTAATAAAGCTTTCATTACAGCATCAGTTGATTGGCAAATAGGTTTTGGCCAGAGGGGAACTTTAGATTACCTAGGTCTGAGCTACTGATTTAATTTTACTGAGACCTGGTTGGCAGGAAGCAGAGCTGCTCTTGGTGCTCTGCATCTGGAAACCTCAAAAGCCACCTCCTTCCTTCCTCCTCACAGGATCCCCAAGCCTGTTCTCTGATGCATCAGTGCTGAGATCTCAGCTTGCAGCTGGGGAAGTATCCATGCCATATCTGCCCCGCTGCCTCTGTAACGCACTCTGACGCACAAACATGCATATACAAAATCCCAGGTTTTGGGTTTTCTATAGGGAATTTTATCTGGGAGCTGACTCCAGACCAAAGGCAGAAATCCTGACTCCATCTCTCCTTTTCCCCTTGAGAAAAGCTACCTCTACCCATGGACACGCAACACCACCATTGCAGGTGTCCAAACAACACCAACCATCACCTCACCGGATGCGAACGCAAAAGACCCTCAGAAAATCCTGGGACAGGAACGATGGTGCCACCCAACACGAATCCTGTAGAAAGAACTTGTCCATGCCCAGCAAAGTGCAACATTTAGGAAGGAGAGACTTACCCAAATCGCCAATGGGATCAAGAGGGATTCCTGTGAAGCCGTGCGGAGTGATCGCAGGACCAAGGTGCTTTTATAGGGTCCTTGAGGGAGCTACCAAAAGGAGACACCCTTTGTGGACGTCGTCCTGATTCATCTTTGGCCAAGCCCAGCTGCACCTTCACGTCCTCAAACGGGTTATTTAACTTATCATCCCCTTACCTATCATTTTAACCCAGAAATAGCAGTTGCCAGGTGGCAATTCAGGCACTGGCTGGTTCCACCTTAATCCAGACTGTTCAGGTATTTTACAGGCTGATGGTATTTCAGACTTTGCAAAATCCAGGGGAGCTCATGTGTGTGTTAATGGGAGGGTGTATTTTATATAAATGTGGGTATGCACAGGTATGAGTTTATATATGTGTAATATAAATTATTATACAGACACATAAAAATAGTTCCAAAATGAAATGTTGAGGGTGGGGACAGAAGTGCTGATGGTAGCAGGAGCAGATTGGGGATGGCCAAGATCTGCCTGGCCCATGATCTTGGTACTGCAATACCAGAGATGATTTTTTGCTTGGTTTTTGTCCAGTTCCTTTCCTACCTTGGACCTGAGGTCAACAGGGGTTGGGTCACAGAAAGACACGCAGAAGACATAAGTGCTATGAAAATGGTGCAAAGTGGGTGCATGGCAGTGAGATCCCCAAATCCTCCAGATTTTAGTTCATGTGGTGTCTTTCTAGAGTCTTTTACTTTTGGTGACTTCTTATTAAGGAGCCTTTTTATTATATTATCCAGGGTTTTGTTGAGAAGGAAAAAAAAATAACAACCACAAACAGAACATTTTTTTAAGTGGTAAAGTTGGCAAAATGAATTTTCATGGGGGGGAAATAAGTCAGTTTGATAAACAATGAGTTTTCATTGAGGAAAATCACTATAAAACACTTTCCACAGTGTTAGAGGATGGCCACAAATGACTTTCATTTCAACTTTTCTTGATCCTTAATCCAAAATAAAGGCAGAAACCTCTCTGCTGAGAGGTCAATTCATGTTGAATGTGCATCCAGTTCCCCTCTGCAGCTTGTGCTGTAATTACCTCAAGGAGTTTATTTAAATTTTTTAATAAATCTTTTAACAGTAAATTAATTAGAGATGAACTGATTCCTTTATCTACCCCAAACTCTCCCAGTCTACAGTGCAAATAAGGAAGACACCAGCCCTGCCACCTGGGCCCCTGCTTTTGGCTTTGGAGGTTGGATGCTGCCTTGACAAGCGTGATGGAGACATTGCAGAGAGCCTTCAGAGCATGAACTTGTCACGCAGCCTTGGGCTCATCTGGCCCATCTGTAAGGTAAGATCATCCTGGGTGTAGGAGCCTAATTAATTAGTGCTGGTTACACCTTGGGGATACTCATACAAGTGCGCACGAGGGGTTGTTACCAACCATACTTCATTTTTCAGCTTTTTTTCAAGATTAAATTATACTTGTGCAAATTATACCACACCTGTGGGATAATAATACCCTTGGGAAACTGTAATTTTATGGTGGATTGGAGCTGTTATTAAAATTAGAGTACTTCATTGTGGCTTGGTGTCCTGTAACAGTCTGTAATCCCCCTCATGGAGGTTGGGACAGTGCGGGACGGTTGGATGCAGGGCAGAATTTGGGTATCACTGGCATGCTCACCTGCTTTCCTGTGCTTTTCTGCCCTTCCCAGGGCAAAGCAATGAGTTTCAAAGCACGTTCTCAGCAGCCCTGGAACCCCCCTTTTCTCCATTTCTTCATTTTCCCCAAAGATGTTCCCATAAAGTGGGACTTGGGGAGGTTTTTTAAAGCTCTTTACCCCAGAGGCTGGGCTCTGTCCCCCTGCTTCTCACCCAGCCCTGTGCCCGTGCCCACTCCCATCCCCATTTATAAAGGTTTATAAACTCCTGTTGCATTTAATCTTAGAGAAACCAGGCTCCTTGTGTGGTGTATAAAACACCTTTTCTCTCCCAACACCTCCCAGTCTTGCTGGTCTCTAAGACAGGTGTTTATTTCAATGGGACAATTTTCATATTCTCCTTAAAATGAACCAAAAAACCACCCCTCAGCTTCAAATCCAACACTCCTGATGGCAAAAGTAGTGTTCTTCAGAACCAAGCATATAATTAATGTGTCCCCAGCAGGGCTTGGTGCCTGCCTGAACTGGGAGGTCAGTTTTTTACTGGTACTGCAAAAGATAGCAGCTGACTGACAGACTGACTACAGGGGCACAGTTGGGTCTGGTGACCCTGGACTCCAAACCAGAGCTAATAAGAAGCAAAGAAGAATTGGACAAACCTCTAACTGGGAAGTGAAAAACAGAGTTCTCTGGAAAATGAAGTATGTGGAGGAACATCTCAGGTGGAATGGGGCTTTGACAGGTAGGTGATGAAATTTAAGTCTTGACTCTTCCACTTCATGTCCATTGAGGTGGGTCAGAGCTTAATTTTACTCATATTTTTTATCAGTAGTAGAGCAGCTTGGTGTCCATGTGAGCCTAATGCATTTAATTTTGACATTAGCACTTTTAAAGTGAATCATTTTTGGTGATGCCCATGCTGGGGATAGTTTGGAAACGTTGGTTTTCCTGATTCAGCCCTTAGCAAATTGTGAAATTCTGGGGTGTCCCAGAGGAATGACGTTTTATTTTCCAGTGAGGTCTCTGTGTGCTACTTGTCACTGGCCACAGAGCAGGAGGTGTGGGTGCATTTATCCTGTGCTGATTCTGCTGATAGGTCTCAAGTGAATGATGATAGCTTGGTGAAAAACAGGCTGAGCATCCATCACCCTCCCTGTGGGATGCCTGCCTGGTGGTCCAGCACGTCTGAACACCCTAATAAACCCTGCTGACTTCACTGGACTGCTCATGCCCTCAGAGTTATCCACATTCCTATGTGGATGTCTGGACAAATGCTCAAGGACCTGGTACCCTGAGCTGAACCTGAGTGTGAGGTTGGCTGAGTTTGTGCATCGTTTGGGTGTCAGCTTTTTATCTCTGGCCTCCCAGTTGCTGCTGGGACTGGATGTAGCCAAGTCATCATTTTCCCCCCATGTTTAATAGATCTCCATTCCTCCTTATGGACACTTGCATAGCTAATAGGGGGTTTTGGTGTTCATAGCATCTCCACATTCCCCTTGCTCCTGAGATTATTAAGAAGTGAGGTTAAATAGGACAAATCCTTCCCATTCAGTGCTAAGCAGCTGTTTATGCTCTTCACACCAGGCACAAAAACCCACCTGAAGCAGATGGATGCTGTGAAGAGTCTGTTCAGGTCGCTCTGGCTGTTGGGTTAAACCAGACTTCTACCCACTCTGAAGATACCTGTCACAGGGATGTCACATCCCTGCCCCTGGGGTGTGATGGATCTGCCTCGGGCACATCGCAAAGACACACTGTCCACCCCAAGACACGCCTGCAGCCACCCTTCCACCTGCACCCAGGGGCAGTCTGAGTGTACATCATGCAAGGGATGGATGCTCCAGTCCTCCACCACATCATATCAACGTGGCTGTTTGCTCAGAGCTGGGCCAAGGCCACGCTTGCAGCAACACACTGGGACACAGGGTCATTTTGCCTTTGGTTTTATTGCTTTGCTTACAGAGACAGCCTAATGCAGAGTAAGAGGGGGAAGGTCTCTAGTCACACATAGCTCAGTAGAAACCTGGGGTGTGAAGCCCAGGGTTAATAAGGAATTAATTGGAAAAGAAATGGCAAACAGAAATGCAAAACCCAGAGTGGGACTCGACAAAATGCACCCCCCTTGCAGGGGGAAACAGCCTCTCTTAGGCAGAGGCTTGTTTCAGCCTTTACTGCTGTGGTGGCCACTGATACAGAGACTGCTGGACCTGCTGCTCTATAGGAGGTTGTCTTGGGTGATGAGCATCTCGTTGCTGTTGTGCTGGACGAGATGGGGCCTCTGCCCTATTGTTCTCCTGCTCCCCCACCTTGGATACAGGGAGGTGATGGGAAGCTGGGTCATGGTGTATTCCCTGGGGTTTAGGATCCCGACGGGGGCTGGCACCCCGCTGCGGGGGCAGAAGCTTCTGGGTCTTGTTGGGGTTGGGGTCGTGCTGAGGGTCCTTGTAGCCCTGGGTTTTCTTTGGGTCTTTCCCTTGTGTCTCAGAGGAACAATTTGGGTCCTGTTCTTTTGCTTTTGTCTCTGGATTCTGATGGTGGTTTGAACCCTTTCCTGGAGCATCCCATTCTTTGGTTTGATGGGTTTTTTGGTCCTTCTTTGGCTTCTCTCCCTCTGGGGTTTGATGGTACCCTGGGTCCTTCTTTGGCTTCTCAATCTCTGGGGTTTGGTGATTCCCTGGGTCCTTCTTTGGCTTCTCAGTCTCTTTGGTTTGATGGTTCTCTGGATCCTTCTTTGGCTTCTCAGTCTCTGGGGGCTGACGGTTCCCTGGGTCCTTCTTTGGCTTCTCAATCTCTGGGGGCTGACGGTTCCCTGGGTCCTTCTTTGGCTTCTCAGTCTCTTTGGCTTGATGGTTCTCTGGATCCTTCTTTGGCTTCTCAGTCTCTGGGGGCTGACGGTTCCCTGGGTCCTTCTTTGGCTTCTCAATCTCTGGGGGCTGACGGTTCCCTGGGTCCTTCTTTGGCTTCTCAGTCTCTGGGGTTTGATGGTTTCCTGGGTCCTTCTTTGGCTTCTCAGTCTCTGGGGGCTGACGGTTCTCTGGGTCCTTCTTTGGCTTCTCAGTCTCTGGGGGCTGACGGTTCTCTGGGTCCTTCTTTGGCTTCTCAGTCTCTGGGGGCTGACGGTTCCCTGGGTCCTTCTTTGGCTTCTCAGTCTCTGGGGGCTGACGGTTCTCTGGGTCCTGTGTCCTGGTGTCCTTGACCTGACTTTTCACACCCTGTGCCTGGTGCTTCTGGAGTGGCTTATAACAGGCCTTGGCCATGCAGAAAACCAGGCTGAGCAACTCGCTGAAGTCAACCCTGCCGTTGCTGTTGTCATCCAGGAAGCATAACACCTTCTTGATGGTTTTGGGATCTTGAGGGTTCTGTAAAGAGACAAAAGGTGTTGGCAAAGCCTGTGAGCCATTCATGCCATCTCTCCAGGAACACTCAAGCAGTCTCAGGGAAGAAATCCAGCCCTGTGGCTGCCCTTCCCCTCCCCCCGCCCCCCCCCCCCCCCCCCCAATGTGGCTCCTGGGGTTTTGCCCCCTCTACAAGCTGCTGGCACTGTGAGAATGAGCAGTCTCACCTCTTCCCTGCAGATCCTGGGCTTTGAAGGCATCTGTGCCTTTCCCAGGGAGCTGGATGTCCCATACACCAGCCTGGGCTTTACCCTCCCAGCCCTGCAGCTGGTGAACAACACCCGTGGCAGCTGCGGGGCCAGATCCTCACCTCCATTCCATCCCCGAACTCCTGCTCCATGAGCTGCCTCAGCTCCTCCTTGCTCAGAGGGCTGCAGTTGCCTTCGCTTCTGGCACACATGTAGACAGCATCAAGGATGCTACTGATGTTTTCCTGGAGCTGGGCCATCTCCCTGCACAACTGAGGCAGCCAGAAAGAAAAACACAGACAGAAAAGAGGGGTTTTTTGTTTGTTTGTTTGTTTGCTTGGTTTTCAGGTAAGTTGCTCTTACACAACACAGCTGGACAGGCAGAGAAGAGCCAGAGCAGGGCACGGTTGAAATGAAATGGTAGAAGAGAAGAGCAGGAAGGATCTCAGAAGAAAACAAGTCTGAGAAATGAAACTCAGCTGCAGAGGAGGCTGGGTGTGGGGGTGATGGCAGGAGAGGTGAGAGACAGCGGGAACTGAAAGACTGGAAGCACACAGTAAGAGAGGAGAGGAAAGAACAAACTCAGTTTGGCTTTCTCTGTGGATGGAGGTCTTCTCTAACGAACCACAGAATAGTGTCGTTCCAGATCTCCTTTCTTTTTTCTTTCTTTTCCCTTTAGGAGAGCTGACCAGGACCATCCCCCTGGCCAGAAGCTCCTGCTTTCAGCTTGGTAGCAAAGTCAGCCAGTGTGAAAAGTCTGTGCAGGCTTACCTGGGTGTGAGGAGCAGGAGCGCTGAGCTTCAGGAGCACAGTCTGGATGGAGAGGATCAGCTCTCAGCCGTCTTATATACAGTTCAGCATCACAGCCTGCATCTTCCAGAGGAGACACCCCTTCAGCAGGGCGACCCAAAACATCTCTCACCCAATTACATTGTCATGCCCTTGTCTTCATTTGTCTCTTTCTCATTAACTTCTCTGCTCTGCTGCTTTTCTCTGGAGTTTAGTGCATGATCCTTCCTAAGCTGGCCCCACCTGCAGACACACTTCAGAGGAATTTAACAGAAAAAGCTATTTTTACCACTGGAGGATTTAGTTGAAGGTGATGCCTGAGCAATGCCTGGGCCTCGTGTTGGGCAAACGTGTCTTGTGAAAGGAGATCCCCAAGTGACTGACACACAGGGGAGGAGACCGCTCAAGGAGTGCTTGCATGGTGAATAAAGAGAGAAGAAAACAAAGGAGGGGGGAAAAAATGAGGATATTGTGATGCCAAGATTAGGGTGATTCCTGCCAGAAACTCCCTCTTCTGGATCCGGATGGGGGAGGTAGATGTTGAGCAAGGAAATCAGTGCCACCAAATGGCATTTGGAGTAGGACAGAGGGATAAGACTGTGTGTCCCAGAGCCAGGGAGTAACTGGGGACTCTGGGGATGGTGGGCTCCCATCTCCCAATTACCAAAAGGGAAACTGAGGCACGCAGAAAGGAAGAGACTCAGACTGTTTGTGCTGTGTCCAGCACCAGTCCCCCACTGTAACTCTGTGTCTTGTGGGGGAGGCCACCATACTGGGGTCCAGTGTGTTAACTGGGAACTCCACGAGCCTAAACACAGCTCTTCCTCTTTGCTCAGGTTCTCCAAATGCAGTGTGGGATGGCAGCTATTTCCTAGGTGCTTTGAGCAAGACCTTCAGGTGCCATCACTATAGCTCTCTGTTTTTTTAAAGTCCCTTTTCTTGGCCAAGATATGGCTAAGAAGAAAGACTAGGGAAAAAAATGATACCAAAAATCCACACAACTTTAAAAGTACAAGGTGTTTTGGGAAAGAAACATTAAAAAAAATATCACTTTCAGGAGAATTGCATGGCTTGCTCTGTGCCTGGCAAGGGAAAGGTGGTCCCACTTTGCTCATGTCAAACCCTTGCAGGTAGACAAAGAAGGGCTGGGAGGGGACAACCCTGGGCAGGCTGCAGAGTCAGGATGGCTTTGCAGGTTGTCCTGTCTTGTCCTTTGGTTGTGTGCTGAGTCCTCTTGAGCTCAGGGCTTCTTTTTCTCTGGTTTGTGGTCTGAAGCCGTGCCCTTTCTTTAAGCTGAGAGGTTTCCAATCCATTGCAGCATTAATCCCAGGTGCCACCAAGGAGCTTTTCTGTCATCCTGAGCAGGGAGCAGCTCTGATCTCCCTTTTCTTTCTATCCATCCATCTCCTGACCTTTCTATCATGTCTGCATGGAAACACACCACTTTCCTCTAACACTTGGCATGTTCTTGCTGACATTACTCCTAGTCCAACCACCCAGACCCTGAGCAGGGCGGTTTCTCCTCTTGTAAGACAACTCTAGGCAATGACAGGTTTGAGTTGAACAGGATTTCATACACGCTTTGTGAAGCAGAGAAGGTTAGAGGGTCAAATGATGAACCAAAAAAAGGAGGAAAACAAGACTTTTAGCAGAGCTTGTGATGTTAGGCTCTACCCAGGGAGAGGGGGGCACCTGTTTCCAAGCCCTGTGCTAATGAAATCACATGAAACATCAGCACTGCTCCCTTAAGAGCTGTGAAATAAGAGGGTTGGTAGCTCCCACCTGGTTTATAATGATGCTGGGGGCTTTTGAACAGGGATGGAAGCTCATCTTCCCAGGAGCTCCTCTGTAACAGAAAAGCAGCGTTGGTGCTGCTCTTTGCCTTGAGAACTGCTCTTGCAGTGAAGCCAAGTTACTTTGCACAGTTTGTTTGTGGTGTCTTTGGCTGAGGCAAAGCTTCACCTCCATTTGAAGGCAGGATTATTTATTTTTCTTTTATTGGCTCATAACTTGTCCAGCTGGCTGTTTTAAATCTGTTTTCACCCAGTACTGGGGCTGTGCCCCCAGTGTTTAGGGGTCCCTGGCTGCTCCAAGACCTTCAAGCCTTTCTGGAAGGGCATTATTAATATCACAGCTCAAGTTTTGGGGCAGCTTTAGCACTCCTGCTCCTGTGCTACCACCTGTACTTGAGAGAAGACTACCCAAGCCATGTGTTATTTGGGGCTGGCTTTCCAAGTTGGATTTACCACAGAGGCCTGGAGGTAAGCTACGTGGTGTGGTGGTGGAGGGAGCAAAGTCTGCAGCACTCTCTCTGCCTGTCAAACTCACTCCACTGTTATTTCCAAACCTTTGAGGTGTATTTGCTGAAGGAGCTCTGTTTTCTGAGCTCACCTGTACAAAATGTGTCAGGGGCACTGGGCAAACCAGCTTCACTGGGTAGGCGGTGTGGATTCAAGCTTAAGCTGCTAGTAAAATGCTCTCTGGGCTGCTTTTCTTTAAGCAGTTGGATTGTTTAATTTTAACCCCAAATGCACACCCCACACTTCTTTTTGTTTCATGGAATCCCTGACTGGTCTGGGTTGGGAGGGACCCCAAGGGTCACAGAGCTCCAACCCCCCTGCTACAGGCAGGGACACCAACCTCCAGGCCTGGAGCTACACAAGGTTGCCCAGGGCCCCATCCAACCTGGCCTTGAACACCCCCAGGGACAGGGCATCCACCACCTTTGGGCAGAGATATGACAAGCTGGCTGGTGTGTGTGTTCCCAGGAGGGGTAGCTGTGGTTCCACGGGCTCCGGACACGCAAAACTGGGCTGGGTTTGGAGGCGTGATGTGCTTCAGGGTGGGTGAAACTGGAGTCACACCTGGCTCTGGGCAGCACTGGGACTTTGGCGTGGTTCTTTGGAGCCAGATTGGTGACAGAAGTGGAGAAAATAATGAAAGGTGTGAAAAAAACCAAGCCTGTGTAGTTATGCAAGAGCTCAAAAATAACTTCGGGGCTGTTTTTACCACCATGGTGATTGCTGAAAATCCACAATTCAGGTCATGCTTAAATTTCTCACTGTATCTTAATGTGTGTAAGTTTAGGTAAACCAACTTTACATTGCACCTTTGGTTTGGGAGCTATTGCTGGATGTTTTTTGAAGGTAGATGCTGGTAGGGCCTGGAAATGATGTAGGGCACTGTTAGGACCATTCCCTTGGCTAGGAAAGCCCTGAACCCCAAGGTTAGCAGGCATGCCAGTGGGCTACCTGGGGAGGTTTCAGGCCAGGAACATCTTTCAGCCTTCACACCTTTGGTGTGGAACCATTCAATGGATTTATTATTGATTTTTAAAAAAAGATAACTGGGTTTTTAAAAAAAAAAACAAACTAGAAAACTGGTTTGTTATCAGAAAGCTCAGGTTTATTTTGCTCTCTTCTTTCTGAAGACCTTATGGATGAGGAACATTTCTCAGCTCTTCAGTTAACTGGGAGGAAAGGAAATAGATGGAGGAGGCGTTGTGGGGGCACCAGGATTCAGGGGGTTGTAGTCTTTGTGTGTTGGGGAGTAGTGGCAGGGACTGGTGGTGAACTTGTGTGAGCACTTGGGAGTGTTTAAGGTCTGGGGCTCAAAGGGGGTGGGATTTAGGTCAGAGTGGTCAGGTTTCTCAACAAAAAATAAAGCAGGAAATTACTGTTTATTCCTGCCTGGCTGGGACTGGCCCTGCTCAGCAGGGAAGAGCAGACCTGTAGGTTCCTGCTTTTCAAGGATGGAAAGGGCTGAGAGGAAGTTTAATGTGAGAAGGCATTTCCATGGGGCCTGTGGAAAGCTGGAAGGCTTGGGGGCTTGGATGGATGGGCCATGCTTTGGGAGGTTGGAAATGCCTGTTTTACTGCCCGCCACTGGACCTAGAGGTTTTATCATAGAATCATAGACTGGTTTGGGTTGGAAGGGACCCCAAGGGTCACAGAGCTCCAACCCCCTGCCACAGGCAGGGCCACCAACCTCAGGCCTGGAGCTACACAAGGTTGCCCAGGGCCCCATCCAACCTGGCCTTGAACACCCCCAGACACGGGGCACCCACCCCCTCTCTGGACAGCCCCTTCCAGCCCCTCACCACTCTCTCTGCAAAGAACTTCTCCCTAATATCCACTTTAAACCTTCCTTCCTTCAGCTTTAATCCATTCCTCAGTGGAGAGGTGAGGTGAGGAACGTACCTGCAGCGTCAAAGCTCGTTTTATAATGACAGATAAAAATCAGGACTTGGATCCTTCTGGGCTGGAGGTAACGAGTAGTAGCTGTGTAATTAATTTTGTCTCGATCATCTATCAGTTAACAGCATTCCCAAACACCTGTGGTCAAGGACTGCTGCACAGCACGCTGCCTCACCAGAGGTCCTCCTCCTCACAGTGACAAGCCTTCAGAGGGAAGGGAAATAATTCTTCATAGCAGGAAGTGTGGGATAATCTTCTCTCACCTTCTTCCCTGCCGTATTTCCATCTCTCAGTCTGGATTTGCTAACAATGTGCTTAAAATGGGATGCAGAATTTCATCTGTGCCCTCTACACATCATAATTTCCTCCCCTGTTTCAGTGAACTTGTGAGTTCCTTTGCGCCCTCAGAACAAATAATTTACTCAGTGGTAGCTTTTGTATTTTGATTTAAAACAGCCAGCTGGACAAGTTATGAGCCAATAAAGGAAAAATAAATAATCCTGCCTTCAAAAGGAGGATCAGTGGGTGAGAGGAGCAAGATAATCCGAGGTACCTGTGCCCCTTTGTGACTTCTGGGCTGCAAATGCCAAGGGAGGGTTTAATTAACTTCCCTGTAAGCATAGTTAACATGTGCATTGAAACTGTCTCAAAGAAGGGAAGTATCCTGAAAAGCCTCCTTTCAGCCAAGAGATTCCTAATTTTAATTGTGGGATTATTTAAATGCGGAAAGAGTCTTTTAGATATTAAAGGCACTGCTAGGTGGCTGTCAGAGCATTACCACAGGGAGCCTTGGAATCCAATTATCTCTGAAGAAACACGTTAAAAACGCTCATTAGCATGTAAAAAAGTGGAAACATATTAGAGCAAAGCTGATGTATTACATGTCTTAATGTCACAATGAATTAGCAATAAAAAAAAAGGTTGCAACAGAAATAAGTTGATGAAATGCCTAGGCAGCATGGAAAAAGAAGGCATTTTATCCCCATTAGCTTAATGCCTGATCGTGACATAGATGTAGTGATAAAACTCTGTCTAACGGCTTCCAGACCCAGGAAAATGTAGGGATCGGGCTTTGTGTGCAGCAAGAGGCGCGGTGCACAGCCTTCCCGAGCTGTGCACCACCAGAGGACGCTGGGTGTGTGCACCACACGTGTGCACACTTGCCACGGGTGCCCGGGCCTGGCGTGTGAGCGCACAGGCACGCCTATGTGTGTTTGGTGTGGGCAGCTGGGACGCCATCCCTCCCATCCAGGTCTGCTGCCCACACCCAGGCCTGGCTCAGACGTGCTCCCGAAGCCAGCCGTGGGATTTAGCTTTGGAAAACCAGAGCTCTGACCGGGTACCAGCTTTTTGTGGTAGAGCTCGGAGGCTGGGCAGGTGTAGCAGCTCGGCTGTGAGCACTCCTCTTTGATTTTCTTCCTCTAAAGCACCATCCCGAGCTCAGAGATGTTGGTCCTGCCACACGCAGGGACCCTGGCTGGGGATGGAGGTGGTGGCAGTTCAGTCCTGCCACCCGTGTGGCTTCTCCTTGCCTTCTCCTGGGGCTGTCAGCAGAGGAGATGGGCTGGGCTGGGTCAAGGCGGCCGGCTCAGTTGTGGTCTCTGCTAGCTTGCTCCACTTGAGAGCTGAGGGATTTTGTGGAGACCTGCGTCACCTCTTGTGGCTGCAGTGGAAGTGAGTCACGGGCTGGGCTCATTTCAGCTGCTCCCCTTGGTGGTGGGGACAATTTGGGTGCCTTTTGTCCGTTAGCTTCCTCGCGGCCCAGCACATCAGCAGGAGGATTTCAGTTCCCTTTGCTAGCTCACTTTTGAAGGAAGCCGTGATTATTAAAGTCTCAGGTTTAATGTCTTCTCTGTTTCGGGGTGAAAAACCTCTTTCTGTTCTCCTGTAAAGCAGCTCTGGCCACCAAGGGGTGACCACAGGAACATGGAGGGCAGGTGGAGAGGAAGCAACAGAGAAACGCTCTGGGGGCGGCTGTGCTGCAACGCTGGGAGCGTCGTCTGGAGCAGAGGGTGGAAGGGGACAGAGAGGACATGTTGGGAAACCTGACCTGGTAGGAACCCCACCAAAGCTAGGCTGGCAGTGTGGTGGATCTGGCTGGGTGAGGTGCTGCTTGGGGAGGAACAAGGTGTTGTGTTGGGCTGGAAGCCAAGGACAGGAGCGGGCGCTCTGGGGGCAAGACGGAGCTTGCCTGGCAGGGATGCTTATCTGGTGTGGTACAGCAGCACTCAGTGAGGCAAACCAAGCAGGGCTGGCAGCTGCTTGCACAAGGCTTGTGGGGTGGCAGAGGGAGGGAAGGCAAGGCAGGCAGCGAGCAGCATGATGCACCTTGTCCTGCGCTGCTCCTGTGCTCTCCTCTCCTTCCCCCCCCCCCCCCCCCCCCCCCAGAGATGTGCAGACAGGGAAGCAACCAGCTTTTTTAGCAGGGGATCATCTCTCCCTAGCCTGGCTTTACAGAGAAGTAAAGCTGTTATGCTCTATCTTCAATATCCTAACCTATTATTTGCATGCAAATTGTCACAGCGACGTGGCTCAAATGGATGCTGAATCTTTACTGGTTCCATGAAAACCAGTGGAGACTGGCTGCTGTAGTAGGAAGGACTTAACAGTTGTCCCTTCGTGGGGCTGTTGGACACAGGACAGATGGTGTGAACCAGGCTCTACCAGTTCTGCCTGTGGCTTCCTTGTTTAAGGGTGACACTTCTGTTTGTTTACACTGGGAGGGCGAGCGCAGAGGAAGGTGTGCTGGGCCCTTCTCAGAAGCTTCTTGCCTGGGTTTGTGCTGAAGTTGAGAGCTGTGCCCTGCTTGAAACAGCCAGCTGTAGTCCATGGGTAGAAGTCACCCAGTCCTGAAACCAGCAAGATGCTGGAAAGGAGCTGGAAAACCAGAGTGTGGGAAAAATGGGATGAAGACATGGGGAATTCAGAGCTGATGTGGCAATGGCTGAACTAATTTTTGTCAGATCCTTCATTTCGTGCAGCTTGCCTGTGTTTAAAGAGTTACTTGGATGTGCTAAAGGGTGCTGACCTCCCTGTGGGAGATTCTTAACTTCTCCTCCTTGTCCCCTCCTTGTGCCTGGAAGACTCTCTGGAAATACTGACTCAGGCCAGGAGAATGGGGACTCCGAACTGGCACTGCTCATGGCTGCAGACATGTGGCAGGTGACCTGCTCTGAAGGATTGCCTTCCTAAATTACTCACCAGGCTCCAAGAAATAAGCAGTACCAGCCCTGAGGTGCTGCTTATGGTCCCTCTCCTCAGTACCAGCTGAGATGCCTGTACACAAGTTCTCAGCCTTGTTGGCCATGCCTGAGAAATGAGATCACAGAATCCCAGCCTGATCTGGGTTGGAAGGGACCCCAAGGGTCACAGAGCTCCAACCCCCTGCCAGGTTTGGGAGGGACCCCAAGGGTCACAGAGCTCCAACCCCCTGCCACAGGCAGGGACACCAACCTCAGACCTGGAGCTACACAAGGTTGCCCAGGGCCCCATCCAACCTGGCCTGGAACACCCCCAGGGACGGGGCACCCACCCCCTCTCTGGGCAGCCCCTTCCAGCCCCTCACCACTCTCTCTGCACAGAACTTCCCCCCAATCTCTCCTCTCCCCCTTCCCTCCTCCAGCTTCACTCCATCCCCCTTGTCCTGCCAGTCTCTGCCCTTGAACAAGCTGATTCCCCTCCTGTGTCTCTGCTCCCTTCAGGGACTGGCAGGCTGCAATGAGGTCCCCCCTCAGCCTTCTCTTCTCCAGGCTGACCCAGCCCAGCTCCCTCAGCCTCTCTCCAGAGGGGAGCTGCTCCAGCCCTCCGAGCATCTCCGTGACCCCTCTCCAACAGCCCCACATCTTTCTTGTGTTGGGCCCCAGCTCTGGACACAGGATCCAGCTGGAGCCTCACAGGGCAGATCAGAGAGGGACAATCCCCTCCCTGTCCTTGTGAGATCCTCGACTTGTTTGGGAGCAAAGTTTGGGCAGACCTAGGGCTGACGGTGCTGGGTTCCTTCCTGTCTCCTTGTAGGAAAGGGACAAATTGCTGGCTGATATGTCAGGAATGCCACCATCACCTGGTGCCTCTGCAGCTGTACCAATTACACTCCACCCTGCTGCTGATGAGGTGTCACAAGGCAGGAGTAATGACTGGTGAGCAAGGGGAGGAGATGGTGGTGAGGGGAGCATGAGAACTGCCAAAGGAATGAAGGTCTGGGGGAAGGCCATGAGCAGCCTGCTCCTGAGGTTTTGAGATGCAAACCCAGTACATCCCCAGATAACATGGACCAGTGAAAGGATCCTGCTGGATCTGGTCCTCTTCTGTTCTGCTGTTTTATCATCCCAGTGGGATCAGGGCACGGCAGCCCAGGCACAACGACCATCTATGTCCCAGATGGCTTGAACGAAGGAACCCTCTCTGAAATTAAGGTCAATGCACCCAAGAGAAGGGAAAAATTGTTCTGGGTTTAGTTGTCATATAAAACACAACATACATGTGGCCCTGGGTGGGCAGTGGAGCCCTTTAGAGGGCTAAAGAAACCTTCCCCTTTGTCTTGATGAACATCTCCAGCTTAATGGCACTTGAGGAAAGGAAACTTCCTTGCTTGCTGGGCTGGAGGAAACAGCTCAGCTTCACAGTTGACTCAGAACCACCCAGGGTGATGCCAGCAAACTCTTGGGCATCAGTAGGTGGGTGTTTGGATGTCAAATGTCCTGGAACAGAGCACACGGTGTTGGCATAACCATAAGTGTTGGGGAAGTGCCAGCCAGGGCTGTGTAAGCATGTAATGAGGTGTTATTTTTGTAATTGAGATTATGTGGGAGAGCACAACCATTGGTAAAGGGCAGCCTGGTGATACAGTGCCTTGTAACGACGAGTGGACCGTATCTGACTTCACAAGGGTGTATTTGGGACCACAGCAAGCAGTGTTCCTTTGCTTATCATCTTCTCTGGTTCATCTTCAGTTGTTTCTATGTTACTATAGGCTATCCTCACTACGGTTTGATTTATAGGTGTTTCCAAAGTCTCATACTACAGATCTAATCTAACTCACAGAGCAGTCTTATTACAACATAATTGGGTGATATATGTAGTTCCAGGCAGGGTAATCTGGCATAGTGTCTTGACAGTGATATCTGTTACTTACTGGGGCAAAAAGAAATGGAAAGAGCTGAAAAAACCTTACATATCTGTCAGGATTTATCCCCTCAATCCAATAAACTGGAATTATTTCAATGCTATAAGGACTTGTTTCATCTCTCTGCAAATACTCAGGGAGCGCTGAGACACGGGGATGTTTTATTTGATGTGCACGTGGAGGCAGGAAAATCCTTTCTAGCAGAGAATATTAAAGACCCAGCAAATGAAGTGCCATAATCCAATAAAAATGGCTTTTGCTGAGCAGCTGTTTACAGATGCCTGGGCTGGTTCTCATAATTTTGTCCTGAGCTGGTTTGGGCTCTTCTTGCTGCATCAGCAAACAGCAGCTGGTGAGCAAGAGCTGCTGGGAGCCCTGGGTGCTAGCACCAAGTCTCATAGAGCTGCTAGGCAAGAGGTGTCCATCCACTGCAGGGCAAGAGGTGTCCATCCATTGCAGGGCATGCAGCTGCAGGAATAGTTGGCACATCCTTCCCTCAACTTGGTCTTTCTATAACTTTTCAGAAAGCTTTATCCAACCGTGTCAGGTTGGGGCTGACACTTAGAGACATAACTGCTGCTGTAGGAAAGCTGTTACATGATGAAAACTTCTAATTACAGAGAATTTTGCCCAGTCTTCAAGTGGATGTTGTGCAACAAGACTCCTATTTCTCAGCACTGCTCCTCTCCTGGTGTTTTCTGCCACTTGTCTCTATTCAGTGTTTGCTCTTTCCTCACCCTCAATGCCATCTATCTTTTCATATCCCCTTAAAAGACCTTTCTCAAGCCATGTCAGAATGATGCCTCTGAGCTACTTTTCTCAATATTCTCCTAACAATTTTAATCTAAAAGACCTCTATAAAGAAAATAGAAAACCCAAAGGCGAAAGCACAACAATTTAAGACAAATTATGAAAGGGGTTATTTGTCTGTGGGAAGTTAAAAAGGTTGAAGATGATGAAATGGGTGTCTCTGAAGAGTATATTGGGAAAGATGGTTTGGGTCATCCCTGCTTCAGGCAAAGGTAAACCCATGTCTGGGATTGGTTTTGCTCAAGGACCTGGCTGTACTTGGTGGGTGATGCAGAAGGATGGAGAAGTTTGATGTGTAGCTCAAGGGGATTTGATTTTGGGTGAGAATAGCCAATGTAATTAATACTTGCAGTGCACTTTTGCCATTATTATTGCAGTTAACATTAGGTAATAAATATAAGAGCCATAATTAGCAGGTGATTTAAATATATCTTTTTATTTAACATGGAGCAATTTTCTCTCTTGAGAAAATGAAGAGACTCACCAGAGGAGGTCTGGTTTGTGCAGGGGAGCTTCCTCACTGTGAACCAACTGATGCCACTCCTATTTCTTGCCTCTCAGCCAGCTCTGGCATCTGGAAAGGCACCTCTCCACGATGGCAGCGGTGCGGGTCTGGAGGCGGAAGGGTGCTCGTGGGGACGGGCAGGCACTGGCACCCTTGGCTGTGCCTTTGGGGGAGCCGGTGTCCACGGGTCCTGGGATGCTCTGGGGTGTGCACAGCTCCACGGTACTCAGGGGTGAGCACAGCTCCACGGTGCTCAGGGGTGTGCATGTCCCCGTGGGGTCTGCAGCGCTCTGGGATGCACACAGCTCTGTACAGATCATGCTCTGGGATGCGCAGGGATCCAGGCACATAGCTGAGCACGGGTTGGGGCAGGGATCGCCACTGATCGCACCCTGAGCACAGCAGGGCTCCTCCGAGCAGGTCTCGAGCACCTCGAGGGTGCAGGGCTCTGTAACTGAGACTGAGTACTGCAAGGGGATGCTTTCCATGCAGGTCCCAGCTGTCTGGAGGATGGAAGGCTCCATGGGTGAGGTGGATTGTTGGAGGGGGGAGGTCTCCGTGCACGTTCCGGCTGTGTCAGTGGGGCAGAGCCCCACTGTTGGGATTGTGGGCTGGAGGGGAAAGGTCTTTACACAGGTCTCTCCTGTCTTGAGGCTGCAGGGATCTGTTGCTGAGGTTGGGCACGTCACGGGGAAGGTTTCCACACAGGTCCCAGCTGTCTCAGGGGTACAAGGCTCCACTGACAAACATGTGGGCTGGGATGGGAAGCTGATCCCTCCCTTGCTTTGAGGGGAGTCACAGGGTATTGCTGCTGCACACACGTGGACACCCACACATGGAGGTGCACAGGAGTCCCAGGCATCTGTGTGCTCAGAGGGGCAGCAGGCATCCCCGGGCACAGGGACAGCAGGAGTGGGGCAGGGGAGTCCAACCTGTGGGCAAGCATCCAAGCAGGTGGCTGCACCCTGACACGGCTCCACTGGGAAAGTCTGCTCAGGACAGGGCTGCAGGTCCTGCACGGGGCAGGTGTCTGGGTCCAGCACGACACAAAGCGATGGGCAAGTGGTGGGCACAGTCTCCCCTGTGCAGGCAGGAGGAGGCAGGCAGGGCAGCTTGCACTGGGATGACATCCTTCTGCGCTGCAGGCAAGCCTGGAAAGGGAAAGAGCAGTTTGGTGCCTACTGACCCAAAGCACTTTGTTTTCTTGGCTGGTGAATCCTTCAGCCAGGAGGTTGCTGTTTGTGCCCCGATTTGGTCATGAAATAAGGCATAGAGAGAAAATCCACTGGGGTTTTTTTTTTCCCTGTCAAATTCTGCAGCTGCTCCTGATGGAGTTTGGTTAGTCTCTTGTCTGAATAAACTTCCAAACTCAGCTTTTCCTATTAAAATCTATTTCCAGCCAGACAATTCCACCCTAACAGTGTTCTATTGCGAAGACAGCAGTGGATTTAATTAACATTTTCTGCAGGTTTATGAACAATGAGTTAGCCCCTCTCCTTTTTTTTCCCCCAGAGGTTTTCTCCTTGTCCTGAAACTCCCTTGCAGTTGAATACCCATCTCTCAGCAGCTGCAAGAGGGGCAGCTATCGCTCTCCTACTTTCTACCATTCACTAAAAGCTGCAACAGGATAGACAGGTAAAAGACAGATGTGGTTGTTCAGGTTTACTGCGAGGATAGAGGCTCTTACCTGGGAGCTTGGCCGCCGCTGTACACGATGCTGCAGTCCCTTCACCCCTTTGACGGTACCTACGTGCACAGCAGTGCTGTGTAGGTGAGGGAGGTGATGTTTTAACCCTCAAAATCCAGTGCTGAGGATACAGGAAGGGTTTTGCAGAGCATCCATGGGAATTACACCAAAGTAAACATGAAGGAAGAATATCATTACTCTTTCAAGCCCTTCTCACCAAGGAGGTGTGAGAGCCAGTGAACAGCTTCCCTCCTGCAGCTGGTAGCAGTAATCTCTTTCAGTAAGGAGGAGAGAATTCCCACCAGTACAATCCCAAAGATACTCACCCTGCTCAGTATCAGCAAATGAAGACAGCGAACAGGCACCTCAACTTTAACCAGGGACCTGCCTTGTGTATATTCAAGAGCCTGGCCTGGGGAGATGGGGTGCCCCAGGCACACAGAGGAGCTACCCTTTGCTAACTCGGCCCCGCTCCGCCTCTGCCCTGCGATGGATTATTTGGCTAATTATTTTTAATGGAAACCCTCTGTTTCCGTGGCTTGTAGCGTAACCTCCCGTGAGCACAGATGGCCTGAGAATTCACGTGTCCTTTCAGCAGGGCTGACGTCAGGGAAGAATTTGGGAAATGAATGGCCTCCCCGCTCGCTCTCAAAGAGTCAGCCAGTCATGGGTCAGTTTTTCTGCGCTGGTAAAACATCCTCCAGCCCAACACATCATGTGGGGCCATTAGAGGCAGGATGGGATGTGGGATGCAGGGGATTCTTTTATTTTTAGCCATGTCTGACCTCTTTCTGTCACCACCACTGTCCTGTTGGGATGTGGTGCTGCTGGTGTCTTGACGTGGAGCTGGAAACTCTTATATCATCGCTCGTCTCGTGATGTTTTCCATCTTCTCCTACAGCTCTGACTCAAATAACATGGTGCTACTCCACCGCCGTGATGTTGCCTTTACCCTTGAAGAGCAGATGGGTGGCAGGAGGAGTGCCCACCACCCTTTTTCCCTTCAGGAAAGCCCGCTGGTTGACCAAAGCCAGCTGAATTGTACTGAGATTTGACTCAAATCACCGTGCTCAGCAGTAAACTGGCAGCCCAAGCGCCCGTGCATCCCAAATGTGTTTATTTTGACTTAACCAAAAGCCACTACACTGGACCCCACAGTGCTCAACAACCTGGAGAGGTGTGTTTAAAGGGAGAATAATGTGCAGGCACCAGAAAGCTCCTGTGTCTCTGGATGATGTATGCTCTCATCTCTGCGTGCAAGTAATACTGGTTCCATGTCTATGTCAGCAAGTGACTTAAGGCTAGAATGGAGTGAGCAGCGAAGGAAACGTCAGTGTCTTTGATCTCACAGGCAGTTCACTTGTTGGTTCTCCTTTTTCTTGTAGAACAAGTGATTTTCAGACAAGAGCATCATCACTTGGCTGTAACTGTGGCAGGCAGAAAGCGGTGACTCCATCCTGTGTCTGTTATGCCCAGTTTGCTCCCTCTCATCAATGGAGAAACCTCAGTGTCTGTTTAGCCAAATACATGGTAGAAATGCGCAGAGCAGACTGAAAAGGCCCACGGACATGGTGGTCAGAGCACCAAACACAGATGGTCCATCACCCTGGAGCATCACTGCATAGGGATGGACTGTTCCAGGAGAAGGCTTGGAAGGAACCTGAATGACACTGAAGATCTTAACACAGTGTGAGGCCATCCCTGGCTGCCTAACTGCCAAAATCATAAGAAATCTTGGCTATGCTGGCATACTGCACTTGGTTGAGGAGCAGAGATGGTGTGAAGCTGCCCAGAAAACCCACGTGCACCCATGGGCTGCACCTTCCATGGTACCCCAGCAGTTACTGGGGGGTGAGGGCTCCCTTCCACCTGGCACATGCGAGATACATCTGGATGCTGTGCCTAATTTGGGGCCCACGTTGCAAGACAGTCTCCAACAAACTGCAGTGAGTTCAGTGGAGGCCACCAAGATGGTCCAGTGGCCTCAGGAGGATGAAGAACCTGCTCATCCTGGCGAGGAAAAGACTTAGGGGAGACCCTGGGGCCCCTTTCAGCTGTCTAAAGAGCATTATCAGAGAGGCTCTTCTTGGAGGTCTGCAGAGACAACGTAAGAGGTAAGAACTGCAAGTTCCAACAGGGAAATTCTGACCAGATTACCAGGGGTGAAATTCCCAGTAGGAGGGACACTGTGTGCTGGTAAGAGCAAGAAAACCTCTGCAGCAGAGTAGAACAAAGCTGCTTACAGAGTTCTGTCCCATCTGTAATCCGGTCTGTGTGGCTGTCTCAGGGGAAGGTGCAAGAAAACGTACAAAATGAACTTTTATCCAAACCAGTTTAATCTCAAGTCGGATTGTTTCCAGGCTGTATCATCAGTTCCTTGTTTCCTATCCCCCCTAGCAAGTACGTGGATCAGGAATTCCAGCTTGCAGGCAGCAGTCATAGTGTCGTATGTCCCACCTCAGTGTCTAGGTTTCATTAAAAATTATAATGTAAGCCAGTAATTGAAGGATTGGAGGTGGAGCAGGTCTGGATTATTAAACATTTTCTTTCCATACCCCTGAGGTGTCTCACTTCCGGGGACACCGACCCTGAAATCATATAAAAGGATTCATATTGTAGTGTTTCTCAAACCATTTTGGTTTCATTTGCTAGTTGCTGGTGGTGAACTGGGTAAGTCTCTCTCTTGGCTTAGTGGGAAATAATGGAGTGGCTGGGTAGTAAGTTCTTAAACATGAGCTGCAGAAGCAAGTCAGAAGACTTGTGAGTGCTTCTGCTTAGGGAGATTTGTGTGTGGTGCTTACCATGCAGCTGAGCTAAGGGTAAATATTCATTCCACCTTCTACCAGTCTTTATTTGCTGGGTGTTTTGCAATTGCTGTGCTTTCTCCATCGAGATGCGTCGCAGGGTAGTTGAGAGCGGACTAACCTCTCTCTCTTCTCCCCAACAACATTGTGCTGCCCTGTTTTAACCAGGAAATTATTGGGTTTGGGGAGAGATCAAAAGGCAAGGCTGGGACTTCAAAGGCAAAAAAGTAGGAGGGAAGATAAGAAGTGGAGACTTGCAGGCTGCAAGGGTAAGCAATGCCTGGAAGGAAGTCTGTGTGAGAAGAGCTTAGGAGGACTTCTGTGGGAGAGGTGGGAAAGCAGCCGTGCTCTGAGCCACGGATCTTTTCCCTGTGGAAGTTTTCTGGCACGAAGCCTCCGCTCGTGTCCTCCAGCTGAAGACCTGCACGTGGGCAGGGCGCTGTCACAAGCTTAGTGGCCTCCTTTTGTGGGTGGAAATAGGGAAGTAGTGTCAAAGAGTTAATTCCAAGCCAAGGGGAGCTGTGGATGGGTGGGAGCTGTCCTGGCTTCAAATCCTGTAGTATCACCTAGCCGAGTCCAAATAACACCCCTTTTCTTTCCTGTTTTGAGCAGCTGTTTGATGTGGATGAGCTACAAACTCATCTAAAATGCTTTAATCTGGGGTCAGTGCCCTGTTATGGATTTTTCAGACTGTCTGCCCAGTATATTGTTCAGTATTCTGCTGGAAAAGGGTCTTTTAGCTCAGTGTATCAAACACCCTCATGAAAGCTTATTCCTTTCCTCCTTCCAGACGTTATCCCTCCCTCAAAGATGTGTCACCAAAATGGTTGCCAACTGAGACAGCTCCGTCTTCCACCTCCCACCATCTTGGTGAGGAATTTCCCTGTGAAAGACCGTGTGGATCGCTGTGGCCGTGCCTGCAACGTCCAGTGCTTGCCTCCCTGCGTGGATCCCTGCTGCTATGCTGGGATTCCTCAGGGCACCACCACCTACGTGAACCTGGGGATGACACAGGCGGGCAGGTGCGTGGATCCGTGCTGCCTCGGAGTGGCCACGTGTGTGGCTCCGTGCTGTGAGGAGGTGACACAGTGCAGGAGCAGGCGGGCACCCCCGTGCTGCTGCAAAGTGACTGAGTGCACCACCAGATGTGAGGGGTCGTGTGGAGAGGAAGTGACCAAGTGCACCACCACGTGTGTGGATCCCTGTTGTAAGGAAGTAACCAAGTGCACCACCACGTGTGTGGATCCCTGTTGTAAGGAAGTTACCAAGTGCACCACCACGTGTGTGGATCCCTGTTGTAAGGAAGTGACCAAGTGCACCACCACGTGTGTGGATCCCTGTTGCAAGGAAGTAACCAAGTGCACCACCACATGCGTGGATCCCTGTTGCAAGGAAGTGACCAAGTGCACCACCACGTGTGTGGATCCCTGTTGTAAGGAAGTGACCAAGTGCACCACCACGTGTGTGGATCCCTGTTGTAAGGAAGTAACCAAGTGCACCACCACGTGTGTGGATCCCTGTTGTAAGGAAGTAACCAAGTGCACCACCACATGCGTGGATCCCTGTTGCAAGGAAGTGACCAAGTGCACCACCACGTGTGTGGATCCCTGTTGTAAAGAAGTGACCCAGTGCACCACCACATGCGTGGATCCCTGTTGCAAGGAAGTGACCAAGTGCACCACCACGTGTGTGGATCCCTGTTGTAAAGAAGTGACCCAGTGCACCACCAGATGTGTGGATCCCTGTTGTAAAGAAGTGACCAAGTGCACCACCAGATGTGTGGATCCCTGCTGTGGACCTGTGACTAGATGTGTCACTACATGCATGGAACCATGCTGCAGCAAAGTGACCAAGTGCACCACCACGTGTGTTGATCCGTGTTGTGGGGAAGTGACCAAGTGCTCCAGGAGGTGCGTAGATCCCTGTTGTGGGGGTGTCACCACTAAATGTGTGGATCCCTGCTGTGGAGCTGTGACCAGGTGCACCACCAGATGTGTTGATCCATGCTGTAGGGAAGTGACCAAGTGCTCCACGAGGTGCATAGATCCATGCTGTGGGGGTGTCACCAGGTGCACCACTAAGTGTTTGGATCCATGTTGTGGCAGAGTGACCAAGTGCACCACCAGATGTGTGGATCCCTGCTATGGTAGAGTGACCAAGCGCATCACCAGGTGTGTGGATCCCTGCTGTGGTAGAGTGACCAAGTGCACCACCAGATGTGTGGATCCCTGCTGTGACCAGGTGACCAAGTGCACCACCACGTGTGTGGATCCCTGCTGTGACCAGGTGACCAAGTGCACCACCACGTGTGTGGATCCCTGCTGTGACCAGGTGACCAAGTGCACCACCAGATGTGTGGATCCCTGCTGTGACCAGATCACCAAGTGCACCACCACGTGTGTGGATCCCTGCTGTGACCAGATCACCAAGTGCACAACCACGTGTGTGGATCCCTGCTGTGGCCAGATCACCAAGTGCACCACCACGTGTGTGGATCCCTGCTGTGACCAGATCACCAAGTGCACAACCACGTGTGTGGATCCCTGCTGTGGCCAGATCACCAAGTGCACCACCACGTGTGTGGATCCCTGCTGTGACCAAGTGACCAAGTGCACCACCAGATGTGTGGATCCCTGCTGTGACCAGGTCACCAAGTGCACAACCAGATGCGTGGATCCCTGCTGTAGTGAAGTAACTAAGTGCATCAGCAGATGTGTGGATCCCTGCTATGGTAGAGTGACCAAGCGCATCACCAGGTGTGTGGATCCATGTTGTGGAGGAGTGACCAAGTGTGCTACCAGGTATATGGATCCCTGCTGTGGTAGAGTGACCAAGTGCACCACCAGATGTGTGGATCCCTGCTGTGACCAAGTGACCAAGTGCATCAGCAGATGTGTGGATCCCTGCTGCGGTCGAGTAACCAAGTGCACCACCAGGTGTGTGGATCCCTGCTGTAGAGAGGTCACCAAGTGCACCACCAGATGTGTGGATCCCTGCAGTGGATGTGTGAGTGAATGCATCACTCCATGTGTGGATCCCTGCTGTGACCAAGTGACCAAGTGCACCACCAGATGTGTGGATCCCTGCTGTGACCAAGTGACCAAGTGCACCACCAGATGTGTGGATCCCTGCTGTGACCAGATCACCAAGTGCACCACCAGATGTGTGGATCCCTGCTGTGACCAGATCACCAAGTGCACCACCACGTGTGTGGATCCCTGCTGTGACCAGATCACCAAGTGCACTACCACGTGTGTGGATCCCTGCTGTGGCCAGATCACCAAGTGCACTACCACGTGTGTGGATCCCTGCTGTGACCAGATCACCAAGTGCACTACCACGTGTGTGGATCCCTGCTGTGACCAGATCACCAAGTGCACTACCACGTGTGTGGATCCCTGCTGTGACCAAGTGACCAAGTGCACCACCAGATGTGTGGATCCCTGCTGTGACCAAGTGACCAAGTGCACCACCAGATGTGTGGATCCCTGCTGTGACCAGGTCACCAAGTGCATTAGTAGATGTGTGGATCCCTGCTGTAACCAGGTCACCAAGTGCACCACCAGATGTGTGGATCCCTGCTGTGACCAGGTCACCAAGTGCACCACCAGATGCGTGGATCCCTGCTGCGGGGGTGTTCAGGCTGTCACGAAGTGCGTGAGCTCTTGTCCCACCACCTGTGTGACACAATCCACCCCGCCGTGCACAGGCGTGTGCCCCTCGCCCTGCAGCCGCCTCTACTCCATCCCCTGTGCTGATGTCTGCTGTCGTAAGTGCATGGCTCCTTGAGGGGCTGCACCTGAGGGCTCCTGAGGTGGGGGTCACAAGGGGACACCCCACTCTGCAGTGCCCTGTGGAGTTCCCAAAGGCTGAGGAGTGGAAATGGTTTGCAGATCCATGAACCTGCCAACGTCTTCCTTGCATCTTTGCTTTCCTGGCGCCCTTCCTGCCCTAGGAAGAGTAACATCCTGAAATGATTCTCCTTATGTCCCACACGATTCCTGCTGCATTCACCTCAAGAGCAGTGCCTTTCCTTGTAACATGGTAACTAACTGAGTTTGTGCCTCCAGGAATATCTCCTGGGAGAGATTCTGTAATTCTTCTCATGTGGATGGAGGGATTCCCACGTTTGTTCTTTCTCACCATCTTCTCCTTTTCTTGTATGAAGCAATAAAAAAAAACAAAGAAAAAAAAAACCCCTTGGTATCAGCTCTCTGTGAGTGTTTCCTTCACTCCTGTGTTCCCCCAGACTCACCTTTCCTCCTTTGAATTTCTTCCCAACAAAAGTCTGATCTCTGTAGTGTTTCTAGAATGCATGGGAAGGTCTAAGGCAATGGCTGGAGACCTGAGGCTTATCTGGGATATCCCAGCCCACTGTTGGGAAAGGGGGATGCTGCACTTCATGGAGAAGCACGTGGTTTTGAAAAGACTTTGAAAGCCCAACTCTTTGTGGAAGTGCTGCTCTGAAGCTGGAGGAGCTCAGGGCCAGTGGTGTCTGCATCCCCCAGGCAGGAATGAAATGTTCTCTTCTAAGCAATGGGTAAATAAGCCACTAACAAGGGGAGGATGAGCAGGTCTGGGAGATTGTGCCTCGTGACTGTCACCTGGGTGTGAGAGGTCCTATCACAGCCTTTTGCAATCATCTCTTAGTAGTAACCTCATCAGTTAGTGGGATCAACACGATGTACTCGCCATGGCGTTGTGCGGACGCATGATTAGTGTTAGCAAGGTGTCTTGACAATGCTGGTCACTCTCCATGAGTACATGCTGACAGGATCCCAGTGCTTCCTCCTCAGCGCTGAATTTGTCTGCAAATTGCTCTCCCAGGAATAAGCAGCATCCTCAGGGACTCAAGGTCACCCTGACACGTGTGCCAAGGGCAGTGCTCTGCAGGTTTCCAGGGCAGAGATGGTGCAGAGCAGGGGTCAGGCTTAGCAGCAGCTGCTGAAGGGAGGAGAGATGGGGAGGCAGATTGCAGGGGAAGCCAGCCCAGCTGCTGAAACAGCAGACGTGGGTGCAGCTCTGTCTGTGAGCACCCACTGGCTCCTTCTTTAAAGATGCCCCAGGGCACGTGGCTGGTGACTAACCTGCAATTATCAGTGTCTACTGAGGAGCCTGACCAACAGTGGGAAGTGATAAATCCTACCCCATGGATGTGGTGTTGCGTGCAGGTTGGGGACATCCAGCCTTACACCCATTGTTCCACCCTCACAGGTTTCCTGCTTCCCTCCTCCTCCCTTGGGGTTGTGGCAGACCCTGTCTCTCCCCACTGGCAGTGGGTGTCTGGACTTTGGCAAGTGCTCTAGGCATTACCTAAGCACAAATGCTAGACAATAGCACCACCAAACCAATTGAGGCTTCCTAATCACCTCTCTCTGGAGGTCTGATGTGACTCCAAATCTCCTGTAAAACTCATTGAAAGGTTCTCTGCAAACCATGATTTCCTTTGCTCCTGCTCCCAAATCAAATGTTACAATCCTCCAGGAAATAGGGAACTGTACATAGAAAAAATATCAGTCAGATAACATTTCCCCTTCAACTATTTCTCTGTAGCATCCTTCTGATGGCATGATGCTTACATTGTGTTTAATCCTTCATCTGAACAGAGATTCAGATTTTATTAAGGCTGAGGCCATTGGCAGAGAGGAGATGCTTTATTTCTAGGTGAGCATCACAATCTTGTACTGTAGGAAGAGACACAGATGTCCTTCCTCTCTGAACACCTGAAGGTTTGTACTATATCTATGAAGCAGTTTAGGAGAAAATTGCTATTCAGTGTAAGTAAATGGAATAGACCTGCACTTGCTCTGTCAGGCAATGTATTTTGAGCTCTAAGAAGTATTCCTCAGTGATCAGGGGACAGCTTCATTCATCAATGTGAGAAAATCTAAGGAAAACTGGATTCCTGATCAAAAATACTGCAAAATCAAAGCAAATATGCACAAGTCAGAAGACAAAAGATGAACCAGATGAGGGTTTTTTTCCATCACCACAGTTAGTTCCTCTGTTTAAGATTTAATTGCACTCAGATGCACTCTGCTCATTCTTCACCAAGCACTCACCTTCCTGAGTAAACAGGAAAAGAGGTGGATAGTGCCATATTTGGGTTCCTCTCAGCCCCAGAAGTAATGATCTAATTACTTGATCAAATATTCCTTAGGGCATGGACTAGACAAGCCACTTGTTTTCATGTGAGGCTAATTGCATTCAGTGCTCAGCCTTCTGGCATCTCAGCTATGCGATGATTTCCGAAGCCAGAGCCCGATAGACCAGCAACCTTGGAGACCAGCCCTGTCTGGAAAGCTGCTCTGGGTTCCAGATCCACACCCTGGCACCTTCCCCAGGTAGGGAATGATGGGAGGGGAAAGTCAGGTGTAATGAAGCCCCAGACTTTGAGTTTTAATGGGCTGGGGATGCTTTGCTGTGCTGAGGATATAGTGAGAAGCTGTGATTTATATGAAAATGCTTCGCTCACCAAAATGTGGGTAGTGTGTTGTGTGGGATGGTGCACATAAGGAAAATGAAATCCCTGATGCTGACCAGTTCTTCCTCTTCAACCAGAGGAAGAAAGCTTTTAGGTAAACCAAGGGATGCAAAGAAATCTAGAGGTGTCATATTTTAAAGCAAAGTGTTTAGGAAATAGGGGATTTTTTTTCCTAGCAAAAGTTCAGCTGAACAGCCTAAACTCATAGAATCATAGACTGGGCTAGGTTGGAAGGGACCCCAAGGATCACAGGGCTCCAACCCCCCTGCCACAGGCAGGGACACCAACCTCAGGCCTGGAGCTACACAAGGTTGCCCAGGGCCCCATCCAACCTGGCCTTGAACACCCCCAGACACGGGGCACCCACCCCCTCTCTGGGCAGATAACACATATCCATCAAAAATCATGGCATTTGCACATCCTGAAGTTTCATATTTCCATTAACAATTGTATCTCCAGGACTGTGTGTTGTTTCATGTCTGTAGGTGAATTTTTTAAGGGCTGTAGGAAACCAGCTCCAATCTTGATGTGCCTTCACCTTTGGTAGATCTCTGTGGTGAAATACAAAGTCTCTCTCAGATTATTAGGAGCCAAAAGTACTAACCAAGTTGGTTTTGCCTAGTTTTTTTTCCCAGAAATATCCTCCTGAGCACCAGTACACAGGTTTGTGCTCTGTCTTGCTCTTCTCAACAAGGTGTTACCCACCCCACCAGCCTCTGGCTCCTTAGCAGACCATAATGTGTTCTTTAATTACACAGATACCAGAAGTGTCAGATTTGGAAAAATCACCTCTTTGCCAAAGGAAGAGGGCCACCAAAGGATGTTGCTGTGGGGTCCTGACTCACTGAAGTTAATGTGACTAGTCAAATGACCAAATTGCTCATAAATATAATAGAGATCCACAAATCAGTGTCAATTAAGAATAATAGTCCAGCCCTCTGACGTTCCCACATATTATGAATGCAGATCAATTTATATCTCTTAAAATGTCTCTTTCTCTTAGAAGTTATTACAATTTCTGGCTAATAAAACATAACAATAGGGTAGACAATAACCCAGTGCAGAGAAGGAGGCATAAAACCGGTCCTCAGCTTTGGTTGTAGAGGTGAGCCTGGAGCCCTAGGAAAGCACGAAGAACTGTACAAACCAGGCTATGAGAAACTCTTGTCTGAGACAAGCAGACACTGTACAGGTCCTTATTTCGTCTTCTTGTCATCTACAGAAGCCGCCAGTGCAGCAGTAGGAGTCTCCAAGGGAGAAACCACACACGATGCGCTGAGTCTCTCCAGCAAAGGAGTGGAGAAGCTGAATAAACCATCAGGTGCTGCTGAGGCAGATGCCAAGAGCAGTGCAAATCCGTCAGCTCACAGGCACTTCGGACAAGAATTCCAGTTTCTCCATGTAAATACTGGAAAGGAACCAGTGCTGATGCCTGCAGCTCTCCTGGTTTCCAGTGTAAACAGGATGCGCTGCTCATGCTGAACCCATTGGGTGGTTTTGGGGTGGTTTTTTGGCCTTTTTTTGGTTTTTTTTTTTCCCCTCCCCAATTACCATTTGTATAAGTGATCTCATTACGGGACTTGGTCACCTGCACGTGGTCTGATGATCACATTCCACCTCTGTGATTGGAATATCTCTAAGAAATGAAGATTCTCTGTGCTGGAGCACTAAGTGAGTATCACGATCAGCAAAAGGTGCAATGTGCTAATATGGGGCCTAAATCCCTGGGCCTAAATCCCTGGGCCTAAATCCCACTTAAACTGAAGCCCTGACAGTGAGAAATGCCTTTGAATTAGTGCCCCTTTACTCTGCCCTGAATGGCTTGAAGAGGTCCTCAAGGTAGCTGGCATTGTGTCCCCATTGGCACTGCCAAGCATGGATGATGTAAAGAGGGTGGAGGGGAATGCATTGGGGGTATTTAATGGTTAAAAAGGCATTAGAAAAACAGAAGCACTGATGGCATGCTGTAGGATTAGCTGTTTCTTACCATGAGAATTAGGACATGGTATTTCTCACAGTAAATCAGATCAATTGCCCATCTTCCCTAATAATAGCCATCCATTGTCATTGCATTGGAAAGAAAACTAAGCTGTCATTCCCACATTTATGGAATAAGGGGGATGAAAATATCCAAGCATATTAAATCTTTGAAAAGCAATTAATCCAGCACCTGTTTTGCCTTTAATTGCTCTGCCATTCTGGTTGGGAACCACATGACTTGGGCGTTAGGTGGAAGCACAGTTTGCTCAGCATCACGTTGGGTTTTTTTTCCTGGAAGACAGTTTCCACCAAAAAAATTAGGATGTAAACAAATATGTAAAGCATGTCTAGGTGGAGCCTGCTCAGGTAGTTAGTGGTCAGGTGTCCATACCCCTGGGCTCCCTTGTTTCCGGAGGTGACGCCATGCAAGCCATATAAAAAGGTTTGCATTTTGATGCTCACGCCAGTTCGTTTGACTTCTCCCTCTCTCACTTGCATTGGTGAGCTGGTAAGTCTCTCTCAGATTTATCAGGGAATAATGTGATGGCTGCTTTGCTTGGTTGTTCTGGTCAAGAGAGTCTATTCCTGATGGTAGGAGAGCTTGCGTCTGGTGTTTCTGGTGTTCCAGGATTTGTCCTGGGATGGGGGAGAGGAGGTTTGGCTCTTATCTAGAGTTTTGCTCCTCTTTAAGTAGCTTGCAAATGTCCTACCACCTCTTCAGAACCTGTGACTGTCTCTCATCTTCCTTCATAGTCTGTCTTCATTAAGTTTTTCCATACCTCATTAAGGCTGGAAATTAAATAAATTAGTGGATGCTGCAGAGTAAGTCTTGGGACTTCAAAGGAGATGGGTGGGAAGAAGCATTATCTGGAAGAAGGAAGCTGCAGCATACCTGAGGGTGAAGCTGCAGGAGATACCTGGGAGAAGTCAAGATGAGGAAATTGGAATCTCTGGGCCAACCCCCCTCTTATGAATGGATGAGCCTGTTCATTTTGATACAGCTCCAATCTATGATGTACCACGACAGACAGCTGGAGGATTTGGGATAACGTCTAAACTTGTGGTCTTTGGGCTTTATCCTCAGGCATTATCAGTTCATTGTCTACACTGGAAAAGCGATAAGAAAAAAGATGGGTCCTGCAATTTAAATCAGCCTGCTGATTTCATTAAGAAAATAAGGACATTACCTATTTTTATGTTATGGCTTCTACAAAGTTTGGGCAGTTCTATAAAATCTGGGGTTTGTGCCTGTGGGCTTCCTAGCAGTGATGTTTGCAGGTTCCCAAGAAAGGAAGGAATAACCCGTTGGTGTTAGTTGTGCCTGAATGAATCTAGAACTCATTCACATGTGCGATCTGTTCTACAGTTCTCAGCCTGAATGGTGTAGAGGTTTCAAGAGCTCAGGCTGCAAACTGTGACGCAGGAAGGAAGGCCAAGAGAGCGCCTTGTTTTTTCCATCTCTCTCCTTATCTTTGCAGCGTTCCCAGCACCTGGGCAGGATGTCTTACTACGAGCAGTGCAAGCAGCCCTGCCTGCCTCCCCCCATCTGCGTGCAGAAGTGTGGCAAGTGCGTGGAGCCCTGCAAGACGGTGTGTGTGGAGCCCTGCGCCAGCGTCTGCGTGAAGCCCTGCGCCGCGCCCTGCGTGGAGGTCTGCGCCACCCCCTGCGCCACCCAGTGCACCACCTCCTGCAGCACCCAGTGCGTGGAGCCCTGTGCCACCCAGTGCACCACCACCTGCAGCACCCAGTGCGTGGAGCCCTGTGCCACCCAGTGCGTGGAGGTTTGCCCCCCTAAGTGCATCGACGTCTGCGTAAAGCCCTGTGACACCCAGTGCCCCACCCCCTGCGTGGAGCCCTGCGTCACCCAGTGCTGCACCAAGTGTGTGGAGCCCTGCCCAGCCCCCTGCGTGGAGGTGTGTGCCACCAAGTGTGTGGATTCCTGTGAGACCGTGTGCCTGGAGCCCTGCAGCACCCCCTGCTCCCACCCATGCTGATCAGCCTTCAGTGCCTCAGCCTTGTGTGCAGCCCCAGTGATGCTGTGGCGCATCCATAGGCTCCTGAGCATCCACGGAATGAAAACCAAGTTACAGACCCACCTGCAACGTACCAAGACCTCTCCCCACCTGGTTACCCTGGGCTCTCTTGGAAAATGCTTCTCTGAGTCTTTCCAGCCTGTGTCTTCCTACGACAGTTCCACTACAGCGCTCTCAGCAGCTTTATCTTGGTAACAGCTGGGCATCTTGGGAGGTTATTTAGTGATGGTTGTGCTGCAAGCAGCTGATGTTGGAATCTATGTCCCCCTTCTGCTCTTTAATTCTCATCTTGTCTTCTAGCACGTGCTCTCTTGTCTTTTAATGTCTATGTGAAGCAATAAAAATTGACCATCGATGGCACCATGGGTCTTGTGTCTTTCTTTCAACACCCTGTTTCCATGTCTTTGGACCCAAGAACATCTTCCTTGAGTCTGCCTTCTGAAAGGTGTTATGGGAGTGCAATGCAGTGCTGTAAACAGAGAGGCTGTGCATTGTAATGTGGACTCATGTTTTCTAATACCATAAATACCCCCATTGTCCAGTCAATAGTATTCTGACAGATATTTTTTAAAAAAGCATTTTTTTCCTACTGAAAAATAACGATAGAAATTTAATATTCACTTTTATTCATGATAGAATGCTGATCTTTCTATCTCTGGGTTCTGGAGGCAAATCTTAGGGACTGTTAAAAAGTAAATTTAAAGTGGAAGAAAGCCCCAAATCCAAGAAAGGAGGAATGGAGATGTTCTTGCTGAGATTTTAATTATTTCTTAAAAACATCCCAATGCAGATGAAAATGGTATTTAGGATTAATTCTTCCCATGATCCTCACTTAACTAAACATAGAAAACAGGGGACTTGGCTTCAGGAGATGAATCCTTTTGTGGTTCAGAAACAGGTCTGAGCCCTGCAAGGCTGCAGTTTCGTTCCCAGTTTTTTTGCCCCATCCCTGGGGGTGTCCAAGGCCAGGTTGGATGGGGCCCTGGGCAACCTTGTGTAGCTCCAGGCCTGGAGGTTGGTGTCCCTGCCTGTGGCAGGGGGGTTGGAGCTCTGTGACCCTTGGGGTCCCTCTCAAACCCAGCCCAGTCTGGGATTCTATGATTCCCAGGTTTTCTGCACACCCTTTGTGTGACTTTGGGCAGGTCTCCCTCTTGTTATCTCTCCATTCCCCATCTGCAACCAGGAGAGCTGCCATTCCTGACTGGTAGAGCAGTTGGCCTTTCAGGTTCATTAACTCCTGGCAGGTACAATAGTATTTTAATTCACTTATGAATGAGTCTTCCTTATTTGGAGCCATAATTTTTTGAGACTGGAGGAGGCCCTTTGTCTGGAGGGACGTTATTCCCATTCAAACACTGAGTTTCAGAGACAATGCTCCCATTGTCTTCCATCCTGTGGCTGTGACTTGCTTGTCTCCATCCGTCACAGCCACACGATTCCCCTGTCTGGGATGTAGAGAATTGCTACCCACCTACCATATCATTATGGGAAGGGTGGGGAGCATCTAATCTAGAAAAGAAAAGAGTTATATTTAGGTGTGTGTAAACACTGTTACCAAATCTGCCTTTAATGAAGCCTTGTGTGCAGGTGTAGAGTGTCTGATGGTAGATTCCTTTCTGTGTTACTTCTGTCAACGCCAAAAGGTGACACCATCCAACAGGAATAACGACAGGCAGAGCACATGTCTTGGTGAGGCAAACACATTCGACGTGTGAATGCACCTTTTGGTTTGGATAGGCAAAGTGAGCAGCTCCCCTCTGGAGAGAGGCTGAGGGAGCTGGGCTGGGTCAGCCTGGAGAAGAGAAGGCTGTGGGGGGACCTCACTGCAGCCTGCCAGTCCCTGAGGGAGCAGAGGAACAGGAGGGGAATCAGCTTGTTCAAGGGCAGAGACTGGCAGGACAAGGGGGCTGGAGTGAAGCTGGAGGAGGGAAGGGGGAGAGGAGAGATTGGGGAGAAGTTCTGTGCAGAGAGAGTGGTGAGGGGCTGGAAGGGGCTGCCCAGAGAGGGGGTGGGTGCCCCGTGTCTGGGGGTGTTCCAGGCCAGGTTGGATGGGGCCCTGGGCAACCTTGTGTAGCTCCAGGCCTGAGGTTGGTGTCCCTGCCTGTGGCAGGGGGTTGGAGCTCTGTGACCCTTGGGGCCCCTTCCAACACAGCCTAGTCTGGGATTCTATGATTGCTAAGATTCTCCTGTATCAAATTAGTGACATTTGGTCCATGTCAACCACAGGTAAATCTGGCAAGACTGGGGGGATGTTCAGGTATGGGACAATGCTGTTTCCATTAGCACCTTCTGTTCTACACCCAGTAGAAGCCACGTCCATCACCTCTCCAAGGATCACACGTCTGTCATGGTGACTGGGCTGTAATTCACAGGGCTGAATATGACCCCACAGGGCATAGGGTTGAGGAGTACTCAAGGGAGGCTTGAACTACCTTTTCCATTAGAGCTAAAGATAGCATTTCAGTTGAGACATTTCACCTGTTCCAGGGGATTGACATTTTTCTGAAACATGGATCCATCCCCAGTCCACCAGAACTTCAGCAAGCTGAACCCAGTGTCTCTAAAACAGGAGTTTTAGGTGCTACAGTGGAAATCCACATGGAAGTGCAAGGAAAAAAAATCAGAGGAAACCTTTCTGACTTCTTGAAAATATAAAGTATTTCATCCCCCTTTTAGGGAAGGAAAATAGAGGGGCAGAAGCCAAACCCAAAACCACAGGCAGCCAATCACTGACCCACGACCCTTCCAAGGATGTGGGACCAGACCTCCCACCCCACTCAGATTTGTGTCAGCTGGAGATCTCAGTCAAAACTACCAGGAAACTTCTTGATATGAACATGTTCTCAGTGTGGAGTGGATCAGAGCCATCTCTCAAATCTGACTCTAGTTGTGGGCTCTTTGCCCAGGGTCAGGACAAGATGAATTATTAATAAATTAGGCAGTTATTAAGAGATGGGGTGTGCCCTGCATTAGAAACAACAAATCCCCCACACCTGAAAGAGGAGGTATCTCTCACAGACCTTGACTGAGGTCCAGGTGTATGGAGGTGTCAGTGGAGCAGGTTCTGGTTGTGAAAGATTCTGGTCATCAAGTTAATCTGTTGTCATCAGCTCCTGGGGGCTGACTTCTGGAAGCATATAAAAGCCTCTCGTGGGGAAGGCTTGTTATCCTCAGTGGCTTCTTCTTCCTACCTTCCAAAGGCAGGAGAGACCAGGTGAGTGGCTCTGGGCATGTTTAGCTCTATGGGTGGGGGTTCCTGGTGCCCTGCTCCAGTAATATTTTTTATTTCCTTTATTTATTTTGTTTTTCTAGTACCAGTTTTACCTTATTTCCTTGGCAGCTTGGCTACAGGTGGAAGCTCTATTGTTATTTTGAGACATTCTGAGGCTCCAGACAGTGGCTTGCTCACTCTGAGGACCAGCAAACCCTTGTCAACCCTCATAATTTTATTACTTTTTTTTTCCCTAACTGATAAGAATCCCTGTGGATAACCATTGAGGATTAGCTACAGAGGGGTGGCATTCACCAGTAGCTTGCTTTACATCTGTTGAGTAGCTGTGGGTTGGTCACTGCAGCCTTTGGGATCAGCAGGGCTCTGAGTTTTGGGGTTTTTTTGTATAAAAAAAAATCACATAATCACTGAGCAGGAGGGTAGTTCACCTGCATTTCATGGTGGAGACATGGCTCCTGCTCTGAGGCTTGGAGTTCAGCAGAGATGTGGCTGTTGTCAGATGGGATTGCTAGCAAATTATTTCTATTTTTCTCTTTCAAAATCATCTGTAAAACTGAAATATCATTGGCTTTCTGCTCCTCTTTGATCAGCTCTGAGCTCCTCCTTGAGCTAAGCATGCTTTCATCAGAACTCCTATTGCTTCTTAGCTCTTCAAGGTTGAAATGCTCCATAAAACAGTGAGCAGAGGGAAAGGAGGACAACTCACTGTTTCTCTTCCCTCCTCTTCTGCAGCTGTCTATCTGTTTGGATCACAACACTTAACCTCTTAATCATTTAGGCTTCTACACAGTGATGCCCTGAGACCTCAGAGTGGCTGATCCCCACCTCCATGGGGGCTAACAGTGATGGGACCCCAGTGACATGAGGCAGCTACAGCAAACTGGAGTCACCAACACTGGCTTGGTCAGAACAGCAGCATCCTCAGGGGTTTCTAAAGAGGTTTTTTGGTGGTAGGATTAACTTTTAAAGGCTTTTTAACTGTTGGTTTGGCATCAAAGCTGAAGAACTGTCTAAAAGTCTGATATCCAGAGAGGAGGAGTTTGTGGGGGTTAAAATAACTGAAACAGCACCTTGGTTTTCTTCCAGGCTTAGCAAAGATGTCCTCCCACCAGCAGAAACAGCAGCAGCAAATACCTTCCAAATGCCAAGAAAAGTGCCCTCCCAAGTGTGTGGAGCAATGCCAGACCCCAAAGGGACAAACCAAGTGTCCTGTGAAGAGCATCCCCCAGCAGCAACAGCAGCAACAATGCCCAAAGCAGAAGTAGCACTCCCAGCAACAGCCAAAAAGTGCTGTGGAAGATGCAAATGCTTCTTCCCAAGCTCTCCTCCTGCCTGCTGGCTCTGCCAGAGCAGCTAGGGATTTCCAGCACAACCTCTGTGTGAGCAGAAATTACCTTACAAAGGGATGCAATTCATTAACATGGATATATTCACCCTCTACTGAAAAAAATATTCTTCTGATCTTTAATTTGGGACATGCAATAATAAAACCATCAGTAAACTCATTGCTTGCTTCCTAGTTTTGTTTTTTTTTTTCACTTTATCCGTGTAATTCACACTCTTTTATGTTGTTTTATCAGCTACAGCATTACCTTTAACTATACACTGATATAAGGCACACATTCAGAGGGGCCCCATGCGCTTTTGTCTACATATCCCACGGAGTTATTGGTCTGTATCTTTATTTCAGATGGATCCAGAAATCTACAGCTCTTAATTTGATGACCCAGTAGAGCAGGAGTGTGACATGCACAGGGAACACAGGATATAAACTTATCACAGTTTCTAGAAAGGCCATTTAAATTCGGGGCCCTCTGGGGCAGAGCTGATGTCTGGGTGTCACAACTGGTCTGGGATCCATGTGCTTCCCCTCTCAGGGAAATCTTGGAAGTTGTTTTCATCATAAACTGCAGAAAACTCTGTGTGTGTGTCAGTTTTCTGCAAGTTATAATTTTCTGGAGTATGCTTTTGTGGGTCTGACAAATTAATTGTGCTCTTAGAGTCTTAACTATAATGTAACTGCTGAGAGAAAAATAGCCTTTGGAAGTTTTTAGTGCTGGAAGGAAGTTTTTCTTGCTGGGAATGAATAGTTTTTGGTTTTTAAAGAAGCCTAAAGAGGGTTTGGAATGTTTTGGTTTCACAGCAGGATGCACTGGCTCAGCTCATTGATTTCCAGTCAGGGCAGAGGAGGAGAATTACCATAAATACAGGAGCTGGTGAGTGATAAGGTATTGGTGTCTGATGGGTAGGTGTAAGCTTGCTCTGCAAACCAGAGGCTGTGTGTCTCAGTGATCCCATGCTCAGACAATGTGGTTGGAGGTATCTAACACCTATCTAACAGGCAGGGAGCCAAGCCAGGCAGATTGCATGGCTCCTGGCTTGGCTGACGTGTGGGAAGAACTTGTTTGCTGGTGTCTGCAACCTGCCTTGTAGATGTGTCTGTGCCTTGTGTCTGCTGAAGGGCATGGGGTGGCTGTGGCCAGGCTCAGATTGGAGGATTGACCATGGGGACAGCTTGGGGGGCTCTTGCTGAGAGGTGTTTTGGTGCTATCAGCCAGCCTGGGGGCTGATAACACACTGGGAATCCAAGTTCTCCAACCTGGGCCTGTGGAGATGAGCAGTGGACCCAGGGTCCCCTGCAAACACCCACCTTTGGGTCCTGATTTGCCCAGTTTTGAAGCTAAAAAAATGACTGTTGCAAACTAAGACCCACCCCCCCTCATCTTCTTTTCAGCAGAAGTTGTTCAAAAACCTTCGCAACTTGGTATTTATAGTAACTTTTATTATTGGTATTTTTTTTTCTTCACAGTGAAGTAAATCCTGGATACAATATCAGCCTAAAATAATTAGAGATAAGTACCAAATACCTCCACAACAGCTCTGTGTGGTGAAACATGTTTCAGGGTGTAATTGAGGCAGCGCTCTACGCTTCCTCCTTTATCCTGTCTAACAGATGGAAGCCACGCCTGAGGTTAATCTATTTCAAAACATGTCTGGATTGGATTTAATTATCTATGTCTTTTCCATAAATAATCTCATCTTGAGCTGTTCTTTCACACTTCCTAGAAAATCTAAGGTGAGCTCTCTGAGGATGGTGCTGATTGCTATTAATTCAGCTAAGCAGATAATTAAGAGGTGGTGGCAATTTTGTTAAAATCTCTTTATTTCCTCTAGCATAATGATTTATTATGATTATTTAATTGCATAAAACATGCAGCACTGTGGATTCATGATTCTGCAAGTCTTGGTCCCCTTGACCAGAACCCCTTAGCAGCAGGTTCTGCACAAACCTCAAATCCTATTTGTTCATAGGCAGAACCCCTAAATGCAAAGTGGGAGGAGGCACTTGCCTGTGGGGAGCAGGGGGAGGGTGGCACGAAAACCAGGGGGCAGGGGTGCAGGTCTAGACAATGAGCTCTCTGTCCCTATCTGGGTTAAGTTGGGATGCTCAGCTTAATGAAGCTTGACTCATTTGTGCCAGCGTGCTCTTTGGTCTCTCTCTGGGCTTTGAAAAGCCAGTGGGGGTGATGGGGAGGGGGTAGGAATTTGGGCCACTGGAAAGCTGGATGCACATGCCCACGACACCACTTGAAGCCTTGTTATCTATCGACAGTCGTGATGGACGTGTCAGTTAGTGGATGGCTGTTAGTACAGGGTAAGGCTAGCATTAGCAGGAGGGGGGAGAAGGGACCCCGTGCTTCTTAGCAGGAACTCTGCAGTGAGTGAAAGGGTGCTGGGGAGCGACCTCTGGATGAGAGACGTAGGGAGAGGAGGTCTGGGTTCAAGATCATCTTCTGCCTTCGGAGCTTCCCTCGTCTTCTGCGAGTTATTTCTGCATGGGTGGCCACTGGTTGGGCTGCTTCACCTGCTGCTGCTGGATGGGAGGATGCTGCTCAGGAAGGGAGCCCTTCCCCGGCTCGGGGCAGGGGGTTGGGATTTCTATGGGGATCTCCTTGCACTCCTGCTGCTCTGGAGGGCATGGAGTGGGCACAGGGATCTCCTTGCACTCCTGCTGCTCTGGAGGGCATGGGGTGGGCACAGGGGTCTCCTTGCACTCCTGCTTCTCCTGGGGATGTGGTTCAGGGCACGGCACAGGGATTGGCACGGGGATCTCCTTGCACTGCTGCTTCTCCTGGGGGCATGGCACAGGGATTGGCACAGGGGGTTCCTTGCACTGCTGCTTCTCCTGGGCACAGGGCACGGGTTCAGGGCACGGCACAGGGATTGGCACAGGGATCTCCTTGCACTCCTGCTTCTCCTGGGGACATGGCACAGGTTCAGGGCATGGCACAGGGATCTCCTTGCATTGCTGCTTCTCTTGGGGACATGCTACAGCCTCTGGGCAGGTAACAGGAACTGGCACAGGGATCTCCTTGCACTCCTCCTTCTCCAGCACACAGGGTTCAGAGCAGGAAACAGGGGTTGGCACAGGCAACTCTTTGCATGCTGATTTCTCTTCCTGGCATGGAACAGGCTCAGGGCATGGCACAGGTGGGAAAGTTGGTGGTAGCTTGCATTGCTGCTGCTGCTGCTGCTCCTGGGGTGGACACTTGGGTATGACAACCACTGGTGTTTCTCCCTTGCCTGGTTCCACCACAGGGGTTGGCAATGGCACTGTTTTTTCTGGTACCACCACTACTGGGACGGGTTCTGGGCAAGGTGTTGGGACTTGGACTTCAGGTTGCTTCTGTGGACATGGGACTGGGTCAACGGACGGCACAGGCTCTTGGCTTTGCTTTGAGATGGTTTTGCTCAGGCCAGGTGGGAGGGTGATCTCCTGCTTGATCTGCGTTTGGTTCAAAGACATCTTTGCAGAAAACAAGATTATCTGAAACAAACATCAGAGAGTTATTGTGCCTGAGAAGTGACCTGCACTGGGATGAGGGTGAAATGATTCTAAGAAACATGAATCAGCTGCAAGAGCAAAGCTCTCTGAGCTTGCCCTTGCTTTCCCAAGGCAGGTTGGCTCAGAAAGAATTCTGATTTGCTTTTTCTCTTTCATCCTGCCTTTCAGCTCCTGCTCTGACTCTGTCTTATCTTGTTTCTCTGCTCTGCAATGTGGGACAGCCCTGGCAGGTCTGACTGAGGTAGAGGCACTCCTTTGAACTTGGAGCTGATTTACACTTCAGAACTCTTCCTCCTGTTGCTTAGCTCTTCCCAATGTGTTAACTCCCTTTCATTTCTGTGCTGGGGAATTGATGAGAGGAGCTGGCAAATAACAGATCTGCTGGGCTGGGCTGATAGCGGTTTCAGAGAGTCAAAAAAAAAGAAAGACTCAAAAAAGCAATGGATTGCTGAAGACAGACATTAAAAAACGTTTAAAAAAATAGGAAAATATAAATCTGGGTCCAACAGTATATTTTGTGTTGACCAAACCGAAATGGTTAATTTGGTTTTGCCCATTTTAAGTTGGTTTCCAGATTTCACCTGGTGTTAAGGAACCTGAGGTGTGAAGGCCTGGAGGTCAACCTCACCAGTCAGCTGGTATCTTTCTGTGATATTAAGAGTCTTCACAGTAAAAATAGGCTAGCTCCTCCTCTTGCTCTGGTTTCACTCTGACTTCATTTGGTGATGTAATAATGGACTGAGGTTACCTGTGGCACAGTCCTTCAGTCATGGAAAGAATTAGCAGTGGTAATGCGTCCCTATGTTTCTGGATTATCAAGGCCATTAATAATATGTGTTGCTGGCATGAATCAGAATAATCAGGAGGGATTTCTTCTCCCAAGGCAACAGGCCATGTGCAACAAGCCAGATAGTTTTCCTAACAGTTTATGGTGCTGCCTCCCTTCTGTGAGCTGCTGGAGGCAGGCACCAGGCTCAGCTGGACTGGTGCTGTGTCTTTGGTCACTCCTGTGTTGCTCTTTCTCAGCAAGCAAAGGGCACAAATAAAAGTTTATAGAGTCACAGAGGTGTTGGTTGGAAGTGGGATATTTTAAGACCCCTCAATGTAGGACGAGCACCAACACAGATCAGGTCATAGTGTGTGAGTTCATTCTCTCCATGTTGCCTTCCCCATCCTCAAAACAAAATTCCTTCTGCTCTTCCACATCCTCCTAGATCCTCCAGATCAATATCACTTGTCTCTTGCTATTTTCTTTATAAGGGATTGATACGATCTCAAACCAAATTAGTGTATTGCTCTTGACATGGTTGGCATGAATAATGCAGCACACTAGGAATTCTTTCACCCTTTTGCTCTGTGCAGTCCCTCATACTCCTAAATCTATATTTTACAAAGCAATTCTTCAATGAAATGGAAGTTTTAAACATATTCCTGTTATGAATAGCAGAATCACAGAAAACAGTTTTGGAAGGAGCTTTAGGAGGCCATTTAGACCTTCTTCTTCCCTGAAGGCAGGGTCGGTTAAACCAACGTAATTTTATCTAATCTCTCCTTCAGAGAGGATCTCATTTAGCACTTAAACTATCCTCAAATTTACACCCAATCTGAATTTGCCTTGCAGAGCCACTCCAGAATTAATTGTCCTACCCCAGCGCTCACAGCTTCTCCTCTCTGCAGGAATCTTTTGCATATTCAGAGGTCCCAAACAAACCCCTCATTTAAAGACTCTGCCTACCTTAGGCCAAGCAGCAGAATTATACAGACATCCCCCCCTCCCAAAAAAAAAGGTCTCAGCGTTCTCTGACTTACCCAACCAGGCACCAGGGAGAAGCACGAAGCTGAGTGGATGATGGAGCAAGGAGATTTGAGAACTTTTATATGGTTTCAAAGCCCTGCCTTCTGGGAATGAGTCCTCCTAGGTAATGAGCTCATTCTTTCACAACTGCCCCTGTGCGTTTCCTCCACGGGCTTGTTTTACACGTAGGCATTGTGAAGGGACAGCTTCTGGTGCAGAATGTCTTTTAATCCCATTTCTGGCTAATCTGATTGAACAAGAAAACCCCCCCTTTGTCTGAGTAAAGGTCAAACCCCCTCAGGTTAATACTTTCACTGCAGACCCCATGGAGATCAGGGGTCTTGGTGGTTCCAGTGTGGTTCCCCTCCAACCCATGCATGAGTCACTTCATGGCAGCTCACACTCCCGTTGCTTGGGGTGTAACTGTGGTTTAAGAGAGGGGTTCAGCCTGTCCTGCTCTCCCCTACTTTTCATCAGTGAATTCTCTAAAGTGACTTTCTTGTCATTCTCTAAACTTGTGATCATAGAATCCCAGCCTGGGCTGGGTTGGGAGGGACCCCAAGGGTCACAGAGCTCCAACCCCCTGCCAGGGTTGGGAGGGACCCCAAGGGTCACAGAGCTCCAACCCCCTGCCAGGGTTGGGAGGGACCCTAAGGGTCACAGAGCTTCAACACCCTGCCACAGGCAGGGACACCAACCTCAGGCCTGGAGCTACACAAGGTTGCCCAGGGCCCCATCCAACCTGGCCTTGAACACCCCCAGACACGGGGCACCCACCCCCTCTCTGGGCAGCCCCTTCCAGCCCCTCACCACTCTCTCTGCACAGAACTTCCCCCCAATCTCTCCTCTCCCCCTTCCCTCCTCCAGCTTCATTCCAGCCCCCTTGTCCTGCCATTATCTATCCTTTTGTGATAGATGCATTCATTTTCCCCCCCCTGAAGTTCTTAATAGATTAATTAATAGATTCTTAATAGATTCCTTTCATTTCAGGACAGGTAATTCTGAACGCATGCTATTCCATGGTGCAGAGGATGCAGCTCCCACCTTTCTGAATGTGACAGAAGAGGGAGGTGAGTTTATCTCCATGTACCATGTGAGAAGTGAAGAGATTTTTGGTTTTTAATAGTATACAAGCTTTACCCCATCCAAATGGAATTGGGACGTTGATCTCCACAGGGTGGCATTCAGAAAGATATTTCAGTCTACATGTGAAATTAAAGAATCACCAGGTTGGAAAAGACCTTTGAGATCATTGAGTCCAACCATACCTGCCCTCTAGTAAATTAAGTGAGCTAGCAGGGTATACAGTTCTGTATAAGCACGTTTAATGTGTATAAGCATCATTCCATTTAAAACAGTTTATCAAGTGAAAATAGCTCAGCTGATTATTATCCTCAAAACCTCAGGGAGAGAGAGAGATCAGGAGACAAATCCAGCAGTCCTCATTTTCTGATGGCAGGATTATTTTCAGCAGCAGTGGAGACGACATGTCCCACACAGGGGTAAATTTCATCATATTTGGGTCGTCTTGGGACTATCTTTGTCCTGTCTCCAGCATTTTACCAGAGCTCTTATCAGAGCACACACTCCAGATGCAATCATTGCAACAGGCTGAGCTGGTACCCCCATTGCTTGGTTGGGATTCCTGGGCTGCAAAGGTGAGCAGCTGCTCCTTGCTGTGGTGTAACTTCCTCTCCTAATAATTATTTGGCAACTAAAGGACAGGACACCTGAATTTTACATCATGTCTTCTTCCCCTGTGGTGTGACTTCATGGGTGCAACTTCCTTTCTTACCTCATGGCAGGTGGGGCCCTGCCTGGCTGCCGACCTGGCTTGGCTCTGGAAGCTGCTTAGCTGTAGTCTCCAGCCTTTGGGAGAGAGGAGAATGTCCCATCCCAAGGCCTAACCCTGACTCAGGCCTTTGCTGGTACAAATTGCAGTCGTAGCTCTGCTGAAGGCAGGAACTAGGACGCTGTAGAGCAGTGGAGAACCTGCCTGTCTGCTTTCTAGGCAGCATCATGGTTGGTGGTTATCAAAATAGCCCTTCTGCTGAGATAGGCTCCTGGAATATAGCCCTTCAAAGCGGGAAGATAGAGGGAATAAGCTCAGACTCATTAACAAGGTGGTTTCTAGCATGGCACTGGTTGGTCTGAAGAGGATGGAGCACCTGGGTTTGAAAGGAGATGGTGCATTTCACTAGATCAAGCGTTGAGTTTGAGTGTTGGTGCAACATTCACAGGTGGATACACACCTTTGGGTCAGAACTTCAGTGACCTCTGGTACACCCCTCAGGTAGAGCACCTGAGAGAAGCAACAGGGCACGTAGCACTTGTGGAGCAGCGTTGAGGCAAAGCGTGTTGCAGGCTCTAGAGCCATGGCTCTGTGTTGAGACACTGCTGTTATTGAAGCAAGCAGCTGAGGTTTCTGGAACATTGAGGTGTAAAATTTCCAGCCTCAACTTGCAACATCAGGTGATTAAAGAAGAAAAAAAAAAAAAATCACTTTCTGTAGCTGGAAGGGAGAAGACCTGAACCCTGTCTGGAGATCAGAAGGTGGGGCTGTCCTGACCTTAAACATTGGTTTGGATCCAGGTCTGGAGAGGCTTGGGGAGGTCACTTCACCTCCATGTCAGCAACCTCAGCAGAAAAAAAGATGGTAATTATCATCCAGGAGGCTCTGAATTCAGCCTGTGGAGAGGGAGTGAATGTTTCTCCCATAGTAGAGGTGTAATTGCTTTCCCCTTCCATGGGAATTGCACAAAGACTATTTTTAGAGGTAAATGCCTTCTGCAGAGAGACCTGCCTGTCTGAAACATTTGGGGAAGTAGGGGAGGAACGTGTGCTGAGTAAGGTGGCTTTACAGCCAATGTGGAGCTGGGCAGCTCCTTGACTCTCACCTGAAGGAGCCCAGCTCAGCTGATGAGGCACCACTAATTCCAGGGAACATAACAAAAGTGAGAACAGCACCAAACCAAGCCTGTCCTCCTTCCTAGGGAGAAAATGCTGCTCCAGCTCCCACACAGCTTGGGCAGATGCTGTGCTGCTACGAGCCCATCAGTGGCCTTGAAAATGCTGGTCAGGTAATTAAGTTCCCCAAAGTCTACGATGCCCTAGGAGGGATGTAACAGTTATGCTTGCAGCCCTGAACTGAGATCTGTAGCTGTTTTATCCCTGAGTGACTCAATATCTCTAAAAGCTGTATTGTTTCACTCTGAATAAAGGCTCAGCTCTTCTGGAAGTGAAGACCACTGCAGAGAACCTCAGCTTGGGATGTGAAATGCTGTCAGTGATCCTCACATTGCATCTGCATGGATGCTCTGGGATTTTTCTCCCTCCAGGACTTTGAACCTTTGTGCAGAGAGAAACCGATCTGAGGGAACTATTGCACTCCTGGATTTCATGCCTTGGTGTGATTCAGAAGTTGCTGAACTGGCTCTCCCAAGACATGGCTCACCCTGATGGTTTAATTAGACACTGTTTCGTTAACACCCCATCTTGTTCTTTATTATTGTGTCTGTCATCATTTTAGGGTGGACATCTCGATTAGCTCATCTCACGAGACAAAAGACATAATTACCTGTTGCTGGATTTCCTAGTATCGGTCTGTCTGCCTGTGTGCCCAGTCACTGAAGGCTCTGCAGGCTCTGCCTTCTCTCCTGGAGGGTGTCAAGAACCACAGAATCGTTTTGGTTGGAGAAGACCTTGAAGATCATCAAATCACACTGCAGAAGATGAGAAGCTGGTCACCCACAGTCACAGAATCACAGACTTGTAGGGGTTGGAAGGGACCTCCAGAGCCCATGGGGTCCAACCCCCTGCCAAAGCAGGGTCCCTAGGACAGGGCACACAGGTCAGAATCCAGATGGGGCTGGAATCTCTCCAGAGATGGAGACTCCACAACCTCCCTGCTGTAATATCCAAGTACTGACTATGGAGTACCCATGCTTCAGTATATTCTTTTACTGCCTGTTATTCCATGAGTGATTCCTCTTCATTTTCTGCTGCAAAGCAGCAACTGAGCTTCCCAGGAACCAGAGAGTTTCCTATCAGACCTGTATTGATGGGTTAATTGAACAGCTCTCGAGGGACGCCCATGGCTGAATCACCCAGCTAAGCCTGTGACTCCACAGCCAGAGCTATAAAACCTCTTCCATACATTCCCCAACCCCCAGCTAAAGGAAGGAAGGTTTAAATGAGATATTAGGGGAAAGTTCTGTGCAGAGAGAGTGGTGAGGGGCTGGAAGGGGCTGCCCAGAGAGGGGGTGGGTGCCCCGTGTCTGGGGGTGTTCCAGGCCAGGTTGGATGGGGCCCTGGGCACCCTTGTGTAGCTCCAGGCCTGGAGGTTGGTGTCCCTGCCTGTGGCAGGGGGTTGGAGCTCTGTGACCCTTGGGGTCCCTCCCAACCCAGACCATTCTATGATTCAATGACCTCTCTGACTCCCAACCTTGTTACACTCTCTTTGCATTGATTCGTTGCTTCCCTGAGGGGTTGGATAAATTAGATTCTGATGAATCTATTAAATACTGTTAAGGAGACTTGCCATCATCTGCCTTGCTGTAGGATTAAAATTTGGTGATGGCAATTTGAGACTCTTCCATTGGCAAATGGAATTAATTAAGATTAAATTCCAGGAGCTGCAGGCTCTAGGAATTAAACTGTTTCTTCTCCAACTGTTTCTGCCTCTGTGTAATGCCACAGGTTAATGCAGATAATCTTGGTTATACCTATGCCATTCTTGTGACTCTGATGGCATCACACCGTTGCACAAGGTGATTATAGGAAGAGAATCAGGCCCAGAGGACTTGGAGATTATGTGAACATGCCTTGCATTATAATCCCCAAACTGCCCCATTAGCCGAATTGCTTTGGAAAGAGGAAATTTGAAAAGATTAGTATGTCCTGAGCATCTGATTTAATAACATCTTCTGGCTGATCAAACAAACTCCCTGGGGAGGAAAAGGAAGGGGTGAATCCCAGAGAGGCAGGGAGGATTTTGGACTTATATAAGACAGAACAGATCCTCATAGACAGACAGATTCTGACCACCAACCTTGGTGTCCTCAGAGATGTTTGGACTGCAAACCAGTGCTAACACGGTGAGGTGCTGGGAAAAGGATCATTTGACAAGGTCTGAGTAATGAAAGGGACATCAAGCAGATGAATATACAGCAGGAAGATATCTTGGGAGGGGCAATTATTGGTCTTCAGGCTTCAGAGAGAGAGATTTATCTTGGATCTCCTCCTTTCCATTGCTCTGAGTCAGTCATTCAAATCATAACCACCCTGAGCTGTCAGAGTTTGCTTCATTCTGACATGTGTGTGTGGATGGCTGTGAAGCTACCAATGTTTCCAACAGGAGAGGGCTGCTTTTGCTGCTGCTGTTCTCTCCTCTCTTGGTTTGCTGCTTTACAAAAAGAAAAAAAAGGGGGGGAAAAAGGTGCAACTATTTATTTCCTCAAAATCATGGGATTTTCTTTTTCCCCTGCAATGATTCTCTCTCTCCTGGGCTTGCAGAAGGTGGGGGGGTTGGAGCTCTGTGGTCCTTGGGGTCCCTTCCAACCCAGACCAGCCTGAGATTCTATGATTCTATGAACTTCGTGCCAGCACCTTGGTGCAGTAAGGAGCATTCAGAGGTCAGCGTCTTATGACACAGAGGCATTGGGCTGGGTCTAGTTCATGGGCTGCCAGCTTAAACGATTTTCCTGGAGGGAAAGTGCTTCTGCAGACAGTTTTCCAGCTGCCAGTGTCTGGTCTTGCAGGGCTGGTGCAGGAGGTGGTTGTGTGTGCGATTGCTGCACTCTAGTGGCTCGCACAGATTGCAGGAAGCGTCCCTGTGTCCTGGATTCCACTGGGATGGAGTTAATCTTCTTCCCATCAGGGGCCCAGGGCAACCTTGTGTAGCTCCAGGACCTGAGGTTGGTGTCCCTGTCTGTGGCAGGGGGTTGGAGCTCTGGGACCCTTGGGGTCCCTCCCAACCCAGCCCAGGCTGGGATTCTGTGATCCCCAAACAGTGTGAGTTTGGAGGACACAGCCATGCCTTGGTGAGGCTGGAGGGAGTGGTGGTGTCTTGGAGAGACTGGAGGCAGTGGCCATCCCAGACCCAGACAGGTACTTCCTCAGAGGGGATCTGCTTCTTCACAGGAGAACTCTCTGCCATGACTTTGCTGTCGTAGCCCATCACACGTAGTGTCCTTCACCACACACTTGTTTTAATGCCTAAAAACTGTCTCTCCCTCCTGCTTTACAGCCCTTTGCCTGGTTTATCAGTAATTTTGGGTCACTGTTGATGGAATGAGTCTCATTTTACAGCACTTTGAGGTTTCAACTCTCTAACCCAGATCACACCTAGCCAATTTACCTTGAATTTTGTCTATTTTCCCCCTTTGACTGGCTTGTTCTGCCACCAAATTTCTATATTTGGAGCCACCAGGGAGCTTTGCATTCCTGGAGCATTGCCTCACACCCCAAAATCGACGCTCTGGGAAGGTGTTCCTTTGCATTCCTGACTTATTAAAGGGAAGGTGGTGGATTCCCTCATGTCATGTGTCTCCTCCAGGATGTTTTTGAGCTTCCCTCTTCATAACCCTCAGCGCCACAGCCCTGCTTTAAACCTCTTTTCCCACCTTCATCTCTGTGTTGTGCTCCAGGTTGAGTCAGGCACATTAGAAAAGCACTTACAACCACTGTAGGGCAGGTCTGACTTGTGGGGAGAAGGTGGATGCTCCCAGGGATGCTCACAGACAATGACAGCAGAAGGATGCATTTTTTAACGGGCATTGGCAGGTGAAAGTGAAAGGCTCATTAAATTGATGCTCAGTGAAAGTCTCCAAGGTTAAAAACAGAGCCTAATTGGGTTTCTGGGGTTTTTCTTTCTGCTTTGATTGTGCTGGTTTGGAGTGTACTGAGTTCTTAGGCACCTGGTCTTACAGATACTACTGGGTGGTGGTGGGAGTGATTCACATGAAAGGCGAGTTGTTGTGGTGAAATTAAAGTTTATGGGGGTTTTCAGGAAGTTGGGTGGGTACACATGGGGGTTCAGGCAAGTAGGGATGAAATAAGGGTTTGTTTGAAGGTTTGGGCTGTGCCTGCCTCCAGACTGGAATAAAAGTGATATAAATGTGAACTGTTGCTTTGGCTAACAGGGAGGATCACACCTATGACCTTTGGAGCTATAAAGCAATGAGGAGTTATAACTTTGGATCAAAGAACCAATTTTTGCAGGAGAAATGCCCCAACAAAGCCACATTTCTTGTGATCAGCAAAGATGAATGAACACACAGAGTGCTGCCCAACGAGGGTCAGGATTCCTTCTGCTGGAGAAGCCTGTGGTAAAGGGAGCGTTTCACCCTCAGTGATTCCAGCCTGGGCTGGGGCTGAGTTGCCCAAGAATTCCTGAACTTTATTCAGTTTCCTTACAAAATGAATGCATGAAACTTTTCCTTCACCTCCAAAGCCATTTCTCTAGCTCTTGAGGGACCACAGTTCATAGTAAACATGCCCAGGAACTCAGTTTCATCTCAGCCAGGGCTGGATGTTGATGGGGCAGAGCATTCCCCATGCTACTCTTCTCCCTGCTGGCTACAAGGAGAGAGAAATTGTCACTTTTTGGGGACGTTTCATGTGGCAACGTAGACATGAAAGGACTCATTAGATGCTCAGTGACTTCAAAAAAACCTCCTCATCTCCTGGTTTTCTAACTGGTTTCTTTAATCTTGGGCACAGGGTGAGATAAGGAGTTGACTCACTGGGAAAGTCACCTGTGGGACTGGAGGAAGTTTATCTGCTCCTGGTGCTTTTTGTGACCCTGGTCACAGCTTTGCCAGCTGACTTTGTGCAAGAGCTGCAATCAAAGGTGACTGTAGCTCATCTGAGAGTCACTGGATGGTGTGTTCCCATTGCTCTGAGAACAGGTGATGCTGTGTTGGCATCACAGGAAGATTGGGTGCTCTGCAGAGCTACATGAGCTGGAAGTGAAGCTCTCTATAGGTGGTGAGCTGTGCCCACCCAATCCTGGTACAGGATATAGGTTATGTGTATGGGATCCTGGTTTTCCTCAGAGGGGCTGGTGGGCTGTGCCCAGCCTGTGTGCTGGGAGCTATAGGGCAGGGAAGAAGCACTGCCACCTCTACCCAGGGACTGAAGTTAGAGAAGGACACAGAGGGGTCAGTGCACCTCACAGGGCATGGAGCCAATGCCATCTGTGTGTGGAAAAAGGCCAGGCAATGGGATGTCCTCCCTTCTGGGGACCACCAGGACATTCCCAGGAACTGTGAGACTGCTGGAAAGCCACAATAATCCATGTTTGGGGGCATCTCTACCTTCCAAAACCCCTGAGGCAGGGGATGCCACTGCTGCCCGCCTCCCCAAATACCATTCAGTCTTACCATGCCAGGGAAGATTATTACAAGGGGTAATTACACTTACTATGGGGAGCTGACATTCAACTACTCATCCTCAGGGATGAGTACATTGATGCTAGTCACTGCAAGTCTTGCACACAGGCCAGCTTTTGCATAGGAGCTAATAGGAGATGTCGTGGGTACCTCATCCCTTCGAGGCATGTTTAGTAGCTATATAAAAGCTCTCCTCCTATTAGGGCTCACTGGTCACATCACAAAGCTGTTCTCACCAGGGAGCTGGGTAAGTCTGGTTTGTGCTGAACCTCTGTAGCTGCTGAGATGCAAGTTTATTTCTGCTTTATAAGATATTTTTTTTAAACCCCCCCAAAACTCTATGGGAAAGTTTTTTAAAACTAGTTAGTTTGAATTGCTGTGTGGGAGTGGGAGCATTCCCTCTTCCAGGGTCTCTTCCAGCTGGGCATCTGCCTCCTCGAGACACTCCTGAGGAACTCAAGGAAAGGTTGTTAGCAGTAATTGGGGTGCTGCTATTGTTGGTTGCTTTTGAGGGTGCCTGACACCAGTCAGAGCAGCTCTGGTGTTTTGGGGAACATAACGCTAGAAGGGCTGTAAGCAGATTTGTGTTCAGTTGTGGTATCACTGCCCTTTAATTGGCTTTGGTTTCCTAATGAGCGTGAGCTTTGTGATGCTGGGACTGAGCTGTGAACCTCTGCCTGCCTGCGGTGTGATGGGATCACTGAGCAACGGTGCCCTGGATGCTCTTTGCCTCTCCTGCTGTGGCAGATGTGGCCAGAGGTTCAGAGTTTGCTTCTGGGGTGGGTTTTTTGTGTCCTGCTGCATCAGTAAGAGGTCAGGGGCAGTTGCCAACCAGGAACAGGAGAAGAAAAGTGAATTCAATGAGTGAAAGGCAGCTCTGAGATCAGCCTGCTGATGTTTGAGGTCAGTTCTCCCCCGTGGAGGTCCAGGTGATGGGTGGGAGTTGCACTACTGGTGGTATTTAGTGCTACGTGCCTCTGAACTTCCCTGCTGCCTGACTTAGTGTTGAGTTTAAAATGATGGGTTGGGTCTTTGCTGCTGATGTTGTGGTTGTGAGACGGGGGCACAGGCGAGATGTGTCTCTGGCACAGGATGTGTCTCTGGCAGCCTGTGAAGCCAGAGCGTGGGCAGCAGTGGGACTGTGAGAAGCTCAGCCAGGTGCCCATCTAAAGTCTCTGCTGCCTCACGTTGTCTTTCCAGTCCTGCCAAACCTCACCCAGATGTCGTGCTACCTGCAGCAGTGCCGCCCTCCAGTCTACCAGGACCCCATCCCCATCAAGTGCCCCCCGATGTATGCCTCCAGACCCCTGCCAGTGCCCACCTGGCACTCGACGCTGTGCATCCCGCAGCACGTGACCCCCTGTGTCCCTCGGCAGCGGATCATGTCCTCCAGCTTCTCCCAGCAGCAGTGTGTGACCAGGTGCATGCCACAGCAGCAGTGTGTGACCAAATGTGTGCCACCGCAGCAGTGTGTGACCCAGAGCATCCTCCAGCAGCCACTCGCCCCGCGCTGTGTGACAACCTGCGTGCCGCAGCAGCAGTGTGCCACCAAGGGCGTGCCACAGCAGCCATGTGTGACCAAGTGTGTGCCACAGCAGCCATGTGCCACCAAGTATGTGCCACAGCAGCCGTGTGTGACCCAGTGCATCCCCCAGCAGCCGTGTGCCCGCAGGTGCGTGACCACGTGCGTGCCGCAGCAGCGGTACGTCACCCGGGGCATCCCGCAGCAGCAGTGTGCCACCAAGTGCATCCCGCAGCAGTGTGTGACCACCTACCACCCCCAGCAGCAGTGTGCAACCAGGTGTGTCACCACCTGCGTCCCGCAGCAGCGCGCCACCAAGTGTGTCTCGCACCAGTTCATCACCTCCTGTGCCCCGCAGCCGTGTGCCACCAGCTACATCCCTCAGCCCTGTGCGACCAGGTGTGTGACCAAGTGTATCCCACAGCAGTGTGCCACTCAGTGTGCTACTATTTGTGTCCCACAGCAGTGTGAGACAGCTTGTGTACCACAGCAGCAGTGTGTCACTAAGTGTGTCCCACAGCAGCAGTGTGCCACCAAGTGTGCCACTAAGTGTGCCACCAAGTGTGCCCCCCAGCAGCAGTGTGCCACCAAGTGTGCCCCCCAGCAGCCGTGTGCCACCAAGTGTGCCACCAAGTGTGTCCCACAGCAGCAGTGTGCCACTAAGTGTGCCACCAAGTGTGCCCCTCAGCAGCAGTGTGCCACTAAGTGTGCCACTAAGTGTGCCACCAAGTGTGCCCCCCAGCAGCCATGTGCCACCAAGTGTGTCACCAAGTGTGCCCCCCAGCAGCAGTGTGCCACTAAGTGTGTCACCAAGTGTGCCCCCCAGCAGCAGTGTGCCACTAAGTGTGCCACCAAGTGTGCCCCACAGCAGCAGTGTGCCACTAAGTGTGCCACCAAGTGTGCCCCCCAGCAGCAGTGTGCCACCAAGTGTGCCCCCCAGCAGCAGTGTGCCACCAAGTGTGTCACCAAGTGTGCCCCCCAGCAGCAGTGTGCCACCAAGTGTGCCACCAAGTGTGCCCCCCAGCAGCAGTGCCAATCAGGTGGAGTGAAAATCTCGAGTCACTCCAAGAAGTACTGCTCTGCATCCAAATGGCCCTGGTAAGGAGGAGCGGGCATAGGAAGGTCCTTGGACAGAAGGTGAGGTGCAGCTTTGGGGCAGGGGCTACCTCCCTGTGCCCCTGCCCACGAGTTCTTCCTCCTTGGGTCTGCTTTTCCCCTGCTTTCCAGTACTTTCCCTGCAGCCCAGCTCTATCCTGGGCCAGGGTGTGATATTCTATTTCCATGGCTGTGCTCCAGGTGCCTGTGGCTCGTGTCATTACCTGCTACAAGGCCTCATTTAGCAGGATGCTATTAAGCTCTCATCTGAATGAAATGAATATTTTAAAAAGAAAAAGAAAAAGAAAAAAAAAAAGAAAGAAAAGAAATATAAATGTCCAGGGAGTCCAGATCACAACAGCATCTAGAAGACTGGTGGTCTAGCTTTAGTCCTGGCCTGGTGAGACAATGTCCAGCTTAATTTAAACCCCACGAGGCTGAGTGTTCTCCAAACCAGCTGTTTCCACCCACAGAGGTGGAAGCCAAGATTTGCTAAGCAAACTCTGTGCAAACCTTCTTCCCATTGGCCTTCATTTGGGAAGGGGGCCAGAAATCACTGCCCCTGACTCCTCACCAGTGTCCCCAGCCAGGGCAGGATTTCTGGCTGGGGGAAGCTGGTCCTTGAGGTGGTTTTATACAGGAAAGTTTGTACCCACTTGGTTGGTTTAATTAACACTGAAAACGCCTTGAAATGAAAAAAACTGTTTGAAACAACACTGAAAGCTGTAGCACAACTGTTTTATAGGTGTCTGAACTAGAAAAGTGATTAACTATATATTCTTTATGCTTCCTGAAGATGTGTGCTCTGCCACTGTATTGAAAACAAACCATATATATATGTATATACTTATACATATATATATCCTTAAATAAATATACTTGTCTACCTCAGACTAAATATCTTGTCTTTTTGCCCTCTGGTGGTTCTTAGTTATTAAATATAGTGAAGTCCTGTCTGAAAAACACCCTCCACCCCCCCTGTAACGTGCCCTCTCATTAGGAAAATGAGCAGTAGCTCACACTAAGTAGCTCATGTGTATTTTGGAGGGTAAAAACAAGTGTTGCAAGGTGCTGAGGAGGGTGTGAGTGGGGCTGGGACGCTGCCCTGCATCCTGCCCTGCTCCACCCTGGCTCGGTCACCCTGTGAAGACAAGGAGGTGTCTGAGACCTGAGCATCCAGTAATGTCAAGGTGACACCTGGGTGCTTCCCTGGGTGATGGGGGAGCAGGACATGTTCATACCTCCTCCTGAATGGCCAGTGATGATCCTCCAGTCTGGAGATGCAGAGTGTATGAGCAGCAGCAACCGTGGGCCTCTTTCCACCTTGCAGAGCCACTGATGTTCTCAAACCCCAACATTTTCTGTCCCCCTTTAGAGATGAGGAATGAGCATCGCTGTGGCTTTCTGAGGAGCTGTCACATCGCTGTGGCTTCCCCACAGGAGCCAGAGCCCAGGGGATCATTAGCAAAGCCTTCCTGGCTGGTGGGTGGTGCAGGACCTCAGAACCTCATCTCACATGGGTGGAGAGGCCACTGGAACAAGGGGTTTGTTTGGGAGGTGGTTGAGCTGGAGCCTGGTTCTGACCCTGGCTCTGACTCACGCTGTGCCACCAAGTGACCGCAGTGCAACGTGCCTCAGTTTCCCCATCTTAATTTGGAATAATAACAGCCCCCACAACAATGTCCCATGCAGCACTGTGCCTCCCTCTGAGATGAAAGGACTTTACAGATGCTAATTAAGAACATTTGGATGACAGGCTGTGATGTTATCATCGGGTTAATATTTGGCTCCCCACATTGAACACAGTAAACTGGGTATTAGCATTACTTGAAGGCTACTTGACCTACAGCTTGGCCAGGAACTGGATTTATGTATCTTATAAAAATTGTGTTAATCTGCTTACCTGCTCTGTGATGCTAGCTTGGGTCCTAAAACCTTGGGTAGGATCATTTAAGATTAAAAAAAGGGTGTTGCAGTTGAAACACAATGCAACTTAGAGAAATTCAGGTTAGCTCCAGGGCTTTTTGTCTTCAGCTGCAAGGAAGAAGATAAGTCTAGAGAAAGTATCTTTCCCTTCAGTTTTTGTAGCTCTGAAGATGTTGGCGTCAGCTGGAAAAATAAGAAAATGAGGGAGATAACAAACCTACCTTCAGGCTTCTGGATTTTCGGGTGAAAACAGAAATAGAAGATTCACTCAGCAGTCTGTAAGCCAGAGATCAATGTTCTGCTTCAAATCATAGGATCCTAGAACTATTCAGGTTAGAAAAGACCCTCAGAAGATCATAAGTCCAATATAACACTGCCAAGCCCACCACCAAACCATGTCCCCACATCCACAAGTCTTTTAAACACCACTAGGGATGGCAACCCAGCAGCATCCTCAGTGCTTCATATCAGGGGTGGCATTTTCCACCTACCCTGCAAGAAGTTAACTTATTTCACCTCTTTTTGTTTCAATACGTGGAACCCCACCTAAATTCCCAGCGTGCTGGAACCTGATTCAGAGGTGCCAGGTTGACATTAAAGGAAATCAAGTCAATAAATGCCAGGGCCTTCCCTTAATGCAGGTATGACTCTGTAAAAATGCATTCCCTGCCTGCACTTATGTTCACCCCACTGTTAATTTTCCCTTGGGTTTATCCCTGGTGTAAACAAGGAACAAAGGGAGGGATGACTGGTGTGGAGGATGCACAACAGAGCAGGAAAGGTGATTTGTGTTTGCAGGACACACAACCCCCCATTTGATGCAGCCGCCCTTCCCCAGGCTGCCCTGGTTCTCCTGCTCATCCCTTCCACTTTGTTGTCCTGGAAAAGCATCACCTCTTTCAACAGGTTATTCACTCCAAGTTCTTTTTGCCCTTAGCCCAAGGCTTTCTCAGCCCCAAATCATCCATCTCTCCCCTGGGTTCCCTGTGTAAGTGAAGGAAGCCTGCATGCCAGAGTAATTATGGTCTGTGAAAAGTTGCCAGGAGTCCTTCCTGGATGGTGTTTTCAAAGGCACCCAAGGGTGCACGCAGCTCCCATGGAAATCAGGTATCCCTGGAGCAGCCCCTTCGGTGGTCTCGCCTGCAATTGTCTCTTTCTGGGTGGAAAGGTGAGTTTTACCTGGCCTGGATTTGCAATGGGCAGGCAGGGATGCTTCAGGGGGTCCTTGGCCTGCCAGGGGCTTCACCAGTTTGATGGTGGATCCAAAGGGTCCCCAGCTCAAAGAGAAGCCAGACATGGTGGTGATGGCAGAGCAAGAAGGGCCATTCTCACCGGCACGAAGCCACACGTGGCTCAGCCAGGGCTAGCAGGCAATTAGAGCATCACCCAGCCAAACCACCTCACCCCCCTAAGGGCACTTATTCACTGTATAAAAGCTCTGCCAGCGCGGGGCTCTTCTAGGCACTTCTCTCCGGTTGTTCTCACTGATGAAGTGGGTAAGTCTGGCTTTTAATGGAGCTCCTGAAATGCTGTTTTATTCCTGGGTGGCCAGAGCAGGCAGAGGTGCTGCCTGTGTGCTCGTGGAGAAGCATCCTCTGAGGGATGCTGCCTTCAGCATCAGCGTGCGCGGCTCTGACAGCTGAAGCATCTCCTCCTCCCTGCTAACCTGAAGAATATTGGGAAGGCAATTCCAGCTGGACTGTGGAGTCAGGAGTAGGATTTGTGGGCTTTTCTACATTTTCTGTTAGCTCTAGTCCCAAGGAGACTATTGGCTACATCAAGGGCTCCATGCTGGCAGGAGTCAGATCCGAGCTCGCAGGGGAAAAGGCAATGCCTCCAATGCTGCTGTCATGTGGGATTTAAATGAAGAAACTTTTCAGACAATAGGAAGCAGCTGACCAACTTCAGTGCCAATGAGAGACTCTCTAGAGACTCACTCACTAGCCAAGTCTGAATATGTTAAAAAAACCCCTTCTATCTAGGCTGAGAATGATAAAAATAAGTCTGAGATGCAAACAACCCCATGGAAGCAAATAATCCTCCCTAATTTAGAAGCCTTTTTTATCTTGATGAGGGTCACCAGGTACTTTAACGTTGTACAAGTAGTAGCAGCAATTGCTATCATTGTTTTTCAGTGGGTTGGTTTTATTAGTTGATGATTATTATAATTGTGGGGATAATAAGCTTTCTTCATGATAGCAACACGCAGCATTGTTATTGCTAATAGTCACCCAGTGATAAGCTTTTGGATGATAAAATGCCTTGCTGTGATTATAGGCAGAACTAAGGCTGTTTAGAAAATGCAGTTTCTTTGCAGTCATTTAATTATATGCCTTAATCTCCAAAGAATATTGAAATTTAAAAAAAAAAAAACATTTTTGATCAAAGTACCTTTCACATGTTGGTGGTTCCAGTACCTGTCCTGTTAAAATAATCCTGTTAAAAACTCAGAAAGCTCCCTGAAATGGGTGTTTTCTGCAGTGGGGAATGAAGTGGGTTGCTTTCTCCTATGGCCAAGGCAAAAGGAGAAGTTTCACAGTGGTTTCAGGAGGGAAGCTCAGACCTGGTGCCACCTGGTCCCTTCCCCAGGGATGTGGTCTTGGCTCGAGTCCCCTTCCTGCTGCTCACGGGGGAGGGAGTGATGTTGGGATGAGGCTTCGCCATCAGAGCTGCTGTGCCAGGCATTTTGACATCATGTCTTTGGTTTCCCATAACAAAACCCGGATGCTACAGCTCGGTGTGGCTGAGGTGCAGGACAGGAAGCTGCTTGAGATTGGTGTGAGTCTCTCAACTCCCCGTGATGGGTTATCACCAGCTGAGATTGTGCCTTGATAACTTCTCCTTTCCTGCTATGGTTTCATCAAACACTTAGAAACAACCCTGTAGCATTTCCTCTTTTCTTTTCTCTTGAAGATGCCTACCCAGCATTGTGAGGCTGGGACTGCAAGGCTTGTGGAGCAGTGGAGCTGATGCTGTGGTACCAAGCTCAGAGCCTGTAATTGCATGCTTTCAGCCCAGAAGACCCCCCCCTCCATGGGTCTGTGAATCAGCAGGCAGGTCATACGTGCTAAGCTCTGTGCTGCCACAAACCTATCCTTACCCTCATCCAGCTAATTTAACCTCAGCTTGGGTTTGCCCACGTGAGCTGCAGCCACACCTGAGTGTTACAGCACAGACACATCTTTAATTTTGGCTTGCCTTTCATCACCCATACCGGGGAGTTGCAGGACTTGAAAGGACATCCCAGTCAGCATACAGGAGGCTTCCAGGAAGGAAGGGTCATAATGTCAATTCTCCTTGGTGAAATGCTTTGCTGGACACCAAGCTGGTGTTTGAAGGGCAGCATGAGAACTCCCCAGTTTCCCTGGCTCCAATCCCTGATTGTTTCTGAGCTCTTAGGAGAGGGTGTGAGGGCACGAGCTGAGAGCTAACCCTCCTCTCCTGGGTTACCACAGCCTGGGCTTGAATCACGGAGAGCCTCTGACCTTCAGGAGAGCCAGGGTGAGGGTTGGCACCTTGAGACACCCGGGGGGAAACTCACATCCCAAAAAGCATCCGATGCTCAAGTGAAATGTCTGTCTGTCTGTCTTCTTCCTGCTTTCAGGCATAAGCACCTCACGTTGCCATGCACTACTACGGGGAGCGGTATAAACACCTCTACCTGCCAGGATCAGCCTATGTCACCGAAAGCATCCAGCAGTGCTCACCACAGTCTGATATGTGCAGCACCACGTGCCACCCGGTGAGCGTGATCAAGAGCCCCATGCCCAGATGGCAAAGCTACACACAGCCTTTCACTTACGTGTGCCCACAGCCAAGCGTGACCCAGGGGTCCCTGCTGTCCTGCCAGCCCTACGTACAGCAGTGTGTCGTGCTGTACCCCGAATGTTGTGAGACCACACGCCTCCTGCCCTGCAGGAAGCCCAGCCTGAAGCTGAGCACCATGCAGAGTTTCCAGACCTGTGAGACCAGCCGCCCTGAGAAGAAGCGTGTGGCCAAGAGCCTCCCACCATGTGCACCCAGGTGCCCAGAGCCAGGGAAACTCAGGTTCCCACCGTGTGGGGTCAGGTATTCCTCCTCATGCAAGGATGAATGCAGGTCACAGAAGATATCCAAATGCTCCTCGCAGCGGTACGGCGCAGAGCTCCGGACCCTGCAAGGGATGAGCAGTGGCTATTCCCCACCCCTGCGGGGGGTTACCGAGTGCCCCCCGCAGCAGTACACCACACGGTCCTTCCTGAAGGAGTATGTGAGCGGGTTCCCCCAGCAGAAGTGCATGAAGGGCTACCCCACGCAGGAGTGCATCACCACCTACTCCTCCCAGCAGTGTGTAAACAAGTGCCTGCCAAAGCCCCAGGTGCCCAAGTGCCCCCCAGGGCAGGGAATCAAGGAGTGCTCCTCACAACAACACATAGCCAAGTGCTCACTGCCACGGGAGGGGGCCAAGCACAAGAGCTCCTCCACACAACACCTAAGCAAGTCCAAGTGCCTCTACCCACGGACCACCCAGCACTCGACCCACCGTCACACCGTGAAACGCTCGAGCCATACCAAGAAGAGTCGCTGTGCTTCCAAGTGGCTGTGGTGACGGAGATGAGGAAGCAGTTGTGAGAACAGCAAGCCATGTTATTATCATGAGGTCTGAGGTTATTATTCCCCCCTTGTTCCCAATTCCTCACCCCCAAAGAGGCTGTGGCCTTCTTGTACCCCTCACTGTACCCACGTTAAACCCACAGCCTTTCTTTTTTTGGCCACACTTCAGTAATTCCTGCAACAAAAAAGGTGTTGGGAGAAGTTAAGTAGCTCTGAGCAGGTGCTCAGGCTTTGAACTTCAAACCAATTAAGTGTTCACACCCTGAGAGGCTTTCACTGTTACTGGATCAATTGTACTCACCAGTTGTACCAGTCATATTAAATCCAGCTGGACCAGTGCTCTCTGTCTGGTTTATTTTCCACTTTAAAACCCAGTTTCTAATACCTACTACTGGACAAAGTCACTCCCTGTTGTTATACCACCCCTTTGTGTAAAATAATGGCAGTAATGATGCTTTTAGGTCTGGATCCACCATCTGTGGGAACAGATCTCTGTTGCAGAGTTACCCAGAGACATAATAAAACCAGTAGCATGGGGTGGCATTTAGAAGGCTTGACTGAAGTGATGGGACTCAGTGACAGCCCTGAGACAGGAGCTTACTGGCCATCCTGGCTTAGCAGGGTTGCACCAGCATTGAAGGGGAGCAGGTCCCATGGGAAAGCTTTTGGTCCTGCACCCTGGGACCAGGGTGAGATGTCCCCCTGCTCTGCAGCTTTGCTCCCTGACAACAGCAGATGAGCCCTGGGGTGTGTGGGATGGTCCCTGGCATCGCAGGGGGAAGAGAGGACACTGCAGGAGGTCTCTTGGGCTGCTGGGACCCTGAGTACGTCCCTGCAGCCCAGGCTCCCCGGGGCAGCAGCAGCTCTCTACCACCATCTAAAGGTGTTTCCTGGCTGCCTTGAGCTGCTCAGCCAGCTCCAGGGCAAGGCTCGGCAGAAAACACCTCCTCCTCCTCCTGGCTGCCTGCTTCCTCTCAGCAGCCCGAACAGCCCAAGCAGGATTCCTACAGGCTCCGATTTCTAATAAAATTACAGATTTGCCCATAAAAAGAGCCCGGTGCTACCAGCAGAGATGCTGCCGGAGTCATCTTGCTCCCCACAGGGAGAGAATTCATTTTAACTCCTGGTAAATCACTAAACCTGGGGGAATTACATGAAAATAGAGACCTGAGCAAATAGCTCCCTCCTGCCTACCTCACACAGCATCGATCCCTTCCTTGTAAAGCCTGGTTCCTCTTCTGCCTGCTCACCCTGGGCACCAGGATGCTCTGGACCAGAGTGGTCGTGGTGGGGGGCTGGAGGTCTCCAGCCTTTAGAGAGAGATGGAGGTTCACAATTAAGACACCAGAGTGGCCCAGCCCAGCCCTGGAAGAAGCTCTCCCACCTGCAGTTATCCCATTTGCATGGTTTAAAAGGCTTTGCTGATCTCAGTTGTTTTTCATCCCAAAAGGATCCAGAGCCTGGCTCAGTTCACTTGGGGAATGTGGCATGGGGCTTCCTTGGAAAATTAGAGCTTTGCTCCTGGTTAAGGAGGTGCACTGACATGTTGATATGAAAGCCTGGTATCTTAAAGCAACTGCTAAATGGTGCCTGGACATTTACTATTTCTCTGCACAAGGATGGTTTTTATGTCCTGGCAGTAGACAGTCCCTACTCTTCCCTCATCAAATGGATTAGTAGTTGGGATCTGCTCCCTGGACAGGTCATCCCTGTGAGGCAGTGCTGCATCCTTGTGGCAGGGAAAGCCAACAGCAGGCTGGGCTGCCTGAGCCAGGAGAACCAGGGCAGCAGAGCAGTGGTGGTCCCCTCTGGCTGGCATTCAGGAGGTCACATCCACACCTCCATCTCTGGCTCAGCACAAGAGCTGTGGACAGCCAGGAGTGATTCTGATGGGTGCAAGAGGAGAGAGGCTGGGAGAGCTGGGAGCGTGTGTCCTGGAGAAAAGGACACTGAAGGGACAGCCCATTGCTGCCTTCACCCAGCAGTTGAGCATTTGGAGCAAAGACAGGCTCCACTCCAAGGTGGACTGTGACAGGGTCGGCATCATAACTTCCAGAAATGAAATGGCAACCTTACTGGGAGATGTAACCGAGATGCCAGTCTGGGGTATTTGGATGCTCTGCAGGTAAAGTGTCATAGAAATGTGAAATTCTGTTTTTCAACAGGAACCTTCTTTTTAAGGAAGAAAGGTACAATCAAAACTCGTTCAAAAGTCACCAAGGGAGTCATAAGCTACCTGATGCTGTCAAAGAACATGAAATATGATTAACATTGCCAGCAGTGGCCAGTATCAGAGCTCCCTGGGGTTAACCTCTGCCATGAGCTATGAATTTGGGAGCCTGGCTTTTTGGATAACTCTGAAATTTTCAGTGTCTTTTATGAGATCATGAGGAAAATAACCCCAATAGATGGAGACCTGTCAGGTTTCCACACAACTCAGAAGGTCAAAACATTTCCAAAACATTCATTACTGCTCTATGCATGCAAAGTGTTTTATCATTATGATATTAATCAGGTGCTATCTGAGACAAACACCTCAGGGCCAAGAGCAACTTTAGAATATGCATTTTTTGATGGAATGTCTTAGTCCTCCTCACAAACAGGATGTTGTTTTCCAGCCCTGACAACTCAAGGCTTCTTGCATTTTCGTTAAGCAGCACTTTTCCATTTGCATTCATTATTAAATGGGCTAAAAGATGGCTTGGGCTCAGCCTGAGAGAGCTGAACATGTGTCTCAGCTTTGAGAAAGCCACCTGAATTCTTGGGAAATCAGTGAGGCTCCACAAAATTCAGCAATTCCTGCACATCAGTACTCAAATGATTAAAAATTGTTCTTAAATTACATCAACTCCCTCCATGCACTTTTTGCCTGTGACATCTCCTGTCCTCAGCAGGTGTAAATGGCAGCTAAATTCTCTCACCTTTGATCAGCAGGAATTCTTACCTCATCTCCTTCTAGTCTTCTGTAAGTGAGCATCCTTAGGATGAGGGTATGTTTCTTAGCCTTCTGATCACACACAGTGGTTGGAACCAGACACTGGGCAGCTGATCAGTCAGTAGAATGGGAATGGGGATCTCCAAGCAGAATGACATCCTCCAGCTGAAATAGTCAATCAAAGTGCAGGAAGCAAATAACCAAATTGGTTTAATTGTGAGCAAAACCAGGGTATGTGTAGCCTGCAAAATCCTGTTCTCCCATACATTTAGAGGGATGAAACCCATGGTGCCTCCAGCTAAATGCTACAGTGGATTTCAGGGAATGAATTACAGAATCACAAGGTTGGAAAAGCCCTTTAAGATCATCAAGTCCAACCATTCCCATCCTGTGCTAAACCAGATCCCCAAATACTTCATCTACCCCTATTTTTAAACACATCCAGGGCTGGGGACTCAGCCCCTCCCTGGGCAGCCTGTGCCACAGCCCCACAACTCTGCCAGGGAAGAACTTTGCCCTCCCAGCTGAGCTGACCCTGCCCTGGGGCAGCTTGGGCCCATTGCCCCTTGTCCCATCTCCTGTCCCCTGGCTGAAGAGACTATCCCCCACCTCTCTGCACCCTCCTGGCAGGGCAGGGGAGGTGGATAGGAAGAAGGTCTCCCCTCAGCCTCCTCTTCTCCAGGCTCAACACCCCCAGCTCCCTCAGCTGCTCCTCAGAGGATTTGCCCTCCAGCCCCTTCCCCAGCCTGGTTGCCCTTCTATGGACTCGCTCCAGGACCTCCATGTCCTTCTGATGGTGAGGAGCCCAGAACTGGTCCCAGCACTCGAGGTGCAACCTCACCCCCACACCTAGCAGCAGATATAACGAATATGCCTGGGGTACATCAGTTGCTGTCTGCAGTTTAAGTCAAAACTGGTCATCCTCATGCTGATGCAGACAGAGGTGGTAGAATCTCATCAGCAATTAATTCAGACCGTAAAGATTATAATATGCAGGGGACCCTACAGCATGTAACAGTATGTACCATGGGAAATTGAATAATGCTGGTAAACAATGTTAAAATAATTATAGTCATTAGAAGTGTTACACATGTGGGAAACATTGTTTGGGAAGTAATTAAGACCTCATGCACAAGGGTTGTCTCATCTTCCTGGAAGTCCAAGAAAGGATATAAAACTCAAAGGGTTGAGAGCTCCTCTAGCCATTTCTCTGGACTTCTTCCTGGACAGCTGGTAAGTCCCCTTCACCTCAATCTAATTATATTGATTAAAACATTGCTTTAACATGGGCTGAGGTTTAACTGCAAACCACCCTGCAGCTTCTAAGAATGTTAAGGAGATTCTTCCTCCAAAAAGTCTGCTAGAAATAAATCAGTTGTATACTGGGACCATGTTCAGCCTCAAAATATATCTATAGGACTGACATTATTATTTAAAAAGAAAATAGTACTTTTATAATAATATATATATTTATAATATAATAGAATAGCAATGCTCTTGTTAATAAAATAGCAGTTTAGTTATTATCAATTAACTGTATACAGTTACGTAGTATTCAACATAAAAGACACTTTAAGTTCTGTTCAGGTAGAGTTTGGATGGCGTTACCATACAACAGTTTGGGTTGGAAGGGGCCTCTCAAGTTCTTCTAGTCCAATCCTACAAGGACAATTGCTTCAGAATTCAGGGTTTTTCTGATGAGAGCATCTGATGCTGAGCACTGACAGACACCAGCAGGTAGATGAGTAGTGGGATCCCCCTTACCCTTTCCATCACAATCCATGGGCAGAAACAGGCTTTGCACATGACTATTATAGCACCTACCTCTGAAGAAGCTTGGCTGCACTCTGGAAGTGCCTGTTTTTCTCCAGGGACAGAATAGTGGCTACTTTACAGGTAATCATCTACATCACACAGGGTTTAACTGTGGCAGATAAGTCCCACACTGTATTTTTGTAATTAATTCCAGCTGAATCACCTCAAAGTTGAATTCAGTCTCTAGGCAAAGAAATAGGCACAATAAAAATCTCTGTCCAGGTCTTGGCTCTGCCACAAATGGTCCCTCCAAGCCATCTCCAGGTACCTGGAGGGAAGGTCTTCCTAGGGGCTGGCACAGAGTGGCACCAAATTGGGGTCCTTCCACCTCCCACACAGCTTGCAGAGCTGGGATAATGGGTTTGTCTCCCAGCTCTGCCCAACATGGACTCAGCAGCCTCTGTGAAGCTTTGCACCAATCCAGTGCCCAGCACAATCTCAGTGGAGGCACAGGACTCCTACTATGCATGATTACTCTAACGAGGGCTGGGCGTGCTCTATCACAGAGACAAACAAGTCATCCCAGGCAAGGGCATTCTCCAGTACAGGGGAATAAAATACCCATTCCTGTACGACCAGTAACCTCACGGCACCAGCAGTGGTTACGCTGGAGCCCCTGATGGGAGCTGATATCCCTGGTGATGGCCCAGACAGGATCTGTGAGTGGCAGAGTGAGAAGACACACAGCACAGGGACAGAAGAGGACAGGCCCTGTAGGCAGGTAGATGGCATTAATGAAATGGGATGGGGGGTGCTGGTCAAACCTGGAGGCCTAAGAGTCCTTTTTGGGAGAGTGGAAGCAGCGTGAGAAGGAGTGGTGGGGATGGGGTGGGCAGAGCAAGGGGACAAGCATGGACTGACCCAGGAGCTTGGTTTCTTGAAGTCATAGGCTCATGTTGTCTCTGCTACAGCATCTCTGCTACCTGCTCAGCCCCTGTAACTAAAATACTTGAGCTGAACTCTTTGCACCTTTTCCTCCACCCCTCCTTCTCTGCAAGGAGGGCAGGGGAAGAGCCAGAGTCCTCTCAGAGGGTGAAGGGCAGAGTGTGGGTTGCAAATGCTTTGAGACACCACCCCATCCCCCCGCGGTCTCTGTTGTGTGCTGCAGGTTCACCACCATTTCTCCCAGATGTCCTTCGATGGGGAGTGGGACACAGGCCAGTGTTTCTACTCCTGCAACGTGCAGTGCCCACAGCCTCTTGCTGCCAGCTGCAATGAACCCTGTGTTGTATCCTGCGGTGCCTCCAGAGTCATCATATATCCCCCCCCAGTCGTGGTGACCTTCCCAGGGCCCATCCTCAGCACATGCCCACAGGAGACAGTAGTGGGAAGTTCTCCAGTCCTGGATGGAGGTGCACCAGCTCCACTGACATCTTTGAGGGCCCAAGTCCTGTGCTCAGAGCCACCTGCAGAGAGATTTGTCCCAAAACACGCTCCTCAGCAGGCACCACGCTGCTCCTACATCTTCTCTTCCCAGTGGATGCATCCTTGCAGCAGACCCAGCTACAGGCACCGCCAGGCACCTGAGAGTGAGAGGGAAGAGTATGGTCTGGAGAAAGAGGAGCCAGAAACTGAAAATACAGATACAGCAAACGAGGACAAAGACACTTCAGAAGAGTAACACAGCAGCTGCTTGAAGAACACCTCCAAGTGTGGTCAGCTGAGACACAACAAGCCCTTTCACTGCTAAAGCTAATTGCACTGTTCTCAGCATTTAACTAATTAGTCACCAGGAAATTCACTCTTCCTTTTGAGATATATTTGCACACACATTCACACCTAATTTGTTTCTGGCTTTCAGTTTCACTGCAGAAGAGACTCATGGGGAAAAAGAAAGTATTTGATTAAGTGTATCACATGTAGAAGTTAAAGCAGTGTATGAGTGATGGAATCTGCACCTGGAACTGTGCCCTTGATGCTGTGATTTATCCTAGCAGTCTCATTCTGCCCTTTCCCTTCCCATTAAAATTATCCTGCATTATCACAGTGGTTTATTTGTTTTTCTTTCTCTTCTGCTCTTGATTTTTTGGTACCTACTGGTGAAATTTAGACAGCAACCATCAAATCTGCCAGTCCTGTTCACCCATGAAGGGAGAAAATAAATCATCTCCCTCCTGCATCCCTCACATGCCTTTGCACAAGACTCATTTTCACTATAGCCTCCCAGCTTTCACTTTTTCCTCATCTTAAGTGCAGCTCATGGTTTGGAGAGTCCATGGCTTGATGTGTGTGCTGAAAAGCAATAAATAAAGAGGGATAATACCCTGAGAAACTTTCCTTATTATCTACTTCGGTGCAGGAAAAAGCCTGTGCTATTCTACTCCCTCCTCTCCCCCTTTCCCCCTCAACTTCTCCCAAGTTTTCCACACATTTCCAGGGCAAGCATTGTCCTTTTGGTCCCAAGATGAATATCACTGTGCTCACGATCAGACACCTCTGCCAGTCCCTGCAAAATAAAAGCCCAATTTAACAAAAATGAAATAAATTCCATCACTAAACTTGTCCCTAAAACTGGGATGTGAAAGCTGGCTGAGCTCTAACACCCCATGGGTGGGCTGGGGAGTTTTGAGAGCTGCTATTTAACAATTTGCCCTCACCTCTGGTTGCAGATGCTCATGAACTTGAGGGTGTGCACTTTCCCCTGCAAGCTGCAGCCCATGCAGCCCCAGCCAGATGCAGCTGTTTTCCCAGAGGCTTCTTCAAAGGGAAAAGGGATTGCAGAAAACTCTACAGCGATGTTAAAACATCCTATGAAGAAAACATGCTAAGCAGCCTGGATTCCTGCCAGTCTCCCTCTTTACCCTGCCCTGTCTCCCTGGGAAGCTGCCAGACTCTGAGAAGTCAGTTTGCCCATTCATCAGCTGCATCTCCTTGGCTTTCACCCTGACTGAGATCTGCTGGATGCTCAGCTGGTTCATGGGAGACCACACATACTCCCTCTCCCCTGTAAATCTGCTCTAAAACAAGCCCCTCAAGTATTTATTATTTTTATATTGACATTATTTGATATATATTTAAATTTTTCCCCCTTTACAGGATGGGGGTTTAAATCTGCTTGCTTCTCTTGCAGGCATTAGCATGTGCCCTACTTTATTGATCCCAGATGAAGATGTAATTACTCTATCTTGGTAGATTAGCTTGTGAACTGTGCCTCCATGTCACGCCCCAGATAAGCTGGGAGGCAGGGCAGAGATATCTGTTGATTGCCTGGCTCACGCAAAAAAGGGGTGTGAAAAATTTAACAATTGGGTCATCAGCAGGGTGGAACTCCCAGGAACCTCCAGACCAAAGGACCCGACCTTGACTCATTATCTCTAACCCCATCCAATCCAGCAGGATGAGGAGTTGAACAATAAGCTAGTTGCACAAGGGGGTGCAGGAGGTGGTTTGCACCTGGTGAAGATGGGGTGAAAATGATTCCTTTTCTCTTTTCCCCTCTAAAAAACCCCCTGAAAATTGCCAACTTGATTATTCTTGAGAACAAAGCATACAAAATATGCATAAGCATATGTATAAGCATGTATAGATACACACATATGTGCATGCTTATCTATACATGCTTTATATATACATATATGTATATATACACATATACATATAAACATGCATATATGTGTACATATAAGTATACAGATGTATATATAGACATAATATATACATGCTTATATATACACATACACATGCATATCTATACAAGCTTTATATATACACATACATGCACACATATAAGCATGCATATATATGTGTATATAAAAGTATATAGATGTATATATAGACATATAAGTATATATATACATGCTTATATGTATATATAATATATAACAAATTATATTATATATGTATATATAATATATATGCTTATATGTGTGATGTATTTGTATATATAATATGTATACATGCTTATATGTGAATATATATGTATATACTTATATGCATATATACATGTTTATATGTATATATATACATTTTTATATATACAAAGATAAATAGCCCATCCTCCCAAAGCCTTGATGAAACATTTTAGGGGCTGAACTGTTCAGCATAGGAACTTCAAACTTTATCCCTTTTGGAGAGATTTGTCTATAATATCCATACTGCACCCTGTGATGCTCTGCTCTTCAAAGAGAGAAGGGATATACCTGAAACGCAGGCATATCATCCAGGTCTGTGCATCAACATATTTGGGAGAATCCCTCAGTATTCTCCACTCATCTGCCTAAGCCATTTTGATTAACAGCCTTGCAAAAACACATCCCAGCCTTTCTGATAATCTGCATCCCTCTGTTTGGCCTTTGGTCTTGAGCTTCCATCCTTTGCCTGCCTTTAACAACCCCCCACAAACACATTGAAGATCAGAGACTGGTCTGGGTTGGGAGGGACCCCAAGGGTCACAGAGCTCCAACCCCCTGACACAGGCAGGGCCACCAACCTCCAGGCCTGGAGCTACACAAGGTTGCCCAGGGCCCCATCCAACCTGGCCTTGAACACCTCCAGGGACAGATGCTTCTCTTATGCTGCTTGTTTCCATGCTTTCCACCCATATTGCTTCTCATGCAAGAGCCCAACTGTTCCTCTATCTTCCTCAGCTGCTTCAGTTGTTATAAAGGATGCCACATTTTATTGTCATTGTAACACCCCACATCACCTTCTCACTGTTTCTTGTGAGCCCTCTTTCTCTTTACATCCATACAGCACAGGCAATTGTCATCTTATTATGGGATAACTGATGCCCAAAAGCTACCTAACCTGTCTAAGGTAACTCTATACGTAAGGGTGGATCTAAGAGTTAGACACACCTAATTATTATTAGCCTTAATACTTATAACCAGCAATTATAATTTCAATATTGCACACTAGACAAATTTACAATGGGGCCAGAGAGTCCAAGGCATGGGACACAGGAGTAGGGGCAAAACACATCCTTCATGGGATGCCCAGAAAAATGCTGGTGAGGGGGTTCTTGTACTAAGTCCCTTTAAAGATATTTTCTCTGCATAGCAGAGCTCTGCTTTCCCTCTCCTTTCTGTGAAAGGGAGACTTCTCTGTCTCTAAGCTCAACTATAAATTCATTTAACTGGTTTCTGTGCTACCAGACCAGCACTCAACCTAATGGCCTTGAAGGAACTGAAAGGCAGGTGCCAGTTTTTCTTGCTGAGATTAACAGGCTTAATTAGGTAATGAACCAGAATGAAGAATTAATTAATAGCTTTAGAATTAATAGATTATAAAATTGGATGTTAGCACCACACCTCTGTGAGCCATGAGGTGATACAGGAATATGAACCCACTCTGGCAGCATCAGCACATACCATGAACACTAACAAAGTATTAAAAATGGATTGTTTGCAGGGGTGGAACTTCCAAGGTGCTCCCCTCTAAACCACCCCAAAGCTGGGCTTGTGAACACCACCCTGCTAAGAAACATGCCTATACACATCTCTACCATGCCTATAGCAAAGGAAGGTCCAGCTAACCCCATCCCCTTCATCACAGGACCAAAGTACCATCCCAGGCTGACTTTGAATGTACAATTGCCACTCCAACAACCACACATCACTTACATTCTCCTCACACCTTTTGGTTCCTACTGAGGTCCTACACCTCTTTGCAGTAACGCAGACACAGAGAGGAAGGCACAAACCACCTCCTCCTCCTCAGAGCCTGGGTCTTGTGAGGTAGGGAAGGGCTGGGCTGATTGATGGAGCCTTATCAATGCTGCTACATCAGCTCTTCCCACAGCTGGGCACTTCAGATGACCCAGTAGCCCTCGGAGTCCTACAGCCCTGTTGCTGGTCAGGCTCTGACCTGGAACACATGCCTGGGTGATGGCTATGTTGTGTTCAGCCTGAGAGGTGTATATATACAGGCCTGGAGCTACACAAGGTTGCCCAGGGCCCCATCCAACCTGGCCTTGAACACCCCCAGACTCGGGGCACCCACCCCCTCTCTGGGCAGCCCCTTCCAGCCCCTCACCACTCTCTCTGCACAGAACTTCCCCCCCAATCTCTCCTCTCACCCTTCCCTCCTCCAGCTTCACTCCAGCCCCCTTGTCCTGCCAGTCTCTGCCCTTGAACAAGCTGATTCCCCTCCTGTTCCTCTGCTCCCTTCAGGGACTGGCAGACTGCAATGAGGTCCCCCCACAGCCTTCTCTTCTCCAGGCTGGCCCAGGGCAGAGTAGAGAGGGACAATCCCCTCCCTGTCCCTGCTGCCACCCCTCTGCTGATGGAGCCCAGGATCCCATCGCATTTCCCAGCTGCCAGAGCCACTGCTGGCTCATGTTCAGTTCCTCATCCCCCAAGACCCCCAGGTCCTTCTCAGCAGGGCTGCTCTCCAGGAGCTCTTCTCCCAGGCTGTATCTATGTCTGGGATTCTTCCTGCCCCAGTGCAACACCTGACCCTTCACAGTATTGAACCTCATTAGGTTCACCCCATCTATTTTGCTGTGTGGTGCTGTTATTCCCTTACAAGCACTCTCTGCCTGGAATTTCTATGATAAACTCTGCCAAAAAATGAAGGTTAAGGATAATGTTTCAGTACAATCTGTGATAATCACACAGGCTATTTCCTTTCAGACCAATTTAGAAAATTACAGCATGGGAGAGGTGAGAGCAATAGCAATTAAACCAGCTTCCTCTTCAAGATTTAATCTTCCTATGCAAAGTAGCTGTGTGAGGATCAGAGCATAGTATTGGGGTTTCTGAAACCAGAAAGTCAATAATGCCAACAACAACAACAACAACATGCTAGGAAAAAAACACACAACCCAACAAAACAAGATGAGGAATCTTTTCTTATCTCTTTATATGAGGTGAGTTGAAATCTGAAGCTGTAAGCACCAAGTCTGGGATTCCTCAACCTGGTCAAACTGCTGGTTTATAGAAGTTTGGTACTCTCTATATGAAGCAACAACTTCTTCAGGGGAAAATACAAAATCCCTGATATTTGAGGGGCTTTTATTTCATATTTTCAGATGTATTGAGCTTCCACCTGCTGAGGCAAGATATCTATTTCTCTTTCTTTAAAGGAATTTTTTGATGTAAGGCAGATGAGGTTCAGGTGATATGAAAATAAATATTGAACTATTGCCAATTACTCTTTTTTTTTTGCATTTCGTGGCTTATATATCTAACAGGATACCTGTAGAAGGAGGGATGACTGGAGTTCAATATTGAAAGGCTGTATCTGTTCTTAGGGCTTTATACTTTGTATTAAACATGATTTTCCTTTGCTTAAAACTGCCAGGTAAAAGCATCAGTTACAGAAAGCAAACTGGATGGTGAAGCCAGGGTGATTTTCTGCAGTATTAATAAGCTGTGTTTTGCACAAGTTTTCTATACATTGAAAAAAACCTCAAAAACAATGAAGTCCTTTATTAGCTTCTATAAACTATTTGGTTTGGTAACTGCTTTAATTGCTTCAAGCTGTCAATTGCTCTAATTATTAGTTACTTCTCATTCCCACAAATTATGTGAGTCATATTATTCTGTGCAGCTTGCTGTCATATCTCTATTGGCTGCCTGCATTCCATGGGCATGAAATGTAAATAAAATTAATCTGTATTTTTTATAGCTTCAGTTTTAATCATTTTCCACAAGAACATAGCTAAGAGGGTGAGTTTTGTAAATGTGTATGTAAATATGTAAACAGGAATGTAAATATGATTACATAAATCACAGCCTCAGCATTTGTCAGGGCTTGTGGATTTATTTTAGCTGAGGTTATGGGTCTCTACTTCAGGTAATGTTTCCTCTGGATCCTCTAGTCCCATAGGTAATGTATATTGCTCTTCTCACACTGGCCTCCAACAAGCATGCTGAGAAAGGAAAATTAGACTTCTTCATAGTTATTTATATTCCTTTTGTGCTTATTCTAAATAGCACCTTGAAAGGGGTTGACTCCTTGAGACGAGGAATGGATGAGCAATTGTAAAATCTTGGATAGGTGCCTCTCCTGGGCTGAATTTCTAATTGAATTATCGTGCCTGATCCTAGTGCTCACAGGAGAGCCTGTGAAGTGCTTTGGTACCTCTTACTTTCTACTTATTTAGGACGTGGTGTACTCATGTTGGAGAACATCTGTCCAGAGGATAATCCCAAGCCCCTGGAGTGGGTACACCATGGCCTCTAATGGCTTTTATCATCCATGGCTTTAGGAAACTGGATTTCCTACCTTTAAAGAAGAAAATTCCATAAGCCTACTGGTTATTATTATTTGAGATGACAATAGATAAACTGGAATCTTGAGCTTCCTAGCAGCATATAGTTTACCCACCTCAGAGCTACCTTCACAAGTATTACCAAGAGTTTAAGAGAAAAAGAACCTCAACTTATTGTGAGATTTTCAGCAAAAAGATGTGCAAGGCATGAGCATCAGGCTGTGTGGGATTGGAAGTTATCTAACAATCATAAGCTGTTATCAAAACAGTTGCAGCAAAGGAAGGCATCATCAAGGGAAAATGTTCTGTTTCACAAGATGTAGACAACGGGTTGCGTAAAGGTATCTCCCAATTTCTACTCTCTATGACAGCATATAAAAGTCCCTCGTAACTCAGATCTCCTTAGCTGCCTCTGATGACTTATTCTTGGTGACTGGGTAAGTCGGATTTAACTGAATCAGCTCATAATTATAGATGTGGTTTTATAGGTAGCAGTAATCTGAGGTTATATATCCAACCCTATTTTAGGGTAGGACTTTACTCTCTAAAAATTTTTACTTGGAAACTGTTTGCTTGTAAATAGGGTGGATATAGGTGTTGGCATGAAAGGGGAAAAAATGAGAGTTTCAAGAATGTGGATGGTAGAAGTTCCTAGAAATTGAGCATCTATCCACAGAGACAGAATCACAGAATCACAGAATCGTAGGGGTTGGAAGGGACCTCAAGAGATCAACAGGTCCAACCCCCCTGCCAAAGCAGGCTCCCTAGCTCATACCACAAGGGGGACACTCCAAAAACACCATCAGGATAGGACTGACTGTCAGACCAAAAAACACAGCAAAAGCAACGATATGAGAAAAGGACAAAGATCCTCTTTTCCAGAACTGATCTTGGGAATAGGCTTTGGAGCAATGGAGCACTAAAGAGGAGTGGGAGTAGACTTAGAAGCCTCTACCCTGCCATTCATCTTGCTTGCTTGCTTGGTGGGATCTGTAACACATAAACCTATTTTAGGGGAGAATTGATTGCGCATTAGAAATGGTGATTAATTTTAATTATTATTCTTTTTAATCCTTAACTCTAAAATTTAGTCTAGACAACCTGGACATATGTATCTGCATCTGTTCAGGTGAACAGCATTCAACTTGCCTACTCAGCCCACGTTGCTATAACACAGTTTGTTCTTTCACTCCTCTGGCTGTCATGGCTCTAACTTTACCAGGTTAGTGCACTCTCTGCCTTTCAGGTTGACTTGCCTTCTGGAACGATGTCTACCTATGGACAGATGCTTAGCTCCCGTTGTTCTGCACCATGTGAAGTGACATGCTCACAACCCTACATCGATGCTTGGAATGAACCATGTGTCGGCTCCTGTGGTGATTCAAGAGCCATCGTGTACGCGCCACCTGTTGTGGTGACTTTCCCAGGACCCATTATCAGCTCGTGCCCTCAAGAAAGTATTGTGGGAACTGCCATTCCTCAAATAGAGGGTCAGATGGGCTATGGAGGTGGAGGAATGGGATCCGGAGGTGGAGGAATGGGATCCGGAGGCGGAGGAATGGGCTCTGGAGGTGGAGGAATGGGATCCGGAGGTGGAGGAATGGGCTCTGGTGGTTCCTGTGGTGGAGGCAGCTCCTATGGAATGGGTTCCCATGGTTCAGGCAGTTCCTGTGGTGGTATGGGAGGGGGCTCATGGGGAGGGGAGAGCTCATGTGGTGGTGGATTCTCCCGTTTGGGGAGCTTTTACCGAAACTCATATTTTTCAGGATTTGGTAGAAATTATTCCCCCTTTTATTCCAGAGGGTACTATAGGTATCGCTATGGGAACTATGGGCCATTTTAAATCTTTGAGAGAGTCATGACTGAGGGAACAAGACAATACAAACTAGTAGTTGACCTATAGACTTGGAAATCAGACATGCCAAGCAGCCTCTGCTCCCCCTAATGTCAGGAGGAGCTGGGGTTGCTTGGGATCTCTTTGCGCTATGTTTTATCTAAGGCTTATGATCCCAATGTTGCCTCACTTTGTCATTTGCTCATGTTGTGTTTTGTTCTTTCTGAACCTGAAGAGGGTAAAACAAGTAATGGAACTTGACCGTGAAAGTGTCCAGCAGAAAGAAGAACATCTTGTGAGCCCTGTGCTCCTCTGAATGACTGATTGATTGACTGACCGATTGCCCTTGTTGAAATGGAAATTACATTCTTTGTCTCTGCATTGCCTCATTCTGCAAGAATGTATTCCACATCTTGTTTGTATTAAAGCGCTGTTGCATCATAGCACCATCTTCAGCCTTTCATTTTGCTGCAGTTTCTTAGTTACAAACTAATCAGAAAGAAGTTAACCTTGTGGAGCAATTATTATGTATTTATGAAGGGCTATCAACAGAGAAGAACTAATTCCTCAATATTTGATTAGAGTATTTTTTCCCCTTTCTGGTCTATACCATGACATACATACTAATTGGAACAGTATCATAGGTCATTTAGGTGGGAACAACCTCTAGAGATGGTCTGGTACAGCTCCCACTCCAAACCAAGGCCATTTGTGAGCTAGGTCAGTTACTCAAGGTCATTACCAGTAATTTTAGGCTGAGAGATCTGGGGTTGTTTAACCTGGAGAAGAGGAGGCTCTGGGGTGACCTTATAGCAGCCTTCCAATACCTGAAAGGTGCCTATAAGAAAGCTGGGGAAGAACTGTTCCCAAGGGCATTGAGCAATAGGACACGGGGTCATGGGTTTAAACTAGACATTGGACATTAGGAAAAAGTTCTTCAGTATGTGGGGGATGAGACACTGACACAGGTTGTCCAGAGAGGTAGTGGAGGCCCCTTCCCTGGAAATATTCAAGGTGGGGCTTGATGGGGCTCTAAGCAACTTCATCTAGTTACAGGTGTCCCTGCCCACTGCAGGGGGTTGGACTAGATGGCCTTTAAAGGTCCCTTCCAACACAATGCATCCTATGATTCTATGACTCCTTGAATATCCCTGAGGACAATGGTTTAACCCTCAGTGAAGATTAAAATGACTGCACAGGTCCTGACTTAATCAGGAGGCAAACTTGTGCTCTAATTTAGGTAGAACAGTTTATCTGATGACAAACTGCAAAGGGAAATGGGTCAGCCTGGGTCTGAGCTTTGTAGGCAGGCCAAAAGAAACAGGAAGAAGTTATCTGTAGGCAATTGAGACTCAGACTAGAAGCCTTGCACCCTGTGATGTGCCTTAAAGTAAACTGAGGGACTCACCCCAGCAGCTGCATCCATGTTTTTCTTTAGGAGCTCTTTCTATTGTGCTGCTGCTCATAAGAGGGCTGGGGCGTAGGCAGAGCAGTGCTGCTTTGCCAAGCATAGCACTCATTTCCTTCTTTTGATTGTCTTAATCCTTGTGGTTTGTTAACTTAATTGAAGCATTTAGGCAGTAAATGATCTGAGCTTGTTAAGCATCACCATGGGATCCCTGAGGCAACAGCTCTATGGGTGCCCTTGTGCTCTCTCAGAATTAAGGATCACAAAGCGCCTCCTGCACAGTCACTCCCCAAGAAACCCATTCTTCCACCACAGCTTTGCATCTGGCTTAAAATTTGTGTTTTCATCTAACTCTTTTACCCAGGTCTTTAAGATAATATGTCTGCAAACCTTCTGATGAAACAGGAAATTCAATCAGAAGAAATTTAGGAGGAATACACAACGCTCATGCTGTGGGCCTACACGTACAAGGTGCCAGGCCGTGACATTATCAACATCACCTGAATTATACCACCCAGCAGTAATGGCATTGCTTTACATGAAACCTATCAAGCAAAGCAAGGATGTTCTGCTGGTTGGATCATAATCCACAGGTTTAAGTAAGAACATATATTCTGATTGTTTAAAAAGCAGGACTGCTTTTATTTGGGTATAAATCCTTTCTCCTAGTGCAGAATTGGGTTTCTCAGCTGGCTGGAGATACGTGTGTGTATAGGCTGGGGTGTCGAAGTGCAGAAGGAGTTACTTAGCTGTGGAGACTCTAGTTTTAATAGCAGTTGAGACATGCCTGAGTGCTCCAGAGCACCTCAGATAGGATTGTGGCAGCAGCACCCCAGCAATTTTCACTCTCCTTACTCAATGGTTCCTCAGCCTCTTGAGTAAGAACTGTGTGGGGGTGTAACTCTCTTTTGTAAACTGTGAGGCATCACCTTCGCTGAAGTCACGTGTTAAGGCAGTTTATATAGACATCCCTGGCTCAGCATCAAAATCACTGAGTGATCCTCTTGGAACTGTGTGACTGCAACTCCACGAAGCCGGGTGTAGGTACAATTGTCACTCATCCTTTCAAGCCACATTATTTTAACCTAAATCGTTCTCAAATTGAAGTGAATGACTCCTACTCACTTCAGCCACTGAAATGTGGAGAAATACTTCAGAAAGAACAATTAGATCGGTGCCTTTTTGCAGCCACCCATGAGATGATTGAATTGTACTTCCCACAGGGCTCTGCCTCCTACTTTGAAATCCCACAGTTCAATTTCACTAAAACCAGTGGGTAAAGCAGAATGGGAGAAAAGGAAAACCAGAAACCGAGTCGTATGGTTCAAGACTTTTAATATGACATGAAATAAGTGATACAGGAGAGAATGGTGCAGCTCATTGGTGGTCTGTTCTGTAGTGTACAAGCATCTGGACCATCTGGGTCGATGACAAATGACACTGCACGTTACAAGGTAAAGCTGAAATCTCTGCAGCAAAAGTCCCACTCACAACTTCTGAAGCATTTCCACTCCACCAGAAAGGAGAGAGAACAAAACTAATAAGTGCTTAAGGAGAGAAGCCATCCTATGCAACTGCTATTGATAGAAGATGAGGCATAGCATGGAATAAAGAGGTGTGGGCCTGGTTTTCAGAGGGACCGAGCAAGGGTGGCTCCTGTTGATGCAATGGGCTTTCACCACCTCTGAAAACCAGCCCCAGCTGCGGATCAGGATCTTGGGTTTTCATCTCTGAAGCTGTTGCGTGGTCTGCAGGTGTCTAGGCTGCCTTAAAAAGAGCCACAGTTTCCAAGGCGGGAGGCACGGCTGCTGCTGCTGTAGGACCGCCTGCTGTAACAGCCCCCCAGCCTAGAGGAGCCTCCATACCCAGAAGAGCCCCCAGAGCCATAGGAACCTCCCATCCCTGACATACCTCCATACCCAAAGGAGCCCCCAGAGCCATAGGAACCCCCCATCCCTGACATACCCCCATACCCAAGGGAGCTCCCAGAGCCATAGGAACCCCCAACTCCTGAGGAACCTCCATACCCAAAAGAGCCCCCAGATCCAAAGGAACCCCCTGTCCCTGACATGCCCCCAGAACTGAAGGAAACCCCCATCCCATTGGAATCATCAGAGCTGTATGGGGTCATAACTCCATAGGGCTGGGGAAATGATGTTCCCACAATGCTCTCCTGAGAGCAGCTGCTGAGAGTTGGTCCTGGGAAGGTGAGGACAACCGGCGGGGCGTACACCACAGCTCTGGACTCCCCACACGATGTAATACAGGGCTCAAGGTTTCTGCTGTAGGCACATGGCGGCGTGCATGTTACCTCACAGGCAGGCAGGCACTCAGAGCTAGTGTTGTTCAGCATCATTCTTGGGGAGTGGAGATGAAGCTGTGAAAGACAACATGCAGACAGGAAACCATCACAGTCAGGTGTACCTTGTCCTTCTACAGCCGCTCATCTACTCCCAGATCAACCTTCCCTCACACTCTCCATTTCCCCTGTTATTTCCTTCTTGACTGTCCCCTTTTAAGACTTCTCAGGTCTTCTTCCTTTGTCTACCATCCACATCTCTTCTTCTTCTGAATCTCTCAAAAAATATTGCTCTTTTCTCTGCAACTAAGTTGCCTGATTCCTTATCAGTTACTTTTCCAAACAAGTCCAATTCATTCTCTTTTCAAAGTAGCCCTACAAGGCTGGTTGCCTGTAACTTCAGAAAGTCTCCAAAGGAAAGTAACTAACTTCCTAACTCTGCTCTTTCATTTAGCCCAGCTTTCCTATGAATTCTTCCTAAATATCTTCTCTTTACCTCAGCTTTTCTAAAATTGCTGGAATTTTCAAGATTAAAAAAAAAAGAAGTAAGTTTTAAGTATTCTATAGATACAAAGACATGCAATGAAATCCAACTCACCCTGTTGTCTTGGAGGAATAAGTCAGTGGACAGTAGAGCTGGAAGAATAGAGGCGTTCTTAGTTCTATACCCTTTTATATATTTTCTTAGACAATAGGAAGGATATGAGGTCATCCATTATTCACAAAATTCTTGTTGCTTATCAAAAAAAAAGATACTCTTCTAAGCTTTCTGATTGTTTTCATTTCAGCTCTTAATTAGCAATCCATTTACAACCCTACTTTGAGTGACAGGCATCAAACACCCAGCAGTTTCCTTTTGTCTCAAACTTAATGGAAAAAAATCTTTCTGGTATCGTTCTGGTTCCAACTGAAACAGGAATTGATCTCACTGTTTATGTCTCTGTAATGGCTTTAAGGAAGGTGGCTTACTGATGTGTCAGTCCCACCGTTTGTTTGTAAGCCTTAGATTTAGGTATAATACCTCCCAAATGGAATCATCCAACCCCACCTCGGATGAGGGGTCAACATTCTTTGCAGCTCCACCTGTATCTATTGATGGAGTGGATGATACAGCACCATGACAGAATCAGGCCTTACAAATTATTCTTGAGTGCTGGCCAGGACAAGGCCCTGCAAAATGACTTTCAAAACAGAGATAAATGGGATTGAGGTGACACATGACATCTCCTCTAAGCTCAGAGCCCTCTGAGTAATTTTAAGCAAGTATGTGTCAAAATTTACTTTGGGATGTGAGGCTTAGAGGCGTGTGATGAGGATGCCAATGGGGCCATTTGCAAGAGCATATCCAAAGATCACCCAGTCTTTTTGCTCCAAGGTGCATCTCAAACTTAGAAGTGAGATTGAACTTCAAAACTGTCCCATGTTGCTCTGCACTGGGGTCAGGCCATTCTTCACAGGATCACAGACTCACAGAATCATAGGGGAGATGCTCCAGGCCCTTCAGCATCTCCTCAGCCTCCTCTGGACTCTCTCCAGGAGATCCCTGGCTGTTTGATCCCAGGGAGCCCAGCACTGGACACAACACTCCAGCTGGGACCTGACCAGGGCAGAGCAGAGGGGGAGGATCCCCTCCTGTGACCTGCTGCCCACACTCCTCCTGATGCCCCCAGGATCCCATTGTCTCTCTCAGCCCCAAGGCACACTGCTGGCTCATGGCCACCCTGTCACCCACCAGGACCCCCAGCTCCTTCTCCGCAGAGCTCCTCTCCAAAAGCAGATTTCAAGAAATGATAAATCATTAGCAAAAATGTAAACTGGAGTAAATTGGTTTCCAATGTAAACCCAGTGCAGTCAGCAGAATGCTATTGCATAGGGATTCAGCTCGACAGTTTCAACACAATAGAAACCCCAAATTTATTATATGAGAGTTGTATTGTGCAGGTCTCGGGATGATTTACTAATTAAAAAATATGAAAATAATTACAGGTACTAGAGGAGTCAACCAGGAAAAAACCCCTTAGTTTGGTAAGCACTAGAGATTTTATGAGATGTTTCACGTCCTTAGAGTTGCCTCCAGAGAGGTATAAAAGCAGGACCATCTCAGGAGTCTCCTAGAAACCTCTCCTGACTTACCTCTCTTGCTGCTGTAGGTGAGTTTAATTTAAGCTAATACTTTTATATCTTTCATGCTTCTGTAGTGATAGTTTAAAATGAGGACTTTCCTGTGTCTGTATTTTGTGGTTTTAGCAGTAAGATGTTGCAGTGAATTTTTACTTTGCATAGGAGACTCACTGCAGTAACTTGTAGACAGTGGTAAGAATCAATTTTACATTAAAAGATAGAATTTTAAGAGGTGCTGTGTTATTTTCTTATGTCTTTTGGAACTTGAGATGGAAACACAAAGCTAAGCCCTCCTGAATGAACTAAGTCCTTGCTCCACAGGGGCAAGAAGGGAGGCAAGAAAGGGATCACAGGACTTGAGGGAGGAAATATAAACAAGGGTTTAACCTGCATACCTAACCCCAATGCTGTCACTTGTGTGATGTGCACCCATCAGCACCTGACTGTGATGGTTTCTCTGTCTGCATGGTGTCTTTTGCAGCTTCACCCCCAACCCTGAGAACGATGTACAACAACATCAGCTCCCGCTGCCTGCCCCCCTGTAGGGTGACCTGCTCACAGCCATGGGCCTACAGCAACAGCCTGGGGCCCTGTGTGACATCATGTGGGGATTCCACGGCTGTGGTGTATGCCCCACCGGTTGTTGTCAACTTCCCAGGACCAATTCTCAGCAGCTGCCCTCAGGAAAGCTATGTGGGAACATCATTTCCCCAGTCTGATGGAATTGTGACAATATATGGCTCTGGGATGGGGGATTCCTTTGGTTCTGGGGGTTCCTATGGATCTGGGGACATGTCAGGGTCTGGAGGTTCCTATGGGTATGGTGGTATGTCAGGGCTTGGGGGTTCCTATGGCTCTGGGAGCTCCTTTGGGTATGGGGGTATGTCAGGGATGGGGGGTTCCTATGGCTCTGGGGGCTCCTTTGGGTATGGAGGTATGTCAGGGATGGGAGGTTCCTATGGCTCTGGGGGCTCTTCTGGGTATGGAGGCTCCTCTGGGATGGGGGGCTGTTACAGCAGGCGGTCCTACAGGAGCAGCAGCCGTGCCTCCCGCCTTGGAAACTGTGGCTGGTTTTAAGGCAGCCTAGATACCTGCAGACCACGCAACAGCTTCAGAGATGAAAACCCAAGATCCTGATCCGCAGCTGGGGCTGGTTTTCAGAGGTGGTGAAAGCCCATTGCATCAACGGGAGCCACCCTTGCTTGGTCCCTCTGAAAGCCAGGCCCACACCTCTTTATTGCATTTTTCACTTTGTCTGTTATTAACATCTTCTGTTAATCCTCTCACCACCCTACATCCCCATTTTCATTGTGCCAACATAAGAAAAAATAATATTTCAAAGGTCTGACACAGAGATTTTCAAGAACACCGTGACAGGAGGACAGCCACTGCTGGAGAATGGACTCTTCATAAGCAGTGAATGCTGTGCCCTTCCCTGAAACTGAGGAATTGTCTGCTTTGTCTTGTGTGCCATCTCATTCTGATGTGTATCCCATTTCCTGTTTGTATTAAAATTCTCCTGCATCATCAAATTTTGTTCAGCTTCTCTTTCTCCTCAAGACTCCTTTGGTCCTACCCTTTCCACTAGCTCGTTAGGCTTCTGAGAGCTGCTTACATGGCCTGTGAGCAGCAATTATGTGTTTTTATGGTAATAGGACAGTAATTGCTGAAGTAATAAAGGTATTGTGAAAAGGATGGTTAAATGAAGTCAAAATTGAGGCACACAAAACAGTTGAGCATTGCTTCTCCGTAGGGCACAGAGGTTTCTGGAGGAGATGACTCAGTAGTTCTTGAGTAGGAACAGGCAGCAAACACTGTCACTGCACGCAGACAATGCTCAGATAAACATTTTTTCTCATCAGAGCAGCTGTTTCATGTCCTGTCAAATGAGGGATGAGCTTTAAAATGCCACATCTTACAAGAGCTTTTCAGAAGAAGTCAGGTTGCTCAAGATTACCTCTACCTGGACAATAGGGAGGGAAGAAAAGTGATGAGACTTGGTCAGCTGAAGACAGGAAATTCATAAAGGTTTTTCATTTTACATTCCGTAGCCCAGCTCTTCTCTTCTGAAGGAGTCTGTTCCTTCACCCTGTCAGCACATTCCATTTCGAATCACTTCATAGTTCATGGCTCCCTGGAGATGTCTGAGGCTTAATCAACTTAAGCACTTTACTAAGAGTGCAAGCCAATATAAACATACATTTTTCTGGGGGCTGTGGAAGGTAACCAACAGAAATCAACTTTGTAAGCCTTACCTGATCTCTGAGATTTGTCACTTTGAACTTTCAGACCTAAATTGATGAAGACTTTTAGGGATTTGTCTTACTTTTATCACAGTGAGGGTGAGGGAGCCCTGGGACAGGCTGCCCAGGGTGGGTGTGGAGTCTCCTTCTCTGGAGAGATTCCAGCCCCATCTGGACACCGACCTGTGTGCCCTGTCCTAAGGACCCTGCTTTGGCAGGGGGTTGGACCCCATGGGCTCCGGAGGTCCCTTCCAACCCCTGTGATACCGTGAGTCTGTGATTCTTTGACTGTGTCCCCAGCAAAGGGCTGTGTTTGTATCACAGGAGTGAGCAAGAAGAGCACTCATAAGTGGAGTGACATGGGACCAGAAATAGCACCTCATGTTGCTTTCTGTAGCTATTGCTGGGACTAGAAATGCAAAGAGACTAATGTGGGGGTCTTCAAGAGAAGATTATTGGATGCTGAAGAGGTTTTAAACCTGGATCTACTCATTGATGTTACCTGGACCACACATCAGGAATCTTTTTTTAAATACTTTTAATTAATTTAATTGATTCAAATTGTATTTCAGTATTTTGAAATAATTGTATATATATATATATTTATATATACATAAAAACCTTCATGTGGAAGGTTTTTTCTTCTACTTCATGAATCATTCACATTTGGAAAGTCAAGAAGGATGAACTGAAACACCTATTAGCAGAGCCAGAATATAGAATGTCTGTGTCATAGATTCCTGGTCCCACTTTGAAAAAAATCTAACTTTTATCTCTTTGTTAATACTATGGTGAAAATAACAATAACAACAATTTTAATTGCCATCTTTTCTGGAGATAAAGAAAAATTTAGGGGATACTTACATGATTAAGTCAATTGTTAAATTTCCAGCGTTTAAGGAAGTTAAGGAGGTTTAATCTGTGATTTAATTAATAATTGCAGACAAGCAACTCATCTGCTCCAAGCCAAATGTTAATGACTGAAGAGACAGGTACAATTTGAAAACAATTAGACAATTTGTTTGCAATTGTTTCTGTAGCTTCCACAGCTGGAAGGTCAGATAATGGGACATCACCAGGAAGCAGAATTTCAGTTCAGCAGCATGAATCCTGGAATGGGTCACAGGGTGCAGTGTTTGCACTGCTCCAGAACGCTGCTGTCAGCCTAAGCAGCCCAATGGTCTCTTAAAAGCTTACTGGCAGAAAGCTTTCCCCTGTCAGCTGGCTTCAGGGCTCTGTGTTTCATAATCAAGGTGCTTTGTAGGCATCAAGGTGAAAAAGAAAACATGAGGCGAAAATACTGATGCAACATGGTTTTAATGACAGGGAAGGATGGGACACATGAGGTGAAGACAGGCACACAGAGCATGAAGGATGTCTCCCAGGGCTCTGGGAAGCGATGCAGTTCCATGAGGGCCAGCAGTGTTGGTCACTTGGACATCACCAGGTTGCAGCTTCCCCTGTGAGGCTGGCACAGCCCAGGGATGCTGCAGCAGGAGACGGTGCCTCTTCAGAGATCACTGGAGCTGCAGCTGCCTCCGATGGGCCTCTCTTAGTCAGAGCAGCTCCTACCACACACAGAGCTGCCCCCACTAAAGGAACGGCCTCCAAAGGAGCCCCCACTATAGGCGCCGATTCCTCTGCAGGAGCCCCCAAAGCCCCTGCCATAGCTGCTCCCTGAACCAAAGGATGTTCTGCCTCTGTATAAGCCCCCACATATGCTGCCTCTTCCATAGGAGCCGCCGGAGCCAAAGGAACTACCTCCACCATACAAGCCACCCAGTCCTAGGGAACTGCCCCCACCGGAGGAGCCACCCATCCCAAATGAGCTGCCCCCACCGTAGGAACCACCCATCCCAAATGAGCTGCCCCCACCATAGGAACCACCCATCCCAAATGAGTTGCCCCCACCATAGGAACCACCCATCCCAAATGAACTGCTTCCCCCATATGAACCCCCATCACCGTAGGATACCCCTGATTCACGAGGCCCTATTCCCCCTGGATAACCCCCAATGGGCGATGGGAACGAGGTGCCCACGTAGCTCTCCTGAGGGCAGGAGCTGAGGATGGGGCCTGGGAAGGTGACGACCACGGGTGGTGCGTAGACCACGGCCCGGGAGTCCCCGCAGGAGGTGACACAGGGCTGGCTGCAGGCGTTCACCCATGGCTGTGGGCAGGTCACCTCGCAGGGTGAGTAGCATCTGCTGCTGACGAGTTGTCCTCCTGAAGACATCTTTTGTAATGTAGTTAAAGCTGTAGCAGGAGACAAAACAGAAGTTCAATGCCCAGTTGCCAGAGGGAAAAACACTTGCAGATCTGAAGTATTCCACGAGCATGAAAGTGTGTGGAGGAAGATTGGTTATAAACACTCAGGTTTATCTGTGTTACAGGAGGTTTTCTGAACGTCCATTCACTAACACCTTGTACTTCTCAAAGTACCTTCTGCTGCTCTAGAAATAGTGATAATCATGGAGGGCAAAGCCAAAGCCTATGTGTTTTTTGGAAGTAGCTCATCTTCTAGATTTTTTTGGATTTTAATGTCCAGCTCTGGAGCTAACTGACAGTATTGTGTTCATAGAATCATAGAATCCCAGCCTGGTCTGGGTTGGAAGGGACCCCAAGGGTCCCAGAGCTCCAACCCCCTGCCACAGGCAGGGACACCAACCTCAGGCCTGGAGCTACACAAGGTTGCCCAGGGCCCCATCCAACCTGGCCTTGAACACCCCCAGGGACGGGGCACCCACTCCCTCTCTGGGCAGCCTGTTCCAGCCCCTCACCACTCTCTCTGTAAAATACTTCCCCCTAGTATCTAATTTAAACCTTCCCTCCTTCAGCTTCTCTCCATCCCCTTTGTCCTGCCATTATCTACCCTTTTAAAAAGCTGGTTCCCCTCCTGTTTGTATGCTCCCTTCATTGATCCAAGTCCCTGTGAAAATCCAATCTTACAATTCAGTAGCTGTCTCTGCAGTCACATATATTTAAAAGACTGTAAAAGGTAATGAGAAAAGACAAATGGGCACTGTTTAGCTTCACCCCTTCTGCAGAAGACTAAGCCCTCAGTCCAATACACAAAATATCTTCCTAATGGTTCATCTAGAGAATGAAGAAGATCCAACTCACCAGGTCTGGAGAAGCGTAGATGAAGAGCTGATGTCGATGAAGCTGAAGCGTTGGGGCTGCTCTTATATACCTCTCCAGACCACCAGCGGGATGTGAGCCATGCTTTGTGCAACAGCTTCCTACGCGTTGCCAAACTCTGTTTTGCTGGATGGCTGATTCCTTTAATTGTTCTAATTGTTCTCTTAAGTGATGTGATCAGGACTTTACTCTTAACTCCAAGTCACGTTTCGAGCATTACACATCTTGTGGTTTATTTTATGCCCCGACCCTGACAAAAGTCACCCAGCAGGTGATACGGTCCCTGGCCCTCACTGGAGTTGAAACTGGGATGAGTATACATCCATGTGAGGGTTATATCAAGCCAAGTGTTTCATACACCATGTTAATTTTGTTCTTCATTTAATTTCTTTCTTCATTTTGTTCTTCAGAATGTTTGGGTGGTTAATAGAAGCGCCACCGCTTGCCAGTGGTGCTGAAACATAAGAACCAGCCCCAGGTTCAGCGTGTTCATTGGTATTTCTCAACCCAACTGTAGGAACCCAGGAAGATTTGCATGGACTGAGGAGTTCGTGAAGAATTGCTGACTAGCAAAACTGTCAAATCAAGGGCTGCCCACTGATGCCTGACAGGACTCGTTCGCATTCTGATGCAAGATCTTAACCACATAAGCTCCTTGTGTTCTATTTTCTATTTGGGCTTGAAAACACCAGAAATCCAGTAATATAAATGATATAAACATTAAACTTCAACATTATAATGACCTAAACATTAAACATAGAGTGATAATTAGTACAGGCTGAAAACCCCATCAGTTTAGAATCGCTTTCCTCCCCCAGCTGTGATTGAGCCAAAATCTAGAATTACTTTAGTTTACTTTGATTTAGGAAAAAAACAAACCCCTGCATTTAAGTCGGGTGTTGGATATAGCTGGCACTAATCCTTGTGCTCTCTGCCTGTTATAGCCACACAAATATACTGATCACATCTAATGTTCTCACTATGTGTCTGGTAAAGAAATTTTGCTTACAGGTATCATGTCCTTGCTTATACACTTGTATCTCTATCTCCTAATACATGAGGATTTTAAGTACTAGTCCAGAAATACTGCTTGAAAAAAAAAAAAATAATCCTTGCCATTATTAAGATGGCTTTATTTTTATTTTTTTTTAATTAAATCATCTTTATACTCTCTACATGCATATCTATATCCCAAAAGACTTTATTTCTCCCCAAATTATGCCTCCTGGAAAAAAATCACTGTGTCTTGCTAGAATAGCACAGCTCACCCATGACCAAAGGAGAAAGATGATAATAAAATTACTCTGTGTTCTCACATGGTGCTGCCTTGAAATGATTTGGATGACAGTGGGCATTTATTAAGTGCTTCTGTAAGCAGTTACCTGGGCGGATGTTAAACAGGCAGAAAAAAAGGACCTCTCCCATCTGAGGAACTCTGAAGATTAAATTTGCAGTTTTCCCAACTCTAAACTTAAATGGAACGGAAAATATTTCCCCTGAAAAAAACAATCCTATGTTTTTATCTTCCTTAAGGGGAAGACTGATGCCTTTACCTCGCTAAGTGAGTGGAGCTCAATTAATTACCATTGCAATTCAAATGAGGTCAGGAGATGGCACTAGTCATAAAATGGATATAAAAGCTATTTGAGGATTAAAGTAAGACAAAGGGTGTGTTGCACGCATTGTACGATGTGGAGTTGATTTACTAATCATTATCAGTTCTCAAAACAATTATTACAATTAGAAATAGCTTATACAGCAAAATGTTTTGCTGGCTAACCATTATGCCCCATGTACAAAGTGTGTTGCATACCCTGGTAGCAGTCTGAAGGAGTATATAAAAGCTCTGCATCTCCTCCAGGTTCACCAGCAGCTTGTCTTCAGTCTGATTGTCCCTCTGAGCCTGGTAAGTACTCTTCATTCATGTTCCTTTGTATTAACTGGGGTGTTTCTCTGAATGTTTAACTTGGGAAGGAATCCGATGTCTGTAATCTGCAGTGACGAGCAGCATCACTGTTGGTTTATTTCTTTGAGTAGGTAAGTTCCTTTGTAGCCCTTCAGCAGTAACCATTGGCAGGTGCAGGTCTTAAAATGTGAGGCTTTGTTCTCCCAAACCACAACGGGAAAGTGTCAATTAAGTCATGGTCATTTGATAAGGAGGTAATAGAAGATCACAGAATCATCTTGCTTGGAAGGGACCCTTTATACCAGAACCCCTGTTGATTTCTGTTTATAACTACATGGTCTGGCATACTTCTTTCCAAAAGAAGTCAAGAGCTGAGATGGATAAATCAGTGAAGAGTCCTTAGCAGAGCTAGAGGTTAGTGGTGGAAGAGAGTAAGATACAGTCTCAGAATGAAGACAGGCTGAAGATGCTTTAGAAAGGTTGAATCCTTGCTGGTGGCTAACCTGGACTGCAAGATAAGTTGTCTTTGTGTCAGCATCATTTAGCTTTAACCATGCTGAAGGACAATATTTCAGGCTAGAGTAAAGTTAGATATCTCCACAAGAGCAGTTCTCATAGGAAAATAATTCCTCCCATCAGGAAAGGTGCAGCTTGTAGCATCACAGCTGACTGGGGCAAAGCACAGAGCTGCCCATACATCTTACTTGTACTCCTTCACCTGTGTTGCAGCTTTATCTACATCACAAAAGATGTCTTCAGGAGGACAACTCGTCAGCAGCAGATGCTACCCACCCTGCGAGGTGACCTGCCCACAGCCATGGGTGAACGCCTGCAGCCAGCCCTGTGTCACCTCCTGCGGGGACTCCCGGGCCGTGGTCTACGCACCACCCGTGGTCGTCACCTTCCCAGGCCCCATCCTCAGCTCCTGCCCTCAGGAGAGCTACGTGGGCACCTCGTTCCCATCGCCCATTGGGGGTTATCCAGGGGGAATAGGGCCTCGTGAATCAGGGGTCTCCTACGGTGATGGGGGTTCATATGGGGGAAGCAGTTCATTTGGGATGGGTGGTTCCTATGGTGGGGGCAGCTCATTTGGGATGGGTGGTTCCTATGGTGGGGGCAGCTCATTTGGGATGGGTGGCTCCTCCGGTGGGGGCAGTTCCCTAGGACAGGGTGGCTTGTATGGTGGGGGTAGTTCCTTTGGCTCCGGCGGCTCCTACAGAAGAGGCAGCATATGTGGGGGCTTATACAGAGGCAGAACATCCTTTGGTTCAGGGAGCAGCTATGGCAGGGGCTTTGGGGGCTCCTGCAGAGGAATCGGCGCCTATAGTGGGGGCTCCTTTGGAGGCCGTTCCTTTAGTGGGGGCAGCTCTGTGTGTGGTAGGAGCTGCTCTGACTAAGAGAGGCCCATCGGAGGCAGCTGCAGCTCCAGTGATCTCTGAAGAGGCACCGTCTCCTGCTGCAGCACCCCTGGGCTGTGCCAGCCTCACAGGGGAAGCTGCAACCTGGTGATGTCCAAGTGACCAACACTGCTGGCCCTCATGGAACTGCATCGCTTCCCAGAGCCCTGGGAGACATCCTTTGTGCTCTGTGTGCCTGTCTTCACCCCATGTATCCCATCCTTCCCTGTCATTAAAACCATGTTGCATTCAAGTTTGAGCTTCTATTGTATTTTTCCCTTGTAACTCATGTTCTCAAGTAATCTTTTGGGCAATTCAGTAACAGCTATGATAAGTCTGTGAGTGTATTGGAGGAGAATCAGGCCCCTTTATTACCCCATGGCATGGGGGGTTACATAAACCTCACACCACACATGTCCTTTGGCATTAACTAGTAGCATCACCCAGTGTAGAATCAAACGGGTAAATTGGCTAATGCCTTCCTAGAAACAGGACCTAGAGACAGACATCCTCCTCTTGAAAACAGGACCATACAGTATCAGGTTTAATTAATTGTAACATAATAGTTCTTTCATGTGAAGGGCTCTGGTTATTAGACTTTTCATAAATTAACACTGACTGTTTGGCTCTGTGTGCACACATGCCCTTCAGTTCCCTCTTGTCTCAGTGCTCCCTGCTCCTCTCAGCTCTTATGAAGATACTTTCCCGTAACAACGTGACTCATCCTTATGAATCTGGTTGGACAACTCCGCTGACTAACATGGAGCACACTGATGTGTTCATGTAAGACCTAAATGGGAATAAAAGCAAATACAAGAGATACAGGAATAACAATGTGATTTGCTGCTGTCTCTGCCGTGCCTCTGAAGGTCTGGAGTGGAGAGAGAAGAAAGGACCTGTTGGGGCAAGTCCAGAGGAGGCAATGAAGATGATCAGAGGCTGGACCATGTCTCTCACGAAGATAGGTGGAGACAGCTGGTGTGTTAAGCCTGGACAAGACCCTGGGGAGACCTTCTGGCACCTTCCAGTCCCTTGAGGGGTCCCAGGAAAGCTGGAGAAGGACTAGTGACAAGGGCATGGAGGGACAGGACAAGGAGAATGGGTTTAAACCAAAAGAGGGGAGATTCAGGTAAGATACCAGGGATAAATTCTTCACTCTGAGGGCAGTGCCCAGGGTGCCCAGAGAAGCTGGGGCTGTCCCTGGGTCCCTGGCAGGGTTCAAGGCCAGGTTGGATGGGGCTTGGAGCACTCTGGGCTGGTGGAGGGTCTCTCTGCCCATGGCAGGGATGGCACTGGGGGGTCTGAGGTCCCTTCCCACCCAGGCCATTCTAGCATTCCATGAAAAGTCTTCACAGCCTTCACCTGTGTACTGAAGGCATCAGACAGGTGAACCAGAGATCTCTACCCAGATTTTAAGGTCATGGGAAGAAACTCCTTTGATGCCAAAAGCAGCTACAGTAGCTAATGTGGAGCTGACTCTACTGTGCTTATATGACTGACAGATGCAATTTTAATGTTAATAGACATAACTGTACAGTTTATTACACAATTGTGCAGCCTTCAATCTATTTTTTGTAATCAGAAATCTTGCAATACCTCTTCCCCTGGTGATGGGACATGAGTTTTCTTTCTCTGCTCTTTGTTCTAGCAAGTGGAATGAAAATGTGGAAGTGAGAGGTTTTGAGAATGGGTCCTGGTGCCACACTGTACCTCAAGTCATGAGACCTTTTGGTCAGTAGGAATCTTCTGGACAATATCAACCAGAAAACATTACCCCATCCTTTATTCCATCCTTTCTTTTTAAATTCTCATACATCTTTTGATGGAACAAATTTTTTTGATTTAAAGTCAGCAAGGGATCACTCATCCCTGCCAAACTATTCCAACAGTTAATTATAGTTATAATTAAATCTTTGCTCATTCTTCCTTCTCTAATTACAGTTTAGCCTAATTAGAGAAATCTTGCCCCTTTGCAGTTACTTGACTTTATTTAAGTGTCTTCTTGGTCTTATTTCACAGAAACCAGGCAGTACCTTGGTTTAGTTTATTTTAGAGAGATGGAGAGGGGAGGTGGAATCACAAAGCATTACTTCAAGGAGAAAGGCAGTAAAGCCACCTCTACTCAGTGGAAAAAACAGGTGATGAAGTCATCATCTCACATTGCAACAAAGAAGACTGAGCCTGGTTTTAGAGGCACACACCTTCCTATGGCAGGAGCAGCCAGGTGCTGGCAGATTTGTGAGTGTGGTGATCGAATCCCAGTACTGGAAGACTTTTAAGAACAGCTTATATAAACCTTTCCCAGAAGAATTCAGAAGAGACTAGAATATAGTTGGGCAATTTCACCAGTTCTCTTCTACAATAATTTCATATAATTTGTGGGGGTTTTCCAAATAATTTTTTGAGCCTTTGGCATTGCTCAGCACTGGTTTTGAAGGATATTCACCTTCTCAAGCAATTCAAATTAATTTCATTTACCTGTTCACAACAGCATCTCTTCCTTCACCAGTTCAAAGTCTGAAATCATTTACCAACAGCAATTGTACATTTACTTCCTTACCACTGATTTTATACATGGAAATAAATAAATATATGTAATAGAATAAATGCATACATGCATGTGAAAGTTGGGCTCACTCAAAAGCTCCCTCTGCAGATGCTCTGGGTAAGTGAGCTCATGCCCAGAGGGTGAGAGCGGCTCTTCCCCTCCATGGAGCACCCTGGGAAGTGCCTCTGCTTCAGAAATATGGCAAAGGATGAACATCTCAAGGTGGAAATCCGATTAGATAGACAAATAGATGGGAAAAGCTACAGGAAGATGCTGCCATGGGAGCTGAGCATTACCAAGAGCGCAGGAGGAGTCATGGCAAAAATTGCCTGGCAGGGTCAGCACTGCTGAAAGGAGCTGCAGCTTGGTGGCAGTCACTCCAAAGGGGCCAGAGGTGGGTGTCTTGGGCTGTCCCTGTAAGAACAACACCTGACAGGTGCTACTCAAATCCTCTCTAAGATGCACACCTCATCTCCCCAGCAGAACAGTGGGTAGCATGTAACTCTGGGTGGTTGCCACCACGATCTTGAGACCTGTGTACAACACACACACGGAGCAATTTCTGGGCTCATTTGCCTTCCCTCATTTCCATCTGTATACAACATTTTTCTGCTTATTATTATTGCAACTTCTGTGCTGTCAATTACCTCTTGGAAGCAGAATGATCCTGGAGGATCCTCTAGGCAAGAACACTTATTGGAAATGTTCTGAGGAAATGCTTTCAGATGGTTTTGCCAACACCCACTAATGTTTTATACATGCAAAGTGTTGTGGTGTTATGATGTTAATAACAGGCTGGCAGTATGAAACTCCACAGTATTGAGTCATAGCGTCACTTTAAAATATATATGTCAGGGCCACCCCCACCCATGTGATTCTCTGAATCAGGCAATGATAAACACCTTGGGAATTTGGATCCCTTTGTGCTTTTTGATTAAAAGCCAGCTCTACATTTGTTATCCTAATCATACTATTTAAAACAAGTTGGCCAAACATTCACCTTTCCCAATCAGGGCATATTTACTGATTTAAATTGTATTATATCATCTGAGGGGGCTGGGGCTGTGCTTCACCTGAAATGCTACTTGGTCACAGCGGGTCAAGTTGGGCACAAATCAGTTCTTTGTATCAGCAAAGCCCTCCTAAGGAACCTTAAATAAATCAGTTGCTCCCCTCTTCCCTGTCCCACCTCTATGTTAAATGGGGAACAAGCTTTGCTTGCTTTGCCAGAGCATTGCTCACTCACCTTGTGTTTCCCACAGTGCTCTTCTCCACACTCATAAGCATTTTTCTGATGGAGCCTTGACCATAACAACCAGGAAAAGGGACTGAGGGTAGAGTGATTTATCCCCAACCAGACCGAGCAATTTCTAGAACCTTCCCACCATCCTGCTTTAACCAAAATGAGCTTTCTCCCCTCATCTTTCCTCATGAGCTTGGACAGGAATCATATTGCAGAGGAGGAGACCTCTGGCACTCAACCTGGTCTACGGCTGCCACGTCAAGCTCTTGCACTGTGTTATGTTCTTGCCTTGGAAGAGGGTTGAGCATCAAGGTCAGGTTGGATGGCAACCTTGTGTAGCTCCAGGCCTGGAGGTTGGTGGCCCTGCCTGTGGCAGGGGGTTTGGAGCTCTGTGATCCTTGGGGTCCCTTCCAACCCAAAACATTCTATGATTCTATGATTAAATGAGGGGCCAGGTCACCACAGGCAACGCTGTGCTCTGCTAGGAGCATCTCTCCAAGGCAATCCTGGCACTCCAGTCATGCAGTGACTACAGTTTCTGTAAACACGTCCTAACAAGCTTTAAACTAGCAAGCACACTTACTCCTAATACCAGGTTTGGCTCTTATGCATTCTTGGAGGTCATGATGTTAAGCAAGGAAAACAAACTCCTGTTTTCTAAGGAACTGCAAGGGTGAGTCCTGCTGAGCCTCTGCCCAGCTGCAGCAGGGGCAGGGCACCCATGCAAGCCTCAGGTCCCCTGGGATACCCTCACACCATCAAGAAGGGGTTTGATGCTCCAAACTGTGCAATGACAGGAATCCAGGGATGGGACTGTGCAAGTCACATGCTGGTGAGAATAGGGTAATCAAGGCAAACATTAAGCAAAACAATTACTGTAATTACATGTAAAATTTTGTTTGGGGAGTAATGGAGCCTAATGCACAAATATGACGTTATTTTCTTGCATCAGCCTGGTGGTCCAGGAAGGTATATAAAGCCATTCATGATTCAGAAACCTTCCAGCAGGCTCTCTTGGCTTCTCCACCGTGAACTAAGTAAGTTGGATTCTGATATAACTTCTTCTTCCTACAAAGAAAAGAAGTGTCTTTTTTTTTTTTTAAGATCTTTGCCTTTACTTCAGGGATGAATTCTGGATTCATAATGTGCAATTTTGTACAATATTCAGGAGTTTGTTTTCATGAAAGAGGCATTTACTGATATTCAGAGGCGCTGACGGATTGAGATTTAAAAGTTCCATTTGACATGGAGATAATATTAAAGGCATCTACTTGTATTATTTTATGGAAATTTAATGCATATAACCTTTAGGTAGCCTAAAAATATCTTAGCCAGCAGTATACATCTGGCAGTCTTGTTCTGACCTGGTGGCTTGCACTTTTCAACTAGTAATGGACAGAGGAATCGTGTATAAATATGGAGATAGGCTATATAAATACTGAGAAGGTGATATAGCTGCAATTGCTGTTCAGAGCAGAGCCAGCCATGAGGACAGAACATCTCTGTGGATGTGACCTTACAGGGTTCCTGGTCTGACTTTGGAAATGTCCCACCCTGGACCCTCTGGGTCACTCACTGTCTGTCTGAACAACCAGGGCTTTGCTAAATCATCTGGGATAAAATGGGAGCCCAGAAAATGCCTACTTAAGGTGTATATTCCTTGGGAAGTTGCTTTGGGTGGTTTTATTCTGTTTGTGCAAAGCAGTGGTCGTATGCAAAACATTCAGCAGGCTGTGAAAGAATATATTATCCACTACATATATTTCATATACTATATGTTATGTGTTCAGGTCTGTTTTCCAGCTATTCCTTTTCTCTGTCTTGCTTTCTGCTGAGGGATTTGCAGGTCAAATTGAGAATGTAGAATTAATAGATGTAGTGGAATGAAAAAGGGTGGGAACCTGAAGATAGTGTCTGCATTAGGATTTAAGGTCAGGAGAAGTTTAGGTGAATAGTGACTATATTGGCATTGTGTCTAAAAACAACAAAAGAAAATGAAATCCAAGAAAAATTGCTTGAGTCAAACTGAGCCCCACCCAGGCTTCTCTAATATCAGCCAAAAAATAAGTAATCACTTTGAATGAAATGAAAATATTTCATTTAATCTGGAACAACAGATGAACTGTTCAATCGGTACTTTGATTTGGAGTTTGTGTGAGTTTGAGATGACACACTGAATTGTGTGAATTCTATGACAATTTCCACGTTACCTCCCCACACTTCAATGTATTTCGAAAGAAAGAAAGAAGGTGTAGAATTCAGTCCAGGTTTGTGAATGCTTTTCCTCCCTCTGAAATTTAAATTCAGGAGTCCTGAAATCAGGTTTTTGTTGGGTTTCAGCTTCTTCCCTGTCATCTTGCAAAAGGTTATAGGTATTGTTATGGCATTGACTCCCTTATGTACACTGTAGGGATTATATGCCTCTTTCTGGCTTGTCTGCTTAGAGATAAATCCTCTACAGTAAAACCTCTCATGTGTTTTCCATTTCTTCAATGCTCAGTGCTGTGTTGCCCTGATTTTACTGAACTCCACCTCTGGAGTCCAAATTACACCTCTGGAGTGGACGTTATTTAAGCAGCAGCCCCAGAGAGGTTGTTTGGTGTCTCCAGGAAGGAATTGAGCTCTAAAAGGCCCCAGAGAAGAGCAAAGCAAAGCAAAGCAGAACAGGATGGGTATCAACCTGTCTGCCAACTTGGGTCTCTTCAGGGCTTGTGCGAGCTTGGCTCAAGGATTATTGGTCCTGTCCTACCAACTCCTTTGGGTTTATATTTGCTCTTTCCCTTGCCTTGCAGGTTTACAGCACAGCTAAAAGATGTCCTGTGAGAAAACTGTGTGTGCTGAGCCCTGCTCTGTCCCCTGTGACACGAAATGCCCCGAGCCCCGTGCCGCCGCCTGCAACGAGCCCTGTGTCATCGCCTGCCCAGACTCACGCGTCATTATATTCCCACCTCCCGTGGTCGTGACCTTCCCAGGACCCATCCTCACCACCTACCCTCAGGAAACCATCGTGGGCTCCACGGAGTCAGCCGAGCTGGCCGGGGCGTTGGAGTCTGGCGTGGGGATTGCTTCAGGGCAGAAGGGTGCTGAGTGCGTGGAGTCCTGTATCGACCGCTGTGCCCCACAGTTTGCCACCAAGTGTGAGCCCCAGTGTGCCCCTCAGTGTGCTCCTCAGTGTGCCCCTCCTTGTGCTCCCCCCTGCCCTCCTCCATGCCCTCCTCCGTGCGTGCCAGAGTGCTCCTACACCTATTCCACCCGCTGGAAGCATCCTTGCCAGAGGGGCTTCTGTAAGAAGATCTAATCAACTTAAACCAAGGAATAGTCATGGGAAAAGAGCAAGCAAAGAAATGAAAGGATATGGCATGTGATTTCCATCTCCCTACTGGAGAGGGAAGTGCCCCTGAAAACCAGGGCCCTCCATCTAATTCCTATATAGCACTCTAGCTTAGGTGAATACTTCCTTTATTCCTGTGGCTTTGCATCTTATGTCTGTGCTTTTTAACTTTCTCTACCCAGTTTGACATTGACCATGGTTTTAAAACAAAGCACACGTAGGGATTGGAACACCAGACTCAGCAAGGGTGAGGAAAGTGAAAAACCTCCATGAAATGGGTCACACTGGAATGGGTAACTGGTTTTAGCTTTTCTTGTCTCTAGAAATATGCTTTTTCTAGTCTGCATAATTCTTTCTGCAAATGTTTACTCCACTTTGCATTTACATTAAAATGCTGCTGCATCAAACCGTTGGCCTGCTGAATCTCCTTTTTCCTCTGCTACTTATTTGCAATGCTCTCTTGGTCACACTCAGCCTTGCATTAGAGGAACAGAAGATAGCCTGGATGCTTTTCCTAGACCACTCAAAACTTGATGCCCAGGTAAAATGAAGGATATGGCTCTGGTCTGTGAGCCTATGTGTGAGAACAGGGTGTCAGTTGTATAATGCAGTTGGCAGTCTGGAAATCAGTGAGCAGAAACCCTGCATTTTCTAGGTATACACCTCTAGATTATGGCAAAATGTGGTGTTCTGAGTGCCCTGTCCTAGCTCATAACCTATTTGGAAGCCTTCTTTCCGATAAACAAGCTGAACTGAGCCAGATTCAAGATATTCTTCATATTTCTGCATCAAAACTTGCCTGGTCTGCTTTTGCAAAGAACTCTTCTTCCCATGTGAGTGTCAAGAGTCACGGGGGGACCTGGAGCACCAGTTTCTGACTTACTCCTGGATGTCCTGGTCTGACCCCAAGGTAACTAACTCGGTCTGCCCAGCTGGTGCCACCAGTGGATCCCTCCAGGCAGACGCCAGTTAGGACATCAGGTATGTCCTCCTCATGCCAAGAAACTTCAAATGCTGTTTTTATACTAAAGATGATGTTAATTTCCTTCTTCCATAATGGCTGCCTACGTGTGTTTGCTTATTTAAGCCACGGTGTGTTATGGTGCCTAGGAAATACCATGTCATTCTTGCAATTATACCCACCCAGAAACATCCCAAGACTTCCCTAGAACAAAGGGAGCCAGGGTGCTTGACAAACACCTGATGTATTACACATGTAAAGTGGTATGTTAATATAATGTTAATAGTATATTGCTTGGGTTATACTCCCCAAGACTGTAATAACTGATTTGGAAAAAAAAAATGGTCATGATTTCACACCTGTTTATCTCCATATATTCTCAGTATATTTTTTTTTCTAGTAAACTGATGATGATTTTAACTATAAAGTCGCTTTTCTTTTGGTTTATGATGATGCCTTTCATGTTAACATTCAAGACACAGGATTGTTTCCAAACAGCCCAAGTTTAAGAGAGGAGCTCATGAAATACATTTGGACCCCCCAGCCTAGTAGTTCCAGAAGTCCAAGTTCAATCTCCAGGTGACTGTGTTTTGAAATAATCTGCTTTTTTATCATTTGAAAGAAACTAAAGCAGCTGTTATCCCTCTATTGAGTAGAGTTTGGTAGTTCAAAGGTCTAAAAACCCAGCAGCCCAAGTGTTTTTATTAGGGAAACCACTCAGCAACTCTGTGAAGCCCCAAACTATCAGGCTAGAAAAACCTGATGCTGTGCATTCACAACTAGCAGCAGCATCCCTCCAGCTACCCACTGGAAACCCAATCAATCCAAATCAGATCTTTGAGGAGAGAGGTAAACACAGGGAAACAGGAAACCATGAGAAATAAACCAGGTCTGGGAAAAACCACCAAAGCTACCATTGCAAAGATGCTTGGCAACAGCCAGGAACTCATGTCCCATGGCTGGGAAGGTCTGATGGGGCAATTAATAAGTGTCTCCATCAGAGGATTTGGAGGTTCCTTTTTACTCCTAGCATCCTTCCCAGCCTTGGGGGAATGTGATTTGGGGCAGGCTCGTCTCACTTGCCAGAAAGAGATGAGGTTGGTGGGGCTGCTGCCCTCCTGTGGCATCAGATGGGTCTGATTCAGACCTTGAGGAGAAAAGAATTCAGCAGGGACTGCAAAACCTACCTGCCAGTCCAGGTGTGTGCTCCAGGCAAGCTTAGGTACGTGCTCCCAGCCAAGGTCATCACAAACCAGCCATGAAAGTGGTCTGGGTTGGTGTCCAGAGCCCTTGCTGCCAATCACATGCCCAGGAGAGCTGCCTATGTGCCACAACCCTGGCAAAGTCTGAACACCCCCAGACATGGAGCACTCACCCCCTCTCTGCGCAGCCTGTTCATGAAGATCAGCCCAGTGATAAGCCAACACCAACCCCTCTTCTTAAAACTCTTTTGCTGTTTACACCATAATTCAGCTCCAAGACTGCTGCATCTTACTTTCCCAGCTGTTTCACTTCTCATCACTTTTTGCCATCACTAAAGTTCTTTGGAAAGTAGATAGTTAATATGTCACTTTTTATAGGAAAGATAATTGCTGCCCTCAAGCTAAACGACTTGCTTCCATGGAGAAGCTTGGATTAGACCTGCCTGTTGCTGTCTTTTGAAACAGCTAACATAAATTACAGTATTACCAAAACACCACAGCTGAGTTTTGAAGTTTGGCTGCCCTGGCACAAGGGAAATAACAGAGAGTTTTGAACTGCCAGCAAGAAAAAACTCTAGACAGGATGCCCTGTCTCTGGAGGTGTTCAAGGCCAGTTTGGATGGAGCCCTAGGTAACTTTGTGTAGATCCAGGCCTGAGGTTGGTGGCCCTGCCTGTGGCAGGGGGTTGGAGCTCTGTGATCCTTGGGGTCCCCTCCAACCCAGCTCAGTCTGGGATTCTATGACAAGGAAAGAAAGAAAAGGTCATTGGGAGAAGCGATTTGTACTTACAGTTCAGGTGGAGATTCTCAGTAAGTGGTTGTTCTTTAGAAGAGCTGTGGTAAAATGCAATACAATGGCCAATAACTGTGTGTATATTTAAAAGATTGGCAAATATCAACAATTATGCCAACATTTTCAAAGTTAAGAGTGTTTCACCACACATCTGGGCAAGTGTAGTGCTCACAGAGCCGGATCCTTCATCGAGATGTTATCTTTGCTTGTGAACCAGTCCTGCGAATCTTCAAGGCAGCTACTCTTCAAAATCTGAGTCAGACAGACATGCTAATGAACCAAAAGAGAGTATTTTGCCAAGGTAATGTATAAGAGGCAGATCCTCCTGTGCTGCAAGTTCTTATTCCCTCCTTGTAACCACTCTATACCAGCCTACAAGCCCATTGCCAGGCTCTCAAGCAATGAATGTTGATGGAATAAGAAAGCCAAAGAGATCTAATGTGAAAATACTCTTTCAAACATGCACATCTGGAACTGGGCAGCATCCAAAATCCTGTCTAATCACAATACGTCACCTACATACAGATCAAAGCCTATCTGTGGATGGAGTAAAAGGTATATTGCAATTAATGTGGAGAAACCAGGATGGTGAAGAGTCTGTGGTGATGCTTCATCAGAAAAGGCCAGGCCAGAGCTCTGTGCCCTGTGATTACTCACCATTCCTTGTCATAAAGCATATTTTTGTTTCTGCACTTAATCTGCTCGTGTTTTTCTCTTTGTTGACCAGTTTGTTGCCAGTGTGTCAAAATGATCTCCAGATGATGGTGAGTCACTACGGAGATCCCTGGAGCAACAGCCTGGGAAAGTCTTGGGCTTGCTCAGAACAGGCATTTCAGGAGATGTTAACTGTGACAGCCCTCTGAGCACAGTGATGTGTGGAGTTATTACCATCCTGATAATTGCTGGATTAAGATGCCCCGCTGTTGACTAATCACTCTTCTCTAAAACACAACCCTGGTGAAGTTTCCCCAAGGAGGTTATGACTGAAAGCCTCAGAACATGTTACTTAGCCCAAAACTTTTTGACCTTGTTTTGGGGCTTCTTTTTTGAAGTCCATGGGCCAAACCCTCGCTGAGGCACACAGCTGAGAGGGTGGCTATGGCCAGGAGTCAGCACTGGTGTGGAAGAGGCTGTACTGCACATACCTGCTGCCTGGAGGATGCTCCAGTATTGTATGTTGCTTTTGTCCAGCACTTGATGAAAGTTGCAGCAGGGCTTTTACTGCTCTGACCCTGTGGTGTTCCTGAAACTGGGCCAGGAAGCCCATTTTGCTTCCTGGGAGTGGAATGAGGAATGGGAAAGAGCTGTGAGACAATCAGAGATGAAGGCTCCTCGTAATGACACCTTGGGATCCATCCCAGTGGTGACACCATTTAGTTCTAATTGATGGGTGTTTGGAAGACAAAAAATGTGTTATTATACAGCTGATCAATTCTGGCTCTTGTGCTTCTTTAGAAGCTTTTGATGCCACACACCATCACAATGTCTAACCTGAGCTATAGGTTTGTGCCAGGACACACCCAGGGTGGTCCCAAGCCAGGGGCTGCACACCAGTGTGGCCATCCCTTCCTTCCCATGAAATCTAGGGCATAAAGGCTGGGGACCTGGCTTGCTCTGATCCAAAAGGACAATGTACATGCTCCCCATTATAAAAACAAGCTCAGTTTTGCTGGGCAGCAGTCAGTAAACTACCATCAAAGCTACAAGAACTTTGAATTCCCCCAGCAAACTCCTCCCTAAAGTTGTATTTCCATGCTATAAATTATTTGTTGCTGACTCATAAGTGATGGAGACCAAACCACTGGCCAGAGGAAGCAGGACTGTTGAAGGCAAACATTAGAAAAGGAACTGCTGATGCTGTTAAAGTCAGCTTTAAAAGGATTAACACGAGCTCTTTGTTTTTTTAACAGCCACTGCTGCTCTTGCACCTCTTAGTTGTTAAATAGAACTACCACTACTAGTTCTATAAACCTGCCTACTGCAATTTTGCATGCTATTGTTTCATGCTTGTATGGTAAACCCCTCATGAAAGGCAGTATCTCATCATCTCAGTGCAGTACCTGTCCCTTTAGGGTGTCCAAAATACCTGGAGCATCTCACAATTACTGGAATTTGCAGTCTAAGTAACAAGATAACAAGTTCTTAAGTGTCAATCTGGAATTTTCTGCTGATTCCCCAGAAGGGTGTCAACCATGTCAAAAGGGACCTGACTCACTCCTGTCCATCATTTTCAATTATTTTTATCATTACAGCTTCTTGCTGCATGTTTCAGGTTCACAGTCAGTTCTCCCTCCCCTAAAGAAACAAGCGCATGTACAGTGAGGCAAAATGCTTTAGGTACCTGACTTAGGGCTAAATCACCCAGCTAGACTCCCTCTGTAGTCCACAGAAAAAGAGAGCTTGGGACCTCCAATCTCTGGCCTCTCTTCCACATTTTTGGAAGGATATCCCACTGCCTGCCAGTTCTGAACCAACTTGGCAGGTTTTAGGTCAACGTGGCACAGGCCCCTTGAAGCTTCTGCCCTTTTGAAGATCTCTGTGCTTGCTGTGGTGGATGAGTTGGTTAATTCTCTTTTAATTTCTCAGGTGATCACCATTGGTATGAGCTCAGGGCAGCTTAGGTGCTTGTAATTGGTGATGCTAACCACGGCAGGTGGTATCTCAGCATCCTAGTCTACTGTGGAACTGGCTGAAGGCGGCACCCTCTTGAGATAAGGATAAAGGGTCACAACAAACCCACAGTTGTCTTGGTTTTCAGAAATGACAGACGCTTACAGATGCCTTGGTGCTGATAACGATGGTTATGAAGATCTTGGCGGAGACCTTCCATTCATCAGACACAAACTCTCCTGTCTTTTTCTCCCAAACTTCCAAGAAGGTCCTTTGCCATGGTGGCTGAGACCCCACTGCTGACCCTGATGGGTGGGATAAGGAGTTTTCTGAGATGGAATTTTGCCATTTGGGTTGGCAGGATGAAACAGTAGGCTGGACAACAGAAAGATGCCTTGCTGCAGCTCACTCCCCTCTTGTGCCTGTTTACCCCCTTAACAATTTAAACCCTGCTCTTTACAGCCCAGGTTATGCTTAGATTATGTGGGATGCTTGTGAGGAAGCCCTAGGCAGCAATCAGCTGGATTGTTCTAATTTTTTCCACAGAATAAAGGACTTCAAAGCACCTCCATGTGATTAACACGTTGGAGATACAGAGTTCTACTGTAATAAAACTAATGACAGGTTGCTACACTTTTAGGTCTTGATAATATGTAATAGTTTCACTTTAAAACATGATCTTATCATCCTTCTAAGCAGAACCTTCATAGCTCTGCAGGTCAAGGTTATTCTGTTGGTCATGGAAGACAAATTATTTTTCTCTGCTATATTGAAATAAAAATGTAAAGTTTATGAATTATTTGTGGTTTTGTTTGGTGTAAATTTGCCTATCAATAAAAAAGATACCCAAGAGGATTGCTCTACAGAAACTCTGGGCTTATGTTGTTTAAAAAAATTGAAAACCAGCCCTGTAGTGGGCTAAATTAAGATCTCCTAATTAAACATATATAGTAAAATGACATAAGCCTTCCTTCTCCAGTGATAACTTCGCTTGTTGTTTCATTGTGCAAAGCAGTTATAATTCTACATAGGAGAGTCCAGAGACTTACTTAGTCTCCAACTCTGCATCCAGCTGGAGGACAGGATTTCTTCAACACCTTGATCAAGGAATCCAAAGGTTTCATAATCCAAGGATAAATTTTGCACACTTTCTCTGAAGAGAGAGACTTTGTTACATCCAGTGATGAGGAAGAAACCAAGTCGGTTGTCAGATGGATATCTCAGTGTTTGGGGCTCAGAACAACTAACCCCAAGAGAGATAATTACAGCAATTGAAGGAATGATTCAAGCGACAACATCTGATTTGCAAGTAAATGAGATAATCGCCAGCAAATAAGTCTTCTAGCCTCCAGGCAGTTGCAGGGATTGTATAAAAGCACTTGCAGCTCAAGACTGTTTACCTACCTCTTCTAACTTTCTCTCTTTAGTGGATCAGGTAAGTCTGATTTGCATTATTCTTTTGACTGCTACAGCTTCTTTGGTGTAAAGCTTTGTTACTCTTAGAATTGTGATGGAAACAAGGGTCTTTAGTGAGCTTGGGGAGGTGATGTGGGACTTAAAGACCCATTTGGGCTTTAGACACTTTCCACTGAGTACATGGGGGTCTCTAAATTCCCTCCCCTGCCTTGTACAGCCTCACTGCAGAGATACTTTGAATACTGGAGGTTATTTTTCAGGATGCTTATGTAGCCAGATGTATCTAATAAAATGTTTGTTCTTTCATCTACAGAAGTTTAAACTTTTAGCCTTATATCCAGTCTATATCTTCCCTCTTCCAGTTTATAGCTATTAACCACTCATCCTATCTCTCCAAGTCCCTTCCCAGCTTTCCTCTGGACCTCTTCAGGTACTGGAAGGCCACTATAAGGTGCCCCTGGAGTCTTCTCTTCTCCAGGCTGAACATCCCCAACCCTCTCAGCCTGTCCTCATAGGGAAGATGCTCCAGCCCTCTGATCTTCCTCATAGCCCTCCTCTGGACCCATTCCAACAGCTCCACATCCTCCTTATGTTGGTGGCCCCAGAGCTGGATGCAGTGACTCCAGGTGGGGTCTGACAAGAGCAGAGGGGCAGAATCACCTCCCTTGACTTGCTGGCCATGCTTCTCGATGCAGCCCAGCTTCAGGCTCTGAAGTAGCCAGAATTTATAACAGTATTTTAAACCAGAAAGAAGCAGGTCTAGGTTAGAATTAGGATGAAAGATGCCCTTTTTTTCAAGTGTGGCTGACTTTACAGAGAGCAATCCATCCATATATCTTAGCAGAGCACCCAGCTGCCCCCCAAACTTCCCTGTCGCTCATGTAGCAGGAACAGACTGGTGGGTGGCAGCCTTAGCTACAAGGAGCCACGCACCCATTACAAGGGATCTGGTGTTATTCTCATCTCCCTGTGTTTCAGCCCCACCTGCTTTCCAGAGCGATGTCTTACTGCGGAGACCTGTGCGTGCCGTACAGCAGCCCATGCGAGGTGACCTGCCCTCAGCCTGTGACCAACGCCTGCAACGAGCTGTGTGTGACATCCTGCGATGACTCCCGAGCTGTCATCTACCCACCACCCGTTGTCCTGACTTTCCCAGGACCAATTCTTAGCTCTTGCCCACAAGAAAGCGTGGTGGGGAGCTGTGGACCAGTTGGCCTTGGCCACCCATTTGGTTCTGGAGGTTATCTTGGTTATAGGGCCTATGGAAATCCTGTTGGCTTAAGGGGCTCCATTCTTTTTGGGGGCTCAAATGGTTATGGGGGTACATGCAGTTATGGAAGGTCTTATAATTCTGCATGCTCATCACTGGGAAGGGGAAATTATAGCCCAGGTTCTTACCGCCGGTACAGCTCCTACAGCCGAGGGAGCTCTGGGCCATGCTAGAAACTTCACGGGGGTTCACTGCATGGAGCAATGAGGTTCTGGAAAACACAGCAGAAAAACACGGATAGGAAACAATCTGAACCTGAGCAGAGCTGAGAGGTTGTTGTTCTCACCACAGCAGGAGCTGTGAGCTCTCAGCAGTGCCCAGAAAAACAGGCTTATAGGTAGAGATGGAAAACTGTATAACTATACACACACACATGCAGATGGGGGAAAAAATATCTAATTTGGTCATGGTCCAGCAAAGAAAAAGAATTTTTCAAGGAAGAGAAGAAAAAACCCAACCTGGAAAACAATTCCTTTCAAAAATTCTCAATTTTGAAGTTTTAAAGCAGAGAGTAAGAGAAACATGTTCAGAATTTTTTAGCCACTTTTCCTGTTCAAAACTCTCATTTTCTCCCTATTTAGATTAATTCAGCTGAAAATATTCATTATCATAAAGCTCTGTGTTGGAGAAAATTTTCTATTTATTAGAAAAATATAATGAACTCAACCTATAAGCTTAGTTTCCATTTTACACTGTAGCCTTCTGGCATCTTGTGTTGATACCTTCCTGCCTGTAGATTTATTGCACTTGGTCCTGGGGGTGGGTTGGATGCTCAGTTACTGAACAAGATCTCTGCAAGTATTGGGGTGTCCTCAATGCCCTTGAGTTTAAACTATGTTCAGTTTAATGCGTGACTGGAGTTTCCATGATGTTTTGTGGCCTCCCACAGCACTACAGTCCAAATGTCATGGAAACCTCATTTGCCTTACTATGCCTGCTTTAAAATGCATATATAGGGGGTAAAAATAGGACATATAACTCAGATGATACAGCTGTAATAAGGAAAGCAGAAACTCTTGTACCAAATGTGATCTAGTACAACCTTTGTGTTATAAAGGGTCCTGAAGTGTCTGTCTTTATTCCCTGTGTTAACTGCAACGGTTAACTCTGCTTCTCATGCCTATTAAAATTCATATTGCATAGCACTGGCCTGGTGTTTGTCCCACCCCAGTTTTCCACTTACCTCTGATTCAAAGAAAAGACTTCTCCTTCCTCTGAGCTCCCTTGTTTCTCTTCCAGATGTGGTCCCCAGATGGTGCAGTACACTTCCAGTGGTCACCAAAATGCAGCTTTTTTGCAGTCATAGGAAAACAGTTATTTTGGAAATAAGAGTTTTAGCAAAAAGAGAATTCTCCTAATAAGCAGAGAAAATGATGCTACATCCATGCTCATGTCACTCCACTGCTGCTCCACCTGGGCTCAGCAGAAGCTAAAGGCTTTCCCAGGATAAAAATGGCAATCTATTCCTAGCAACTATAGGAATTGCAATTAGCAGAAGACTAAGTACAAAATACATTTTTAAAATATAGTAAAGATAGAGGGCAACTCCTTTCTATTTGTGAGCTAGTGGGAAGATGAATATGGCCTTTGATCCAAGGTTGGACAGGGATCTGAGCAACCTGATGTAGTTGAAGATGTCCCTGCTCATTGCAGGGGGGTTGGACTAAATGATCTTTAATGGTCCCAAACCATTCTATGATGCTACAACTGTTTAATCCACCCCTTTCACTGCTAATCCTTACAAAAGATTTTAGGGACATCCACATCTTGTGGATAAGTGGACAATGCCCACAACACCCAGGACACCTTGTCCTTGGCTGATTAACACCCAGGTCTCAAATGAGGAATCATTTTAGCTTAAAGCTGTTGGGCAATGATGATGAGGGGGAAAAAAGAACCAGAAGGCAAATGTAATGCAACATAGACTTTAATTGAAACAGGACCAGGACTTCATAGCAGCAGAACATAACAATCCAGAGAGTACAGAATACACTGGCAGGGTTTGCTGAGGGTGGAAGTGGTTGTCTTCTTTGGAGGCTGAGTTTGGAAGATGATCTTCTGTCTTCGTATTTGCAGGATTGAGAGTTGAGTTTGGTTTTCACCTGTCTGAGACAGGGCAGCTCCCAGAATCAAGGTGGGGCTTTCAGGAGTTTTTGCACTATACCTCAAAAGTCAAGAAACATGAAAGGCCAGAATATGCAGGATCTGATTTGCTTTGATGTTTGGTCTTCTATAAACAGCTTGAATTTAAACTAAGGCCTTTTCTATGTTTCTCAAGCAAACAACCTGTCAAACACAGAGTTGGGATCTTATTAGCGGATACCTAATCCAACAGGAACAGAAGTGGAGTGCCTGGGCTTGTTTCTCTCAGGATGGCTGAGTATTCCCAGCTCCTGGGCACTCCCCCTGCAGCCTGGTATGCTGCCCCTATGAAAGTCATGTCCCTCTGCTCATTCCCTGACAGGGACTTTGCTCTGGTCCCTGCTGTGTCCTGCTGTCTGGAGAATCCCTATGGAATTTAGCAGGGTCCGCAGTTCCCACCACGGTAAGTCGTGTACTTGCGGGAATAGCAGGGGTAGGAGTACCTGCCACCCTGGGAGATGCTGGACCCAAAGGAGCTCTGAGCATCCATGATGCCCCTGTAGCCAAAGGAGCTGCCCAACTCCAGGGGGGCTGAGGTGCCCACGAAGCTCTCCTGAGGGCAGGAGCTGAGGATGGGGCCTGGGAAGGTGATCGCCACGGGCGGTGGGTAGACCACGGCCCGGGAGTCCCCGCAGGAGGTGACGCAGGGCTGGCTCCAAGCATTCGCGTAAGGCTGAGGGCAGGTCACCTCGCAGGGTGAGTAGCTGCAAGCCTGGCTGTTGAAAGACATCTTTCTGGCTGGAAGTAAGCCTGAAACACAGAGGGTGGGGAGAACATGGGTCAGGTGTGCTTGCAAAGAGGAGCCCTCAAGTGTTCAACCCATATGATACTCAGAAAGTTGCTCTTCTACGACTAAGAATACAGCACGATGGCAATTCATATGCAGAGATAATGAAGATTTGATAACCTCCTAGGAGTCAGCAAAGCCTCATTAAGGACAGCTGAAAATTAACCCTGTAATATTTGCTTAAAATGTTTCCTAAAAACTATTGTCTTCATTTCCAACACACTCCCAGGCATAGATAAAATCATTAAGCATTCTTCTCTGAACCATGCAAGCAGCCCTCGAACTACATGCTCTCCAGATATCACCCGTAACCTCCAAAGACTGTGAAGCTGAGAGAAGCAACAGTCTTTTTTCAATGAAAATACCATTTTTCCAATAATAGGCAAAGACCTATGAAGTGCTCAGACAAAAGTACATTAAAACCCTTACGAAAGGAGCTCTTAAACTCATAGAATAGATACAACTCAAGTCAGACTTACTCAGTTCAGCAGCAAGGAGAAGCCAAGAAGAGTGGTTTGAAGAGCTCTGTGCTCCCAGGACTTTTATACGGTTCCTCTGAGCAGCACCAGGGTCTGAGCCACACATTGGGCATGCAGTCCTTCCCAGTTACAAAACAAACTTTCCAGCATTTGTCACGCCAACGGGTGGAGGAATCTTTGCAGGTTGTTTGCTGTTAAGCAACGCTTGGCTGAGCGGTATCACATCCGTATTGCAGCCGACGGGAACCTTTCATCTCAAAATAGGGACACTATTCACCCTTAGTTTCTTTCTACTCATTGCAGAAGTTAACTTCCCTCTTCCACTTGCCCAAGCTTCAAAGCACAGAGCTCAGAGGAATGCCAGTTTGCAAAAATAGACTTCTTCCCCCCCACCCCCCCCTTGGAGCTGATGATTGACCTTGTCATGCTTCTTGTAAAGAGTTTTCAAGCCTTTTAGTTGAAAAGGGTGATGAAACTTGGAGATCTTTATACCAGCCATGGCAAGATACCATTCTGCTCCCTTTTTATCCTCTTTTTCCCTTCAAAAACTGAAAATAAATGTATAGACCCCAGCCATCTCAGTTTATGGGGATCATTCTGTTCAGAGTTACAGAGAAACTGCTCTGTGATATAAAGATCTTTCTGATGTCAAGAGTGAGGATCTATAGCCTGTTTTGAAGCGCTAATTGAGGGAAGGGAAATGGGTCTTACATGCTACAGAACATTTCTTATCCCACTTCATTCCTGGTGAATACTACTAAATATTGTCCCAGAGAAAAACAAAGCAAAGGCCAAGGGAACCCTTGCTTAGAAATGCTGGCAAGAAATTAGTCTCATGCACTCAAGTTACTCCAAAAAGTACTGCTTTTGGCCATCCTTTGTTTTAAAATATCATGTTGGTCCCTTTCAGGCAGTGCATCCTGGCTTACCTATGAACAGGAGTTTGTAACAAATAAATCTACAACTGGGAAGTGGTACCCAACTCCTCACCTGGTGTAACAGACCTGGGGTCCTCCTGCACTTAGGTTTAGGTTTGATGATCTTAAAGGTTTTATATGTTAGAAATACTGTTTAAAGCATTTAGTAATTTGAGGGCTGAATTAGATTAGACATGAGGATTCCCTCCCAACAGCAAAACTCACTTAAGGAACCATGTCTCTGCCCTACTGGGAGCAGTAACCTGCTCATCCAAGGGGAATGGAAATGCTTCTTTCTACTTAAAACAAACCAAGACATCGCCCTGATCTTGCTCCTGAACCTACTAGGGTAACTATAACATAGAAATAGAAAATAATATCAAGCCTAGACCCAGGGCAAGATAAAGATGCCCCAGTTAAGGCACAGTGGTCTAGAGCAGATGATTTCCAGCTCATCCCTTGCCAAGAATTTTGGGAGAGGTTTTTAGACGCCCTGGCTGCCCTGTGTGCGTTGGGGCGAGGGCAACCCGCCCTCTGCACTCACTGCAGGAGGCTCTTTCCAGTGGGGAACAGTAATCCTTCCTTTCACCATACCTAAAACAAGTTGGTTTCGTTCCTTGGTTCCTGACAGCGGTGACTGTCTGAGCTCTCTATTTTCATGGTATCTGGGCGCCAACCTCATTTGCATAAGCTAAGAGATAATAGAATTATAATTATGAATAACACTAACAAGTACAAGACATGCCCGAGATCTCCTCCCAGAGGCTCACTTAATTGCCAAGGGATGTTTGGTAAATTGTTTGGCCTGTGTCTTAATAATCTCTTTTAGAAACCATCAGTTGTAACTTCCCATTTCACGTGGGTGTTACACAGGCTTACACAGAGCATTATTCTACCTGCTGTGGAAAATGCTTAATATAGAATGAAACAGGGAAAGCTGAACTTGGAGGCAGAAGAAGTCAGAGAAGAATTTGCCTGTCTACCCAAATTATTCAATGATCTATGAGACTGCTTTAAATGAAATACAAATTTCATGGGCAAAAACCCCAAACCCTCCAGGATCTGTCAGACCTGGAAGGCAGTAGCAAGGAGTTCTCACTGGACTCTCCAAGTCTTGCAACATATCTGCCTTGGTCCTGCCTTTGGAATGAAATCCTTCTAAAGCCAGATGGATGATAGCTAATGTTGCTGATGCAATATTCATGGTCATCTGAGTTAGGGCGTACTCGCAAAGGGATGAATGAAGAGCCAGGGATGGTGAGGGCTGTCTATAATCTGGATATCTAGGATTTTTTATCTACCTGTGCTTACAAGGTTGATGCTATCCTGTAGAAATGACTGTGAAAATTCACCATCTGCAAGCCTTTATGATGCAGGCTGTATAACACATACCCACGCTGCCATCACTGAGGAGCATGCAGGGCCAGCTCATAGTTCCTGCTGCTAGAGCAGCATGGCAGAGTGCTGACTTCTGAAAACAAGGCTGCTGGTGGCCAGGAATACAGATCACATCCCTCAGAACCATAAACAATGATCAACATCCCTCAGCAGCCTTTTCACAGCCCCAGTAACACTGGGGCTCAGGGCTTTCCTAGCCAAGGGATCAGTCCTATCATTGCCCTACATCACTTTCAAGCTCTACCAGCACCCATCCTCCAAGATGACAAATGTCCAGCAATAGCTCCCAAACCAAAGGAGCCAGGACTGAATGATGTTCCTGGCCTGAAACCTCCCCAGGGAGCCCATGAGCAGCCCTGGTGACACTGGGGCTCAGGGGTTCCCTACCCAAGGGAATGGTCCTAACAGCACTATACATCTCTCCCTGTCTGGCAGAGTCTAACTTAAAAATTGAACACCTCCAGGTCTTTCAGAACCTCACTAACATCAGGGCTGTGTTGCCCTGTTCTGAAAAATATTGAACCTTGGACTGAAGACATGTCCTGGAGGCAGCTAAACACAGTTACAGAGTTAGAGCATCTTAGGGAAACGTTGCTGAAATCATTAGAGAGAGCATAACATGAACTGAGACCAACATCACTCAGTAGGATTCAATTGGAGCAGATGAAGGGCTGGAAACTAAGGCAGAAAAGCTCATTTTCCCAGAGCACACAGGGAGTTAACTGTAAAGCAAAGTTGGGGGTGTGTGTGTGTTGGGGAGTTAAGTAGGGGAATAAACAGCAGCTCTTAGCAGAGCCTGAGCAAAGCCTCTCTTCAAACCATAAACTGCCCTTTTCTCTGGCTGTTCTCAAGGTCTGTAGAAGCCTGCATCCAGGTCTGGAGTGTAAATTAAAATTAATATCAGCAGCATTCCTACTGTGCAATAACTAAATGTTCATATTCTGCTTTATGAGGAATTACACAGATTTGCTGGCTTGTCAGTGCCAACACACCAGACCTTGACTGAGCAGCTCAAATGGGGAACTGGAGAAGGCAAAATAAGTCGACTTGCACCCTGGTTAATATTTACAGCCTGTCCCCCATCTCTGGGTGGGTTTGAAATGTAACAGAGACTGGTAATAAAACCATCTGCTTGAAAAGTGTATCTTAACTGAACTATCATTTCTGCAGAAGGGTGAAGTCCAGGGATTGATTTCAGAGAGGCTGAAAATCTGATTAATCTGAACCTGATCACAAAACTTTAGGGAGGGGTGACGTAGCAAGGTGGAAAGGGAAGTTGGGACTTGCCTAATAACTGCAAGCAGTGAGCAAAACGGTTGATGCTGTGAGGTGGTATGTGTAGCCACTCCTGTTCTGAATCTGATCAAACATCATGCACAAAGGATGTCTCAGATCCTCCAGGCTATCTGAGCAGCAGTATAAAAGCATGCTCTGCTCACAGCTCCCTCAACAGCTTCTCTTGACTTCTCCTCTGAGACTTTGAGTAAGTTTTTAATTCTTTGTGCCTTTTTCATATGCTTTTTTAGTGATAACTCTGAATACTACATAAACGCCCACTGTGGCACTAACAGGGCTAGCCTCTCTGCAGACAGCTTGGGACTGGTGTTACCTAGCTTCTTGGGAGAACACCACAATCCTTGGTGCTTCAAGGATTTGCTCCTTTCAGCTCCTAAAGCTAGCACAGATATAAAGCACAGCCTTATCTTGGGTTTAGTAGAAGGTGAAGCTGAGTTTTGAAGCCCTGTGTCCTACAGGTTAACTACTGAGAAGGGGTGTGCTGGGTGAGGGGGCCATTGGTCTCATGAAGTACAGAAGAGTTTGTGTTCCTTCACAAGGGAACACAAGGGAACCAAACGCTGCTCATGATGGAGCCCTTTGGGGTAGGTTCTGGCACAGGATGTGTAGACATGTCATAGGTGTAAGATGTTTGTAAGGAAGGGTAGGAAGAGTTGAGAGTCTGGCAAGGACAGAAGGTAAATGTTAACTCAAATGGTGTTACTAAAAGGTGGAAGAGGGAGACAGGGACTAGAGAGACACACCATCTCTGTTCAGGAAGCTACTCAAGTGGGTGGCTTCCTCATCAAAAGCTTCTGAGTGCCTGAACAAAAGTCTCTGACCTGTTATTGAATTGCTTTACAGAGTCTTCTGTGTTTCAGATCCACTTGCATCAGAGAACAATGTCCTCCTACAGACAGCTGTGCAGCTACCCCTGCTCCACACCCTGTGAGGTGACCTGCCCACAGCCCATCGCCAACGCCTGGAATGAGCCCTGCATCACATCGTGTGGGGACTCCAGGGCAGTGATCTACCCACCCCCTGTTGTCATCACTTTTCCTGGACCAATTCTCAGCTCTTGCCCTCAGGAAAGCATAGTGGGATCCTCAGAACCATCTGCTGTTGGGCCCTCACTTGGTTATGGGGGATCTTCTGGCTACAGAGGCTCTTTTGCTTATGGGGGATCCCAGGAAAGCAAGTTCTCCTACCCTTACTGCTCTCAGAGGGTCGGTGGCTATCGCTTTAGAAAGTGTGGCCCCAGCCAAACCCAGCAGGAGTATACTTACACCAAGAGCAGGCAGGATACTGAATGCAAGATCCAAACTCAAGAGTAAGATAGGGTTTTGAGATGCTGACACAAAGAGGCTGACTCTCACTGACACTCTGCATTGTATTTCTGCTTGTAGCTGCTTATGTACCTCTCCTTTCTAAGCTGTACATGTGCTCGTGTATTCTTCTCATGGTCCAAGTTTTCAAATGTATTAATCCTCCTTCTACATTCAACCTAACAACATGACAGAGGAATCATAATGGAAGGACTTACATACTGTGATTGTTACCCACCTGACACTGCCTGGTGTCAAGAGATGTGTTAATGGATGAAAACTGGACTGCATCACCAGACTTAGAGCTACAGAAGAATGCTGTGCCTGAAATGAAGCTTCCTGGAACAAGAAAACTCATTGTAAAAGCCTCAAATTCCACATTTTCTGTGTATTCTGTGATTCTGTATTTTGCTTTTGTGAATTTTCCTCCTCCACCACCCATAAAAAATATAAATAAATCATGCTGCATCATAAGTTTAGCATCCTGGTTTTGCTTTCTGTCCCTCTCTGTGAAATAACACAATTCAATAACCCCTCCTGCACAGGGCGTTGGTGCTTCCATCCAGCTCAGCCCTGTGGTGGGAGGGGAACGAGAGGTTAACTGACCAAAACTACTCCATGAGTCCTCTGCTCAGCAAGGAGCTTCCCCATGCTCTACACCTGCTTTAGGCCTTACCCTGCACCAGTTTGCACTGCTAGAAAGTTACTGGAGGCAGAAAACAGGGAATGGAAGGGAGGATTGCTGTTATTTCCCTACCCAGACTCACACAAGTAGAAAGTAGAGCAAGAGAGTGTAGGGCACTTACTGGGAAGTAGCATCCAGCCAAGCACAGCTCCCACAGCATACAGCACAGGTAGCATCCAGGTGAGCCATATGAAGAACTAGTTGGCTCTATCATCATTGCACCTTCCATCCACTCCATTTAGCTACACTTAAAAAGCTGCAATATTCCAGAACTGGAATTCCAATGAGGTGCTGAGAAGAACAGCAAGATGCTAACCCAGAGCCCAGTTAAATAGGGCTAGCTTCCCAGTGAGAAACAGCTGAGGAGCTACTGCCCTAATTGCTCTATTTACCTTCTTTACCTTAGCTTCCAGCTGGCCCCAGAGCATGGCTGGGTCACTGCTCCCTATTGACTGAGCTCTCTAGATTTACTTTCCTTTATTGAAAGCACCTTGTGGTCATCTAAGCTGCTCTTTGTGATGTGACTCTGCTGCCCTTCTTTAGGCTTCAATTCCTGCTTCTCTTTTTCTTGGGATCCTGCCAGGAGGCTCCTTTATTTTGCCCAGTAATAAGGAGTTAAGATAGCAAAAGATATCTGCTCTTGGGCATTTGTGATGCCAGCTGAGGCAGTTTTATGATCTCAGAAATCTAGATATGAAAGTAAGGACTAAGGCAGCAGATTCCACTTGCCTGTATCTCAGCCTGGGGTTTCATCACTAGCTAGTTTTCTGTCTCCAAATGTCTTTGGGAAGTCCTCCCTTCTTCCACAGACTAATATTCTCTCCTTGTTTCTTTATGTCATACAGAATGATGCCATAATCTAGTAGTCCATTTTTATTTCTTTATGGTATGTGGAGTGACACTTTTTTTCCCCACAGAAAGGCAGGGGAAGGAGGGATGAGCTATTAAGATGCTTTTGGAGTGGGTACTCAGTTCTTCACAGCAATCTTGAAGATGTCATCCAAGGGTTGGGCAGTTGTCTAACATCTGATTCCTTGTAAAGATTAAATCGGGCACACAGACAAGCTCTGCATGTTCTAAACAGTTTCCTGATGGATGAATCCACAGGCATTATGTAAGCTCTGTCAGAGCATAACACTCATCTATCTCCAGGTCTCTAAGGGATTGGTTCAATTGATTTGCAAAATCTGTGTTACACCAAGAAGGAGAACAAAGCAAAGAGATGGATGCTATTTGGATGCAATCATCGATGTTTATTGGGAGCAGAAAGTTTACATTGGAAGCAAAGTACAGGAAAAATACAAGATGGGACTCGGTGCTTTAAGAAAGGGGTAACAATGAGCTGCAGGTCTTGCTGTCAGGTCCCCTGCTGCTTCTCCTGCCAGCCACATCTTCTGCCACACTCAGCATGGCCCACAGCCCCCATAGCGCTGGCTCCAGACCTGGCTAGAGGAGGAGGAGGAGGAGGGCAACAAGGATCCCCCATAGATAAGGGAGCCCTGCAGCCCCCTGGGGGTGCCTGCTTCCAGTGGGAAGGAGGTGCCCACGAAGCTCTCCTGAGGGCAGGAGCTGAGGATGGGGCCTGGGAAGGTGATGACCACGGGGGGTGGGTAGACCACGGCCCGGGAGTCCCCGCAGGAGGTGACGCAGGGCTGGCTGCAGGCTTCAGCCATGGGCTGTGGGCAGGTCACCTCGCAGGGTGGGTAGCAGCGGGAGCTGAGCTGTCTCCTGGAGAAGGACATCCTTTGGGCAGGGAGCTGAAGCTGCAACACAACAAGAAGCCTGAATGAACCCAGTGCTCAGGAGCTGCCGTGCAGACAGCCCTGCTCTGCCCTGCCAGGGGCAGCGAGGGCTCAGGACGTGCTCGGCTGCCTCTCCCTTGTTCTTCCCCTTTCCCTGCTGTCCTCTCTCCCAGCTCCTCTGTGCCCTCACAGGCTGCCCAAGCCAGCTGAGTGCATCACCCTCTTCACCCTGAGCTCAGTGGTAACAGCACCAGGACTGAGCCCCATCCTGTCCGAATCGCTCTCATCTATCGTGGTACTGCAGCACAGGCTGGACAGAGCTGCAGCTGCCCTGTTTGCCAGTGAGAGTATCCAGGAAAAACATCTTCATGCAAACACCACAGCAGTTCAGACAGTTAAAAGCAACACAAACCCACCAGACTTACTGATAAATAATTAAGGGATCAGACTTACTTGGCTCAATGAAGAAGAGAAGCAAAGACCTGTGATGTGAGGACTTCTGGCTCAGAAGTCCTTATATACCATCTCCTGGATTGCTGGGGGGGGAGTTGAGACATCCTCCGTGTTTCAGGTTTATTTGATTACCAAACACAACTCTGCCCGTCATTGCCCAGGCTCCTCTGATTGTTTTATTCATCTTTGGACAATTATTGGTTTCTGCCAACACCCTCTTGTTTCTTCCTTAATCTTTTTGAAAGAGTTTCACTTCCTGCAGCATTTTGCCTGTTTTACCAATGTCATAAAAATGTTGGAAAACTACCTTCCTTTCACAACTGCTCCACACAGTGTTCTCCAAGCACTCCTGAGCATCACAAGAAGTGCCTTGCACTATCAGCTGGTTTTCTTCTCTAGATCCCTGCTGAGCTGAAGCACTGCAGGGCTTATACTTGGAACAGAGATGGGAGATGGACTCCATCTTCTTCCTTCCTCCTCCCAGCTACACAGTGCAGGTCTGGGGCAGGATACTAAAGCACAGAGGTGATTTGTTTTGTGAATTCTGGCAGATCTGTGTTTTCTTTTGACTCTGAGCAGAAAAAACACAGTATTCCTATCCATGTTCCTCCGAAGCATTCCCACCACAGACCCGAGCTGGGCAGGCTAGCACATCCTTCTGGCTGTGGTGATGCTATGACTTTGTGTCTGAGGTGAGGAAAAATCCTTCAATGACTGTTAAAATAGCAATTTTATTATTTATTCATTTATTAAACATGGATGTAAATAGGACAGAGCCACACAATCGTTTAAGGCTACATAGGGGAGCAGGATGCCTTGTCCTGCGTTCCACAGACACCCACCTGTGAGGTCTAGTCCCCTGTGTTTCCCTGTGTCCCCAAGGAGAGACCCTTCTGCAAGAGCAGACCCCAAGGGCTGTTGCTGCAAACAGAGGGAGCTGAACATGAAACTCCTATGGGAAAGGGTTGCAATGCTGCACCTGGTTTGGGTGTGTGCAGCTACCCAAGGACTGAGCATCCTAAAGCTGTCCTGCACCAGGACACGAAGGGGATTACAAGTCTTGCAGATTTGTTGACATAGAATCATAGAATCCCAGACTGGTCTGGGTTGGGAGGGACCCCAAGGGTCACAGAGCTCCAACCCCCTGCCACAGGCAGGGACACCAACCTCAGGCCTGGAGCTACACAAGGTTGCCCAGGGCCCCATCCAACCTGGCCTTGAACACCCCCAGACACGGGGCACCCACCCCCTCTCTGGGCAGCCCCTTCCAGCCCCTCACCACTCTGCACAGAACTTCCCCCCAATCTCTCCTCTCCCCCTTCCCTCCTCCAGCTTCACTCCAGCCCCCTTGTCTCTGCCCTTGAACAAGCTGATTCCCCTCCTGTTCCTCTGCTCCCTTCAGGGACTGGCAGGCTGCAGTGAGGTCCCCCCACAGCCTTCTCTTCTCCAGGCTGACCCAGCCCAGCTCCTTCACCTGGGGTGTCATAGGGGAAGGAGTTCATATAGGAGAATATATCAGGAGTTAAACCACTGCAATGAATGTATGAAAACAAATTTGGAAGTGGAAGCTTTGGTATCTGTGATTAAAAAAAAAAGAAGAAAATGATACACTGCAAAACTGGGGAGTCAGCTGGGTGATTCCTGAGAAGGAAGGACCTGGGAGATGCTGAGGAAAGCCTGGGCTGAGTAATACTTGCTAACAGTAAGGAAACTATTTGCATGAATGAGGAATTGAGGTGTGATGTGTAATTTGTGTCTTCGGGGGCTAATTAGGAACTTGTTTAGGAGGTGTCATAGACCAGCAGTCGGCCCAAGAAGGGGTATAAAAAGGGCTCACCGCAGGGACAGCCTCAGACGACTGCTCTTCACTGCTCCTCTTTGGTGCCTTCAGTAAGTTTGACCCCACTTAATCTTTCTGGCTTAGAGCACTGTGCTGGAGTAGGTTTAACTGAGTCTGTCAGAAATCCTCTGCTTGTCTTGCTTTTCCTTGAAGATGTGTTGGTAAATGGCATGGGCTTTGCTGCAAGACTGGGTGGTGGGTTTGGTGTAAGTCACTTTGGGGGTGCTCAGCTTGGGCAGTGGAGAGCCTGTGAGGGCACAGAGGAACTGGGAGAGAGGACAGCAGGGAAAGGGGAAGAACAAGGGAGAGGCAGCCGAGCACGTCCTGAGCCCCCGCTGCCCCTGGCAGGGCAGAGCAGGGCTGTCTGCACGGCAGCTCCTGAGCAGTGGGTTCATTCAGGCTTCTTGTTGTGTTGCAGCTTCAGCTCCCTGCCCAAAGGATGTCCTTCTCCAGGAGACAGCTCAGCTCCCGCTGCTACCCACCCTGCGAGGTGACCTGCCCACAGCCCATGGCTGAAGCCTGCAGCCAGCCCTGCGTCACCTCCTGCGGGGACTCCCGGGCCGTGGTCTACCCACCCCCTGTGGTCATCACCTTCCCAGGCCCCATCCTCAGCTCCTGCCCTCAGGAGAGCTTCGTGGGCACCTCCTTCCCACTGGAGACAGGCACCCCCAGGGGGCTGCAGGGCTCCCTTATCTATGGGGGCTCCTTGTTGCCCTCCTCCTCCTCCTCTAGCCAGGTCTGGAGCCAGCGCTATGGGGGCTGTGGGCCATGCTGAGTGTGGCAGAAGATGTGGCTGGCAGGAGAAGCAGCAGGGGACCTGACAGCAAGACCTGCAGCTCATTGTTACCCCTTTCTTAAAGCACCGAGTCCCATCTTGTATTTTTCCTGTACTTTGCTTCCAATGTAAACTTTCTGCTCCCAATAAACATCGATGATTGCATCCAAATAGCATCCATCTCTTTGCTTTGTTCTCCTTCTTGGTGTAAGACCAGGACAGGCAACTGATCTATGTTGCTCTCCAAAGCCTTGGACACTCAGAAATCCCAGGTAGTCCTGTGGGAGCTCTGGGTGCTGCTCAGCACCCATGGGAACCACTCTTCTGCTTGTCCTTCTGATGCTCTCCTTGCTTAGGATGTTGGTGCTGTGAACCTGTGCTGCTTTCTCTAAAGCTGCTTTCTGCTTTGACAGGTTGGGTGAGAAATTGGGTCATTTTGTGCTTTGTCCTTTGAACACACAAACACCTTTTGTGTTCAACCCAGAAACAAAATTTCTATCAGGGAAGTTGCTTTGCCCTCACATGTATTTGGCTTTTATGGTCAATGAAGCCATCCTGCACACTGCAAAGAGCAACTTGATAGGTAAAACTGGATGTGCTGTAGGGAAAAAGAGTACCTGATGTGAAACATTCCATTCTTGTTGGCAAATTGCTTGTAATAGGGTCTGAGAAACTGGAAACATGCCCTAAATGGTTTTTGTAAAGTATAATTCCTCCTTCCCAGAAGCTGGAACAAGAGTCACAGACTCACAAGGTTGGAAAAGACCTTTAAGATCATCAAATCCAACCATTCCCATCCTGTGCTAAACCAGATCCCTGAGCACCTCATCTCCCCTTTTTTAAACACCCCCAGGGGGTGACTCAGCCCCTCCCTGGGCAGCCTGTGCCACAGCCCCACAACTCTGCCAGGGAAGAACTTTGCCCTCCCATCTGCTCTGCCCCTGCCCTGGGGCAGCTTGAGCCCATTGCCCCTTGTCCCATCTCCTGTCCCCTGGCTGAAGAGACCATCCCCCACCTCTCTGCACCCTCCTGGCAGGGCAGGGGAGGTGGATGGGGAGAAGGTCTCCCCTCAGCCTCCTCTTCTCCAGCCTGAACACCCCCAGCTCCCTCAGCTGCTCCTCAGAGGATTTGCCCTCCAGCCCCTTCCCCAGCCTGGTTGCCCTTCTCTGGACTCGCTCCAGCACCTCCATGTCCTTCTGATGCTGAGGAGCCCAGAACTGGACTCAGCACTCGAGGTGCAGCCTCCCCAGTGCCCAGTCCAGGGGCACAATCACTTCCCTGGACCTACTGGCCACGCTATTTCTGATAGAAAAGAATCAGTATCCTACAGGGTTAATGACCTTTGCACAGGGAAGCACATGTGCATCAGGTCTCAAAGTAACACTACACATACAGAGTGGTGGTGGTAGGGTTAGAACATGTTTAGGAGTGATATATTCTTACAATAAAATAAACATATCCACCTCACTTTCCCCCTTCCTTTATACCCATGCTGTCACTGTGCACGAAGAGCTGGTTGACCTTGTACACTGTGTTTTGAACGAAAAACCCCAAAATTGTGTCTTTTGGACACATGGGAATGTTGCACTGAAATACCAGACTGCATTTGGATGGCATCCTGTGTCTGATCCAGCTGTTTGGGTGTATTCTGCTCCTATCAGGCACAAGAGGCTGTTGTTACATATAGAATGATCCAAGCAGCTCTGATATTTAAGGAGGATATTTTAAAAATCAAAGCCACCAAGGAAGGACCTGCTGGAACTGGAGATTCTCTCTGCTCCCAAGGAAGCTGGGGAGAGTTTAGTGCTGTTTCAGAAATAGCAGCCCCTCCCAAAAGATGCTTTCATCCTGGCAGCAATGCTGTCTCAGGATAGCAGATCCCAGATCTGCAGCAGAAATCCTGCTCTGGGAAAGGGAACCACAGTTTTCAAGACAAGCTTGAGGGTTTGCCAACACTTCAGCTTCAGAGATGTGTATTCACACTGTCTAGAGGTTTCTGAGATAATTTGATTTACTCATCCAGGAGTCACACTCCCAGCTAAGCCACAAGAGTGCAGTGCTGAGTTCTGCATTCTCCCCATGAAGATTTATTTTACGGTCCCAGTTGCTGGGTTTTTTTTACAGCAGCAGAGTTTAAAGTGTCCACATCAATAACAGCCATGCTTTTTGGCTTGACGTAGAATCATAGCATCATAGAATCCCAGACTGGTCTGGATTGGGAGGGACCCCAAGGGTCACAGAGCTCCAACCCCCTGCCACAGGCAGGGACACCAACCTCAGACACAAGGTTGCCCAGGGCCCCATCCAACCTGGCCTTGAACACCCCCAGACATGGATGGGGCACCCACCCCCTCTCTGGGCAGCCCCTTCCAGCCCCTCACCACTCTCTCTGCACAGAACTTCCCCCCAATCTCTCCTCTCCCCCTTCCCTCCTCCAGCTTCACTCCAGCCCCCTTGTCCTGCCAGTCTCTGCCCTTGAACAAGCTGATTCCCCTCCTGTTCCTCTGCTCCCTTCAGGGACTGGCAGGCTGCAATGAGGTCCCCCCACAGCCTTCTCTTCTCCAGGCTGAACCAGCCCAGCTCCCCAACCCAGGGGGGTTGGAGCTCTGTGACCCTTGGGGTCCCTTCCAACCCACCTCAGTCTGTGACTCTGTCTCACAGTAACTTTGCTTTTCACTGAGCTATTCCTTTCTGGATGTTTCACCCACTTCCTGGGTCTGTAAACAAAACCATGTAAAGCAAAACACGTGTCTGTAACTCTGAACATCATGAGTCAAAAGAAGCAGTCTGAGGTGTCAGCAGTATTGATGCTAGCATGCATCTCCCTTGGCCCTTTTGGGAGGGCAGGATGGCTAGAAGATATTTGCATCTCCAAGAATTGTGTGATTCATCTGCAGGTATCTGTAGGTTATACATCATTGCTTTCATCACCTGCTGGCAGACTAAGTGAAACCAGGTGTGGTTTGGGCAGGAGGAGCACATTGGGTGGGTTGTTTCATCTTCTTCCCTTTGTTTCTATTCCTATTCTTTGTGAATCCTCTACTGTAAACTGTTAGTAGCTTCAACAAGTTCATCCATGGCTATTGCTAGGAAACAACACTGAGGGAAATCCCAAGGGAACCCTGGCAAAGAGACCTCCTCAGCTTCTTGCATGGGTCACCTGCATCTCATTGCACTGCAGGATTGGTAACAGTTACCAAATGCCAATGGACACAGGAGGAATAAAATCAACATTTTGGAACAGAAGTCCTGAGGTTGCTCAAAACCAGGAATTCAACTTCAAATTCTGTAGAAGGAGCTGGGTTTTAGAAGGGAAGAACTTGCCTTCTTGAGGTTAAAAAAGTGTAAATGATGTCAACCTGGGCCCACAAAATGGATAGATGCTATGGGAAGGAGTTTTATCAGTAAGTAATTGAAGAGCAAAAGGCAGGGTACTGGATCTGAGGAAGAAATCTGCTGAAGGAAGCAGCCAATCCTCTGCATCAGCTGAAACTGCACTCGAAGTTTACAGCAGAAGGTTTTCCTAGGGTGATGCATGGCTTCACACCCTGACCTCTTTCACCCCAAACCATGAATCGTTCATCACTCAGGAGCCCTGAGCTCTTCAGCAATGATCCCATGGGTTCTCTGACAAGGAAAGTTGGACAGGAATTTCTCATTTCTGGAGGTTCTATTCCCCATGCCAGGGCTGGGCAGCAGCATCTCCTTGCTTATAGGTTACTCAACACAGACTTTAAGCTTGAATTGGGATACATGCTTCATGTCTGGTTTGGCCAGGAGGGTGGAAAGAGGAGACACTTCCCATTTTCAAACCTCTAAGTCAGTAGGAAGGTGTCTGTGGAGCCCAATGTGCCTCATCTCAGAGTCATAGGATGCGTGGGTATGACGGGATCCATTGCACAACGCCCCCTTACTGCAGCATGGCTGGAGGAGGGAGGCAGTGTCTCAGCTGTGTCAGCATGTGGTGTTTATGGATAAACTTCTGGGCAATCTTGGCTCCATGAGGCAATCAGAGGAAGAGGCAAAAGCACTGAAAGACAAAAATAAAAGCTGCTGTGCCAGAGTAAGGATGCAATAGTAATCACCATCACTGAGCAAAATAATTGCATTATCTGGGGCAATTACAGGTGAATTATTATTTGATAATGCATTGGGATGTCATCCATGAAGAATGCTTCACATCCTCCTGATTGCCTAAGAAAAAGGCATAAAAGGGCTCACAGTCCTGGGCTGCTCTAACTGTATCTCCTGGCTTGCTCTCTGCTGTGAGGAGGTAAGTCTGAGCCTGATGCTGTTGCTGTGAAAAGGTTGCTGTGACAATGCAGGATTCTAACTGGAACAAAACTCTGCTTCTCAGAAATGTGTGAGATGTTTGAAGGGCTGTAGATAAGACAGGAGGAGACTTTTTCAGGGCAGTTGAAAGTTTGGGATAGGCAAACTTATTTTTAGTGAGGATTAGTGAATTACTATTCTCTCCAGGCTGAATCTGTCTTAGTTTTGTCACGGTGATTGCCAGAAAAAGTGAACTCTGTGTCTCAGACTGGACTAGGAAGCCACCAGTAGCAATGATGTTTTGTCCTGTCCTTTGCCACTATCTCTGATTTAATTTGAAGCCTGATGTGGTTTATATTATGTGCTTGTTGTGGTCAGGACTTTGGTCTTTCCTTTATTCCCAGCCTTTCATTTTGTGGGTTTTAGTGAGGTAGAACTGAGTTCAAGAGGAGCTGTGAATTGATTTTATGAGTGATCAAGTGATCTTATGGTTAAAGGAAAAGGCTCCACAAAAATCACTCACAGTTCTGCCAGTCATCTTTATCTGGTTGGCTGGGACCAGGTTCACAGCAGCCCTAGTTACACTGGGAACCTCACTGATACTGAATTCCCTAATGTGGGATATTCTGCCAAGCAAACTCTCTATATAAGCTCTTCAGGGATGTGGCTACTGCTCATTTTGTATTTGTACAGAACATACAAGTGACTCCTGGTGCTGGCTGTAGCTTCTGAAAGACTGGGGAGTAACACTGTCATTAACAGCCAAGATTGCCTACATTTTAATTCCATCTCTCCTGTTACCTCACCAAATAGCTCTGGGCAACACATTCACTTCTCAGCCTCAGTCACCTCTTCCTCAAAGCTGGAATGACAATAACTTGCCTCATACAGTTGTAATGATTATAGGTAGTGCAGAACCAGCACAGGACGTTACTCTGTAAGCAGGAGCCAGTGTTTCTGTTCTTTTTTTTTTTTGCAGTTATTTATATAAGAAGTGATCAAGTGTCACAGTAAGTCAGAGTCAAAAAGGAATGGTGGTAAAGAGATGAAGAGAGGCTGAGGGAGCAGGGCTGGGTCAGCCTGGAGAAGAGAAGGCTGTGGGGGGACCTCATTGCAGCCTGCCAGTGCCTGAAGGGACCCCAGGAACAGGAGGGGAATGGGCTTGTTCAAGGGCAGAGACTGGCAGGACAAGGGGGCTGGAGTGAAGCTGGAGGAGGGAAGGGGGAGAGGAGAGATTGGGGGGAAGTTCTGTGCAGAGAGAGTGGTGAGGGGCTGGAAGGGGCTGCCCAGAGAGGGGGTGGGTGCCCCAGGCCAGGTTGGATGGGGCCCTGGGCAACCTTGTGTAGCTCCAGGCCTGGAGGTTGGTGTTCCTGCCTGTGGCAGGGGGTTGGAGCTCTGGGACCCTTGGGCTCCCTCCCAAACCTGACCATTCTATGATTCTATGAAAAGAGAAACAGTAGAAGATAGAGGGATAGCTCGAGCTCAAAGAGGCAGTTTCTTTGACTGTTAATGATGTTTTCATGTACCAAATTGGCTCCACAGTTGGAGGGGGGGAGGAGGGCATGAGAAGGTAAGAAAAGGGACATGGCTGCTGAGACAAAACTGAACTCTTCATCTTCTTGCTGTTTCTGATTCTTTCTTTTCCAAGCAACATCTCTATTATACTGGTGTCTGAGCTTTCAGCCTCGAGTCGCTTGTCTCCATCCCCAGATGTCTTCCTACGCCCAGCAGATCAGCTCCCGCTGCCTCGCCCCCTGTGAAGTGACCTGCCCCCAGCCCCTTGCAAATGCCTGGAGCCAGCCCTGTGTTACATCCTGTGGTGATTCGAGAGCTGTGATCCACCCACCACCCTTGGTCATCACCTTCCCAGGACCCATTCTCAGCTCCTGCCCTCAGGAGAGCTACGTGGGCAGCTCAGCACCTTCCAGCATTGGGAACTTGTTTGGATCCATGAGCTCTCTGGGTGCCAGTGGCTCCTATGGCTCTAGGAGCTTGTACAATTTTGGGAGGTTATATTCCTCCTATGGGTCCAGTGGTTATGGTTTTGGGAGCTGCAGACCATGTTAAAGGAGGAGCAAGGAGCAATCACCCAATGTGGAGGAAGAAGCGGCTCCACAAACCCTGTTCCTGGTGTTGCTTTCCTGAGGTATCCATCTCTGAAAGTCACGCTTGTAATTCTCATGCTAATCATTTAATTTAGTTTTCTGATTAAAACTGTTGTTTTCAGTGGCTCCTGATAAAAATGGCCTCAAATTAATCATACCAATGATTTTTTGTGGCTTGAAAGTGGGGTGGGATTGTGTAAGCCTTCCCATGCCATGAAAAAAGAAAGAATAAAGTGTGTGGAATGCATAGCCCTGGAGCAATTCTTTGCTTGCAGCCTCTAAGGAGATGCTGGCAATATTATCCCTGCCTTTTTCACTCTCAATATGATCTTTTACTCCCTACTTTCTTATTAAACTATTTTGCATCAAAATCCCAAGCTTTCTTGTCTTTTTCCCCCCCTGTTTTTAGTCCACAGTGTTTTGTTTATAAAGCATCCTGGGTGAGCATCAAGCCCTGTAGTGGAACAGGACAGTGTTTGCTTTCTTTCAACACCTTCAAGTTGGAAGGTGACCAGGCCCTTTAAAGCATGAACAAGCATAATGACTGTTCTTCTGCACAAAAGCCATTTCATTCTGGATAAACAAGTCCTGTAACTCTTACAGCTAAGTTTGAAATTTCACTGCAGGACAGGAGTGGTTACAGTGAGTCTTTGCTACATGCCAGCCAAGAAAGTTAAACACACAAGTAACTTTGAAGATCCTCCTGGTGTCTCATTCTTTGCTGGAGGCTCCAATTTAATTACACCCCTATACACTGGGTTGATGATATTTTTCATTGTTTAAAAATAGTGTGTAATGATCTGTGGGCAGAGCTTTCCTTTGAATAGCCAACAGGAACTTTGAGCTGAGTGCAAATCTTTGCTGGGCTTCTGTGAGTTCTTTGAACTTTCCAATCAATGCCCACCCCCCCAAATTCTTGGCACCCCCCTGGTTAAAACAAATAGAAGATTAATTATTAGGTTTGCAAAGCAGCACGTATCATTCAGGCCAATGAATATTTTCCATCTCAGGAAGTTCACACCTAAGTTTCAGGCTACTCATGGATGAGTGTGGAGCATGTTCAGCACTTTGTCCAACAGCAACATGGTTCCAGGCTGCTCACTGTGTCCTGTAGAGCTGTTTTTCCTAGTGATGCAATTTGCATGTAATTAGTATAGCTACTAAGAGGCATTCACCCCTTCCTATGCTTGCAATACCAACCAGGACTGATGCACCAGACATCAGACACCGCTCAGCACTGCCCTGTGAGAAGCTGCTGTCCCTAGGAATACCAGCAATGCCCTGACAAACTTCACAGTGCTTCTGGGCAAATCACAGCCTCAGAGTTGCAGATATTTGTTTGGACAGGATGAAGTATGTGGTAATAACTTCAAAGCCTTTGGAGGTGTGACTTTGCTTGTAAAACTAGCTGAAAAGAGATGAGGCTACAAGGAGGTAGCCAGGCAACACCTCTTTCATGTTAGGATGTGTCTGAAGGCTTTGCCTGGTTTTCATGTTTCCTCTGCCTCCAATGTGCTGCATGATTATTCTTAGAGTCACTAGGATGCTGTCAAAGAGCCAGTCCTTGTTTGTGCAGGTATGCAGAGCACCAAAGCAGCCAGATCAGGTTATTTTCAGGACTCATCACCATGGTCTTGATCATATCAGAAGTCCTGTTCTCAAGAGTTTTGTTTTCACCCCAAACAGAACAGTGGAATTACATCAGTCCTCTGCCCAGTCTTGCTGCACCTCTGCACCTGACTTGCAACAGCAGCTGGTTTCTCATGCTGTGGTGGAAGGGTGCAGTCAGACATCCTTCAGTGGGGATGTTGTCAGCATAACTGGGTGAAGCTGCTCTGCCTATGGACTTGCTATACTACAGCAAAGGTGCTCATAGGAGCCAGGTGTTAGAGCCCAGACTACAGATAGATCGCTGCAGTAGTTGATGGATGGACATTGCTGACTTTGAATGGTGCTTGAAGACAGTCACTAGGAAAGCAGGAACTGCAAAATTTGCACTGCTGGTTCTCATCAGCCAGCCTGAATTATGACATTGGCCAGAGCAAACACCAAGGGACCATTCTCTAACCACCTTCCCTTGCTCTGTAGTTCTCCTGACAATCAGCAACCTGCCACTTCCCACAAACACAGCAGGCTGAGCCTGTTTGACACTTCCATGTGAGTGTAATCACAGACAAACACAGTAGAAGACTAAAAGAACTAATCTCACTGGGAGACCCAATGCACCTCAAGTCACACCACCTGCAGATATGAGGCAGATACCTGTTGCTCTTCGTTGTGATAGTATGGAAGCAGAGCTGAGATCCAGGCAGTTTGCTAACCACCCCAACATGGGGACTGCATCTGACTGTGAGATCTCCCATGGTTCTTGGTCAGCCATGAGAATCACAGACTCACAGAATCACAGGGGTTGGAAGGGACCTCCAGAGCTCCAATCCCCTGCCAAAGCAGGGTCCCTAGGACAGGGCACACAGCTCGGTGTCCAGATGGGGCTGGAATCTCTCCAGAGAAGGAGACTCCACACCCCCTGGGCAGCCTGTCCCAGGGCTCCCTCACCCTCACTTATAAACATTAATAAACATTTATAAACATTAATAAGGTCCCCCCCTTAGTCTTCTTTTCTCTAGGCTGAACAGCCCCAGCTCACTCAGCCTTTCCTCACAGGGGAGATGCTCCAAGCCCTTCATCATCTCCTCAGCCTCCTCTGGACTCTCTCCAGGAGATCCCTGGCTGTTTGATCCCAGGGAGCCCAGCACTGGACACAACACTCCAGGTGGGGCCTGAGCAGGGCAGAGCAGAGGGGGAGGATCCCCTCCTGTGACCTGCTGCCCACACTCCTCCTGATACCCCCCAGGTTGGGCTGGGAAGCCCAGGTTGTTGACAGCACCAGCACCTCAGACTCCTGTTCCTCCTGCCAGTGAGGCAACTAATTACCAAGAACGGGAAGCAGAAAGCAATGGAATCACACTGTCTCATCTTGAACTATAGAGGTCAGTACACCCTCTCCTGTCTAAGTGTCCTCACGTGTTTATAACCGGGTACCAGGTAACACTGTCAGACAATGAAATGCAATCAGAAGTTGATTCATACAGATATAAACACAGCCTGAAGTGTATGTCCTCCCCACGCACTCAATTACAGTTCAAGACAGATATCTGTGGGAGTGAAGCCTTTCATGTTTGATTTAAAGAGGTGGATTCACTAAATATTTAGTCACTACTGGAGCCTAATGGGTTTTTATGTGGTTCAGCCTCACACCACTGGTAAATAGCCTGCAGGCACAATGGCTCAACATAACAGAACCAGAAATATGCCCTGCAGAATGCCAGCTTCCTTCCAGGGGTTGATTCTGGAGAAAGCAGCAAAGCGACTCCCATCTATCAGTTTTGAGATTAGAGGATCTGTACTTGAACATAGATGTTGTTAATAAACCACTCTACCAGAGGGTTTTGAAGGAGGGAATATTTTTTTAGCTCATTCTCCCCTTTCAATCAGAAAACAAATTATAATAAGCCACATCTTTAATCCTTAGGTACCTGGTTTTTGGAAAAATTCAAGGTCAGGCTGGATGGGGCTTTGATCAATCTGATCTAGTGAGAGATGCCCCTGCCCGTGGCAGGGGGGTTATACTAGATGACCTTTAAGAGTTCTTTCCAACGCAAACCATCCCCTGATTTTGTAATTCTATGATCTGTTACACTTCCTATGACCTGCATACTACTGGCCATGCCATGTACACCATAAGCAGGCTGAAAATAAATTTTAAAAAGAGATATTTTCTCTTTTAAACACTGTCATTATTGACTCACATATAGCAGAGTAGTGACCTAGATTACAGGCCAATTGGAATGTAGCCATGGATGTTAGCATTCCTGAAATTCTCCCCAAAATATGTCATTGTTTCTGACACCAGAGCAGAGAGACAGGAATAATCCACTGTTTGCTCCTTATATCTGCTGCTATTTCCCTCTTCTTCTAAAGGAAATGAGAGGAACAGCAGAAAAGCAAGCCTGAAGCTAGCCAGTGGGGCAGGAAACTGGAAACAGAGACTGTATCTCAATTGTTAAGAGGGGATATTGGACGAAGGAATTGAGTTCTGGGCTTTGCCAAGCAATTCCTTTCTCACCTGGGGAAAATACTCATGTTTTTATCAGTAGGGAAAACACAGCCTTTAATCCTTATGTGCAAGATGTCTGTAAGCAAGAAAGGGAAATGAGCAATGATGCTCTTGCTTTCCTTGCCTTGTCTATTTACTCTGGAAGCAAGTCTATTTACTTGAGAGGTAGGATTGACTTTCTTCCTTGCACAGCACCGAACATGTCTCATTTGTAGCTTCATTATGATGTGAATTGGCTGTATTGCCAGAAGGGCACCAAGTCTCTGCTGCTGGTGACACTTTACTGTACTACAGTTATTTCTTAGAGGGAACAGGGATTAATCCTCTTTCTTACTGGGGTATAAAGGACTGCAAAGAGGAATAACTTCACCTGCTTGGGATATCTGAAGTTTAAGTACTGCTGAGCAATGTCCAGGCCATAGATTGAGCATTTTATCTGTGAATTTATAGGTGAAAATTTGCATTTCTATGTAAATACCATTCTATGATTTGGACAGTAGTTGACTGGGCACCACTTTGATGGCATTTGTGCCCATGCTGAGCTCAACATTGAAACCCACAATACTCTGTTTGGATGCTAATGGAAAGGCCCCACTGGAATCATGCTTAAATAACAGGAGATAAGATAATATGTGATTTTAAATTTAACATATCTTTAAAGGATGGAATGCTGCTACTCAGGAGTGTTCTTACAGAAACATCTATGGCCCTCTGTAAATTCAGTCTGTGCTAGAATATTCTGCAGTACTACTGCTTAGTTAGTAGCTTGGCCCTGCCCATGGGAAGATACCACCCAGGGTAGGTTATGGATGAAGGGAGAAAGGGAAAACAGAAGGCTGCTGTATGATGCAACAAAATTTTAATGAGCAACGTTTGCAAAGCAAAGTATCACAGAACATGGGAAAAAAAATCTGTTTTCCAGAGAATTTCAGAGAATGTTCGACAAATTCTTGTGGTCCTCAGCTGGCTTTCTTCTGTCTGATGAAGGTACTTGTCATGATGAGTGATGTCCATGTGGAATAGGCTTCCCCACAGTAGGTAAAAAAACAGTGAGAAAACTGGATCAGACAACGATAGCAAACAACAAACTGGGAACTGGAGGGTAAACAAGAAGTAGAAGGAAGATCAGGAAATGCTAAGTGGCAGGAGCTCCATTGCAGGGCTGTCAGGATGCTGAACCCCCATCCTCACTGCTCTTCTGCTGCTGTTAGCACGGCCCACAGCTGCTGCGGAGGAAGCGGTTGTACCGGCGGTAGGAGTACGGGCTGCAGTACCCACTGCTGAGCGTGGAGAGAGCTGAGCTCCCATATCCATACTGGGACCCGTATCCCAGAGAACCTCCATAACCGTAGAGGCTCCCAGAGCCATAGAGGCCCCCCAGCCCCAGGGAGCCCCCAAAGGCGGGTGCTCCGGAGGAGCCCACCACGGCTTGCTGGGGGAAGGAGCTGAGGATGGGTCCAGGGAAGGTGACGACCACGGGGGGTGGCTGGATCAGGGCTGTGGAGTCGGGGCACTGCCGGACACAGGGCTCATTGCAGCTGTTAGCGATGGGCTGGGGGCAGGCGACGCTGCTGGTGGTGGGGCACAGGTCGTAGCAAGACATTTCTTGGCAGGGAAGAAGGTGATCCTGGAACACAGAGAGCAGAACTACATTAGAATAAAAGCACAAGGTCCGCTGGAACAACAGGTCAAGGATTGGTGCTGGGTTGTTGGGAAACAGGCAAAAGTATCACTGGATGCATCAACTAAAGTGGTAATGCTGTTCACAACCCTTCCTGTCAATCAGCAGCTCTCAGATCTTCCCCATCCAGTAATCATAGAATCATAGAATGGTTGGAAGGGACCCCAAGGGTCACAGAGCTCCAACCCCCTGCCACAGGTAGGGACACCAACCTCAGGCCTGGAGCTACACAAGGTTGCCCAGGGCCCCATCCAACCTGGCCTTGAACACCCCCAGACACGGGGCACCCACCCCCTCTCTGGGCAGCCCCTTCCAGCCCCTCCCCACTCTTTCTGTAAAAACTTCCCCCTAATATCTAATCTAACCCTTCTTTCCTTTAGTTTTAATCCACCCCCCTTGTCCTGCCATTGTCTATCCTTTTATAAAGTTGAATCCCTCCCTGCTTATAAGCTCCCTTCAGGGACTGGAAGGCTGCAATGAGGTCCCCCCACAGCCTTCTAATCCTTTCACTTGTCACATCCACCAGGACTCCTGAAATTGCTGCTTCTTGTTTTTTATGTTCCCTCCCAGAGGAACAGTGTCAGTGACACATTTTTTCCTAAAGACTAAGATGGGATGTCAAGAACCCAGAACCACTTTAACCACCCACTTCCTACTCCTTCCCTGTTCCCAGTTCCTTTCCAAGCTCGTTGTGGTAAGGTACTTTCAGTTCTTCCCTTGCAGTTCCAAGTTCTCTCAATTTCTGTCATCCCTCTGGTAAACCTGCCAAAGCATTTGAGTCTGAGGATAGATTCACATGCTTGATAGCAAGTAAATAAACCCTATAAAATATTTCTACCCAAATATTTCTTGGCGTAGCAGTGTCACTTCATACAGAGTGTGGAGCAGCTTGGTAAATTCAAGAAGCCATTTTCCTTCATGAGATAAAAATGCAGTTTGCAAACTACTGTGTTTGGGTCACAAAAGCTTGTGGCTTAGCACTTCATCCAGTAAAACAGAGGAAATATTATCTTGTTCATAAAGTAGCCCAGAAATGCAGAGAATCAAATCTCTGAGCTCCTTCTATCTGAACAGCTAATCTGGAGCTGGATTTACAACAAGGCATAGGACAAATATGCTGGCTCAGAGCACCACTCTGCTTCTCTTATTATTGTCTCTGGTGAAAATAACTATGGTTTAAAGTAAGCATGGTTTAGTTTTTACTGATTCTTAAAAGATAATACGAGCTAGGATTATTCTGTAATTAAATTCCCATGTAGATCCTGCTCTTTCTGTAGCTGGGGCATTAAAGAGCTTAGGATAAGGCTGCATCTCTCTCATTCAGTCATTAACTAGAAATGGTACAGGAGAATCCTGCATTTTAAAGCTTATGCCATCCTACATTTTCAATCTGCTAACAGTACAAGTATGGTAAAATGTGAATTTTTGTGAAATAAATGCCCTAAACCCTGGTCTTGACTCCTAAAGATGATCAACATTGCAACCTGCCAACATACTTAGAAAAAAAAAAGAAGGGAAAATAAAGAGAATAAAAAAGTAGTCCTAAGACCTCTAATGTAATAGCAGTGAACAGAATGCTACGCCCCAGCACTAAGACATTCTGGCATTCAGAAGGAAATGAAATGGCATCAGACTTACCTGATGTAGAGGAGAGTACAGAGCAGAAGCAGATGGAATAGGACTGTGTACCTGCTCCTTTTATAGCACTGCAGATCGCCTGGGGGGGTCTGAGGCACACCGTGCACATGAAGTCATAATCACCAACCAGCCCAAAATTTGAAGCACATCTAACTTCCCAAAGTGATGAAACTCTTTTTGCTTGCTGTTTGCAAAATCACCCTAAATCTCTGAAGAGCATGATATGCACATTCCAGCTCCCAGTTCCCTTTCATCTTGAAGCCTAATTGACCAGCCTCACTGCTGGTATCATTCCACCCTGCTCACTGGCACTGCAGGAGGAATTAAACTGGTTCTATTTATTTAGCACTTCCTTCATTAACTTCCTGTAATGATTTTAATCAGAGCCAGAACCTGCTGTCATATACATGTTTGTGTTTAAGTGCTTTAGATGGAGGCTGTAATCTAAGCCGCTCACACGTTTTGCAATGAAATGTTCAGTGAAGTGGAAGGCACCTTCTGATCCTTTTCCCACCCACAGCCCCAAACATGAGAGAGGTCGTGGACCTGTGGTGCTGATGGATGTTGTCTGATGGTCTTTGATGTAGACATTCTACATTTTCCTTGCTGCTTGGCAAGAATAGCAGAAAATGTAGTAGTTTAGCCCATGAAACAGTGTTTAAACCCAAGGCTGAAGTTGCCTCTGAAGGGATATGGGTGTTTTTGTCCCTTATTTTGCACCTGGAATCTGCAAAGGTGCATGGAGATCATCTTGCAGGGTCAGCAATGCGAGAGGGGCTGCCAACAGAGAGTGGTAATTATGAGCTGCTCTGTGCTGACATTGCACAGCTCGGGAGGAAAACACAGGACAAGGCAGTGGTGAAGCAGGTGCAAATGTCTCAGTTTCTATGTGAAATGATTTGTTTCTGCATCCAGTCTGTATCTTCTCTTTCTCTTTCTTCACATGACCAATGTAGTTTGCTCTTAGAACTACTTCACCTTACCAAGGAGTTGAACTGGAGGATGTCACAGAAACAACTTTTGAGGGCTTCCATCCCAGACTTACTGGGTAAGAGGCAGGAAAAACAATGGAATTATCCAAGGAATCTTTATTGCCACCATGGTTTGGGTTGTTTCCTCTCCTCTCTTTCCTGACTAGCAGGACATCACCTGCAGAGTGCACATGGTTGCAGAACCCAATGTTGACTGCGAAGATTTTAAGTGACTTGTCACTTGAAATTACTCAGCCTTCCCCAATACTTAGTGGGGAGGGACAAGAATTTCTGCAAGGCAATTCATCTGGTCTGAGGTGCTGACCTTACCAGAATTGGTATCACTCACGAAACACAACAATTTCGCTTGCGTTGACTGTACAGTCAGACAACAAAGACAACTGAAACATCCCTATTTTAACAGGGTGGGTTGCATGAGGTGTGAACCACCCATATTGCCATACTCTGAAACCTGGTGTGATAAACAATCCCTGGTTTGGCCTCAGAAATCCTCATTTGCCTACGGATCAGTTGTTTGTCAAATAACCACTGCAACATTTCTACCAGGAATTACACTTAAATGATGAGGTGGTATTTTTTTCCCAGACTTTGAGGTGGCCCTAGGGGATCGCAAGAGCAATAATACTCACAAAGGTTGTTTAAATATTTTTGGTATGTGTTTTTAAGCACTGCCCAAAGCCTCCTTAGTAGTTTACACATGAGCTGGTGCATCACTATGGCAAAGCATGTGGCTGGATTCAAGCTGCCCAGCGTTTTGAAATGTATTTATTTAATTACCCTGGTCAAGGGTATTCTTCCTGTTCCCTTTCCCAGCTCATGGTTCCTGATGTTCTTCTAAAATTTAAGTTTTCATTGTTATTTGTGTGTAAGCTGCTTCAGTCCTGGTGTTGTGTTAGTGCGTATCCCCTTTGGTGTCTGTAGCAGGAAGACCTGCTTTAAAGCTTTGCCTGGGACTTTGCTAGTCTAAGTTTCAGCAGGTGGAACTGACGTTTACCAGAGACAAGATATAGAGTTTGAGCAACCTTTAGTCTGACGAAGCAGGTGACCTTCTATCAGGAAGTCCTGTGTCCAGAGCTGGGGCCCAACACAAGGAAGAGAGGGGTCAGAGGAGCCAGGGAGATGCTCAGAGGGCTGGAGCAGCTCCCCTCTGGAGAGAGGCTGAGGGAGCTGGGCTGGGTCAGCCTGGAGAAGGGGGGGGACCTCACTGCAGCCTGCCAGTCCCTGAAGGGAGCAGAGAAACAGGAGGGGAATCAGCTTGTTCAAGGGCAGAGACTGGCAGGACAAGGGGATGGAGTGAAGCTGGAGGAGGGAAGGGGGAGAGGAGAGATTGGGGGGAAGTTCTGTGCAGAGAGAGTGGTGAGGGGCTGGAAGGGGCTGCCCAGAGAGGGGGTGGGTGCCCCGTCCCTGGGGGTGTTCAAGGCCAGTTTGGATGGGGCCCTGGGCAACCTTGTGTAGCTCCAGGCCTGAGGTTGGTGTCCCTGCCTGTGGCAGGGGGTTGGAGCTCTGTCATCCTTGGGGTCCCCTCCAACCCAGCCCATTCTATGATTCCATGATTCTATGATTCTATGATTCTTCTCCATTTTAAACACATTCCCATATTCTATATTCCTAAAAATATCTATTTAACAAATCTCCTGTAATCTGGCTAAGAAACTCTTCACCTTTTTTCTTTTGACTAATGAATTTACTTCTAAAAGGAGAATACACTATTGGGTACCCTGTGAGACAAAGAACTAGCCTGGATAGTTTTAAAAAGTACTTTGCAATGTATCTTTTGATGTTTCCCCTGCAAAGCTCAGGATGGTCATGCCCAAATCTTAATTCCAACTTCATCCAAGTGTTGCTGATTTCACAAGAAAGTGTGTTTTATGTCAATTATACTTTATCTAGTGCGTGCAAGGAAGGATGGAGAGAAAACCTGCATATGAAAGCAGATGGTAATTATGATTAGCATTTGAGCCGCCATCATTATGTCAACCAATAAAAGAAGAGGTAAATAAATGAAGCCAGCATAATTCCTCCTGTCATTCTAATGTATTTAATGGAATGTTACCAGGAATGAATCTTGCTAATTAAGTGCTAAGATGAAAGAAATATTTCTTTTGTAATTTGCATTTCGTGCAGTGTGAGAATGTGAATTAACTAATAAACATAAATATTGAGCAAAAGTGTTTCATCATTTTGAGCTGAACCATGTGTGATAAATGTGGGCTGGTGTTCGTGGCAGTCTCAGGTTCTTCAGGCAGTTTGAGGAAGCATACATACAAAAAGTCCCTCCTGAAAACTTCCTTGTGTTCACATCTCTTGTTGCCTTCTTTCCTCTATTTTCAAGATCACAGAATCACCAGGTTGGAAAAGCCCTTTAAGCTCATCCAGTCCAACCATTCCCATCCTGTGCTAAACCAGAGCCCTGAGCACCTCATCTCCCCTTTTTAAACACCCCCAGGGGTGACTCAGCCCCTCCCTGGGCAGCCTGTGCCACAGCCCCACAGCTCTGCCAGGGAAGAACTTTTCCCTCCCATCTACTCTGACCCTGCCCTGGGGCAGCTTGAGCCCATTGCCCCTTGTCCCATCTCCTGTCCCCTGGCTGAAGAGACCATCCCCCACCTCTCTGCACCCTCCTGGCAGGTAGCTGTAGGTGGGGAGAAGGTCTCCTCCCAGCCTCCTGATAGATAACCAAATACAAATTTAAATGAAGTCTTCTTTTGCCATTGAGGAGGAGGCAATGTTACATGCAGGTTTTAAGGAACAAGATGGTGTTTTCCACAGCTGATTGTGTAGGATCTGTCAGCTTTCCAAGGTTGTTATCTACCAAACAGATACCAAAACCCCACACTCTGGTCCTACAAACTGCTCTGTGCTCCAGCACCACAGAACCCTCAGTAGCAGACGTGTTTAACTGAGGCTACTTCCCCTTCTGATTTAATTACTTGGTTTTCCAGTTGCAGTTTGAAATGAGTTTGTATGGAAGAAAGCCAAAGCTTGGAAGGAATGTGCAGCTCCAGGCCTGGAGTTTGGTGGCCCTGCCTGTGGCATGGGGGTTGGAGCTCTGTGATCCTTGGGGTCCCTCCCAACCCAGACCAGGCTGGGATTCTATGATCACTTAAAAATTGCTCATCTTACCTTATACAAATCTGAGGAATTACATCCACAGCAGCAAGTAGATCTGGGTGGAGTAGCTACAATTAAGTGTAATGGATCTAAAACCAAATTAATGTGACCCAGGATCCAGACCATGTCCACAAAATCCAAGCTTTTCCTCTGTTCCAGGGGAATTTGCACTGTTACACTTACACTCACTCATGTTTCCAATTGGCCAATTCAGCTCCATCACCAGCACCTCTAACTGCAAGAGGCTGACTGCCCTGACCTGAGGGCAGTGGCTTAGCCACCATCCATCATCATCACCTTGACAGCCTGGATGCTTAGTTCCTTCCTTCAGGACAATTTAGCAGGATCTCTGTTACCACCCATACTTAAGGGCTCCTTTTGTCGCAGGAGATTTTGTCATGGTAGTCTTTACCACAATAGATTTTCTTACAGATTTTCAGGTCCTGGAAGCAAGTAGAACATCCCTTCTGGCTCTTGGTACTGGATACCACTGTGACAGCTGTGGGTCTTGCTGGAAGAGCTATTCAATTTACCAGGGACAACTAAATAAAAACAAATACAGAGCAGATTTATAGCTGACTTTTTAGGTGATGGGTGCTGAGAACCTTGCTGTGACAGGATGATTTACACAAATTCTATTTAATCTACACATTACTTTAACAGAACCAAGGAGGTCTCAAAGCCAGGAGCTCAAACAGATATACAATGAAACTATGTACGTGGCCTTTACTGGGGTTTGGAAGAAGAGGCATCTGCACACAGCCGGAATTTTGGAGAGTGAGACAATTTAATAGCATAGATCTAGTCTGGTCTGTGCTAGAGAAATTCTAGCATCTAAAATTCGTTTGATATGGGTGGCCAGTGTTCCATGAAGAGCTGTGGTGGTGAAATTATTTGGATAATATTGAAAGTCTGCAGCAGGATAAGAGAAAGTTTAACTTTCAGGCTGTGAACTGTCACTTTTACTTCAAAGAATTATCTCATGAACTCATCAGTAGGGAGGCTAACAAAGTCATGTGTGAAGAAGGCTGCTGTTCATGTATGGCCAGCATGTTGGGACCATGTTGTTGCAATTCAGTGGTGAAACAGGCCGAGCAAGGGCTCCTCATGGAGACTTTCCCTAGGTTAGGCAGGGTTTGCACAATATTATTGCAGCCATGTGTTCAACAGGCAGCTTGATCCAGAAAAGTTGGCAGGTTCAGGATGGGTGAGAACACAAAACCACAAAGACTTATTTTCAATGATGCAACAGGATTTTAATGAGAAAGAAAAGAACGAAAACACAATGCAGTGTGAAGAATGTGCTTCCATGATGTCAGAGCCAAATGCATTTGGAAAGACCCTGCTAAATGTCTCACTGCATTCAGAATTAGAAGATAGCAAGGAATTGCACACATGAAGGTGTCAGGAAAAAATTCAGAGGAAAAAATGAGAGGTGTGGAGGGTGCAGATGGCACTGCACTGGGCAGGGTTTGTGAGGGCTTTCAGAAAGCTGTCACTCATCTGCCCACTGCTGTGGATCTGCCTTTTCCTTTTCACTTGCACATCATTCAGTGGGTTTTCTTGTTGTGTTTAGCAGGGCCCGCAGCTGCCACGGCCATACCTGTTGCCCCAGAAGGAGTAAGGGTTGCAGTTGCTAGAACCATAGCCTCTGCCATAGCCATACAGACCCCCATAGCCCAGGGAGCCATAGCCCCCATAGCCGCACAGACCCCCGTACCCATAACCTCCATAGCCATACCCTCCATAGCCATACCCTCCGTAGCCATATCCCAGACCCCTGTAGCCCAGGGAGCCGTAGCCCCCATAGCCTCCCAGACCCCCATAGCCCAGGGAGGAGGCCCCAAGGACGGGTGCTCCAGAGGATCCCACAACCGAATCCTGGGGGAAGTTGCTGAGGATGGGTCCAGGGAAGGTGACAACAACTGCGGGTGGCTGGATCACGGTGGTGGAGTCAGGGCACTGCCGGACACAGGGCTCATTGCAGCTGTCAGCGAGGGGCTGGGGGCGCAGGACGCCACAGGCGGAGGTGGAGCACAGGTCGTAGCAAGACATCTCTGGGGATGGAGGTAAGCTGCAACACACACTGATGAGTAAACAGAAGACACAAATACAATGGGAATTAGAGCTTGATAGTTGGACTCGTCGACTAGAGTAATGGCTTTATCTTTCAGGTCCTGACTGCCCTTCCTTCCCTTCAATACTCTTCATGAGGCGTCTCTCCCTCCTGTAAATCAGCATTGCCCAGATTGCACACTGAACAAGCATCTCTTCTATGGTCTCATTCCTAGTTCTTGGTTCCCTTTAAGTAGTAGTTCATTGTTCTACCCCACTGCCAAACACTGCAAAAATACTATCCAGCACTTTGTCAATTACTCCCCTTATGTTTTACAGTATCTGTCTCATTTGATGTTTGTTTTATACTAACAAAAACAAAGCAGTGTAACCTGGCAACCAGCAAAGCTCATGTGGTAAATTAATGGGTAGCTGGAAGAACAACTCCAATAGATTGACTTGCAACGTGCTTTCAGCAGCAATACCTAAAATCATGTTGCTAGTATCCCAAACCTGCTATGAGCATGGATTAAATAAGGTATTCCCTGCACTGAAGTGCTTGCAAAGCAGCCTGAGAGTCACAGGGTGGGTGAAATGATTACTTGTATCACTTCCCATAAGGGAAACTGGTATAACTAGGGCTAGGTGCCCACTGCAGGTTGGTAAACTGGGATCTGAACTCTTCAGAAAGATCATCACTTAAGAGCTGATTCAATCTAAAAGAAAAGCCCATGGGAAGACTAGGAATCAGTATTACTTGTGCACATTTATCCTCCCTGGTTGGAACCAATAAAATATTACATTGAAACAGACACCTGGAAGTCATCTAGTCCTACCACCAAGGCAAAGCAAGGACAATTTAAAGGGTAGCTTAGAGCTTCTGATTTTCATCTCTGTTTTCCAATACTTCTTTAAACAGTGCTGCTATACTCATTCTGGTTAAGCCTGTCCCCTCAACAAATGCACACATATACATAGACACATACCAAAAAGTTACATGCAAGATCCTTAAAAGTTATCTACTAGTTGAACAAGACTTCTGCTGATGTTTTGGAAGCTACTTTGAAGAGTAATTTTTGGCAAACTCAGGTTTAATACATGGATGCCCAATACCAAATAAGAAAAATAAATTCATGGTGAAAGAATCCAAAATTATCCAGAATCTTATACTATCCATGCATGATTCCAACCTCAGCTAAAACCAGCAGAAAAGAGGTACTTGAGGTATAGGAAAGAGACAAGATAGAATGATACTTACCTTCTTCACGGAGGTGAATAAAGCAAGCAAGGTGGAATGAAGAGCCCTGAGTTGGGAGAGCTTTTATACCGTTCCCTAGATCACGGGGATCACCTAAGGTGCAATTTGTACATGTGCATAATTGGGGCAAACCCAAAACTAATATGACACGTAGGTCCTCAAAGTTTTGCTGACTGTTTGTTTATCTGTTGGTTCGAAGTCTCATGAAAGAGACTCTGGTGAACGAAGCGTCTTTCATCTCGAATGGTTACACATCTTCTTCATTCCTGTTATCATTCCTGTCACATCCTTGGTGTTACAACATGAATTACACTAACGCTCTTCCTTGGCTTCTCCATGATTAATGGCAAATCCCAGCTGGTCACCGCATTGCTGTGGTCATCTGATGTGCACATGCTTTTCCATCAGACCCAGACTGGAAGAGTCCTGGAGATAAAATGGAGTTCCTTAGACCAAATTTGGGGTCATAATTTTTATCTTTATCATTTACACTCTCAGGTACTTAATGTGAGACCAATACTGAACCCAAAAAACCATCTTGTGGTCCTTGAATGGTTTCCTATTTAGCTTTTGCTCCTGAACATGTTCATCTAATGAAAATGGGACCTGGGGAAATACTTCTTTCTTTGTTGTTCATTCAGCCATGGATCACTTTTCCTGACATTTTCTGAAACACTAGCAAGTCCCTTGGACCTTTTCAAGCAGGAGGCAGAGATAAAACACCGTTTGAAAGTGTTCAGATTTTTCTAACAGGTCTCTCTCACTGTATTTCATCCCAGTTTGGAGTCTAGAGACAAACCCTTTCTGTTCTCAAAGAGCTCCCCTTGTGAGGCATTTGTCACCCACATTTTCCAGTCTTCTGTCTCCTGATACAAAACCTTCAGGGATCCATCTTTAGTTCCAGCTTCAGATTAAGCAATATTGAAGACTGAGAGGAAATTAAATGAAACAAGACTGGTGACAGCTTGGTGAAGCTCTCTGGCGATACACCACGATAGAGACAGAGAAATCATTTACAGGGATAGGGGAAATAAATCACATCCTATGTTTCTGTGGTCTGATGTGTAAATGAAAATGATAAAGCTGCACTGTTCATACAGGTTTATTAAATGCTGTATTTTATTTAAAAATTTATATTTCATTCTATAGTTCTACACTGAAAAATCCCCAGCATCCAACCATGAACTGATTATGCTAAGGACACAAATACCTTGACTTACATATTTCAATGTGATGTCATCCCATAATTGCCAGGCACCTAAATCAAGGTACATGCCTTTAATCTAATTGTAAGAATGCATTCTCAAACCATTACTGGATAGTTTGTGGCATTTGAAACAACAAGCTCCCTGGAAGTTTGGAAATATTATTGTCCAAAAGAACTTCTAACCACCTCAAAGGCTGAGAAACCCACCTCATAATTTAGAGATAATCTGTGGCATAGAGTCTGCAACGTGAAAATAACACATCTGTAAGCAAGGGAAGAACCAGCCTTTGTTTTATGTGGTGTATTCCAGGTTCATAATTGTTCCCTGTTCCCAGAAAACGCCAGCTCAGCCCTGTTCTGGACTTAGGACTTGCAGCAACAGTGGTGTATTACAGGAGATCATGGATTTCTGGGAATCAGAGTCAATAATTTAAAGCACTTGTGTAACATTTCCATTATTTTTGGCTCCAGAGGATCCATTTGCACTGAAAAAACTTATTTTTTCTCTGTCTTATTAAACATTCTCAAGTACCATCTATGCACTGACAACATAGAACCAACAATACCTAGAAAAAGTCTCTCTGGAATCTCCAGTCCCTTCATAGCTCTAGATAACACTAGAAACTCATTCATTGTTTAGCTATTAAAAAATAAAAGCATGCCCCAGGAAGAGAAAAGCTTATTCTCTGTCTCCTGTGTGAAATTCTGCAGACTTAGACCCAACTAATGGATGGAGAAACCAATACAGCTCATATCTGCATGAAAAGAGTTCCCAGCACTCCAAAGCAAAGGGTTTCAGCATTTTTCTGCTGAAATGGTGAAATTTCAATTCCCATGTAATGCCTATTTAAAGACTGAAGAACACTTTGCAGGTCCCTGGAGATGCTGGCTGCTCTTCTGAGCTGAATTGTCCCCATCACAGCCAGTGTCAAGTGCTACTGGAAAACATTGACTGTCAAGGGTGCTGTGCCCCCCACGACTGTAGGTGAGGAAACTACTCCCAAGCTTCCTCCATATCACATGAAGAGTCTGTTAATGTGTGTCCTGGCAGGTTGCAACGTGATTTATAGGTACTTAAACAGAAATGCTGCTCATGACAGCAGTTTGCAATTCTGATAAACCCATGAGACATTCTTGAGGTGTTGTTAACAGAAGAGGAGCTGGCTTAATTTCTGGTGTCATTTCATGGAAGTGACTGGAATAATGCTGGGTATTAATTTTCCCCAAGTCATCACAAGATGAAAGAATTCTCTAGAATCTAGAGTAATGTTTAGGTCCTTATTACAAACAAATTTGAAAGGCCTCAATAACGCAGCAATTTCATCATCTTGATGGGTTGCACGTGTTTGAAATGGGGGCGGGCAACCAACGTTGATCTCATAACTCCAGTTGCTCTGATATAAAAGCTCTTCTCTCTCATAGCTCTTCCAAAGAGTTTCCTTGACTTCTTGGTGACTTGGGTAAGTCTGATTCTTCTCTATTGCTATCAATGTACCTTTTTAGCCTGGTTTCAACTTCTGTTGATGTCCACCATCCATACTGTTTAGGGATTGACTTGGGACAGAGATTCTAATGCTGACTCTGAGGTGGCAGATACACCTATTTTTGGGGTTCTCAGTGTCAGAAACACTGAACCCAGGAGTGACTGGAGGAGGCTCTTAGTCATCTGGTTTAGTTTTAGGTAGCCCTATGAGGAGCAGGGAGCTGGACTCCACGGTCCTTATGAGTCCTTTGCAACTTGAGATACTTTGAGATTCTATGATTCTTACTTCAATGCATTTGAGTTATAACATTTAAGAAGGGCATCACCACTGCAGCCATTCATGCAACCTGAGATGAATGAGAAATGCATCTGAGAAAATGGTGTGTTGTCTTGGTACAGCAAATACTCCAGATTTTCTTTACTTTCTTGCTTTCATACTCTTCCTTAGAACCCTGCTAAGGACTTGCAGGACATAGTGAGTGGAGAAGAGTAAAATCACCCTTGAAGAAAATAACTAAGATTAGGAGGAGGAATATAGGCTGAATTCTTGGGTTTACCAAGGAGTCCTGGTTTGCTTGGGAATAATAATTAGAAATTAATTTTTTGAAAGATCTTAGGGCCTAAGATGCTATTTACATTGAAATTATCCAGGCTATATCCATAGGGTGGCTTCATAGGTGGGAACCAGGATAATAACGCTACCATCTGTCCTTTATTGTCTTGTCAAATGGCTTTCTGAGCAATCTGGGCCATGACAATCCTATAATCTGTTGTTCCTACAACCTCAGTAAAATTGGTATGAGTGGGAAGAAGAAGCTACTGTAATTAAGTTATATATAAACTACATCTCATGTAAACCTGCTGAACCTAAATCCAAGTTTTCCCACTGACTCATCGAATGACCTTGGACAAAGTCACTCTGAGCTCTTTGTTTTTCCTTCTCAGTTTTCAGATGGGTAGAAAGATAGCTAATTTCTTTGCAGGGTATTCAGGAGGGACATCCTTTTCAGAGTTAGGCATAGCATTTCCCATATGCTTTTATATGTGTAGAGATCTCACAGAGAATTATAGAAAATCTGCTTATTGAAAAAAAAAAAGAGGATTATGATTTCCAAGGGGTAATCCAATTTATTTACTCAGAATCCTGGACTTCATTCATGATTTTAATACAAACTGTTGAATTTTGAAGTCTTTATCTTAGCCTAATCATCAGTGTGTGTTGCAGCTTACCTCCATCCCCAGAGATGTCTTGCTACGACCTGTGCTCCACCTCCGCCTGCGGCGTCCTGCGCCCCCAGCCCCTCGCTGACAGCTGCAATGAGCCCTGTGTCCGGCAGTGCCCTGACTCCACCACCGTGATCCAGCCACCTGCAGTTGTTGTCACCTTCCCTGGACCCATCCTCAGCAACTTCCCCCAGGATTCGGTTGTGGGATCCTCTGGAGCACCCGTCCTTGGGGCCTCCTCCCTGGGCTATGGGGGTCTGGGAGGCTATGGGGGCTACGGCTCCCTGGGCTACAGGGGTCTGGGATATGGCTACGGAGGGTATGGCTATGGAGGGTATGGCTATGGAGGTTATGGCTACGGGGGTCTGTGCGGCTATGGGGGCTATGGCTCCCTGGGCTATGGGGGTCTGTATGGCTATGGCAGAGGCTATGGTTCTAGCAACTGCAACCCTTACTCCTTCTGGGGCAACAGGTACGGCCGTGGCAGCTGCGGGCCCTGCTAAATCCTACAGAACTACCCCCTAAGTAAGGAATAACTGGCAACTGAGATACAACCTCGATCCACAGCAGTGATCCCAAAGATGTTGTGAAGTCCTGGTCACTGCCACCCCACTGCAGTGGAGCTGGGAGCACACAGGACGTCCTTAATTTCTTCACCCTCTACTCATGGTCCTTTGGGCTTTTCTCCACCTATGTGTATAACAGGCATGATAAAACAAGTCATCTTACAAAATGGCTCTTTACTGTCCAGACAAAGAACTATTACAGAAGAAACTGCCTGCACTTTGATCTGTATTCTTGATATTCTACAATGCTTTTCTGTGAATGTTTATTTCTCATTAAAGTGACTTTACTCTGCATCAAACAAATCAACATTGAGTTATAATTTCTTCTGCTGTGGATTTACAACTCTCCTCTCTGTAGATGGGGAGAACTCACATCCTTACATGAGGGTCAGACTTCACAAACACAGCTAAAATGGCACAAATGAGTGAAGCCAGTCACTCTTTACTGTACTAAGTGCACATATTTGGGAGCAGGAATCCTCCCTCCCCAGCTGGCCTGGGTTACTTTGATAACTTTATGTTTAAAAGGAAACCACACTAAACCTCCTTTCCCTAATGAGCCACTTGAACACCTTCCCTGACCATAGCCAGAGTAGAGCTTATGGCTCAGCTGAGCCTGGGTTCAAAGTAGAATCTGGGGAAAAGGGTGGCAGCTGAGACCCTCACTCAAGAGAGATGGTCCTGAGGGGAAAAGGGATTTGGGGAGGTGGGGTGAGTGTAGCAAAGGGCTTTTTAGGCAGCTGCTGAAAGGGAGAGGGTTGGAGGATATGCAACAAAGATCTCTTCAGAGGTGAGCAGACTATCTAATGCACCTTTTAGGTGAGGAGTTGCTGAAAGCTAGAGCTGGGAACTGGGAAGCATGACAGCATTGAGGATACCTACACAGGGTTGTGATGCTTTCTATGCCTTGAGCTTCCCAGGCACCATAACTCTGTATGGGGAGCTGTATGGAGTAGCTGTTCTTCCATGAAAAAACATTCAATCCCTTAGACTTAATGATTATATGGAAATAACATAGCTTACACTTCAGATTTAAAAGTTTCATTTTATGTCCCAGAAAGCTCTATGTCTTTAAGAATTTCATAGAAAATGAATTCAACTTTCTGCAGAGATCATTAGTAAGGACAGAATTTAAATATTTGAGTGAGAACCTAAAGTTCAGTGAGATGAATCAAAGACTTACTTGGAAGAAATTTTTCCTGAAGTCTAATATTTGTAGGAAATAGCTTAAAAGTAGTAATTTACCATTTATTTTCTCTTATCACTAGTAATTTGCAACCAGTGGATGTACAACCAAGAAGTTTAACTCTTAAAAGATGTCAAAAATCTTTATCTGGAGAATGGGAAGCATAAGAAAGTAGTTCCTTCACATTGTTTTTGTACACTTGAAATCCCTGACTATTTTTTTTGGCAGGACCTTCATAGTTTAGACTATGCCGCATAGTTTAGGCTGTTACTAACAGCTGCACAGGTTAGACTTCTCCCATGACAACTAACAAGGGTAAAAACACGAGGAAAGAACACCAGGACATGGCAACTTTGATGCAATAAACTTTTAATGACAATGAGGAAAGGATTACATTCTCAGAATTTCCAAGTAGTATGAAACTGTAGGGATGCAGTCACAAAGGAGTGATTTCTTTTTATCCTTCCTGAGTCTTAGCTGTTGATTTGAACAAGCAGGAACAGTTTGACCATCCTTGTTACATCCTGAAATCTGAAGGGAGAAGCATCAAGGCAGAAATTGAAAGTAGAAGTTATGAGGAAAAGGTCAAAAGAGATCAAAGGGGTACAGCTCTGTGGTCTTGGAACACAGCAGCGAAGGTTCAAACTCTTTAGTTATGAAGCCATCACATCTCTTTTATCTGGTATAGCTCACTTAGGATATTTCTGTAGGATTTAGCAGGGTCCACAGCTGCCACGGCGAGTCCTGCTGTACCGGTAGGAGTAAGGGCTGCAAGAGCCAGAGCTATAGGATCTACCATAGCCATACAGACCCCGGGAGCCCCCAGAGCCATACAGACCCCCACAGCTCAGGGAGGAGCCGCCATAGCCCCCCAGGCCGCCATAGCCCCCCAGGCCGCCATAGCCTCCCAGGCCCCCATAGCCTCCCAGACCCCCATAGCCTCCTAGACCCCCATAGCCCAGGGAGCCGTAGCCCCCATAGCCTCCCAGACCCCCATAGCCCAGGGAGGAGGCCCCAAGGACGGGTGCTCCAGAGGATCCCACAACCGAATCCTGGGGGAAGTTGCTGAGGATGGGTCCAGGGAAGGTGACAACAACTGCGGGTGGCTGGATCACGGTGGTGGAGTCAGGGCACTGCCGGACACAGGGCTCATTGCAGCTGTTAGCAAGGGGCTGGGGGCGGATGACGCCGCAGGCGGAGGCAGAGGTGGAGCACAGGTCGTAGCAAGACATCTCGTGGGGATGGGAGTCAGTCTGTAAAACATGGTCACTTATATTAACACTAAACCAACATTGTCTTATGATGAAGTAGTCCATCAGGGCATCAGTAATAAATCGGAAAGGTGATCATATTTTCTATTGCTATTCTGCCTAGCACTCTGCTCTGGAGGTCAGTTTGGACTTTAGTTTGACAGCCAACTTATTTAAAATTGTGTCTTTGATATTTCCAGATGAGCTAGTTTTGGCAGTATTCCATTACTAGTAGTTGATGGTTTCTACTTAATAAGTTTGATCTTTCCTGTTATAAACTCATCTATTCTTTCTCTCCTAAAATAACCAAGGAATTCTGTGAAGCACTAAACTATCACAAGTCTAGGATTCAAAACTGCTCAATATACCCCTTTCTGGAACCTCTCTTTGCAAGGCCTGATAGTGAATCACAGAATCACAAGGTTGGAAAAGACCTTTAAGATCATCAAGTCCAACCATTCCCATCCTAAGCTAAACCATGTCCCTAAGTACCTCATTTACCCTGGGTTGGTGACTTAGGGTTGGTGTCTCAGCCCCCTCCCTGGGCAGCCTGGGCCACAGCCCCACAACTCTGACAGGGAAGAACTTTCCCTCACATCTGCTCTGACCCTGCCCTGGCACAGCTTGAGCCCATTGCCCCTTGTCCCATCTCCTGTCCCTTGGCTGAAGAGACCATCCCCCACCTCTCTGCACCCTCCCTTCAGGTAGTTGTAGGTGGTGAGAAGGTCTCCCCTCAGCCTCCTCTTCTCCAATGAGAGACCAAACATTATTTCTAGTAGAAAGTAATCTACAGATCACTGGCAGCCCGATAGAAACTGAAGAAGACTTGGTCCTAGGTTAGAAGCAAGAGATCTCAACAGCAAGTTTAGCAAAGCTTGAGAGAAATCTGACTTACCCGGTTCACGAAGGCAAGTATGGTGAGAGAAGTGGATAGAAAGACTTCACGCAGAGATCTTTTATACACCTTCGTTGATCGCCTGGAGGATATTAGGCATCCTATGCATGAGCTCATAATTAGGTACCAACCCCAAATTATAGGACTCGTCGTTCCCCAAAGTGCTGAAATTGGTTTTGCTTATTGCTTGTGCGTTGCAGGCGCTTCAAACCCACACATAGCGTGACATATTCACTCCACCACAGACCTCTCTATTATCTTCAGGCTGTGTGGAATTATTTTGTTATTATTCCCTTGCTTTCTTCAGCATTAGGGGAGGAAGTAGTTTGACTTGATTTAGTTGAGTCCTGCATAATTGAGGAGGCCAGTCACTTCTTTTGTCCAGTTACAGGTCTTTTTAGGGTACTCAACAATATACCTGGAGAAAAAATGGATTTTCTTTTAGGATCTCAGTGAAGGCAAGAGAAAAATAAGTGTATACCCATTCTTTCTGCTGGTTTAGCACTTCTACCACCAGCAACCCAATGCCAGGCAGCTACAATAACCAGGAGCATCTTTTAATGGCTTTTGGACAGTTCTCACTAGTTCTCTTTCAGTCCTGGGAAGAGAGAAATATTTTAGCTGTCAGGGGCAAGTCTATTTTAACTGATTTTTCTGAGCTGTTTCTTCAAGCTTTGCTTGATATTTTACTGTGTTTTCTCCTCCTGTTGTTAGGTGTTAGAGAGGCATACCTGGGAACGTAAAACTAAGAGAAGCAAATCAATCAAGGAGTAAGATGTGACAATTGAAAGGGCTTCTAGCCCTGACAAAATGAAGGCAGATCCCATTGTACCCTGAGGTTTGGGGGTTTTTTTGAGAGAGCTTGTTTTTTTGTTGGGTTTTGCTTGGGTTTTTTTGCCAATGGTTCAGTTAACTCACAGATTTTTTTTTTTGTTTCTGGACCAATGTGTACTTTAACAGAAAAGAAAATATAATTTATTTTTAATGCCAAAGAAAGGAAGGTCCAAAAAGTGTTATAAACCATGAACTGATTACGGGAAAGACACAAATGACTTTAACCTACCTATTTTATTATGATAATCTCTCCTAATAGTGGGGTGTATGCATCCAGGCACACTTTTATACAATTATGACACAGTATGTGCAAACTATAATGGGTGTTCATGATGTGTATGAAAATCCCTTGGAATGTTCTTGTAAAACTTTTGAGATTGTTTGGTTGGGGTTTTTTTTGCCTGTGTTGTAGCACAGGAAATTTCCATCTGTGTCCTCAGGTTTGGAAAAGCTCATCATTTAGAAATAATATGTGGTCTGAAGATAACCATGTTGATGATTATGATGACCGTGATAATGATAGAGTATTAAATAATGCTATAAGCAAAGAAAGAAACCTCAGCAGAAGCCAGTGTTTGTGTTTCCTGGCAGATTACCATCCCATAATTGTGCTCTACTGAAAGAAGTCATGAATGTGATGGGGTTACCTGTGTGATGGGGTTAGCTGGTGACTTGTAGACCAAGGACTCCTAAGGAGCAAGTTAGAAATGAAAGGAAACTGCAGTAAAATGTACCCTGTCCCTGAAGGTGTTGCCCCATTCCTGGGGGTGTTCAAGGCCAGGTTGGATGGGGCCCTGGGCAACCTTGTGTAGCTCCAGGACTGGAGGTTGGTGTCCCTGCCTGTGGCAGGGGGTTGGAGCTCTGTGACCCTTGGGGTCCCTCCCAACCCAGACCAGTCTATGATTCTACCCTCTCAAACTTGTGGATCAAACTTGGCCTTTACCTGACAGCTTCTGATTTCAGCCATTCACTGGGAATCTGCTCACTCTTGATGTCACTTCAATGGCACTTTAGACACCCCTATGTATAAAGAATTGCTTTTATTCTTTGGATATGCAGTTGAAAGAAGAGGGGCTACAGAAATCTTTAATATTGTGAAAGGTCTTTTATTGAAGCAGGAGGTTTCCAGAGCCAAAAGGACCTTGTTCAGTGACCCTCCAGAGATACATGCAGAAGATGAACAAATAGGATACCAGTAAGAATTGCATATTCTGGGATGAATCCATTGAGTTGTTCATGCTATTAGAGTGTGGCTGAGCACTTCACAGCTCTTCTTCCTGTCAAAAAAGAAAGGCTTTTCTTCTACTACAGTTAAAATTGGGGGTTCTCCTACATATTTTCCACAGAAGCACACAGCTATCTAAGTAAATCCCAAATTGTACATTGAATTCACATCTAAATTTGATTAGCTTGAGTTTTCTATCCTGAGCCTTAAAACTATAAATAACTCTCCTTTCAGAACTAAATCCAGCTTTAAGCTGTAGTTTGAGGGTCAGATAAATCTGAAGGTTGTTTTGGACAGCCACTGTGTTCAAGAATGTTCACAATATAGTTTGATTCAGTACTGAGAGTCCTCCATGGATTCCAGTATGAATTGTATTACACCTCAGAAATAAACCTAAGCACACAAAAAATATTACCCACCTTACCAAGGATTTAAAAACAGGCTTTCTTTGAGAGAAAACGTATAAAAGGGACTTCAGAAGAAAGACAGCAGGAAATTTCTGAAGAATTTCAGCACATCATTGTCATATAAGACACTGAAAGAACATGTATGTTTGAGCAGCTTACTACATGGTGTAACTCCAAAGAGAACAGAAAACTGATATTAATGTCATGAATCATGTTTTAGGATGAAAGATACATTAATTTCACCCATCACCCTTAGATGAAAGAACCTTGTGTGATGTAATGTGCGTGCTATGTTACATCATAGTTGAAATCAAGCAATAAACACAAACAGAAAGCGAAACAATTTCATCACTTTGGGGAGCTATCAATACAAAAAATGTGCTGGGTCAACTAATTAGATCCACGTTCACCAAGCCAGCCTCTCATCCCTCAGGCAGTCTGAACTGTATAAAAGCTCTCCTCACTCGGGGTTCTTCCAACCTCTTCACTTCTCCTGCTCTCCTCAGCGAATTGGGTAAGTGTCAATCTGTTCTTCACAGCTCTTGGAACAGCTCTTTGCTCTGCAGTTGGGTCTAGGATGGTGTCTTCCTTTTAAAACTAGTGGGTGAAATTTTAGGTGAAGACAAAGAGAGGCTGAGGGAGCTGGGCTGGGTCAGCCTGGAGAAGAGAAGGCTGTGGGGGGACCTCATTGCAGCCTGCCAGTCCCTGAGGGAGCAGAGGAACAGGAGGGGAATCCGCTTGTTCAAGGGCAGAGACTGGCAGGACAAGGGGGCTGGAGTGAAGCTGGAGGAGGGAAGGGTGAGAGGAGAGATTGGGGGGAAGTTCTGTGCAGAGAGAGTGGTGAGGGGCTGGAAGGGGCTGCCCAGAGAGGGGGTGGGTGCCCCGTGTCTGGGGGTGTTCAAGGCCAGGTTGGATGGGGCCCTGGGCAACCTTGTGTAGCTCCAGGTCTGGAGGTTGGTGTCCCTGCCTGTGGCAGGGGGTTGGAGCTCTGTGACCCTTGGGGTCCCTTCCAACCCAGACCATTCTATGATTCTATGATAAGACATAAAACTTACAAACATGATCTGAAGTGTCATGGGCAGCTGTTCTCTGTGTTCAGGGTTGGGATTTAAATTCAGACCAAAGAAAGATTCTCGATATGTCAGAAAAAGGAATTCTTAGTTCACTTTCAACAGCTGAAGAAATGAAGTGCCTAGTTCAATATGCATTCCTCTTCTCTGTTTGTTTATATGGGCACCGGGAAATAGTTGGAAAAGTTTAAGTCTTTATGGTTCACAAGGAAATACTGAGCTTAGAAGCCAACCATTTATTACAGATCACTCAAAGTGGTTTGATATTAATTCAATGTAAATGGGAATGAATACTACCAGAACTCAAGCTCTGGCTTAGAGCAGGACCCAGAGAGGAACTGAGAGCTGTTGAAAATGCTCTGTAAGAAATTTATTTAGTTGGACAAAGAGGGCTCATGGAAGATATTTATGGAGCTGACAGGTGACATGCTGTTTTTTCATTTGAATAGGCACAGGTTGTTTGGGGTGAGCTTTTTTCAAGAGGCATTGAAGCCCAGACAAAACCCTGTGTTGAGTTAGACGTAAATATCTTGGTGCCCTGATGCAATGTTTGGAAACTGGGGACAAAGATCTTTGCCCTTGTAATGGTCTCAACAAACAAATTACTGAGCAAATCTGAATAGACAGTGACTTATAATCCTTGTTCTCACAAGGCTCAGCACAAAGGAGATCAGTGAGAATGAAGAGTTAGAGTCATGAAATCATGCCTAACAATGCACTCCATCTTTGGAGTCCACTTTGCTGTTCCACTGACTCACCAAAGCAGCTGAGCAATATAATTTTGCTGTTCTGCTTCAATATTAATTTCTAATAGACACTGTAAACTTCAAATGCCTCCCTGAGAAAGGCAGTGAACTTGGTAGTACTTTTATGTAGGCAAATAATGTCTTGTACTTTGTAAAATCATCTCTTGCAGATTGACCTCCATCCCCAGAGATGTCTTGCTACGACCTGTGTTCCACCTCTGCCTCCACCTGCGGCGTCCTGCGCCCCCAGCCCCTCACTGACAGCTGCAATGAGCCCTGTGTCCGGCAGTGCCCTGACTCCACCACTGTGATCCAGCCACCCGCAGTTGTTGTCACCTTCCCTGGACCCATCCTCAGCAACTTCCCCCAGGATTCGGTTGTGGGATCCTCTGGAGCACCCGTCCTTGGGGCCTCGTCCCTGGGCTATGGGGGTCTGGGAGGCTATGGGGGCTCTGGCTCCCTGGGCTATGGGGGCCTGGGAGGCTATGGGGGCCTGGGAGGCTATGGCGGCCTGGGGGGCTATGGTGGCCTGGGAGGCTATGGCGGCTCCTCCCTGAGCTGTGGGGGTCTGTATGGCTCTGGGGGCTCCCGGGGTCTGTATGGCTATGGTAGATCCTATAGCTCTGGCTCTTGCAGCCCTTACTCCTACCGGTACAGCAGGACTCGCCGTGGCAGCTGTGGACCCTGCTAAATCCTACAGAAATATCCCTTGGCTGAGGAATGACTGGCAAATGCATGATACAGTCTTGACCCTCAGCTGAGCTCATCAATGACTTCCACTTAAGTGGAGTCAGAATAGCTCCATAAATTGCACTTGTCATTTTCTTTGTCATATGTTTATCTTCTCCTCCTTGCTCCTGCTCGTGCCCAGTTGCACGACTCCACCATTGTCCCATGGGGCACTTGCTTCTCCCTGCAGCAGTCACCTCCCGGGAGAAGCCTGAAGAACAGCTGTCTTGAAGTCCAGGGGACAACCTGCCTGCTTCTGCCATGTGTGTCTTCTTTCTGGTTGGGCCTTTCAGGCCCTTGCAATAAAACAATCCTGCATCTAACACCTGCCTCTCCAGTTTTCCTTTTGAGACTCCTTGGGAGCTGTGGGGCTTCTTGACCCTGCACATTCCCCCCCAAGCTGGGCCATGGCAGTTTCTCAGCCAAAGCAGAGCCAGGCTGAGCTTGCCATGGGGAGACCCTAAGTCCTGCTGCTTAGAAATCCCTCTGCCCAGTCTTTCATTGGTACTGAGCTAAAAACCTCATCTCCCCTACATGCCTTATTATTCCAGCTTTCATATTCCCAGTAATTAGTCCAGTTTTGACTAGTTAATTCAGTGCTGGACTTCCTTTTCATTCCACATCTTCCCATATGATCTATTGGAAATTGCCGAGCTGCCTTCAAGGGCAAGGTAAAAAAGTGTGGCCTGAAGTTCTGTCAAAGCACATTCTGAAAAGCAGCAATAGGAGGAAGGTAAACAATAGGAGACAATTGTTAAGGTAGTATCTGATGAACATAGAGCAAGCACTACCTCTTCTCATTTTTTTCTTAATTACTGCTGTGATAACAGTTGCCTCAGGGGAAGTTGTGGCTGAGTCTGTCAGCAGGTTGGAGTAAAAAGAGGATGAACTAATGCAGGGCAGAGTTTTACCTACAGATTCCTGAGAATCTCAGAGCAAAGGTCACAGAATCACGGGGGTTGGAAGGGACCTCAAGAGCTCATCGAGGCAACCCCCTGCCAAAGCAGGGTCCCTAGGACAGGTCGGCATCCAGATGGGTCTGGAATATCTCCAGACAAGGAGCCTCTCCAACTCCCCTGGGCAGCCTGTCCCAGGGCTCTGTCACCCTTACTGTGACATGTGTGGTCCATGGGTGACTGTACCATTTCTTGTCCTCAAACCTCTGCTGTTGTCAAGTCTGATTTCAAGAGGTAATGTCAATTCCCTCCTCTCTGTTGTGTGGGGTCCATATCTGCCCCCCATCCCTCCCCCAAATTTAGAAGCTGTGTGCTGTAACTAGAAAAGACCTGAAAATGAAAATGAGTCTCTTGTGCTCAGGAATCTTGCTTGTTTGAGGAACAGACTATTTTATTTTTACTTATTAACAAATTCTTACAGAGAATATTTTGAGTGAAATGAGCCCTTCACTGAAAGCTGCTTCTCTCCTCCTCTCCCCACTTCCTCCTACCTTTGCCAACACTGAACTCCCTCATGGACCTGGGCTTTTTGGGAAAGGGCTGGGAAGGGACTGGAGCTTGCAGGGACACTGCCAGTGAGAGCCTGGGGCACAAGGAAACTGTCCTTTGTGCTCTGTCCTTGATGCTGCTCCCCATTCTCACATGGCAATGACACTGCTACCATGAATTCCCAGGAGCTCAGCAAGCAACCTCCTGGCTTGTGCCACACCTGCCCTACATCTCCTTGGCTCAGGTACCTCTTGTACTGAACAAAGTACTCTCTCCTCCCAGCTGATTCAGCCCAGGGCAGTTCCTAGCACAGCATTACAAACCAAAGATGCCTGATTTCCTCTCTCTTCTCTTCTGCTTGATACCAGGAACCTTATTCTCATGCACAGCCTCTAAGCTGTGTGTTGGTGGAAGTCATACATGATCACAGCTGAACACCTGAATTCTGCCTGCCAGCTTTGCCACTGATTCTCTCAATGAAGCAGAGCCAGCCAGGCACCAGCCAGCACCCAATTAAATGCATGTTGTGTCAGACAGCAAGCGCCTTGCCCAAGATAACAAGATTATTAACATGGAGACTTATTAACACCCAGCTAACAGGATTACGTGGCATCTATTTGATCTGGATGCCTGTTCAGGGTGAGCTCATGTCTGATTGTGAAATGGTACATGGAGATACCACTTCTGTCACTGTCTAATGCCCTGGGCAACCTTGTGTAGCTCCAGGCCTGGAGGTTGGTGGCCCTGCCTGTGGCAGGGGGGTTGGAGCTCTGTGACCCTTGGGGTCCCTTCCAACCCAGACCAGTCTGGGATTCTATGAACGCAGCCAATTTCCCTTGTACTGCCAATGTGTTACCAATTCCCAAAAGAGAGAGTGAGTCCAAGGATTCTGAATATCACTATCTTAAATGAATCACACCTACCAAAGCAAGGGGTAAAATAACACTGTGGAGTGCCTCATCTTGAGTAAAAATAAGAGAAGATGGTTTTTGTTTACCAAAGACCACAGGTGTTAATATGTTAGTATTATGGCTTAAAGATATGTAAATATACACACATGTGTCATAAAGGCATCTGTAGTCAAATCTCCTCATTCCAATTCATGCCACACAGCACATGAAGAATCATTACCCTCAAAACTATGAAAAAAGATATTTTTTCTGCACAGGACTGGAATACTAATTGCACATAGAGGAGAATCCAGAAATTTCTTGTCTCCTACATATCAAAAAAAGATTATAAGCCCTGCTGAACTATGGAGAGAACAAAGTTCTCACCTCCCACAACTACCCGTCCCAGGATACTGCACCAAAAGAGAGAGAGGGAGACGTGACTTGGATGCAGGAAAGCTTTATTGTGCCCAGAGGGGCAGGAGAGATTGTCAGAGAGATGGGGGGCAAGACCCAGTGAGGCTGGTTGCAAGTTGTTGGGGAAGAAGAGGGATCTTCTCCAGAGCATGGTTCCAGATGACCCTTAGGTATGGTATTCAAGCAGCCCAGGCCTTGTCCCTTCAGCCCAATAGAACCATCCACTGTCATCTCCTGCCCCATCCATGAGAAAGCCAGCTGCTGTCTGGGTGGCTCAGTGCTCCTCAGTGCCCTGTGCCCACAGTCTCAGGACTGCATGGGTGGTGGTAGTGTCAGTGCTAGGGCTGGGGGCAGCAGCTGGGGCTTTGAGTCTGGGTCTAGCAGGGCCCACAGGTGTCCCAGAGCTTCTTGCTGTAGCGGGGCAAGACGCACGGGCTGCAGGCTGAAGAAGAGTAGGCGGGAGAAGCGTAGGGTCTGCCAAACGTGCAGAGGCCCCCTGAGCCCTGGGTGGCCCCAGCGCCATATAGGCCCCTCAGCCCCAGGGAGCCCCCAAAAGCGGGTGCTCCAGTGGAGCCCACCACGGCTTGCTGGGGGAAGGAGCTGAGGATGGGGCCGGGGAAGGTGACGACCACGGGGGGTGGCTGGATCAGGGCTGTGGAGTCGGGGCACTGCCGCGCGCACAGCTCGTTGCAGCTCTCAGCGATGGGCTGGGGGACGGCGACGCCGGTTTTCGGTGGGCACAGGTCGTAGCAAGACATCTTGGTGAGAGAGAGCTGAGCCTGAAACACAGAGCACCCAGGACTGGAGTCATGAGGCTGGAGGAGATCCCCCGTCTGAGCAGTGCCCTGTTCCTTTTCCCAGGCCTGTCCTGCAGCTGGAGGGACCAGAGCCACCACCTTGGTCCAGCTGCCTACCACTTGCCCTCTGTCCAGCCAGCCCCCGCACCACCCACCTCTCCGCACCCCTCGCCCTGCCCTCTCTGCGCACACAAGCCCTCCCCAAGAGCCTTCGCAGGGCCTGGCTCTGTGTGTCTGGGACTCAGATCCCCACGGCCCTCCCAGCCTGCTGCCAGCATGCCCGCTGCCCGCAGAGCTGTCCTGGACATGGGAGCTTTCATGCCGGGCCCTGCCAGAGGAGGCCAAGGATGTGCAGGCACCCACCTACCCTTTACCTGAGCAGAGCAGAGCAGAGGGAGGCAGGAGCTCGGATGCCAGCACTCACCCAGGGCAGCGCTTTTATGCTGGGCTGGCCAGTGTGGGGAGGAGCTAGCCACACTGAGGGAACATGTCCTGTGGTGGCCAAAGCCCGGCCTCCTCCCCCCCTGGCATGGGGCTGTTTTGCTGACGCCGATTCCTCGCCAGCCCCAGCCCGCTCTATCAGCCCCTGCAATCACCCAGCTCAGACACTTGCCAGCTGACACCAAATGGGCCAAATGAGCCCCGCTGACTTCTCATTATCTCGCTGCGTAAGAGGGTGAGCAGCGTGACACAGGCTGACTGCAAGCGCCATGCGTGCCACAGCTCTTCTCCAAGGGCTCGGGGCGGCCCCATGCCTTCCTTGCAGACCAGCAGGCAAAACCAGGGTCCTGGCACAGGGTCCAAGAAAGCTGCCTAGCAAAAGCTTCCTGCGTGCCAGCATCAGCATGACTTATGCCGTGTGGCTGTTATCTGCAGACGTGTGAGGTGACGAAATGCCAAATCAAAGGCACTCCTCACAGGCCCTGCCTGCTCAGCACCAGGCATCACTCGCCAGCCCAACAGAACCGGCCTCCAGGCACCGGCAGGCATTGGCCATTGATGTCCACAAGTCTGGGGAAGAAAGACCCCTTGTGCTCTTTCCTCAGGTACAAGACAAAAAGAGCACCAAGCCCACCTGAGCTCCTTCCAGGCAGTACACAGCCACAGCAGGCAGAGGCCTGCTGCCATTGAGCCCACCAAGCAGGAAGGGGACAGAAGCCTGGCAAGTGGCACGTGCTGCTCTGGCCCAGGGATGCTGACTCAGGGAGGGGCAGGAGCGGGACAGCCTTGTCATCAGAGTGGGCAGGTGGGAGTGCCGCCTCTGCACATTGGCCCAGGAGGTGCTGAGCAATGGCAGGGCCACTATAAAAGCTCTGCCCACTCCAGGCTCTCCCTACCACTGCTCTGGCTGCCTTCTCCTCAAAGAACAGGGTAAGTCTGGAAGCGCTTCTCCTGCTGGGCCTCTGCTGCGGCTCTGGTCCCTGCTCCTCGGGCTACTGTCCTACAATCTCTGCCCTCTTGCAGAGCACCAACCCATCTGGCACCAAGATGTCTTGCTACGACCTGTGCCCACCGAAAACCGGCGTCGCCGTCCCCCAGCCCATCGCTGAGAGCTGCAACGAGCTGTGCGCACGGCAGTGCCCCCGACTCCACAGCCCTGATCCAGCCACCCCCCGTGGTCGTCACCTTCCCCGGCCCCATCCTCAGCTCCTTCCCCCAGCAAGCCGTGGTGGGCTCCACTGGAGCACCCGCTTTTGGGGGCTCCCTGGGGCTGAGGGGCCTCTATGGCGCTGGGGCCACCCAGGGCTCAGGTGGCCTCTGCACCTTTGGCAGACCCTACGCTTCTCCCGCCTACTCTTCTTCAGCCTGCAGCCCGTGCGTCTTGCCCCGCTACAGCAAGAAGCTCTGGGACACCTGTGGGCCCTGTTAGACCTAAGCCCCCAACACCCCCAGCACCTGCCAACCTCACGCCTCCTCTCCTTTCCTCCCTCCTTCTCCGCTCTTCACGCTGCCTCTCCTCCTTTTTGCTCCTGCCTGTGCCCAGTTGCATGACTCCACCATTGTCCCACAGAGCACTTACTTCTCCCCTCAGCAGCCACCTCCAGAGGGAAGCCTGAAGAACAGCTGTCTTGAAACCTGGGGGGACATCCTGCCTGCCTCTACCATGTGTGTCTTCTTTCCTGTTGGGCCTTTTGGGCCATTGCAATAAAACAATTCTGCATCCAACACCTGCCTCTCCAGTTTTTCTTTGAGACTCCTTGGGAGCCGCAGGGGCTCCCTGACCCTGCACTTATACCCCCACCCCAGCCCAGCTAGGCCAGGGCAGTTTCTCAGCCAAAGCAGAGCCAGGCTGAGCTGCTCATGGGAAGAGCCCCAGCCCTGGTAGCTCTGGACACGCAAGGTCCCAAAACTGGACTCCAGGGACCCTGGAGTTTCAGTTTGTGCCCATGGCTTCTTGCGCTGTTACTGGGCATCTCTGAGAAGAGCCTGGCTCCAGCCTCTTGACACCTTCCTTTCAGAAATATGTGTGGAAATTGAAGCGACGTCCTGAGCCTCCTTGGGGCCAGGCGGACGGACCCAGCTCTCACAGGGTCTTCTCAGAGAAGACAAGCTACTGGTTCCTCCATGGTCTGTGTGGCCCTTTGCTGGACTGTCTGCAGCAGCTGCACATCCTTCCTGTGCTGGGGAGCTCAGCACTGGACACAGCACCACAGGGGTGGCAGTGCCAGGGCTGACTGGAGGCTGAGGATCCCCTCCCTCTACCTCCAGCCACACTCCTCCACATGCAGCGCAGGACAAGGCTTGCCCCCTTAGACCCAAAGCCTGTTACTGCTCACACTCATGATGTTATCCCCCAGGATGGGTGCAGCCCTCCCTGACTAGCTGCTGTCAAGCAAGTGATGGCTGTTTCCCAAGCACAGGCTTGAAACCTGTCTCTTGTCCACCCTACTCTGGGCAGATGTCCCCAGATGCTGCTGTGCTTCTGCAGAGCTGTGGGACCTTGTCCCGCTCCTGGACCAAGAGGGCCAGGCAAAGGAGCAGTGCCAGTGCCTCTCCTGCTCTTGAACCTTGTCCCAGCTACTGCAGGGCCCACGAAAAGGCTCCCTCTACCCCTACCTGCATCCCCCTCTCCCAAGAAGCCCCTGTCACCTTGCTTGGGCATCTCAGGACCATATTTCCCCTCCCACACCTCAGGGGGCATCTGCCCAAGTTGGGACAAAGAGAGAGGGAGATGTAACTTGGATGCAGGAAAGCTTTATTGTGCCCAGAGGGGCAGGAGAGATTGTCAGAGAGATGGGGGGCAAGACCCAGTGAGGCTGGTTGCCAGCTGCTGGGGACGAAGAGGGATCTTCTCCAGAGCATGGTTCCAGATGCCTCTTTGATGCAGCATTTGGGATGAGCAGCTTCTTTGTAAATTCTCCATTACTGAACAAATGAAAACTCTGGGTGTGGGTCTAGCAGGGCCCACAGGTGTCCCAGAGCTTCTTGCTGTAGCGGGGCAAGACGCACGGGCTGCAGGCTGAAGAAGAGTAGGCAGGAGAAGCGTAGGGTCTGCCAAAGGTGCAGAGGCCACCTGAGCCCTGGGTGGCCCCAGCGCCATAGAGGCCCCTCAGCCCCAGGGAGCCCCCAAAAGCGGGTGCTCCAGTGGAGCCCACCACGGCTTGCTGGGGGAAGGAGCTGAGGATGGGGCCGGGGAAGGTGACGACCACGGGGGGTGGCTGGATCAGGGCTGTGGAGTCGGGGCACTGCCGCGCGCACAGCTCGTTGCAGCTCTCAGCGATGGGCTGGGGGACGGCGACGCCGGTTTTCGGTGGGCACAGGTCGTAGCAAGACATCTTGGTGCCAGATGGGTTGGTGCTCTGCAAGAGGGCAGAGATTGTAGGACAGTAGCCCGAGGAGCAGGGACCAGAGCCGCAGCAGCGGCCCAGCAGGAGAAGCGCTTCCAGACTTACCCTGTTCTTTGAGGAGAAGGCAGCCAGAGCAGTGGTAGGGAGAGCCTGGAGTGGGCAGAGCTTTTATAGTGGCCCTGCCATTGCTCAGCACCTCCTGGGCCAATGTGCAGAGGCGGCACTCCCACCTGCCCACTCTGATGACAAGGCTGTCCCGCTCCTGCCCCTCCCTGAGTCAGCATCCCTGGGCCAGAGCAGCACGTGCCACTTGCCAGGCTTCTGTCCCCTTCCTGCTTGGTGGGCTCAATGGCAGCAGGCCTCTTCCTGCTGGGGCTGTGTACTGCCTGGAAGGAGCTCAGGTGGGCTTGGTGCTCTTTTTGTCTTGTACCTGAGGAAAGAGCACAAGGGGTCTTTCTTCCCCAGACTTGTGGACATCAATGGCCAATGCCTGCCGGTGCCTGGAGGCCGGTTCTGTTGGGCTGGCGAGTGATGCCTGGTGCTGAGCAGGCAGGGCCTGTGAGGAGTGCCTTTGATTTGGCATTTCGTCACCTCACACCTCTGCAGATAATAGCCACACGGCATAAGTCATGCTGATGCTGGCACGCAGGAAGCTTTTGCTAGGCAGCTTTCTTGGACCCTGTGCCAGGACCCTGGTTTTGCCTGCTGGTCTGCAAGGAAGGCATGGGGCCGCCCCGAGCCCTTGGAGAAGAGCTGTGGCACGCATGGCGCTTGCAGTCAGCCTGTGTCACGCTGCTCGCCCTCTTACGCAGCGAGATAATGAGAAGTCAGCGGGGCTCATTTGGCCCATTTGGTGTCAGCTGGCAAGTGTCTGAGCTGGGTGATTGCAGGGGCTGATAGAGCGGGCTGGGGCTGGCGAGGAATTGGCGTCAGCAAAACAGCCCCATGCCAGGGGGGGAGGAGGCCGGGCTTTGGCCACCACAGGACATGTTCCCTCAGTGTGGCTAGCTCCTCCCCGTGCTGGCCAGCCCAGCATAAAAGCGCTGCCCTGGGTGAGTGCTGGCATCCACGGCTCCTGCCTCCCTCTGCTCTGCTCTGCTCTGCTCAGGTAAAGGGTAGGTGGGTGCCTGCACATCCTTGGCCTCCTCTGGCAGGGCCCGGCACGAGAGCTCCCATGTCCAGGACAGCTCTGCGGGCAGCGGGCATGCTGGCAGCAGGCTGGGAGGGCCGTGGGGATCTGAGTCCCAGACACACAGAGCCAGGCCCTGCGAAGGCTCTTGGGGAGGGCTTGTGTGCGCAGAGAGGGCAGGGCGAGGGGTGCGGAGAGGTGGGTGGTGCGGGGGCTGGCTGGACAGAGGGCAAGTGGTAGGCAGCTGGACCAAGGTGGTGGCTCTGGTCCCTCCAGCTGCAGGACAGGCCTGGGAAAAGGAACAGGGCACTGCTCAGACGGGGGATCTCCTCCAGCCTCATGACTCCAGTCCTGGGTGCTCTGTGTTTCAGGCTCAGCTCTCTCTCACCAAGATGTCTTGCTACGACCTGTGCCCACCGAAAACCGGCGTCGCCGTCCCCCAGCCCATCGCTGAGAGCTGCAACGAGCTGTGCGCGCGGCAGTGCCCCGACTCCACAGCCCTGATCCAGCCACCCCCCGTGGTCGTCACCTTCCCCGGCCCCATCCTCAGCTCCTTCCCCCAGCAAGCCGTGGTGGGCTCCACTGGAGCACCTGCTTTTGGAGGCTCCCTGGGGCTGGGGGGCCTCTATGGCGCTGGGGCCACCCAGGGCTCAGGGGGCCTCTGCACCTTTGGCAGACCCTACGCTTCTCCCGCCTACTCTTCTTCAGCCTGCAGCCCGTGCGTCTTGCCCCGCTACAGCAAGAAGCTCTGGGACACCTGTGGGCCCTGCTAGACCCACACCCAGAGTTTCCATTTGTTCAGTAATGGAGAATCTATGAAGAAGCTGCTCATCCCAAATGTCCCCACTCTCACTAATTTGTACAAAGAGCTTTCTGTCTCATTAGTCTGTTCTTTAATGTTTTGCTTTGTATATCCATTGTATCATACATCTCCGGGGCTCTTTCACTCTTTACTTATCTTTATTTCAATATAATTGTCTTGTTAGTACCTTATTTATTTAGCTTTTATTAAGTTGAAGCTTGTGAATTTTAAGTGTTTTAGTTTTTGCTTCATTTTTCTTCTTTTCTTTTTCACATGTATTCCTGAATTTTGTTTGGTGTACTCTGCCTGATTCCTTCACCTTGTTTTTCCCAATAAATCATGTATGCATCAATTTTTTAGTTTTTTGAAATCTCTCTTTATTCTAAACATTGTTGGGGATTCCCCTGACTTACACCAGTTCCTCATACAGGCAATGTTCTGCTCTACTGCCGTAGTCCATATTCTTGGTTTCCTTCTAAATCACAGAATCACAGGGGTTGGAAGGGACCTCCAGAGATCTTTGGTTCCAACCCCTAAATATGTGATACATTCTCTCTATATATTTTGTACTACTGGGGGTTTTTTTAGTTCTATTTTTCATTCCTGACCATTTTAGTGTACATTTAGTGAGAAGAGCAACAAAGTTAAAGATTAAAATAGTTGATTTCATCCTGTCCATATTTTCTTTTGCTTTAAAAATTATTCCCTGTGCCTTATTCCTCTAAGTTTTCATTTTCTTTTAACTTCTCTTCAGTTAATATTCACTAGCACACGATTCTCAACATAATTTAAAATACATCATGAATTTTCTCTGGTTGATGCTTTTGCTGTTATGGTAGAAAACCTTCATTTTCTTTCCTTTCCATGAAAATACATTCTAAATTCTCTCCTCTAATACGTTTTGTCACACTTCCTTTTTTAAGAGGTACTTTTAAGGCATTAATAGATCTCCATACCTGTGAAAGACTACTGTCTCATTTTAAATGCAGGAATTATGTTTAATTTTAAAATATCACCTTCCAGCTCTCTTAATCTCCTGACTTTATGATCCAATTTCACCCTTTCTGGTTGCTTAAAGTTCCAGAGAAATGCTGGAAAGAACAAGAAGTTTTTTTCACACTGCTTATGCTGAAGAGAGCTGTAGACAGTCTGTGAAAGGAGGATGAGCCTGGATGACACAGAAGGGAAAGTCAGGCAGGGACAGAGCTGGCCAACCCCAGCAGTTATGAGCCACAATCTGATTAGGGGAGTGATATGACAGAGCCTCCTTGTTTAGTCTGATGTGATTAATCACCAGTGGGACAGGCAAACCACCTTACAACAACAAAACAGTGTGAATGAATCATTGGTCGGTGTTTCTAAAGTGCTTTGATATCCTTTGTTCCTGAGTTACTTGAGTAAAATCTCAATAAGCACCGTTTTTTCCCACGGGAAACCCCTCCCCCTTCCCCCTCCCCCCCCCCCCCCCCCCCGGCTCCCCCCCTCCCCTCAAGCCATTTTGTAATTCAGAGCATTTAAATGACAACGGCATTAAATACAAAGTCTTGCTACCAAGTGGAGAGGGGAAATAGAGGACCTTGATGTGGACTGGGTTTGTTGTCCTGAGGCAGAGCAAGGAGTTGCTCAACCTGCTCTGACTTGCAGACTTTGTGGTAATATGGAAATCTAGGCAAGGAAGAAGGAAGTCACTCCCCCCCCAAGCTGGGAGATGTGGATTGGAGTCATTCACTTTCTATGCCTGGAGAGTTTTTAGTCTTCCCCTGCAATAAATGTGGGGCAGATTTGGTTGGGGAAACAGTCACTTTAGCAGGTTGTTGTTTCCACTCCCCAGCCACAGCTCCTCCAAAACCACAGTGGGAAAAAAAAACCCACTCAAAAAAAACCCCAAACTCAGAAATCTAAAGGCAATTCAATCCCTCCATCACCTGAAAAGGAAAATACCTAAGTGAAGCTGTATCACAACCAGAACCATTGAGCCTTAGGCACTGCAGGAATTAAGAGCAGGTTTTCGAGCTTTTGGGGAGCTTCTCAGGGATGACAGTGAGAAAGGTCTGTAAAAACATGGGTAGAAACCTAAGAATTGGAATAAAAGGTGGCCTCTGGAAAAGCACAGAGAAAGGGTAAATATTCATAAATGGGTCATAGAATTTTTTTTCTGGAAAGTATAGTTTGAAAGGTTCTTCAGAGGGATCTGAACAGACTGGACTGATGGGCTGAGACCAGTGGGGTGAGGTTTAACAAGGCCAAGGGCAGAGTGCTGCACATGGGACACAACAACCCCAGGCAGAGCTACAGGCTGGGGGAGACTGGCTGGAGAGCTGTCAGGCAGAGAAGGACCTGGGGGTGTAGGGTGACTGCAGGCTGAACAGGAGCCAGCAGTGTGCCCAGGGGGCCAGGAAAGCCAGGGGCCTCCTGGCTTGTGTCAGGAATAGTGTGGCCAGTAGGTCTGGGGAGGGGATGGTGCCCCTGGACTGGGCACTGAGGAGGCTGCAGCTGGAGTGCTGGGTCCAGTTCTGGGCTCCTCAGCATCAGAAGGACATGGAGGTGCTGGAGCGAGTCCAGAGAAGGGCAACCAGGCTGGGGAAGGGGCTGGAGGGCAAATCCTCTGAGGAGCACCTGAGGGAGCTGGGGGTGTTGAGCCTGGAGAAGAGGAGGCTGAGGGGAGACCTTCTCCCCACCTCCCCTGCCCTGCCAGGAGGGTGCAGAGAGGTGGGGGATGGTCTCTTCAGCCAGGGGACAGGAGATGGGACAAGGGGCAATGGGCTCAAGCTGCCCCAGGGCAGGGTCAGAGCAGATGGGAGGGCAAAGTTCTTCCCTGGCAGAGTTGTGGGGCTGTGGCACAGGCTGCCCAGGGAGGGGCTGAGTCACCCCCTGGGTGTGTTTAAAAAAGGGGAGATTAGGTGCTCAGGGATCTGGTTTAGCACAGGATGGGATTGGTTGGACTTGATGATCTTAAAGGGCTTTTCCAACCTTGTGATTCTGTGAAATAATGGCCTATTTACACCTGTTGTACAGCAGATGTGGCATCTTATACTAAAAGAGCATCTGATCAAGAATGTTGAAAGGAAACTTTTTAATGAAAGAAGAGCTCCATTAATACTGACCCATGACTTCCAATGGCACAAATCATGATCTAATTAAAGGAATGGTGAGCACCACCTTGTTTCCTTGTGCATTAAAGTGAATGTGATTGTGTAACACTGAAGCGGCCAAATCACTCACAGGTTTTCATGCATTAACACAACCCCAAACATCAGCTGGGTTGAATACCAACTAAGGAATGTTTGTGAAATCATCCCAAAGCACATTTTTCTCAGGAAGCCCCAAAACATACTTGATAAGTGTTAATCCCCACAACACCTAAAAAAAACCACCCCTTTATCTGCTGCTTTGTTTTTTTCCTCAAAATTGTACCTGTTTTGGTGATTCATGGCAGGGGTGATACTTCATACATTCCTGGGTCATGATTTCTTTGATTTCCTAGCTCAAATCACTGTCAGCAGAACCATGGGCTCCTTTGAAGCTGAATTTCAATTACCTCTTAAATGCTGAATGAAGCAAAATTATTTATATGCAGGAATGAGTTGCCACTCAAAAGGCTGCTCTTCCCAATGGAAATCTGTTGGGGAATTGTCATGTGGATGATATGATCTCAGATGATGTTCATGACCATTTGAAATCCATCTTTAGGCCAATGAGGTCTATTTAGGGATGGAAAAGACAAATTCCTGGGTAGTGCTAGGACAAGCTGCACTCTGTCTACATTTACATTGCCAGATAAATTTAAAGGACTGTTAAGGAAAAATGTACATGTCAGCCAAAGATGAGTCTTGCAAAATCTCTGAGCAGACAAGCTTATGACAACGTTGTAAAGGGAGAAGTAACATGTGGAGTCAGCTTAATGCACGTGGTAATTCGAGTGAGGTCACTCTAATGATACCAGGAATTACACTAGCCCATTAAGACCCAAGATTAAAGAAATCATGATGGTGTAACATGGGCATCACAAGATGTAAGAATGTCAATTAAATTAGAACCATGATAAAGAAAGAACTTTAATCACTCAGTCAGGCAGCCAAATGAATCCCCCAGCACCAAGCAAAATTCAAACCCCATAGGAATGCAGAGAAACTCTATATAAGCTCCAGCCCTGGACATCCAGTGTCATCCAGACACTTCTTTTGGTGTATTCACCTCACTGAGCTTCGTGAGTACGATGGTTTTTTCTTATTATTTCTTTCTATTTACTTCATCTGAACCCATTTCAGAGTAGCTGTAGATTGCTATAGGTACGCTCAGATTTTTGAGCAGCATTAGATTCTTCCTGTCTGTAAATACTCTCAGTACTGTTGAATAGAGGAGTTGGGAGACTGGCTGTGAGTGTAGAAACTCATGAAAAATGGATTTGAGTGTTATAGGCCAATTAAAAGCTTAAAAACCCTAGAGGAAAATACTGTTACTACAGGTAATTATTTTAATAACATATAAAATTTAATAAAATATAAAATTTAAGATAAATGTATGATATGGCCACTGTCTCAGTTATGTTCAGGCATCCTAGGATGCCTTCCTATTTCAAGCAAAACCACAGCTAAACTGAGTTTGTTTTCCCACTTTGGGTAACTCTGAGGTAGATGAGAATGAAGTTGGTCTTCAGAGTGTGTGTTTGTGAGACGTGTGAGACGTGTCCATGTGAAATGAGGAGAAAGATCCATCTGCAGAGGCTGGTAATTCCTGAGGAGGCCTTTGGAACTAGGAACTTTGGATCTAGGCTCTCAGCTAGTTGTAATCAAGTTCATCAAGGCGGCACATAAACCATTTGCACAGAGTAGCATAACACAGAAATTTCACCCATATCAGCATCATGAAATTCAAACCTTCTCTTCCTTTGAACCTCAAACCTTCTACCTTTCCTCAGCGATTTCCACCTCTCTTCATTGCAAACCGATCTCCACCCTGCAAGATGTCTTGCTACGACCTGTGCCCACCGAAAACCGGCGTCGCCGTCCCCCAGCCCATCGCTGAGAGCTGCAACGAGCTGTGCGCACGGCAGTGCCCCGACTCCACAGCCCTGATCCAGCCACCCCCCGTGGTCGTCACCTTCCCCGGCCCCATCCTCAGCTCCTTCCCCCAGCAAGCCGTGGTGGGCTCCACTGGAGCACCTGCTTTTGGGGGCTCCCTGGGGCTGGGGGGCCTCTATGGCGCTGGGGCCACCCAGGGCTCAGGGGGCCTCTGCACCTTTGGCAGACCCTACGCTTCTCCCGCCTACTCTTCTTCAGCCTGCAGCCCGTGCGTCTTGCCCCGCTACAGCAAGAAGCTCTGGGACACCTGTGGGCCCTGCTAGACCCACACCCAGAGTTTTCATTTCTTCAGTAATGGAGAATTTACAAAGAAGCTGCTCATCCCAAATGCTGCATCAAAGAGACATCTGGAACCGTGCTCTGGAGAAGATCCCTCTTCATCCCCAGTAGCTGGCAACCAGCCTCACTGGGTCTTGCCCCCCATCTCTCTGACAATCTCTCCTGCCCCTCTGGGCACAATAAAGCTTTCCTGCATCCAAGTTACATCTCCCTCTCTCTTTGTCCCAACTTGGTCAGATGCCCCCTGAGGTGTGGGAGGGGAAATATGGTCCTGAGATGCCCAAGCAAGGTGACAGGGGCTTCTTGGGAGAGGAGGATGCAAGCAGCAGCCAGGGGTTGGAAGGACAGAAACAAAGTACATTTACTGTCATGGAACTTGGACTGCTGAGGCACTCCAGGCTTTTCTACACTATACAGGTTTGAATATTACTGTTAAATGATGCTGTAGAACAAATAAGGACCAGAGACGCTCTTGTGCAACACCATGGGGTTTTAATGGGAGAGAGAAGCATGGCACCCAATTCCAGACAATCAAGGGGATACAAGGGGAAGTGCATGGTGCAGGTATTGTGCTCGGGCACCAGTGCCCTGCTCAGGACCCAGGGGACAGCTAAGGTGAGGGAGGGGATACAAAGGCTCAGCTGTGCAGCCAGAGCACACAGGGGTACAGGGCAGTGCGCTGCTGGGCACACAGTCTCCTCCTCTCCCCATGCCAGGGCAGCTGATGGATGCTGCTGGTCCCCACGGCTCTTGCTCCATGTCCTCACGCCTTGGTCCTTGCTTCAGGGCTGTTGCTGGTTCTGGGCACCATCCTGGGAGGTTTAGAAAGACCCGCAGCTGCCCCGGCGGGACCGGCGCCACCTCTGGGCACCAGGCAGGGAATACCCCGTGCCACAGGAGGAGAAGCCAGAGCTGTAGGACCTCCTGCAATTGCCAAACCCGCTGGACCCATATTGGCCCCCGTAGCCCAGGGAGCCCCCGTAGCCCATGCCACCTCCATAACCTAGGGAACAGCCATACCCAAGGGAGCCCCCATAGCCCCCCAAGCCAAAGGAGCCCCCATAGCCAGAGGAGCCTCCATAGCCCAGGGAGCCCCCATAACCCCCCAGGCCAAAGGAGCCACCATAGCCCTGGGAGCCACCATAGCCCCCCAGGCCAAAGGAGCCCCCATAGCCCCCCAGGCCAAAGGAACCCTGGGAGCTTCCTGAGGAACTCCCCAACCAGGCTGGGCCCGATGATCCCACAACGCTCTCCTGAGGGAAACTGCTGAGTATGGGCCCTGGGTGTGTCACCACCACTGGCGGGGGCAGGATGACTGCTCTGGAGTCAGGGCATTGCTGCACACACGGCTCGTTGCAGCTCTGGGCAATCGGCTGAGGGCAAATCACCCCACAGGGTCTGCAGGACTCGTTGGAGAAAGACATCCTTCTGGAGGTAGCTGGGAGTCTGCAATGCACACCAGTGTGGAGTTTTAAAACAAATTAATAAATACCAGGCTTGGGTTGGAAGGAGATGAACCAAGATCATTAAACAATGACTTTGTGTCTGAAATCTCAGAAATATCTAACAGGGAAACAGATTAGTTCCAACATTGCTACAAATAAAACTCATTCTTGTATCAACTCAGACTTTACCCTTTCCTTCATCTCATCATGATCAGCTTTGGAAATAATTTGATGCAAAACAAAACTTAGTACAGTTCTCTCTGTAGCAACTTGGATCAGCAAGGATCATAGATGGCAAGGATGCCCTCACAAAGTGTAAGAACCAGTGGAAAAGAAGCCAAGAGGAATAGGAGAAGAGTCTCATTAAATATCTGTACCAATTCAGGCTTTTTGATGAGTTGTATGCAACCCCAAGTACTTCTACAGCTTGGAGATCTACATCCTATTCTAATGCAGAGACTCCCAACACTACATCTGGATAAAGACAGAGTTTCAGAAGGAAGAAATGGATAGAAGTCTGTAAAAATACATGTAGGAATCACTTCTGTCACAAAAAAATCATTAAAGTAAATGCTAGGAGTAGTAGAAGGAATGAGTGAAGTCACACTTACCTTGTTCAGTGAGGAGACTGAGAGAAGTGGGTAAAAGGACAGTGAGTGACACGAGCTTTTATACAGTTCTTTAAGCCACCCTATGTGCCTCTGGTCCTAATTTGGAGCAAAACAAGTGTGATAGTGGGAGCTTCAATTTTGCCACCTCAGCGCTGTCCCTCCCAAATATTAGCGTGGGTGTGATACAAGTGCTGATGACAATTGGTTATCAGTGATTGTCATTTTAGGGGATTTGGGGAACTTGCAACTGAAGGGTGGCATTGACTGAGAGCCAGAAGAAGACTCATGTATCACATGAGTCCCATTTTAATGTTCAAAGGAGTATTTACATTCTTACATGGTGTGGAGCCCTTCTCAGTGCCACGTGCCCAAACCAGGCGAAGGTCATCCAACGTGAGCTAGCACTTTGTCTCTGAGAGGACACAAGTTCTGGGCTCCTCACCATCAGAAAGACATGGAGGTCCTGGAGCGAGTCCAGAGAAGGGCAACCAGGCTGGGAAAGGGGCTGGAGGGCAAATCCTCTGAGGAGCAGCTGAGGGAGCTGGGGGTGTTCAGCCTGGAGTAGAGGAGGCTGAGGGGAGACCTTCTCCCCACCTCCCCTGCCCTGCCAGGAGGGTGCAGAGAGGTAGGGGATGGTCTCTTCAGCCAGGGGACAGGAGATGGGACAAGGGGCAATGGGCTCAAGCTGCCCCAGGGCAGGGTCAGAGCAGATGGGAGGGCAAAGTTCTTCCCTGGCAGAGTTGTGGGGCTGTGGCACAGGCTGCCCAGGGAGGGGGCTGAGTCCCCACCCCTCAGTGTGTTTAAAAAGGGGAGATGAGGTACTTAGGGATATCTCGATTCTTCTTAGACCATTCAGATGACACTAGGTTAACAGAAGACAGTCTGGGCTAAGTGACACCTCCAAAGAGGCAGAAAAAACCCTACTGAGATATCAGAACTGTTGCCAGGGTCCCTGAAGCCAATTCCAAACACTTCAAAATTCATTTGAAATCTCTACTTCTAGAAGTTCAGTTAGCTACACCTTTAAAAACAATCCTAGCTTTCTTTTCCCAACCTCTTAAGTCCTGATCACTTAAGAAAAAGTGGGAAATTAATAAAACAATATTTAAAAGGATATATTTTAATGGGATAGGTCTGTGGCATCACACAGTTATTTGCAAATTGGTTGTTTTCTAATTTTACAATATTGCAAAAGATAGCCTCTAAATTACCTGTAAATTGTAAAATAGCTGTGCCTTTGAAGTGTCATCAGGATTTGCTGGTAATAATGAGAGGCACCAGGAAGATAATGACATTAAGCTGCTTCACAAATACTCATTAATACTTTGTGCTTGCAACTTCTCTTATTATCATATTAAATGAAGAAGGGAAGGATTTAGAAGCTCCCTTGTTATGAAAGAGCATCACTTAAAAATATGCCAACCAATGTGACTCCTTTGGATTCCCCAATCAGACTGTGATTTATGACTTTAAGGCTTGCAATAATCTGATGTTCATTCATGATTCCAAGTTCTTTGTTTTACCAAGTATTAATGTGTTTTGGGGAGGCTATGGCATGACTAGAGTAGCTTCATCTTATGAGCCTGTGTTTTGCTAATATGCCTGAAATATCTATTGCCTTAAATTCAAAGGGTGGGGAGGAAAGTGCTCCCTTGAAAATTACCTGAATTTGAAACTTACCTGAACTTGAAAATTACCTGAATTTTCAGACTTCACCTGCTATCTGTCCATGGTCTGAAAAACAAGGGGATTCAAACTGATGTCCTAAAATCTCTCCTCTTAGACTCTCCAGATCACTTGTTCTCAACTCTAACTGACCCCCTCTCTTACACATGAAGCTGGACCTACCTAATGACACAGAGTGCTTCATTCACACATGGCTAAATTGATGCTCTTACACAACATTTGCGTGCTGACATTTGCATGTTTGTGTGTAACAATGGTACAACACATCAAATATGACTTTTTAGTGGGTGTTTGTAAAGCCTCTTATCATTCCTAGGAGGATCTGGAGCATCTCTGAGGTGTCTCTGCCTCAATGACAGCAGTAAAAAATAACAATGGAATCCACCTTATAATTCCTAAGCAATTAATGGTATTTGATCTGCAAATACAGATGTTAAAATGGTATTTGATCTGAAAATACAGATGTTTAAGCCCCTATGTTTCTAAACCAGATGCAGATACCAGAAAAATCTATTACCTCTCTCCCTCTTTTTATCCAGCTTACGTGTATTTTCATAGTATTCACTTAAAAGGCATTATTCATAAAAGACAGATAACTTTAACAGATCCTTACTCATCTACCATAAAAATCAAACTCATTAACTTAAAACTTAAAGTGGAATTAAATAGCAGGTGCCCCAGTGCTGGTGCTGGGATTGAGATGCCTGAGAGGTCTTGTCATTCACCAGCCTAATGCCCACGAGTTGGGACTGTCATTCCATCCCACCTGGGTTTGAAGGTGGGGAGTGGCAGTGGAAAGAAAACAAAATTAAATCCCTCCTCATCAAGGTTGTTTTGTTACTATCCAGGACCTGAGGCATGAAGGGTGTTTCATATCTGTAAGCAGTTTGAGAAGGGTATAAAAGCTGTCGCTACTCCCAGCCTTTCTATCCACATCTCCTGGCTTGTTCTCCTCAGTGAACAGGGTAAGTGTGATTTAGCTCAACCTCTCTCCTTAAGCTATTTCTCTGTTGATAGTAAATTCTATACAATGGTCTGGATTGGCAGAGTAGAGACCTGTGAGTGTCAGATGGTGTTATCCTTAGAACAAGTTTTACTATGCCACTTTGAACAACCATTTCCAAGGCAGTTCAGGATCTACATGCATGACAAAATTTAACAATACCAGAGTGATCATAGTAGCTACAACCTTGTGGTTGTACATTGTATGTTGAGATACATCATTTTCCCCATAAGGGCAAATATTCCTATTCAAGGCCAGGTTGGATGGGGCCCTGGGCAACCTTGTGTAGCTCCAGGCCTGGAGGTTGGTGGCCCTGCCTGTGGCAGGGGGGTTGGAGCTCTGTGATCCTTGGGATCCCTTCCAACCTAGACCAGTCAGGGATTCTATGACTCTATGAAAAGTTGAGTGCAACTGAGGAAGCAACATGAAACTATAGAATTAGCTGGATATATCCGATGCTTCTTTTCTTTAATTGCTGTAAATACATTAATAAACTTCAGCCTAGTTCAGCTGTTCTTAAAAAATGAGATTCATGATGTGACAAGCAAGAGTAGTGATGTGAAGTCAGGATTCACTGTGCATAACACCAGATGTCTGCATCAGTGTAAGGGAATCAAAGCAGTAACCAAAGTCTGGGTAGTGATTTATGTGACCAGATGTACATAGAGTTTGCAAGGGAATGAACTCTGGGCTGTCACAATTTCTACTGACTATAAAGCAAACACAGGCATCTAGAGCCAGGCGAAAATTCCTCCTCCTGAAACCTCCACACTGGTGTGCATTGCAGACTCCCAGCTACCTCCAGAAGGATGTCTTTCTCCAACGAGTCCTGCAGACCCTGTGGGGTGATTTGCCCTCAGCCAATTGCCCAGAGCTGCAACGAGCCGTGTGTGCAGCAATGCCCTGACTCCAGAGCAGTCATCCTGCCCCCACCAGTGATGGTGACACTCCCAGGGCCCATACTCAGCAGTTTTCCTCAGGAGAGCGTTGTGGGATCATCAGGCCCAGCCTGGTTGGGGAGTTCCTCAGGAAGCTCCCAGGGTTCCTTTGGCCTGGGGGGCTATGGGGGCTCCCAGGGCTATGGGGGTTCCTTTGGCCTGGGGGGCTATGGGGGATCTCAGGGCTATGGTGGCTCCTTTGGCCTGGGGGGTTATGGGGGCTCCCTGGGCTATGGAGGCTCCTCTGGCTATGGGGGCTCCCTTGGGTATGGCTGTTCCCTAGGTTATGGAGGTGGCATGGGCTACGGGGGCTCCCTGGGCTACGGGGGCCAATATGGGTCCAGCGGGTTTGGCAATTGCAGGAGGTCCTACAGCTCTGGCTTCTCCTCCTGTGGCACGGGGTATTCCCTGCCTGGTGCCCAGAGGTGGCGCCGGTCCCGCCGGGGCAGCTGCGGGTCTTTCTAAACCTCCCAGGATGGTGCCTAGAACCAGCAACAGCCCTGAAGCAAGGACCACGGCATGAGGACATGGAGCAAGAGCCATGGGGACCAACAGCATCCATCAACTGCCCTGGCATGGGGAGAGGAGGAGACTGTGTGCCCAGCAGAGCACTGCCCTGTACCCCTGTGTGCTCCAGCTGCACAGCTGAGCCTTTGTATCCCCTCCCTCACCTTGGCTGTCCCCTGGGTCCCGAGCAGGGCACTGGTGCCTGAGCACAATACCTGCACCATGCACTTCCCCCTGTATCCCCTCGATTGTCTGGAATTGGGTGCCATGCTTCTCTCTCCCATTAAAACCCCATGGTGTTGCACAAGAGCATCTCTGGTGTTTATTTGTTCTTTAGCATCCTCCAGGAGCAAAACTTGTCATATGCTGAGACAATATATCATCCATCTTTCCCACTCAATCTCTCTTTAAAACATGGAATGAAAACTTAATTGGGATCCTTAAGGCATCAACAAACAGCATTGCGTTGACGAGTATTTCTTTAGCAACTTACCAGTCATTATCTTCCCCAAGGTTCAGAACAGGGTAATTATTTTTGCTCTGAGGATTTCTGGTGACACCCCAAAGGCCCCCAGATCACCACATAATTTAGCAAACAATTACAACATCATTTCAGCATTCCTAAACTACAAAGCCAACAAAAGAAGAATCATACAAATTTATTTGATTTTATTTTTTTCTGTGTTTTTCTTTTTAATTTTGAATTTTTCTTCCTGATATTTCCTGCCATTCTTTGTTAACTGCAAAATTTTCTCTATAGTGTGAAAAATGAGTATGAAAATACTAGCAGAGCTTACTGGGTTTTTATGAGGTCCAAGGAATTGGAATACCAAGATATTGCCAGTAAGACACCAGTAGCTTTTCCACTTCTTTCTCCTCATTGATTGTGAGCCAGCAACAATTATTTCATATTGTAGTTAAAGAAGTGTGACTAAGGGAAAGTGTAACCTACCAGAAAAGTTGTATTCCTCATTGCTTACACTCATCTATGATTATCTCCTTACTAATTGGTATGGTATGATTTAAATTGAGATCTGCCTGGTACTGACAATTCATGCATAGGCTAATTCCTCCCCAGAGAAGGCTCCAAAGATGAAGAGAGAGGAAGAACAGCCCAAGACACACATTATGATGCACCATAAATTTAATGTACCGCATAAGGAAGCAGTAGGGTGGAATATGGATAAAACAACTCATCCACTTGAAGGCAATGCTTTACAGCTGGACATGCAGCTCCTACATGCAACAAAAGTTACATCTTGCACCTCACAGAGAAGGGCATTAAATGAGAAATGCCAAGCTCCTGCAGTCCCATTAGCTCAGGGAAAAGCTGAGGGTGGTCAGCAAGCGTATGGCCATGGTCATGAAGTCGGTCCTGCATCCGGATCATGCCTTTAAGCTTCTGGTTGCTCCTTTGTGGGCTTTCCCCAAGGCATCATCATGGTCCACAGCGGTTGTAACGACGGTAGGACCTCCCATAAAGACCACCTAGACCTGAATATCCAAGGCTCCCAAGTCCCAAGGAGCTGCCAGAGGAGATGGGGACCCCTCCAGCACTGAGAGCATCCCCTACAGCTGCAGATGCTGAGGATCCCACTGTGGTGTTCTGGGGGAAGGAGCTGAGGATGGGTCCAGGCAGGGTCACCACCACAGGAGAGGGCTGGATCACATATGTGGAGTCCTGGCACTGCCTGACACAGGGCTCGTTGCAGCTGTTGGCAAGAGGGGTTGGCCCACAGGAGGTGGGAGCACAGAGGTCGTAGCAGGACATGGCTGTGAGGTGCAACTAGGTCTGAAATACAGGGAAGTCAATACAAGAAAGCTGTAATTATGGTCACTTAATTAAAAGCTGCCAAGATGATGGAGAGTGCAAGAAACTAACTAGAGACCACATAAAGAATGGAAGAATGTGTTTGGTTTAGGTTGAAAGGAGACCTGGGTGAAGCCAAACTTCCTCCCTGCTACAGAGAAGAGCTCAAGGGGCAGGTACCTCTACCTCCTCCTGTCTTGGATAGCTCATTTCCCACAGCACTCCTCCAGGGTGTGTGGAGTCCTGCAATAGGTGGGAAGCCAGGGACAAGGCTTATGATCTCCTGTATGAGACACCTAGGAGAAGCTTCACCCCACAACAGAGGGAAGAAGAAAAAAATCCCTCAGCAGGGAGAAGCAAGGAGCATAGTCTGATAGTGTGGCACTCACCCATGAGAGGGAGCTGCTATCCTCCCCACAGATGGGCAAGAGAAGAAACATTCTGCCTAATTCTTATTTAGTCACACATATCACCTCCACCCCTCCTTTCCCCCACCCACCCTTTTCTTATTTGCTCTTGCATCAGTCTTACAGAGAAAACAACTTTCTGCCTGTTTCTAAAGGGGGTGGAAATAGGAGTTGATGGTGTCCAAGTTAATATGATAAGCAAACAGAAGCTTTACTATTGATATGTTAGTCACAGGTTACAGAGGTGCTGCAAGGAAGATCTAGTGTCAAGGTACTCAGAGCATCTTAGGAGAGGATTGAAATATTTCTGATCCCAAAGATCCAAATCCCTTCTGATTCCCTCAAAGGAATTGAGAAGGATCATTTTCATGGTATCCTGGTGCAAAGAGGGATATACTTTCAATATTGCTCAGCACACTGGAGAGTCTTTGAGCCCACTTACTTATCTAAAGAAAAAAAATCTCTGAGAAGGCTAAAATCTCTCTCTAGATTCTCTACATCCACTCCTAGTTGTGGAGAAATTCCCAGGCAGAGATTTGAACAGCTTGGAATGGAATGATCCAGCAACACAAAGGGAAACTGAGTCCGAAGTCCTGTGTCCAGAAATCACCACCCTTCAAAGAACAGCTACCCTCTCTTAGAGAAACAATGAATTGCACATCTCCCACACACACTGACAAAGAGCCTCTGTGCAAAAGAACTCTGGCAGAAGAGACAGTATAGAAATAAGAACTGTCAAAGGCAGCAGCTCAGGACTCTGAAGGATAACAAGGAGGTTCAGACTTACCCTGTTCACCAAGGAGAACAAAGCAGAAGTGGATGGCAGCAGCTGCCTCTCTGCTGGCTTTTATACTGCGCCCTAGATTACCTGAGGACCTGAGACATGTAGCTATTCACCAGCCAATTGCTAAAGACTTCTTGCATGCAAAATACCCCCATTTGATGATTTACTTTTCCCCTCACTGTTTGTATTTGTTGCCTTGATGTCATTTCCTCACCATAATGTATGCATACCACTGGAGAGGCTGCTTTTATCTTAGAATCTTGAGACCAGTCAGTTCCTGGTCAGATCAACTGATTTATCTGCATTACTAAAGGAATTATTTTCCATTCTAAGGGCAGTATATGCAATGTACATCATTTGGCACAGATGAATACATATCTTATGTGAGCTTCCCTGGGAAATGTCCCTCCCCTCTTCATGGACAGCAGAAGTTTTTGACACATCACACCTCAACAAACCCAGAAATTACTATTTCTGGCTGGATGGGACTGCAGGTTTGTCAAATCCCTCTCAAACAGCCAGGTAAATTCAGAAGACAATGCTGCACAGAGAGCACTTTGTAGAGCTGACTGCACTTTACCAGTCTCATAGGTACTTACTGGGAGTGGAGGGACCATACTGATTAAAGCTGAAGGAAAGAAGGTTTAAAGTAGATATTGGGGGAAGTTTTTTTACAGAGAGAGTGGTGAGGGACTGGAACAGGCTGCCCATCCCTGGGGGTGTTCAAGGCCAGGTTGGATGGGGCCCTGGGAAACCTTGTGTAGCTCCAGGTTGGTGGCCCTGCCTGTGGCAGGGGGGTTGGAGCTCTGTGATCCTTGGGGTCCCTCCCAACTTTCCTGACTCAGGAGACAGGATGAAAGAGTAGCAGCAGTCTGATCTACTCATTTAATATTAAGCTACTATACTTCTATGAAGGAATTTGTGACACAGCTCTTCAATTTGGGAGCTGAGCATCAAAGTCCTTAATCTAAGGAGTCTGCAGCTTCAGCTTTTTACCTACATCAAACTCAGGGAAAGCAGCTCAGGCCAGATTGAGGATGCATGTGAACTTTAGGCTAGAGACACCAGTGCTCAAAGTCTTGTACAGGTTTACCTATGGGGTCATGAAAGTCACCAAAGAGCTTTACATTTGCCTCTAAATTATTATTTTACTGTGCCTTGCACTATTAAACAAAATTATACACTGAATTAATGGCAGCTACTTAGAGAAGCTTATCATAGCCTTGTTCTTTTTTTCTCTTTAGAAAGCCAATAATGGTGCCTTCATTTTGCATGTTCTTAAAGAGCATTGCAAAGTGCAGCAATTCTATTTCATTTTCAAAGACAATTTCTAGATTAAAAAGTAATTGCATGCAATACATAAGCAGACTTTAGGGCAGGGATCAGTATTCCAATCTTTCCTCTCCTAATGTTTAAATCACTTAGCTAGACATGCAAATTACCTCTGAACCATGAGTATCTTTGTGAAGATCTCCTGGGAAATAAATGCTGTTTGTGCACTTCTGAAGAAGAAAAGTCCTCCAAGTTCACAACACAACTTCATCAATGGCTCAGACATGCAAATAATACACTATCAGAAAATGGGAAGGTATGTGACACTATTTGAACATGATTGGGGTTTAAAAATTGTGACCAGGATCGCTAATGAAGTTCACAAAGTTCCTCACATTATATGGTGTCATAAACTGGAGTCCTCCACTCTTTACTTAAAATACAAGGAAGTATTTGTACAAAAATCACATGTCCAGAGTCCTATTCCAGGCAACAGATGTCCTTAGCTGTGTGATGACCCCCATCAGTGACACTATTGACTGAAGCTCCCTGAAGGCAGGAGGGGAATCAGCTTGTTCAAGGGCAGAGACTGGCAGGACAAGGGGGATGGAGTGAAGCTGGAGGAGGGAAGGGGGAGAGGAGAGATTGGGGGGAAGTTCTATGCAGAGAGAGTGGTGAGGGGCTGGAAGGGGCTGCCCAGAGAGGGGGTGGGTGCCCCGTGTCTGGGGGTGTTCAAGGCCAGGTTGGATGGGGCCCTGGGCAACCTTGTGTAGCTCCAGGCCTGAGGTTGGTGTCCCTGCCTGTGGCAGGGGGGTGGAGCTCTGTGACCCTTGGGGTCCCCTCCCAACCCAGCCCAGTCTGGGATTCTACGATTTACCAGTCTTTCCCCAATGCACACACAGAGACACCCTTCTGCAGTATCAGAATGCTGAAAAACACAACCCTTTACAGCAATAACTACCTATTAATCCTAGGAGAAGCATGTGGTTTTGAAATCAAATTCACCAAAAGGCATATAGTGATGATAAAGAGAATCCCAAGTCTTGCCCTGAAGGTGATTATATGTAAAGTTAGCTCAGCTGGCTCAACCTCCACATCCCAGGAACTGAAATATTTGGGATATTCCTCATTGGAATATTACAAAGAGTAGCAAACCTAAACCTCACAGTCACTTATCAGAGATTAAATTGCATGCTCAGGACTTAAATGAAAAGCTCTTCCTGTGACAGCAGGTGGCACTCCCATAGGCCAGTGTGACCAAAATGCTAAAGAGCAGACAAAATTCCTAACCAAATTGAATTTTGACTCATCCACATTTTGGGAAGGTGGAGTTCAGCCTAATGGAGCCAGGCATATTTAATGGATGCAAAGCCAAAGAGATGAAAGGGACACCACAGATCAGGGTTTTCATCCAATGCCAGGCAATAAACATCAACAGTAAACAAACCTATTTCACTGGTGGGAACTCTGCCATATGCAAAGAAAAAAACCCCAGAAGTTTAATGCAGAAACTAGTTAGTAAATGTGTAAGAATGTCTCAGATCCTCCAGGCAGCCTGGAGAAGCTATATAAGCTCTGGCTCTCTTCAGAACCTCCCTTCCACTTCCCTTACCCCTGGTAAGCACAGCAGACTCTACAATTCTGGTTTCAGCTTCACCAAATCTGGTATTAAAATACATTTTCACTGAGAGCTGTGGCAGACAGGCTGCCCAGAGAGGGAGTGGGTGCCCCATCCATCCCTGGGGGTGTTCAAGGCCAGGTTGGATGGGGCTCTGGGCAACCTTGTGTAGCTCCAGGTCTGGAGGTTGGTGTCCCTGCCTGTGGCAGGGGGTTGGAGCTCTGTGACCCTTGGGGTCTCTTCCAACCCAGACCAGTCTACGACTCTATGAAATACTTTGTGTCCTGCAAAAAGAGTTCATGTTATTCTCTTTTTTTCCCTTATGGGACCAACTTGTTCCAACTATTCAGTCATAAATATTAACAAATGTGAGCTTATAAATGAAGATAAAAAAGGTTCTTTTGTTCAGAGCATGTATATTCTGGTTTTAAGCTGCTGCTTTATTCTCTAGTACCATGCTTTCTTGCACACTTGCTGTCTGAATATTTGGAATCCAGTCTAACATGGTATGACATCTCCAAAGCACACACAGTAACAGCTTGAGAGGCTCCTGAGCTGGTCTTCCCTAGAAAATTTCCTCTGTAACATGATAATCTATCTCATATTCTACAACAGTGAAGGAAACACATTCTGGTTGGCTACAAAACCAGAGAAACTTTTTACTTTGGGACTGTTCTTGTTGCTTTAATAAGTATCAACTCAAAGGCAACAGCTTGGGACAGAACAAAGGGTGAAAATGCTGTTTGATGATTGTTTCTCTTCTCGTTCTGAAGAAGGGAGCTGCATACCAGACCTTTCTGCTACAACTTCTGAATGCTCAAAGGAAAAATCCCAACTCTGGAAAGGGGTTCAGTTTGGTGCAGTTGATCAGAAGGAAGTTTAACAGAGAATTGAAGAAGAAAATGTACTGTGTCATTAGAAGTGTCATTATCTGTCCATCTGAATATGTAAAGACACCTTCACTATAGCATCTCAGCCATAACTCCTTCCAGCCATGCCAGTACTGTAGAACTGGAACCTGTCTGCTGTGTTAGACATCCAGGTCGACCTCCAGAAAGGAGAGCTATTTTGCAACAACTACAAATTAATGATAACTCCTTTGGAAAGCATCCCCTTTGATCAAGCAACAGCATCAGTTGAAATGGCAAAAACCCCCCACCCCATTATACATTTAATTCAGACCAACATTCTGCTGTGTTATAGTATCAAGCTGCTAACTTTCCATTCTCTCCTCTTGTTTATTAATAAAAGCTACTCCTTAAAACTCTTAATTCTTTCATGAAGCTGATGTACCTCCTTTAATTTAGCTCCATGAATAATTGCAGTCAATATAACTTTGTCAATCCCTGACTTTAATTACAGTTCAGCATCAGTCTGTAGACACAGACCAGGACTCCAAGCAAGAAATTCCAGAGGTATCAGGCTGGGAGCTGAATGGGCTGCTGCAACACTGAGTCCTCCAGAGCCTTCATAGAGAACTTCTCAAACCATCTTCCTACAGGGGCCTCCCAGTCTCTAAAGTACTTTTATTGTAACACACACAATCAAGCTAGAACAAAGTGATGCCGGATAGGCTCATATCTACGAAGCACAAGTAGGAGTCAGTTTATAAACACACAGAAAAAAGGTTACAACTTAAAACCCTCTCATTTTCCCCCAGACCAGCAAATTCTAAAAACCAATTCCATTGCAAAAACCACCACAAAACCTTCTCTTTCTCTGCTCTGAGACTTACCAAGGCTTCAACTCAGGTGCTAAGAGGTGCTGCGCTCATCAGAAGGGACCAGGGTACACTGAAAGGGCTTCATCACTTTGCCTTCTGCCTCCCTGCTACTACTTATGCTCTGAGCAAGCTCAGCTGTGCTCAGGGAAAGTATCATCTCCCCTCCTTTTAAAGGGGCCTTCCTAAATATCACAGATCCAAACTGGGAAGAGATGACTGGAGGTAGCACTTCAGAAAAGAGTTTATCCTTGTGATTTCTAGCACTCCTCATGCCCCTGTAGATTTTCCTGCTGCATCTCCCTGCCCTCTTGTTACATCCACAGAAAGATAAGGAGCAGCAGTACTCCCCTCAAGGAGCATTTCCCTGAAATTAGGCTATTCCCCTTTACATTGAAGGGGAGATAGCCCCCCTGCTCTAATCAGTTTACTGCCCCATTGTCATCCCTCTTTAAAGACATTCAGCTCAAAACAAACATCTTAAACCAGTTAATGGGTCTTTTTCCATCTCCATGGTGCAGCGGGTAAAGGGTCTTTGAAGTGTAAATAGTAGAAGATCTCTTCCTTTAAGGTTTCCTGGTTATGCAACAATAGGAGAGACCCCCATGGCAGGTGAACATCATCTCCTTCTAGCCTCCAATGTCTTGGGCTTGATTTATCACGTAAAGACAAAAGAAACACTTTTTTGGCAACCAAAATTAGCCTTGTTCCCCTTGGGCATTAGGTATGAAGTTATTTCCAGAGCCTTTTCTGGAACTGATGATTTGCAAAGGGACCTGTTTATCCACACACAAGATAGAAAAAGGGGCTGGGAGAAGAAAGAAGTACAGGCAGACTCAGAGTATGATGCAGCACAAATTTAATGAGGCCGAGGAATGGAAGGAAGCAATGTAAAGTGTAAGGAATACATTTCCATGGTCCACTAAGGACAGTGCCCACTCATTCCTCTCACAATGACACACTAGGCAAAATGAGATCTTCCTTCTTAATTGCTTAAGTGGACTGTACTAAGTTATGCAGAACAATTTCTAATAATTACACATTTTACCCAGTCATTGTCAAATACATTTAAAAAAAAGCATGAGAGAAATTTGGTCAGAAATATAAAGTAAAGCATCACAAAAGTAAGACAAGCAGAGGCCTGGTTTTAGGAGATGCCAAGCTCCCACAGCCCCATCAACTTCAGGCAGGGCTGTGGGTATCTAACATCACATCTGAAAGCCATGGCCATGAGCTCAGTCCTTCACCGGGTCGTGCTTCAGCGTTCCTGGTCATGTCTTGCTGCTTGCTCCTCACGCTTTAGCACGGCCCGTAGAAGCCGCTGCGGTAGGTGTTGTAGCGACGGTAGGGCCGGCTGTACCCGCTGCCCAGGCCTGGATAACCAAAGCTCCCAAATCCCAAGGAGCTGCCAGAGGAGATGGGGACTCCCCCAGCACTGAGAGCGCTCCCAACAGCTGCAGATGCTGAGGATCCCACAGCGGTGTTCTGGGGGAAGGAGCTGAGGATGGGGCCGGGCAGGGTCACCACCACGGGAGAGGGCTGGATCACCACCGTGGAGTCCTGGCACTGCCTGACACAGGGCTCGTTGCAGCTGTTGGCAAGAGGGGTTGGCCCACAGGGGGTGGGAGGACACAGGTCGTAGCAGGACATGGCTGTGGGATGGAGGTTAACCTGAAACACATAAAAAAGAAGGAAGAAAAGCAACACAAGAAGTTAAAGAGAAGTCTATTTGTGCAGCTGAAATTGTCTGGCAAGGGGAGTACATGAGGAGCCAACAAGACATTTTACAGGGACCACGATGACATTTGTCACCAGATCCAGAAGATGCACTTTACAAACAGGGTTGAGGTTGCATTTTCTTTAAGGAGGCTGCTAGGGAAGGAAGCACAGGGGCATCTCAGTCAGGAACTCATCCTGGAGCCTCCACAGTTAGTCAGCTCACCCAGAATCCAGGGCACATACTGGTGCTTGCACTGGAGAATGCCCTCAGCACATGGCCAAGGCACTACGGTGGGAAAAGGCACTTCCAACCCTTCCCCTTGCAGTTGTGGCTGCACAGGAAAACTCCTGGGGCTCTGTATGTCCCAGAGAAATAGAGGTTGGCTGTAGCCCTTCACATTAAGGTGCTCTATTCAAATGAGCTTGTTACTCCTGATCCATGGTTTGCCTCTTGGCTGAGCAGTCAATGATGACAAACATCCTACCCAACGCTAATACAGCAAATAACCCTTCACATTTCATTCCCACCCCTTCCTCTTGTGCATATTCCACCTTGGAGGTGCCTTCCCCTGGTTTTAGAAAGTGGAAAATAGAAGCTTCTGCCTTTCAGATTTGCTCAGTAAGAAATGGAAAGAGGCAGCTGAACTCGGGAACACTTGTAGCTTTGCACATTCCTACTGAGAGTAAAATCACCATCAGATCTCAGAGGCTGTAGTGCAACTCTGTCCAGAGTTGTTTGGGTGAAGTTTCTCCTTCCCTGTGGAAGAACTACAAACTGAGTTTCCAAGGCAGACATGGAGAGCTGGTGACCCAGGACTGCTGGTATCTTCCAGCATCCCCATATTCTTCTGGCCTTAGCTGAATTTTGACCGGCATCCCTGAAGATGCTGACTGAACAGACACGAGCATCCCTACAGATATTTTCTGTTAAATTCACTCCAGATATTTAATGTTCAGCTGCAGAACCTGAAAACTTTCTCTGGTAGCCAAAAGCAGAAGAAAGAGTCCCAACTGGTTCATTTGTGGCCATTCAATGATTTTTATAATTGACTTCTTTCACATGAAACCCCCTTCTTCCCTCAGAGGAAAAAAAAGCTGAATATGCTACAACATCAGTGAGGAAAAGCTAGAAAATCTTCAAAGCAACAGTTTGATATACAAAGAGAGAATAAATTGGTTCAGACTTACCTTATTCACCAAGGCAAAGGAGGCAAGAGAAATGGATGGAAGAACCTTGAGCTGCTCAGGTTTTTATACTGAGCCCCAAGTTGCCCAACAACTTGGGACATTCTTTGTGCATGAAGTTATTTATGAGCCACTACTGATTACATGGGGTTTTGCCTCAGTATTTGTGTTTATTACTGCTTCACTTCCTTATCTTGTGGCATGTATATCTGACCACAAGCTGCTTTCATCTTCAAATATTCTGGGCCAAGTTAATTTCTGGGAACACTAGAATGATTAATTCAGATGAATTTATTCTGCCTTCAAAACCCTTTTTGGATCTGCCTGGTGTCATTAAAGGAGATTAAGCCTAATTTACATAATACTCATGTACCATCCTCTGCAAGGTAAATATTGTTGGAAATCATAAAGTACTACAGCTTTAGGAATTCAACCCATTAAGGCTTGTAATTTGGGGATTCAAGCTGCTTTTAGGGAAAAAGGGAGGACAGACTGAGTTTTAGTATTTTAAATACACACACACCCCAATGTCCAGGAATACACACACCATTTCCACTCAGCTCCAGCCCCAAAATGAGAGAAGAAGCACAAATGCTTTTAAAAGTCAGAAGAATACTCTGAGAATGGGGAGGAACTGAGAATTGTTGTGGCTTTGTCTAAAGTCTGAGACATGGCTAGGAAAACACTCCAAATATTGCTGCTTTGACATAGAAGAAGAAACAAACAAAAGTGTATTAGAAGTGCTGTCTAAGGAGACAATATCCAATGGTAGCTCTTCTGTGGAAGAGTCTGAAGGAAAAAAAATATTATTAATATAAAAATATTCCTGGCTGCCCCTAATACTGGGCCCCATCTCTTAGGAATCTTTTATCATAGAATGTTCTGGGTTGGAAGGGACCCCAAGGGTCACAGAGCTCCAACCCCCTGCCACAGGCAGGGCCACCAACCTCAGGCCTGGAGCTACACAAGGTTGCCCAGGGCCCCAGCCAACCTGGCCTTGAACACCCCCAGACACGGGGCACCCACCCCCTCTCTGGGCAGCCCCTTCCAGCCCCTCACCACTCTCTCTGCACAGAACTTCCCCCCAATCTCTCCTCTCCCCCTTCCCTCCTCCAGCTTCACTCCATCCCCCTTGTCCTGACAGTCTCTGCCCTTGAACAAGCTGAGTCCCCTCCTGTTCCTCTGCTCTTTATCTAAAGAACCCACAGCCCTAATTTTGCTCTTAGACCTCAGAACATCAGTAACAACTTCCACCCACGAAAATCTGTCACGTTGCTTGGTGACACTCGTTCTTCAGGAGGAGTTCCTCAGCTCTGGAGGCAGAGGTCACCACAGACAAGAAGAATTCTTCCTTTCCTACTGCAGAGTTCCTTTTCCCCAGCTGCCCCTAGTGCTTATCATAAAATGGCATGGGTTGGAAGGGACCCCAAGGATCATAAAGTTCCAACCCCCACACCTTATAGACCTTACAGACCAACAGGAGCCAGTTGGAGAAGTGTCAGGAGCCTATGAAGTGGATTTCTTCACTTGCCATCAATTTTTCTGCCACTTTACAGTAGGTTTGTTTTTTTTTTTTTTGATTTCATGATGAAAATGAGCCTCTTGTATGGGTGGGCTTGCAGGTTAAATAGTAAAGGGTAAAATACACAACCCTAGACACAGAGATTTTGCTCTCCTAGCACTTGAGCTATTGAGACATGTAAATCATCCCTAAGCCAGGAGTGTCTTTGGGAAGATCCCCTGGGAACAGAAACCTGTTTGGCTTGGTCCTAGGCTCCTGAGAACTTCAAAGTTTATCAGAAGCTTTTATTAAAGCACTCAGCATGCAAAGCATATTCCCTGCAAGTTTAAGATGTGACCCACATTTGAATTCTCATATCACTTCTGTAATAATATATTATTGAAATTTGGGGAGCACAGGCCAGACATTGGGCTCTAAAATTTATGTCATTGTTCCTGGCTGCAGGAATTATAATTACTTTATTTTTAATTAGAAAAAAAAACCAAACCAGCTCAAGGTTTGTTTTGTGCCATCTCATATTTCAAGGAGATTCTTAAATAAATTGCCCCAGCCTCTTTTTAGCTTCACCAACCCTGTGGAGTCCCCTGTACTTCTCCATATTCTAAGGGATTTGCTGGCTTTTCCAAAAATCATTTCCCCTGTAGTAACTGGTATTTAGCACCTATTTGGGGAATTAATTTGCATAGCAAAATCCATAGATTAATTATATATTTTTTAAAATTCTTCCTTCATTCAAGCTTGGAAAATACAAAATACTTTTGAAATCACACTATGGGTTTAAAATAAAAAAGATGACAGGACATTTTCCAAGACATCTATATCCTTCCTTGAAAATAATTAGAACAATAATTATTGTTCTAACTCCAGCCACTTTATTGTGCAGTCAGAATAATTTAAAAGCCTATCTTTGAGATGAATTAAAGTGAGTGAATCAGAAGTTCACAGCATTATTTTTTTTATAATCAAGGGCAGACCTGTATACTCAGATCATTACAATTTTTTGCATAATAGGACAACAACTTCTTGAGATACCTGTGAGTGACTAAACATCTGGGGGGAAATAAACCCCAAAAAACTAACTAAGTATAAACAGAACTGGAAGCTTACTCACAGTAATCCCCATGTGATAGCTCCAGACACAGAAGTGACCCTAAAATCTGTGCATGAGGAAACAAACACACAGAAAATAGAAGCTTCCCTTGTAAGAAGCATGCCATCTGCAATAAACTCTGAATTGTAATTAATTAGCCATCATAAGGAAATGCCTCAGAGCCTTTGAACAGTTCAACAGATTTGTAAAACTCCTTGTTACCCAGAGCCCTCCCATCCCACTCCCTCCTCTCCCCACTCACAACAGCTCTGCTAGTTCTCGCTTTTATCTCAGACCTTGTTCTTAACTAATTGTGCTCATACAGGTGCTTATTAACAGCAGTTTATTAACAGTGTTAGCAGCAGCATGTGTATCTTACACAGCCTCTCACACCCCTACAATAACCTCTGTAGGGGAGCTGCTCCAGCCCTCTGAGCATCTCCGTGGCTCCTCTGACCCCTCTCCAACAGCCCCACATCTCTCTTGTGTTGGGCCCCAGCTCTGGACACAGGATCCAGCTGGGGGAGGGCAGAGCAGAGAGGGACAATCCCCTCCCTGTCCCTGCTGCCACCCCTCTGCTGATGGAGCCCAGGATTCCATCTCCCTTCCCAGCTGCCAGAGCCACTGCTGGCTCAGAAGATGCTGCTGCAGCTTCAGGTCGCTCAGTTCAGTCAGACTCGCTGCCTCTGTGTGGTGTTGCTGTCTCAATTCCACTCCACCACTCATGATTCACTGTAATTTACTGTTTGGCCCAGGCAGTGAATAGTAGGTGCCGTACAGATCATCTGAGTTGCCTTTTGGAGGAGGAAGAGCTTGGGACTTGAGCTTCACCTTCAGCTTTGGCTGCTCAAATAGCTCCCCTGAAGGCAAAGCTGTTCAAATATAGGTGTACAGTCCCCAAAGCTCGTACCTTAACCTCATAACCTATTTTCATTGTTAATGATATTCAAACACTGTTATGGAGCACTTTAAAATGACTAAAGTTTGAGGTTTGGTTTTGCATCTTGCTGTGGTCTGACAAGCTTTATGTTACAATTTCCCTTTCTGTCAGAAAGCAAATGTACCTGGCTGCCACGTCCTGGTCTGTGGCTGGGTGTACCACGGTCATTATGCTGGAATTCAATGGGGAGCCAGTAAAAGAAAACAACAATAAAGCTTAATTTACACTGGAGGGAAGAAATTATCTACACAGCAGAACCTCTGCAGAACACTACACCCACAAAGGGTGGGCTTCAGTTAGAGGGCTGGAGCAGCTCCCCTATGGAGAGAGGCTGAGGGAGCTGGGCTGGGTCAGCCTGGAGAAGAGAAGGCTGTGGGGGGACCTCACTGCAGCCTGCCAGTGCCTGAAGGGAGTCTTTCCACCCTAGCAAGAAGAGAGGGCTTTTCATGCCCAAAATATGTGTTGAAATTATTTTGCATGGGGTGAAACTCCAGCCCATCATTTAACTCCCCAGGTACCTGCGACTGCTGAGCGTACACAAGGACCTCTGCCAAACCCAGCTATTTCACACCCAGCCCACAAAGCTCCACACAAGAGCAACACCACGAGTTACAAATCTACATTTAAGTGGCCTTAGATGTGTTGAGATTAATAGCAAAAAACTTCTATATACTTTGCAGAGGAGCCAGGCATCCTCTTAGAGCATTCCCCCCCTCCCCCCCCCCCCCAAGCCCCCTTTGGTCTTTTCTCTTCAGGGGTCCCACTTACCTCAGTCCATGGCCATCAGAAACCATTTCTGATGAACAAAAGCACTTTGATGGCAAGTAGTTTAAGGGCTTTAAGTTTAAGTCTCACCCCTCACCCCATCCCTCAGTGAAAGGAGGGGAAGGAAATGTATCAAATCTGAAGTACTTGTAACCAAAGCACATACTTTGTATCTGCTTCACAACAATGTATCTACTTTGTAATTACAACTTTGAATTGTTACAAAGTATCTGCCTCATTGATACATTCTTCCCAACAGTTTCCTGCCTGGAAAGTGATTTATTGGCACAGAGGTCATCAGCAAAACTCCTGTTTCTGGTCAACAATTAAAAGTAGATTTTAACTCATAAGACAGAGGAACCATAAGAAACTTTTCCCAAAGTGAGCTGCTGGAAGCTTTCCAAACAAAGAATAGGAGACTTGGGTTGTGATGCAGCATAAATTTAATGAGAGCAAAAAAAGTGGAATAAAAAAGTACAAAGCACTAAGTGTGTGTTTCTAGGATTCAGTAAGACAACAGCTCATGTGTCTTCGCATCTGGGTTTGTTTTCTCAGTGCTGCTGTGAACTGGGACAATAATGTCCCATCTACAGCAACAGGGGGGGGAAATCTCATCAGAAGTATGAAATATTCAAAGAATAAGACAAGCAGAGGCCTGATGTTAGGAGACACCAAGCTGCCATGACTCCATCTTCAGGCAGGGCTGTGGTTATCTAACATCACATCTGAAAGCCATGGCCATGAGCTCAGTCCTTCACCGGGTCGTGCTTCAGCGTTCCTGGTTGCTCCTCACGCTTTAGCACGGCTCGCTGAAGCCGCTGCGGTAGGTGTTGTAGCGACGGTAGGGCCGGCTGTACCCGCTGCCCAGGCCTGGATAACCAAAGCTCCCAAGACCTGAGGAGCTGCCAGAGGAGATGGGCACTCCCTCAGAGCTGAGGTTGCTGCCCACGGCAGCAGATGCTGAGGATCCCACAGCAGTGTTCTGGGGGAAGGAGCTGAGGATGGGGCCGGGCAGGGTCACCACCACGGGAGGGGGTTGAATCACATAGGTTGACTCCTGGCACTGCCTGACACAGGGCTCGTTGCAGCTGTTGGCCAGGGGGGTTGGCCCGCAGGTGGTGGGAGCACAGGAGTCGTAGGAGGACATGGTTGTAGGACAGAGGGAAGGCTGAAATACAGGGAAGAAAGTGAATTCCATAGAAAAGCTGTGCTACAGTTATCAAGTCAAACAAAAGGAAAACATATGTGAAAGAGCCTGCAGATGATGGTCAGAGAGACAATCACTTATTAGGTCCAAATCCACAGTAGGTAGATTGAAAATAGCACAGGGGGTTCTCTTTATTTCTCTAATGCTGCTGGGGTGGTGTCTCTGCTCTGCAGCTGATTGCTGAGCTGCATGGTAAAGTCATGGTGAAGTTTGGATTCATAGAATCACAAGGGTTGGAAGGGACCTCCAGAGCTCATCAGGTCCAACCCCCAGCCAAAGCAGGGTCCCTAGGACAGGGCACACAGCTCGGTGTCCAGATGGGGCTGGAATCTCTCCAGAGAAGGAGACTCCACACCCCCTGGGCAGCCTGTCCCAGGGCTCCCTCACCCTCACTGGCAAGAAGTTCTTCCCCAGACTGGTGCAGAACTCTCTGTGCTCCAACTTGAGGCCATTGCCACTTGTTCTGTCTCCACAGGCACTGAAAGGGGCTGGCCATGTCCCACTGTGTCCCACACTTGAGATATTTATAAACATTAATAAGGTACCCCCTGAGTCTTCTTCTCTCCAGGCTGAACAGCCCCAGCTCACTCAGCCTTTCCTCACAGGGGAGATGCTCCAGGCCCTTCAGCATCTCCTCAGCCTCCTCTGGACTCTCTCCAGGAGATCCCTGGCTGTTTGATCCCAGGGAGCCCAGCACTGGACACAACACTCCAGGTGGGGCCTGGCCAGGGCAGAGCAGAGGGGGAGGCTCCCCTCCTGTGACCTGCTGCCCACACTCCTCCTGATGCCCCCCAGGATCCCATTGTCTCTCTCAGCCCCAGGGCACACTGCTGGCTCATGGCCACCCTGTCACCCACCAGCACCCTCAGGTCCTTCTCCACAGAGCTCCTCTCCAGCAGGTCACCCCCAGCCTGTCCTGATTCCAGCAGTTATTCCTTCCCAGGTGCCAGACTCTACACTGGCTTTTATTAAACCTCATTAGGTTTCTCATTTTTCATTTTATTACTTGTTTTCTTTGTTTGTTTTTTTTTTTTTGCTAGTCCCAGTTTCCTAGGATGAGACCTTATTTCCAAGCAGATTTGTTGGCTGGCTACTCCCTTAGCTTCGCTCTCTGAAATGGAGCATGAATCTGCTTGTTTTGAGAGACAATATTACCAGCACCCTCTAAGTCCCATCTCATTACACCTTCAGCTTCACAGCTAAATAAAGCCTTTCTTTTTCATAAGAAGTAAGCCTTTCTATGTTTCCTTCCCAAAAGGACAAAGAGCCAGCAATATTTATACAGAACTAGGAATAACAAAGAAAGAAAAATAACCCATCAAAGGAAAACAATTTAACATTTAAAAAGAAACTGTCTAGAGTCAGACTTACCTGTTCACCTGGGTGAAAAAGGCAAGAGAAGTGGATTGGAAAGCCTTGTGTTCTATAGGCTTTTATACCTTGTTCCAGACTGCCTGCAGACCAGAGACATATATTACGCGTGAAATTATTTAATGATCTGTACTTTTACATGCAAAACCCACCAAACTGATCAACCCTATTTTTCCCCCCTCTTTCAAAATCTCTCCTAGTATTGCTCTGTTTTTTTCCCCTCCCCTTATTATAGTCACATTCCAGCACAGACAAAGCTTTCATCTCTTCACCAATGTGCATCCACTTAATTGCTTGGAAGACTGTGGTGACTCGTTTGAATTAGAGCAGTAATTATGTCACCTCCTAAGGCCAATGGTGTCTCATTTTAGTCATCAAGATGCTGCTGAAGGGGAGCGGATGCGATGCGTAGCCCTTATTCAGGACTTCACTCCTGTAGGTAAATAATCATGTAACCCTGAGGTGGGGGCCTGAGCTCCATTCATAAGGACTCAGCTCTGCCACAAGACAAGATCTAGAATAGATATTCCCAAATTTTACACTGTCTCACACAGACACACAGCTGAGAAGAGCACCACATTTCCATGACTATTCCAAAGGGTAAAGCAAATTAAGACCGGTGTGAATTGCTGACCAGAGACAATAAAACACATTCTAAAGCTGCTTGGGCAAAGCCACAGTTGTCCCAGTTGTATGAATACAGCTGATACACAAACATATAAGACTGTTTAGCCTAGAGAAGTCTAAGGGGGGCCCTTATTAATGTTTATCAGTATCTGAAGGATGGGATGCAGGGGGAAATGGCCAGACCCTTCTCAGTGTCTGTGGGGACAGGACAAGGGGCAATGGTTGCAAGTCAGAGCATAGGAAGTTCCACACCCACATGTGGAAGAACTTTTCCCCAGTGAGGGTGAGGGAGCCCTGGGACAGGCTGCCCAGGGGGTGTGGAGTCTCCTTCTCTGGAGAGATTCCAGCCCCATCCGGACACCGAGCTGTGTGCCCTGTCCTAGGGACCCTGCTTTGGCAGGGGATTGGACCCCATGGGCTCTGGAGGCCCCTTCCAACCCCTGTGATTCTGTGATTCTATGATTTCTTTACCCAATCACAAATTTTAAATTCATTTTCCATGCCAAAGTCAAACAATCACACTTCTAATGAAGACCTAGATTACTTGGTCTTATTACTTCATGATATTAATTAACTGCCTCTAACTCTTGATATGATTCCTGTGCAGTCTCTCATCTGTGGAATCACCCTTACTCCTACCTGAAATTCCAGTAAATCGCTGGGATGTGCAGCAATTTTTGCACCAAATAAAGCTGGAATGTGTGTGTGTTGATTGCTTTCAAGCATTGGTTCTTTGAGGCAATGCTCTTCCTGAGTTAAACTACAGCACCAGTAGGAGCTACACCCAGCAGCTCTCCATTACATTTATTATGACATGATTTATTTCACCTCTGCAGCCTGCAGTGGCCTGTCCTGGCTGCCCTCCAATCTGCTGGAATTACTTGCCCAGATGGAAAGCATGCTAAAATGCAGGGATGAGGGCTCTCTCCTCAGCATCACCGACCCTCAGCAAAAGATAGGAATTAAGTCTAAATGAAGAGTGTCTTCATGCATAGGTTGGCCTTCGTCTTCAGAAGAACAAAGGACTTCAAAGTTCAGAATGTCTTTTTTGCTAATGGCTCAAATATGCAAAGTTTCACGCTGCCTAATGTTCCAGGGACGTGACAAGATCTCAGCATCACCTGGCTAATAACCTCATTTCAAAGTGGGTGAGTCAAGATCACTCAGAGGACTTCTCCAACTCATTTTGAGGTAAACACCTTCAGAAGCTTTAATTATTGTATTAAAAATTTTCATAATTGGTTTTCAAAAAATAAAGCCAAATCCTAATCTTCTGTAAAATCCTATCATTTCATGTTTTAATGATTCTCCACAAGAAAATTCTTCTTTTCTTTAAAAAGAGAGAGTATTTTTCTTCCTTTTCCTCAAAATACCTGCTGTCTGACATACTATCTGTAGTTTTAATACATATTTTTTAAAATATTATTTCCTTGTAGTAGGTGAAAACTATCACTCCCCCAGAGAATTCACTTCTCCATCTGTAAGATAAGATAGCCAAGGAATGCTAACTTCTCTTCATTCTTCCCTCTAGATACATAAACAGTCTTTCTTGGAGGATATATAACATTTTAGAAGCAGATTCATTAACAACTTGGAAGTGTTTTCATTGATATTCTCCCAGTTTAGTCTAATTAGCACCTAAAGTTCAAATCAGAAGGTTGAGAGACTTTGGATCTTGATTATTTTGGGAGGGATTGTTAAGATTGGTGAACTAGGACATAGCATCTTTCCCTTACAGATCAGTGATGGAGTTCCTCATTCCACACACATTTAAAACCCTTTGTGTAAGAGCAGCATGCTCCCAGGACAGGCTGCTGAACAACCACGTTGCCAAAGAGCTGACAAATTGCTTGTCTGAGTTGAAATTTGTATCATCTTCATGTTGACTTCAGAGCTCTGAGCGTAATAGTCCAAGGCACTCCAACGATCCACAGGTCTTTGAGATGAAAGAAGCTTTGAGGAAGGCTTTTCATCTGATGCCAGAAGGAGACTAAACTGGTACATAAACCAGAAGCAATTTAACTACTGGGGACAATTCAACCAGCTGCAACAGAATTTCAAGAACTTGAATTATTTGAATGCCTCAAACCTTCCCAACATGAGAATATCTCTGATTTTTCCCAAAAAATATCTGTTGTTTTAATAGCCTCAGTGGCTGTTGCAAATCTGGGTGAAACCCCAGGTCCTTACTTTCAACAAAAACAATTTACTTTGAGGATTTCTAAAGGTTTTAAGGACTCCAAATGTCCCATATTTATTTTATGCTAGCATGCTTCATGTCTTGAAACGAGCCTTTTGTTGGAATTCTGTAGGGCTGCAGTGAAGACAGCCAGGCTTTTATAAGGAACCCTAAAATACTCAATTGGTAGTAAATGGGAAAAAAAATCCCCAAAAACCAAAACAATTTTGCTTTCTGCCACAAAGAGCTATGTATACACTTCCTATGAGACTTCTGCTGCTGTTCATGTTTTACTTCACAAATCCAAGCATTCAAGCAGCTGATTTGATTGTAAAAGACTGTAAATCTTGCTTTCAACACTGAATTTCCAGGTATAAATAATTAAGAGTGGAATCATAAGAAGAGTCCTTAAAACAAATACCATTACGTGCTAGATGAGATACCCTGCTGTTTCATTAGACCATAAAATGCTTCCAGCCTTGGGAGTAATTTCTTGGTAGAGATGCAAAATCTGGGGCCCCAGTAGAAGAAAGATGTGGGACTGTTGCAGAGGGGTCAGAGGAGCCACAGAGATGCTCAGAGGGCTGGAGCAGCTCCCCTCTGGAGAGAGGCTGAGGGAGCTGGGCTGGGTCAGCCTGGAGAAGAGAAGGCTGTGGGGGGACCTCATTGCAGCCTGCCAGTGCCTGGAGGGAGCAGAGGAACAGGAGGGGAATCAGCTTGTTCAAGGGCAGAGACTGGCAGGACAAGGGGGATGGGGTGAAGCTGGAGGAGGGAAGGGGGAGAGGAGAGATTGGGGGGAAGTTCTGTGCAGAGAGAGTGGTGAGGGGCTGGAAGGGGCTGCCCAGAGAGGGGGTTGGAGCTCCGTGATCCTTAGGGTCCCTCCCAACCCAGACCAGTCTGGGATTCTATGCAGAGAGACATGTATTATGGTGAGACAGTGTGCAATCAATATGCATTTCAGCTACAAAACTATATACTTTTTTTGATCTCAAGCTCTAAGCATACCTACTTCTCCTCTTATTAGTGGCCCCTGTAGTATTCATATAAGTCTCTGGGTAGTGATGATCAGTGGTCAGAAAAAGCTTCACAGGTAGGAAGGGAAGGACAAATAACAGAAGACTGGAGATATGATAAAAGCATAACTTTAATAATACCAAAGAGTGGATTGAAATACTGCAAAGCAACAGGTTGCAATATGGGAAGAATGTCACATCTCTTGTTGATGTATTCCACCAAGCCAGCTCGTTCAGTGTAGCGTTGCACCCTGACAATCAAGTCCTATCTACTGTCTAAATGACAAGTTTTTCACCAGGCAATATCAAATACAGCGATGCGCAGAAGTACCTAGCTGATTAGAGATACAAAGTAGTAAAACAAGAGTAGGGCCCTCCCACAGCCCCATCAACTTCAGGCAGGGCTGTGGGTATCTAACATCACATCTGAAAGCCATGGCCATGAGCTCAGTCCTTCACCGGGTCGTGCTTCAGCGTTCCTGGTCATGTCTTGCTGCTTGCTCCTCACGCTTTAGCACGGCCCGTAGAAGCCGCTGCGGTAGGTGTTGTAGCGACGGTAGGGCCGACTGTACCCGCTGCCCAGGCCTGGATAACCAAAGCTCCCAAATCCCAAGGAGCTGCCAGAGGAGATGGGGACTCCCTCAGCACTGAGAGCGCTCCCAACAGCTGCAGATGCTGAGGATCCCACAGCAGTGTTCTGGGGGAAGGAGCTGAGGATGGGGCCGGGCAGGGTCACCACCACGGGAGAGGGCTGGATCACCACCGTGGAGTCCTGGCACTGCCTGACACAGGGCTCGTTGCAGCTGTTGGCAAGAGGAGTTGGCCCACAGGAGGTAGGACACCTCTCATAGCAGGACATGTCTGTGGGATGGAGGTTAACCTGAAATACAGGACCAGAAGTGAATGCAAGGTAGGAATCATGATGTACTTACATTTACTCCGCTCAGGTATCAGGACAACAGGAGATTTCCATGGATCCTTTTAGGAGTTGAGTGGGGAGCAAGTTCAGAAGGAAACTGAATCCTTAAGTATGCTACAAGGAGATGGAGGCTGAAATAATCCTCATTCATTTGTTGGTGATCCATGGAATAGCTGGCAACAGAAAAGAAAGGACTCATACCTGTATCATTAATTTAGAATTCTGATTGGATGTATGTCTGCAAAGACACTGCTGAGATCCAGCCCCAGGTATTCAGAGCATTGTAGAAGTAGTAATTATGAGTCATACCCAGCCAGAAATGTACTTATGGAGTTCAATAGGCATTTGGAAAATGAAATGAATTGTTTTCCAGGTTCCAGCTCTGCTTACAAAGACATACAAATTTCAATGTATTCAAGCACACTTGAAGCTGAGGTCTTTGGAAACCTTTCCCAGACGACTTGTCCACAGACATGCTGTTCTATTTTATACTCCATCCATGAGAAAGCTGCCAGCTCCCTTGGTCTGGTTCCAACACACCAATAAACACAACGCTCACTGGTTCCTCTGCCTGTCTCAGTCTGCTGGGTGCTCAGCTCACTGCCCCCTGTAACAGAACTTCAGAACTTGATACCTGCAAGACACTGGGCAGAACTTTTTGGTGGTGTTCATCACATTGAAGTCCACATTGATGACTAGTGAAGGAAGGTTGAGGATGTGTGATTAGAGCCAATATCCTTGCTTGATGAACTCGGTATGGCTATTCCTTCTAATCTCAGTATTCAGCTCCATTATACCTTCCTTTAGAAAGTAGCATTTAGAGCTCAAAACCTTGTGGTTCAACATAACTGATTTTTAAAACCCACAAACCTTCCTACTTCCCTTGGTCTCCAGCTGTTCCTTTTAGTATCTAGCTGATTTTACCCTCATTTTCCACTGTGCCCAATAATAGGTACCTCATAGCAAAAGTGAGAACACTGAAGAAGTCTTCCCATGGATATAAAGAGCAGAGAAAAGGATTTTTCTGGATGACATTTCTGAAGATAAACTCATCTACGTACCTTAAACAGATTTTTTTCATATTCCCCCAGCTGAAATTTCAGGCATTGCAGATGATGGATGAGATATAAAATGCACATTGCTGCTTGAAAGATGACTGAGCACATAAATCTACTGCAGTCATAGAATGACACAACGTTTTGAGCTGGAAGGGACCTTTAAAGGTCACCTGGTTCTAACACCCTTACTATTCGACCCACTTAGTATTTTAAATCTTGATTTGCTAAGTCACTTGGCATGCCTGAAATGCTACATTGGAATTAACTTATATCACAGTTTCAAGGATCTATATGTCCAAGTCAGGACTTCATAAAGACCTGCAACTTTAAAAGGTAAAAAAAAAAGCTTTTTAAAGAGAAAAAAGTCTTGCCCCAAACCAACCAACCCAGCAACTAGCAGAATACTGTGGAGGAAAAAAAAAAAGAACAGCAATCAAATTGTTATGAAGGCAAGAATTCAGCAAATAGAGAAAAAGAGATTTGAACTCACCTTGTTCACAAAAGGGGAGAAAGGTAGAAGTGGTAGGAAGGACCTTGCGTTGAGTTAGCTTTTATACTGCATCTCAGATGGCCTGAGGACCACAGACATCCTTTGTGCATGAAATTATTTACCAGGTATGTCCTGAATGCAAAATGCTTCCAACTGATTAAATGTCTTTTCCTTGCTGTTTATTACTTTGTTTTCACTTCCTTATCTTCTGACATACATCTTCTGTCATATAAGTTTCTCTCATCTTCTAGTGTTATGGAAAAACAAGATTTATTCCAGTGCCACCTTTGTGTCCCAACAAAATTCATGTCCTGGTGTTTGTTTCACTTCAGTCATAAGGAAAAAAATATTAAGAAGAATTTATACAATGCATAATTCAGCATTCAAAGTGTTTCTCTTCAAAATGTGAGTGTAAACCTGGAATAAATTCTGGTCTCCACCACTTTTTAACTGAGCTCTCATTCCAGCCAAGCATGAGGACTGAAATGGTGTTTTGCACAAGCGTCTGTACACCTGAGATCCCACCAAATGCAGAGAGAAAGAATCCAAACCCTATGTGAAATTCAGAGAAAAATATTAATATATTATATTAAATTTTGATTGTGCCATCCTTTTACACTTCAGCAATAGTCCTTCAGTTTGAGGGACAGCTGCTAGCACATGGGGACATTTAAACCTGATTTATCAGTTCTTTTATGAAGAGAACTTCTAACTCCCTTCTGTACTATCTCTGACAACAGATAGGAATAGCTACTCACAAGTAATCTGGAAGAAACATATTAATTTTAAAGCATTTTGTGATATTATCCATGCACAAACTTAACTGTAGAGTCATCGGGGGGGGGAAGCCCACACAAGGGCCTGTTTGCCATTGTATTTTTCCCCTCACTGTGGTACAACAGTGATTGTGCTGCAGACTGATGGAAATTCATTGCAAAAGTGGGAAAAATATATATACATGAAATTTATAAATTTATTTTAACTGTACTTTGCAGTTTCTCCTGTACAATATGCAGGAATTGAACCTCTCCTTGGAGAAGAGTTATTAAATATTAATTATAGTGCATGAGGATTCATAGGTTTTGGTCTTAAGTTGCTAGAGAAGGGTTCCAAAGTCCTTCTCAATTTTCATTCCCAATGTGCATATTCACAGAACTGAGTTATCAAACTGTTCATGATACACCATCTGCCTAATGAGATGTCTTTAAAAGCTCTGAAACAAGAGAATTCTTTGCATCCATAAGCCCAGACATTGCATTTGTATTTTAACAGACTCTACAAAAACCCATCCCTGAAGGGAAAAAAAAAAAAATCAAATTTTACAATTTTTTAACTGCTTTTCATATTTCAATAACATTATCCAAAGTAACCCACCTAGGCTCTTAAACATTTCCCTTCCTTGACAGACCTAAACAATACTATCAACCCACAAACATCTAAATGTGTATTCTTTAAATACAAATTCTTCTCTAGCATCAGGTGCTTAATTCTCCAGGCTGACAGTAATTTGCCTGTGAAACCCACAACAACATCCACAGAAGTTTTCCACACTTCTGCTTCCTTCTAGTACTACAACAGCTTCTATTTGCTTTAATACCTCATCTTTTAAAACCAAAATCCTCAGAGATCACTGCAGTATTTTCAATAAGGCTCCTGAACTGACTCAACTCCAGATTGGTCTCATTGGCTCTAAAAACTGATCCAAGAGACTTGAAGCCCTTGGTGATCTCCTCAGAAGTTTATTCTTTTTTAAAATCATGAACTGAAGGTTTAAATTGGATATTAGGGGGAAGCTTTTCACAGAGAGAGTGGTGAGGGGCTGGAACAGGCTGCCCAGAGAGGGGGTGGGTGCCCAGTGTCTGGGGGTGTTCCAGGCCAGGTTGGATGGGGCCCTGGGCAACCTTGTGTAGCTCCAGGCCTGAGGTTGGTGTCCCTGCCTGTGGCAGGGGGGTTGGAGCTCTGTGACCCTTGGGGTCCCTTCCAAGTCAGCCCATTCTATGAACTGGCAATTGTTCTTAAGTGGGTCAGGCAGGGAATTGCACACAAAGAGCTTCAGTAAATATCTGGAATGTAATCTTAGATTCTACTCCCAAGACACCCACAAGCCAACAAATTGCTGAGGAGCTGAAAAGAAGTCTTTATTAGACTGGGCTTGGAGTAATTTCATATCAGCATTAATAGAGTCAGTATAAAATTACCAGAAATTAAAAGGACCCATATATTTTGAAGATGAAAGAATTTTTCCTGGGTAGAGTAGGCTTCTCATGCAATGCCAGGCTGAACCTAGACTGGGAAACAAAGTAAAACAATTTCATTATCAGGAAAAGGTTCCACCTGCAAGAATGGATGTGGGAACTATTTCATGCAAAGAAAAAAAGGATGCTTCAATGGTCTCAAATTTGAAGCATCCCTGTGCATAGTTACTGTGCCCAATCTTAATATACAAAGGAGACATGGCTATCCAATTGATGTTCATGTTCTTCAGGGGCTGTGTCTCTAATGATACATTTAATATAGGCTTCAGCATCCTTGCTGAAGCAGCAGCCACCCATGATGCCATGCTGTCTGAAGAAGGCTAGATTCCAGGCTTTCTTTTCAATCAGCAAGCATAGATTTAGGGGCTTATGACAGAGTAGTGCTCCAAGCTTTCTCATTCACACCAAGCCCCACAAATATACCTTTCAGGACAAGCTCTTCTTGGGCACAGGGAACTCAGCCAGACATTTCATTCTCCTGACATTAATTTCTTTACTCTTTATGCTACGTGTACATTTACATCATAGAAAGACACCTTCCTCCCACCGAGATCAAAGCAGTTCTTTGAGGTACATCGGGGTGCAATCAGCAATTCCTCACAGATCTGAGTGAAGAACTAATTATTTCAGTCATACCAGTTCTGTCAACAGGGCACCATATGCTCATGTACACATTCCAATCCCATCTGGAATGAAATACATTGCATGGAAACTGATTTTTAAGCAAAGACTCCACTCAGTCTAGTGCCTATTGATTCACCATCTTTCACACTTTCCTTTTGCTGCCTCAAGCCACAGCCTAAATTGGGATGCATCACATCATACCTCTGATTTAGTTTCCCCCATATCTGGTAAGTAATTATGCAGAGAAAACTTAGATCATAAGTGTAAAACATGTGAAGAAAAAAAACCTACCTCTTTTTCTTCTAATTTGTGGACAATTCAGCTGGTTGCAGCACTGAACCGGGGTGCCAAATATCTTCCTTCTGGTTCCTCCACATCTCAGCATTATGATACTTGAATTTTCAAATCTATTTTAGTGGTCTTAACAGAACACCCTGCATGAAGCAGAGCTATCAAAAATAATACAACTCTTGCTCTTATTGCTTTCCTATGTTACATCCTGCTGGACCCCACATAACTCCAGTGGGAAAGCAAAGGAGGCAATACAATTAAAAGCATTGGATAAGTTACTTGAAGCTTATGTACCTGCAAACAAGGGCATTCTTTATTATTCTTTGATGTCTCTTAGTTTCATACAAAGTCCTGATTTTAATAACTAGATGGTAACAGGAACAAAACCAAACTCTTTTTAAGGGAAACACCCATGGTCATTTGCCTTATTCTTTACTCATGTTTCCTTTAGATTAAGGGAGCTCTTGTGTGGACTAGCTAAGCATGAGATCTACTGGGTTTCACTTAAGGCTTGAAAGAGAGGGAAAAGTGAGTCATAAATATTTCTTAACCTTACAAAAAGTATTGTTATCCTGATGAGATTTGAACACTCACTCAAACTCTGAAGCTTTGAGTCAAAATCATGCAAAATGTACCACGGTTAAAGCTTCAGAGCCAGGCAGTGTTCATTCTAACCAAAAACAGACCCCAAAACTGCTTCCAAAAATCTTCTTAGGCACTCTTGAAAGCATGGAGTTTCAGAGATGCCAAATAAGTTATAGGATCAGAAATCCCCAATGCAAAAATGTCAAAATTGTGCTTTTATACATACGTGTGGGATAAAAAAATGGCAAAAGAGGAAGAGAAATATATATGGAAACCAGTTCAATGCTTCACAAGGGTGTAAACAAGAATAAAATTATCTTTGAGGGTGATAGTGGGGACTATTCAATGAACATTTCCCACTGAAAAGGCAATCTGCATATATTTTTCCAGATAATGAAACCATTCACCCCAAAGGGATGAAAAGTGGAAAAGAAAAACAATGAAACTCGAATTCAGATGCAACATCAGTTTAATGATAAAAAGTCAAGTAGCATTCTGCAAAAGGAAAGGGATACAGATATTCATTGAAGGGAAAGAAGCCATTTAAACCGTACCAACAGATAAACAGAGAGCAAGAATCTGCTTTCCTTTTGCCCTGAATAAAACCCCTCCACTGTTAAATTGAAAGTACAGCAATAAAAAAAGTCCAACTCAAAATCACAGACACAAAGAAAGTCATCAAAAGCTAGAACTTAAAGCAGACATCAGGGGGCCATCTTTCCAGACAGCACAGGCTGGCACCTCGCTTGCCTCCCTCCTTTGCAGGAGGGCACGGTGGTGCTCAGCCCCTCTGGAAAGCCTGGCCAGCAGCTCCGTCCTCAGGCCGGCACCTGGCTTTGGGCTTCCTGGGCGATGCACTCACTGGACGTCCAGCCCGGCTCTAGCAGGGCAGGCACCTTCTGCCGTAGTAGCGGCCACCAAGGCCAGAGATGCCAGACAGGCCAAAGCCTCCAGAGGAGATGGGCACTCCCTCCTCACTCAGGATGCTGCCAACAGCAGCAGAGGTGGTGGATCCCACGGCGGTGTTCTGGGGGAAGGAGCTGAGGATGGGGCCGGGCAGGGTCACCACCACGGGAGAGGGCTGGATCACCACCCGGGAGTCCTGGCACTGCCTGACACAGGGCTCGTTGCAGCTGTTGGCAAGAGGGGTTGGCCCACAGGGACGGCACAGATCGTAGCAGGACATGGCTGGAGGGATGGAGCTGTACCTGGGACAGAGGGCAGAGAGAGCACAGGAACTATGTGAGGAACAGCCGGACAGCCTGCTCAGAAAGACCAAAGGCACAGGCTGGGCAGCAGGGACAGGCAGCATTGTCAGGAAGGGAGAATCCAGAGCCCCAGTCCCCAAGGATTCCCAGCAAACAAAGCCCAAGACTTTCTCCCACCTCCCATGCTGGTGCCCATCACACAAACTTCACAACCACCACCAAAGAGCAAGGTGCTCAGCAAAGTCTATAGCGAAGTCTGAAGTCAAAGAGGAGAAGAGAAAGGAGACTGAGACAGAGGCAGTTGCAGCTCACCTTGTTCACCAAGGAGGAGAAGGCAAGAGCAGTGGATGAGGGACCTGCTGTTGCACTGCCTTTTATACTGCTCCACAGCACCTCAGGCTCATTAGCAAGCTTTGTGTATGCAATATGAGTACTACAAGCTCATCTTGCATGCAAAGCATCACAATTAAAGAAATGGGGACACTGCTTATGCTCCCTGCAATGCTGCCTTTTCATTTCCCTGTTCCTGATGTGCCCATTCAGCCACTCAGGCTCCTTTTGAGTGACAGTAATAAGACAAAATATTTCTGGAGTAATGACACCAAAACAACAATCATAAAGCACAGTACCTGAGCAAGGAAAATGAGGAACCAGTAAGCAGGCACAGCCCAGAGGCTAGCTCAATCATCTAGCTCTGGGCTATGAAGCAGGAATGACATCAAACAGGGCAGTAAGCCCACAGCTCCAAAGATCCAGTCATGGTAATCTGGGTCAACAGAGCCCAGTGGTTGTTGATCAGAAATATAATGGCCAGAAAGACCTAAGGAGAGGGCAGGAAAGCAGCAGGCAGCTTAGGCCAACATGAAGGCAGCTCATGGTAAGATGAAGGCAAACACTCCTACCAGCAAGCCAAGGACAGGGGTAAGGGCTCAGGGCAGAGCTTAAATAGAGCTCTGGCTCAAAGGGAAGAGCCAGAGAACGCAGCTGAGGCTCACTTGGGGCATTAGGCCTGTCGTTACTGCACCCAGGCACAGGAGTGTAGAAGAGGAAATCTGCCCTGCACCTGGGATACAGGTCACTAACTCCAACACTCACAACAACAGGGAAAGACGTTTTTCCTTCAAGAAAGGAAGCTCACATTCATTTCATAAGAGCAAAAGCTATCTGTTCTTCTGCAGCTCCTTCCAACCACATCCCTGGCCTAGAAAAGACACAGGTAGAGTCTCTTGCCAGACCCTGGTACTCCCACAGTCAGCACCTATGGCAAGGGTCTGCCCAAAGGCTGCAATGCCCCACTGTACCCAGCTCTGTCCCATTGCCTGCCTCTGGTGCTGCCTTCCCTCCCAGCTATGATCTTTTCACCCCACCTTGCTTCTGTCACCACTTCAGCATGACTCATGACGCTTGGTGGAGTCTGCATCTCCTGAGGGCATCCCAGCACACACAGGCACAGGGGGCTGCTGGCAGCTGCCATCCTTCAGGGAAGACAGGGCTTTAGCTGTGGGCAAAGGCACTGGGGGGTTGCACAGCATATAGAACAGCACAGGACGTGCCCCTCACTCTACCTGAAGCAGGACTGGGAGCAACAGGGCAAAGTATCACTGCTGGACAATTAGAGCACATGGCAGGAAGGGACTGGACAAGGTATCTTGGCCTCTCCTGCATCACCAGTTACATGACAAATTCACTCATGGGACAAGGTTCCTTCTCTCCCTGATACAGCAGTATCAAGGCTGACAGGGCATGAAACCTCAATGGCTGCAACCTGGGGGGTTCTTCTTTTCTTCATTTCCCCCTTCCTTCTTCCGAAGTGCAGAGAACAGAGAATGCTTTGCTAAACACATGCATGTCACTGCCGTGGGCCACAGGTCATGTAAACCCAAAGGGTGACTGTTCAGCTCTGCCAGCATTTGTGAGGACATCAGAAAGGGGCCTGCCAGGCATAGAGAGAAGGTCTGTGCTTAGAGGTCAAGGGACACAACTCATTGGCCATCTGTCATATATCAAGCACATCACAGAACAAGCAACACATTGCAGGGCATTGCAAGAGGTCTGGTGTTGGACAAAGGGATGTGGGTGGATTGGGATGCTTTGCCACAGGTAAAGGACAGTCCAGTCCACGTGAAAATTTCAGCTGGTACCACACACCCCCCCCAAAGGTTGACATTGCACCAGGACATTCCTTCTACTATGCTTTACCACGTGTAAAATCCCATTTCCCCCGGACAGCCTGGATGGGCATCCCAGGAGGGAAGGAACACAAGGAGACTCAAATTACAATGCAGCACAAACTTTAATAGGTGTAGAGAATGAAACAAAACAGTGCATGGGGGAAGGGACCCCGTCCAGACTGCTACCAGGGCAGCTGGCACTCAGGCACCCCTTTGCATTGCTTCAGGATGAACCTGTGGCACAGGACAGCAGGAGACAACAGCGGCTCATGATGCAGAGAAGAAAGCAGGAGCAGAAGAAGACATCAGGGGGCCATCTTTCCAGACAGCACAGGCTGGCACCTCGCTTGCCTCCCTCCTTTGCAGGAGGGCACGGTGGTGCTCAGCCCCTCTGGAAAGCCTGGCCAGCAGCTCCGTCCTCAGGCCGGCACCTGGCTTTGGGCTTCCTGGGCGATGCACTCACTGGACGTCCAGCCCAGCTCTAGCAGGGCAGGCACCTTCTGCCGTAGTAGCGGCCACCAAGGCCAGAGATGCCAGACAGGCCAAAGCCTCCAGAGGAGATGGGCACTCCCTCCTCACTCAGGATGCTGCCAACAGCAGCAGAGGTGGTGGATCCCACAGCAGTGTTCTGGGGGAAGGAGCTGAGGATGGGGCCGGGCAGGGTCACCACCACGGGAGAGGGCTGGATCACCACCCGGGAGTCCTGGCACTGCCTGACACAGGGCTCGTTGCAGCTGTTGGCAAGAGGGGTTGGCCCACAGGGACGGCACAGATCGTAGCAGGACATGGCTGGAGGGATGGAGCTGTACCTGGGACAGAGAGCAGAGAGAGCACAGGAACCATGTGAGGAACAGCCGGGCAGCCTGCTCAGCAAGACCAAAGGCACAGGCTGGGCAGCAGGGACAGGCAGCATTGTCAGGAAGGGAGAATCCAGAGCCCCAGTCCCCAAGGATTCCCAGCAAACAAAGCCCAAGACTTTCTCCCACCACCCATGCTGGTGCCCATCACACAAGCCTCACGACCAGCACCAAAGAGCAAGGTGCTCAGCAAAGTCTAAAGCAAGGTCTGAAGACAAAGAGAAGAAGAGAAAGGAGAGTGAGGCAGAGGCAGTTGCAGCTCACCTTGTTCACCAAGGAGGAGAAGGCAAGAGCAGTGGATGAGGAGGCTGCTCTTGCACGGCCTTTTATACTGCTCCACAGCACCCCAGGACCAGAGGCATCCTTTGCATATGCAACACATTTACCAACAAGCTCATCTTGCATGCAAAACATCACAATTACAGACATGGGGACAATGCTCATATTCCCTGAAACACTGCCTTTTCATTTCCCTGTTCCTGATGTGCCTATTCAGCCACACAAGCTCCTTTCAAGTGACACTATTAGAGACCAAAAAGATTTCCAGAGGAAAAGACACGTCAGCACAGGCAGATGATGCAGCCAGTGATGACGAGCAGCCCACCTCACCAGGTGATTCCTGCCCTTTGCCCTCCAGGCTGCACTTTAAAGCTTGTCCTGATGAATGGGGCAGCTCTCCTCATAAGCCTGAGGCTTCAGCCTGTTCACCCACATGCAAGGTCAGCATCATTGGTCACTCACTTCCATGCTCTGCTCACTCTCACTGCCTTAGGCCTTGCCTTTCAAGGCAGGGCCGCTCTGCTCTTGCCTTTCAGACTCTCTCTCATTCTCAGATGGAGATTTACTCTTGCCACAAGGTTGCCTGGCTCCTTGCCATCATCCTTCTCTCTCCTTCATGGCTCTAGCCCTCAGCAGAAGGCCACCCCTATTAAGGAGGATGACTGTTCCCCTGAAAACACTCTTTGATGGACACCTCTGTAAAGCTGGACGCTCCACAGTGCCCCAGTACCCCAGACACATGCCAGACAATCAACAGGCCTCGTTATCTTGGCCGTGTCCTTGCCAGAACTTCTGCTTGGGCCATCCACACTGCTAGAGCACTTGGCATGGCCAAATACTCAGCAGGATTTCCACAGGACATCCCACCTGCACAGCAGCAAGGAGCAGCCTTGAGGCTTTGCAAGGACAGCAGGAGGGGCACGGGGCAAGACGTGCAGTGCGAGAAGAGCAGCAGGACCAGCCAAGTGTTGCCTGTGGTGGGCATGGGAAGGAGGGACTGAGAATAGAGCCAGTGGGCATGGTACCACTCCCTTGGCCTTCACAGTTGAGTCTTGCTTGGAGGAACAAGAAAATCTTGGTTTGGGACCTCTCCAGGCACAGCCTGCACAGCACCTGCGTGGGGTTTCTGGAGGATTTGCCGCACACCTTCTCCAGACACACGTCCCCTCAGCACACCATGAAATACACACACAGATCTCCGCAACACTTGATACTGGTGACCAGACAACTGCTCTAGTGGGGAAAGAGGTGCTGTTTCTGCTCCCTTCTACAGCCTAACAGAATTTCCATAACATCTCACCAGCACTGCCCATCCCTTTCAACTGAGGGAGGAGGAACTCTGTGTGCACACACCCCTCCACTCCCATTTTACACACCCATGCTCAACCAAGCCCCACAGGGCCAAAATCCCACAGAGGGCTCACAAGATCCTTTGCAACATTGTCCTAGCCTCTAGCTTTCCTACAAGCCCTTTGGGACTGTCTCCAGGTCCAGGGTTGGGTAGAAGGGCTTGGAGTATGGAAGGGTGTATGGCAAAATAAATTGTGTGTGGCAACATAAAGGAGAGCCTTTGGCAGCAAGGTTTCAGCCTGTACAGAAATGTCTTCCAGCACTCCAGATTTTCCATCAATAATCTGAAGCCAGTAGCCAAAGTTGCTCTTTGCTCACATGCCCCATGAGGGAGCTGCTGGCCAGCCTTCCCACAATCAGGAATTACCACGGAGTTCCTCCGTGGCTCTTCCAAAGACTATGGCCCTTCAGGGTACTCAGCTTCTCCAGGTATGAGGAATGTCACTCATTGGCCTACATGGCCTACTTTGGCTTGTATGGCCCTATGCCCCACCACTTCATCACAGTTCCCCTGGACAGCCTGCATGGGCATCCCAGGAGGGAAGGAACACGAGGAGACTCAAATTACAATGCAGCACAAACTTTAATAGGTGTAGAGAGTGAAACAAAGCAGTGCATGGGGGAAGGGACCCTGTCCAGACTGCTACCAGGGCAGCTGGCACTCAGGCACCACTTCACAGCAATGGACAAGCATCTTCCTCCCACACACGTGGGGAGAGGGGGATGAGCAGGGCCCCTCTCGCATTGCTTCAGGAAGAACCCGTGGCACAGGACAGCAGGAGACAACAGTGGCTCATGACGCGGAGAAGAAAGCAGGAGCAGAAGAAGACATCAGGGGGCCATCTTTCCAGACAGCACAGGCTGGCACCTCGCTTGCCTCCCTCCTTTGCAGGAGGGCACGGTGGTGCTCAGCCCCTCTGGAAAGCCTGGCCAGCAGCTCCGTCCTCAGGCCGGCACCTGGCTTTGGGCTTCCTGGGCGATGCACTCACTGGACGTCCAGCCCGGCTCTAGCAGGGCAGGCACCTTCTGCCGTAGTAGCGGCCACCAAGGCCAGAGATGCCAGACAGGCCAAAGCTTCCAGAGGAGATGGGCACTCCCTCCTCACTCAGGATGCTGCCGACAGCAGCAGAGGTGGTGGATCCCACAGCAGTGTTCTGGGGGAAGGAGCTGAGGATGGGGCCGGGCAGGGTCACCACCACAGGAGAGGGCTGGATCACCACCCGGGAGTCCTGGCACTGCCTGACACAGGGCTCGTTGCAGCTGTTGGCAAGAGGGGTTGGCCCACAGGGACGGCACAGATCGTAGCAGGACATGGCTGGAGGGATGGAGCTGTACCTGGGACAGAGGGCAGAGAGAGCACAGGAACTATGTGAGGAACAGCCGGACAGCCTGCTCGGCAAGACCAAAGGCACAGGCTGGGCAGCAGGGACAGGCAGCATTGTCAGGAAGGGAGAATCCAGAGCCCCAGTCCCCAAGGATTCCCAGCAAACAAAGCCCAAGACTTTCTCCCACCTCCCATGCTGGTGCCCATCACACAAGCTTCACAACCACCACCAAAGAGCAAGGTGCTCAGCAAAGTCTATAGCGAAGTCTGAAGTCAAATAGAAGAAGAGAAAGAAGACTGAGACAGAGGCAGTTGCAGCTCACCTTGTTCACCAAGGAGGAGAAGGCAAGAGCAGTGGATGAGGAGGCTGCTGTTGCACTGCTTTTTATACTGCTCCACAGCACCCCAGGACCAGAGTTACCTCATTGCACATGTCAAATGTTTCCAACAAGCTCATTTTATGCAAAACATCCCACTTAAGTAAATGGGTTGGTTGTTTATGTTCCCTGCAACGCTGCCTTTTCATTTCCCTGTTCCTGACGTGCCCATTTTGCCACACAAGCTCCTTTCAAGTGACACTATTAGAGACCAAAAAGTTTTCAAGAGAATTTACGACAAAAATCAGACAGATGTTTCAGACAACTGGGTGGACTCCTGCCATCTTTTCTGGTGATGTCAGCCTCTTAACCTCTGACACATGCTTTTAGCCTTCTTTTTAATGAAGAATTTTTCTTCCCCTAACTTAAACCTATGATTAAAGGGCTGACTTTATGTGGGGACTGGCCAAATCCACTGGTGTCTGTGCCTCAAAGGCCTTTTAAGCTTTCACAGTCATCATTTTTTCATCAGGAAGACTATGCTGTTGGGTTTTTATACTTTCTTTTCTATCTGGCGTTGTCCTTGGAACAAATTAGTCTGGTGTTTTGCCTTCTCACCTCTTTTAGCATTGCCTGGAATTCAGCAATCACCAGGACAAGAATGTTTCAAAGGCAACGACATTGCTTTCCCACAATCAAGTATTAATTAGCCACTGGTGCCATCTTGCAGAAACCACTCCCTAATAAGAATGTCTTCAGGCTTCAAAACTCCTCCTTCTTACATTCCCATGTCCATACCTAATCTTCTGCTTTGGCTTTTTGTACCAACAGGTCAGCACACACAGCACCAAACAGTGATTTCCATGCAACATGTAAACCTCCCAGAAGCAAATGAGGGCTGGCAGTGCCAGCATGGACAGCTTGGAGAGCTGCAGATGTCAGGATCCCCCCAGAGATGCATGATAAGTAAAAGATTGGATGCTCTGCATTGCATTTCTCATAGCAAGAGAGGGCCTGTATGTTCCCAAGAGGAATAACAACTCTGCTTGGGGCACCATCTGCATTCCTCTGGCACCTCAGCTGCGTCTTCACTGCAAAGGGTGCACAAAGCACCTTCCCCTGCTATGTTGAGTCCCTGTCAGAGAGTGTCAACTCTCTAATCACAAGAGGCTCAGGTCAAATTCCTCATTCAGTAAGATGAAGGGAGCTTTTAGGATGACAGGAGATGTTTACCTTAGCAAACATGAATGCAGGATTCCCCAGTGGGGCTGCAACTCAGCAGACCTGCATGGAATAGAAAGATTTCCTTCAAAAATGAGATCTATTTACCATCAAAACATCTTACACACCAGTTTTATCTCCACAGCACTTCCACTTAAAATGCATGACCAAAACATTACTGGCAAAGAAGCCATTTCGTACCACCTCTCCACTCTCCAACTTCATAGACCCCATCTGAGGGTCTACGAAATGGCTTGGGCATCCTGCTGCCCCCTGCTCCCTCAGAACGTGTGCTGAGGATGTTGTCATCCTTCCCTAGTTTGATCCTGACTTTGCTTCTGCTAACAGGTCAGTGTGGCTTACAGTCATGGGTGGGAGTGCATTTCTAGACTGGGTCACCCAGCAGATAAACTCAGAGGGGTATTTTGAAGGATAGATTGTTTTTTAGGGAAGACAAGAAGGTAACCATCTGGTGGAAACCTGTACTTTTAAACTGAAGGTAGTACACAAGAGGAGTCTCTGTCAGACACAGGACTGCAGGGCCAGGGCCAAACTATTCCCCATTGAGAAAGAGAAAGCAGAAGAGAGGGAAAGAGAAGAAAATTGAAAACCAGAAATCATATTTCCTTTCACACCTTTTCCCTGGCTGCCACATGTCCTCCAATTCCTTTGGGACTCCCTCCAGTTCAAGGTTTGGAAGAAGTGCTTAGAGGAGGGAATGGCAAGGACATATTATGTTAACATGCCTTGGGCAGGAGGATGTTAGCCTGCCCAGAAATCCGAGAGGCAAAGAATGGTTTGAGTTGGAAGGGACCTCAAAGCCTTTCCAATTCAACCCCCTCCCCTGCCTTGGGCAGGGACAGCCTCTCCTAGCCCAGGGTGCCCAAAGCCCCATCCAACCCGGCCGTGAACCCTGCCAGGGATTCAGTGACAGCCACAGCTTCTCTGGGCACCCTGTGCCAGGTCCTTCACACCCTCAGAGTGAAGAATTTCTTCCTAACATCTAATATAAAACTTTTATCCTTCACCATAAGACAATTACCCCTTGTACTATCACCTCATGCCCTGTAAAGAGTTCCACTCCAGCTGTTTTGTAGGCTCCTTTAGATAGTGCAAGTCAGATATAAGGTGTCACTAGAGTCCTCTCTTCTCCATGCTGAAAAACCACAAGTCTCATGACCTGTCTTTGTATGAGATGTATGCTAGCATAGCCTCCCTCATCACCAGGAAGACAGTAGCCAAAGTTACTTTTTTCTCACATGCCCCATAGGGGACATACTGGCCACCCTTCCCACTCTCAGCCAACACCACACATTCCTCCATGGCTCTTCCAAAGACCATGGCTCTTCAGGGCACTCAGCTTCTCCAGGTATGAGGCAGGTCAATCACTGACCCTTAAATACCCACATTATTCCCCTCAAGAGCATCTCATTTCCCCCTGGACAGCCTGGATGGGCATCCCAGGAGGGAAGGAACACAAGGAGACTCAAATTACAATGCAGCACAAACTTTAATAGGTGTAGAGACTGAAACAAAGCAGTGCATGGGGGAAGGGACCCTGTCCAGACTGCTACCAGGGCAGCTGGCACTCAGGCACCCCTTTGCATTGCTTCAGGATGAACCCGTGGCACAGGACAGCAGGAGACAACAGCGGCTCATGACGCGGAGAAGAAAGCAGGAGCAGAAGAAGACATCAGGGGGCCATCTTTCCAGACAGCACAGGCTGGCACCTCGCTTGCCTCCCTCCTTTGCAGGAGGGCACGGTGGTGCTCAGCCCCTCTGGAAAGCCTGGCCAGCAGCTCCGTCCTCAGGCCGGCACCTGGCTTTGGGCTTCCTGGGCGATGCACTCACTGGACGTCCAGCCCGGCTCTAGCAGGGCAGGCACCTTCTGCCGTAGTAGCGGCCACCAAGGCCAGAGATGCCAGACAGGCCAAAGCCCCCAGAAGAGATGGGAACTCCCTCTGCACTCAGGATGCTGCCAACAGCAGCAGAGGTGGTGGATCCCACAGCGGTGTTCTGGGGGAAGGAGCTGAGGATGGGGCCGGGCAGGGTCACCACCACAGGAGATGGTTCAATCACCACCCGGGAGTCCTGGCACTGCCTGACACAGGGCTCGTTGCAGCTGTTGGCAAGAGGGGTTGGCCCACAGGGACGGCACAGATCGTAGCAGGACATGGCTGGAGGGATGGAGCTGTACCTGGGACAGAGGGCAGAGAGAGCACAGGAACCATGTGAGGAACAGCCGGGCAGCCTGCTCGGCAAGACCAAAGGCACAGGCTGGGCAGTAGGGACAGGCAGCATTGTCAGGAAGGGAGAATCCAGAGCCCCAGTCCCCAAGGATTCCCAGCAAACAAAGCCCAAGACTTTCTCCCCCCTCCCATGTGGGTTTGCCAAAGAAAACAGAGAGCGTGGAAGCACTATCAAGGAACATGGTTGTAACCAAAGCTACAGCAGGACAGACTCGGTTGCTGCTGGAAAATCAGAGAAAGGAGAAAGACAAGAAACAGGCAGAGGCAGTTGCAGCTCACCTTGTTCACCAAGGAGGAGAAGGCAAGAGCAGTGGATGAGGAGGCTGCTCTTGCACGGCCTTTTATACTGCTCCACAGCACCCCAGGACCAGAGGCATCCTTTGCATATGCAGCCTATTTACCAACAAGCTCATCTTGCATGCAAAACATCACAATTACAGACATGGGGACACTGCTTATGCTCCCTGCAACACTGCCTTTTCATTTCCCTGTTCCTGATGTGCCCATTCAGCCATAAAAGCTCCTTTCAAGTGACACTATTAGAGGCCAGAAAGATTTCCAGGTGAAACAGCACAGGCAGATGATGCAGCCAGTGATGACGAGCAGCCCACCTCACCAGGTGATGCCAGACTCTTGCCCTCTAGGGTCACAGTTTAATGATTCTCATAATGATCAGGGCATTTCTTCTTACAACCCTTTAGCACAAGTCCAGGCTCAAAAAATAATTGTCTCTGACAGGAGTCACCAGAAGCATTTTGTAACCTAATATTTAACTCCATTGAATTTAGGCATAAACTTCCCCATCACCTAGGACAGCCTGTAACAGTCTAGGCTCATTAATTTCACATCAAGAGAAATCTATATGCTCTTTGCCCTTCCTTGTCTTATCTGGGAACATCCATTAGACCCCATTTAACAGGAGGATGCTTGAGAAGCAGAAACTTTCATCTTCAGTCTACACTAAGTCTGCTCCTACAGGTCCCCAGCACCAAAGATCAGTCCTGGGTCTTCCAAAGTGTTGCTGCTTCATCCCCAAGGCTACCAAACTCTTCTTCTTTGATCCTCCACACTAACTCAATAACAGGCACTGCAAAATGCAGGAAAAGCTTTCCATGACACATCAAAACTCAGCACAACTATGGATGGTCTAAAAACACCAGTAGGACCACACTGGAGGCAAGGACACATTGGGATTACTTTTTCCACTTCCCAATAATCTCAGCACACACAGACATGCAGTTTTCCACAGGCCCATGGTAGTCCTGATGTTGGGATCTACTAGAAGGGTCTGCCCAAAGGCTGCAATGCCCCACTGCACCCAGCTCTGTCCCATTGCCTGCCTCTGGTGCTGCCTTCCCTCACAGCTATGATCTTTTCACCCCACCTTGCTTCTGTCACCACTTCAGCATGACTCATGACGCTTGGTGGAGTCTGCATCTCCTGAGGGCATCCCAGCACACACAGGCACAGGGGGCTGCTGGCAGCTGCCATCCTTCAGGGAAGACAGGGCTTTAGCTGTGGGCAAAGGCACTGGGGGGTTGCACAGCATATAGAACAGCACAGGACGTGCCCCTCACTCTACCTGAAGCAGGACTGGGAGCAACAGGGCAAAGTATCACTGCTGGACAATTAGAGCACATGGGAGGAAGGGACTGGACAAGGTATCTTGGCCTCTCCTGCATCACCAGTTACATGACAAATTCACTCATGGGACAAGGTTCCTTCTCTCCCTGATACAGCAGTATCAGGGCTGACAGGGCATGAAACCTCAATGGCTGCATCCTGGGGGGTTCTTCTTTCCTTCCTTCCACCAAGGTTGAAAGAACAGAGAATGCTTTGCTAAACACCCTCATGTCACTACCGTGGGACACAGGTCATGTAAACCCAATGAGTGACTGTTCAGCTCTGCCAGTGTTTCTGAGGACATCAGAAAGAGGCCTGCCAGGCACAGAGAGAAGGTCTGTGCCCAGAGGTCAAGGGATACAACTCCTTAGCCATCTGTCATATATCATTCATTAGGGGACACTGCAAGGCATCACAGGGTGCTGCTGAGAGACAGGAGAACTCTGGTGTTGAGGACAAAGAGATGTGGGTGACTTGGGATATCTTTGCCGCATGTAAATGATGGTCCTGTCCACATGGACAATTCAGCTGGAAACCCCCCTGTGTCCCACAGGAAGACCACTCCACATCTCTTCCCCTATATGTCTTTACTATGTGTAAAATCCCATTTCCCCCTGGACAGCCTGGATGGGCATCCCAGGATGGAAGGAACACAAGGAGACTCAAATTACAATGCAGCACAAACTTTAATAGGTGTAGAGACTGAAACAAAGCAGTGCATGGGGGAAGGGACCCCGTCCAGACTGCTACCAGGGCAGCTGGCACTCAGGCACCCCTTTGCATTGCTTCAGGATGAACCCGTGGCACAGGACAGCAGGAGACAACAGCGGCTCATGATGCGGAGAAGAAAGCAGGAGCAGAAGAAGACATCAGGGGGCCATCTTTCCAGACAGCACAGGCTGGCACCTCGCTTGCCTCCCTCCTTTGCAGGAGGGCACGGTGGTGCTCAGCCCCTCTGGAAAGCCTGGCCAGCAGCTCCGTCCTCAGGCCGGCACCTGGCTTTGGGCTTCCTGGGCGATGCACTCACTGGACGTCCAGCCCGGCTCTAGCAGGGCAGGCACCTTCTGCCGTAGTAGCGGCCACCAAGGCCAGAGATGCCAGACAGGCCAAAGCCCCCAGAGGAGATGGGCACTCCCTCCTCACTCAGGATGCTGCCAACAGCAGCAGAGGTGGTGGATCCCACAGCAGTGTTCTGGGGGAAGGAGCTGAGGATGGGGCCAGGCAGAGTCACCACCACAGGAGAGGGCTGGATCACCACCCGGGAGTCCTGGCACTGCCTGACACAGGGCTCGTTGCAGCTGTTGGCAAGAGGGGTTGGCCCACAGGGACGGCACAGATCGTAGCAGGACATGGCTGGAGGGATAGAGCTGTACCTGGGACAGAGGGCAGAGAGAGCACAGGAACCATGTGAGGAACAGCCGGGCAGCCTGCTCAGCAAGACCAAAGGCACAGGCTGGGCAGCAGGGACAGGCAGCATTGTCAGGAAGGGAGAATCCAGAGCCCCAGTCCCCAAGGATTCCCAGCAAACAAAGCCCAAGACTTTCTCCCACCTCCCATGCTGGTGCCCATCACACAAGCCTCACGACCAGCACCAAAGAGCAAGGTGCTCAGCAAAGTCTAAAGCAAGGTCTGAAGACAAAGAGAAGTAGAGAAAGGAGACTGAGACAGAGGCAGTTGCAGCTCACCTTGTTCACCAAGGAGGAGAAGGCAAGAGCAGTGGATGAGGAGGCTGCTCTTGCACAGCCTTTTATATTGTTCCACGGCACCTCAGGACCAGAGGCATCCTTTGCATATGCAACACATTTACCAACAAGCTCATCTTGCATGCAAAACATCACAATTACAGACATGGGGACAATGCTCATATTCCCTGAAACACTGCCTTTTCATTTCCCTGTTCCTGATGTGCCTATTCAGCCTTTCAAGTGACACTATTAGAGACCAAAAAGATTTCCAGAGGAAAAGACACGTCAGCACAGGCAGATGATGCAGCCAGTGATGACGAGCAGCCCACCTCACCAGGTGATTCCTGCCCTTTGCCCTCCAGGCTGCACTTTAAAGCTTGTCCTGATGAATGGGGCAGCTCTCCTCATAAGCCTGAGGCTTCAGCCTGTTCACCCACATGCAAGGTCAGCATCATTGGTCACTCACTTCCATGCTCTGCTCACTCTCACTGCCTTAGGCCTTGCCTTTCAAGGCAGGGCCCCTCTGCTCTTGCCTTTCAGACTCTCTCTCATTCTCAGATGGAGATTTACTCTTGCCACAAGGTTGCCTGGCTCCTTGCCATCATCCTTCTCTCTCCTTCATGGCTCTAGCCCTCAGCAGAAGGCCACCCCTATTAAGGAGGATGACTGTTCCCCTGAAAACACTCTTTGATGGACACCTCTGTAAAGCTGGATGCTCCACAGTGCCCCAGTACCCCAGACACATGCCAGACAATCAACAGGCCTCGTTATCTTGGCCGTGTCCTTGCCAGAACTTCTGCTTGGGCCATCCACACTGCTAGAGCACTTGGCATGGCCAAATACTCAGCAGGATTTCCACAGGACATCCCACCTGCACAGCAGCAAGGAGCAGCCTTGAGGCTTTGCAAGGACAGCAGGAGGGGCACGGGGCAAGACCTGCAGTGCGAGAAGAGCAGCAGGACCAGCCAAGTGTTGCCTGTGGTGGGCATGGGAAGGAGGGACTGAGAATAGAGCCAGTGGGCATGGTACCACTCCCTTGGCCTTCACAGTTGAGTCTTGCTTGGAGGAACTAGAAAATCTTGGTTTGGGACCTCTCCAGGCACAGCCTGCACAGCACCTGCGTGGGGTTTCTGGAGGATTTGCTGCACACCTTCTCCAGACACACGTCCCCTCAGCACATTGTGAAACACACACAGAGACCTCTGAAATACTTGATACTGGTGACCAGACAACTGCTCTAGTGGGGAAAGAGGTGCTGTTTCTGCTCCCTTCTACAGCCTAACAGAATTTCCATAACATCTCACCAGCACTGCCCATCCCTTTCAACTGAGGGAGGAGGAACTCTGTGTGCACACACCCCTCCGCTCCCATTTTACACAACCATGCTCAACCAAGTCCCATTGGGTCAAAATCCCACAGAGGGCTCACACGTTCCTTTACAACTGCGTCCTACAGCTGATTTCCTTTCAAGGCCTTTGGGACTGTCTCCATCTCCAGAGACTGGCAGAAGGGCTTGGAGTATGGAAGGGTGATTTGCAACATAAATTGTGAGTGGCAACATAAAAGAGAGCCTTTGGCTGCAAGGTTTTAAGCCAGTATAGAATTGTATTCCAGCACTCCACGGCTTCCCTCATTAACTGGTAGCCAGTAGCCCAAGTTGCTCTTTGCTCACATGCAGGAGCTGCTGGCCAGCCTTCCCACACTCAGCCAACACCACACATTCCTCCATGGCTCTTCCAAAGACCATGGCCCTTAAGGTACTCAGCTTCTCCAGGTATGAGGCAGGTCAATCATTGGCCAGCATGGCCTATTTTGGCCTACAGAGGCCTACATGGTCCTGTGCCCCACCACTGCATCAGAGTTCCCCTGGACAGCCTGGATGGGCATCCCAGGATGGAAGGAACACAAGGAGACTCAAATTACAATGCAGCACAAACTTTAATAGGTGTAGAGACTGAAACAAAGCAGTGCATGGGGGAAGGGACCCCGTCCAGACTGCTACCAGGGCAGCTGGCACTCAGGCACCCCTTTGCATTGCTTCAGGATGAACCCGTGGCACAGGACAGCAGGAGACAACAGCGGCTCATGATGCGGAGAAGAAAGCAGGAGCAGAAGACATCAGGGGGCCATCTTTCCAGACAGCACAGGCTGGCACCTCGCTTGCCTCCCTCCTTTGCAGGAGGGCACGGTGGTGCTCAGCCCCTCTGGAAAGCCTGGCCAGCAGCTCCGTCCTCAGGCCGGCACCTGGCTTTGGGCTTCCTGGGCGATGCACTCACTGGACGTCCAGCCCGGCTCTAGCAGGGCAGGCACCTTCTGCCGTAGTAGCGGCCACCAAGGCCAGAGATGCCAGACAGGCCAAAGCCCCCAGAGGAGATGGGAACTCCCTCAGCACTCAGGATGCTGCCAACAGCAGCAGAGGTGGTGGATCCCACAGCAGTGTTCTGGGGGAAGGAGCTGAGGATGGGGCCAGGCAGAGTCACCACCACAGGAGAGGGCTGGATCACCACCCGGGAGTCCTGGCACTGCCTGACACAGGGCTCGTTGCAGCTGTTGGCAAGAGGGGTTGGCCCACAGGGACGGCACAGATCGTAGCAGGACATGGCTGGAGGGATGGAGCTGTACCTGGGACAGAGGGCAGAGAGAGCACAGGAACCATGTGAGGAACAGCCGGACAGCCTGCTCGGCAAGACCAAAGGCACAGGGAGAATCAAGCGCCCCAGTCCTGAAGTTTTCCCTTTAAAGAAAGCCCAAAGCCTGAATCCCAGGGGAGAACAAGATGGACAGATATTCCACGAGTACTACGGAGGAACTAAGGCTGAACATGAAACCTACATGAAATAGAAGTACTTAATCAGGGAGATAAGGTAAAGAGAAGAAGAAGACTGAGGCAGAGGCAGTTGCAGCTCACCTTGTTCACCAAGGAGGAGAAGGCAAGAGCAGTGGATGAGGAGGCTGCTGTTGCACTGCCTTTTATACTGGTCGAGAGCACCTCAGGGCCAGAGGTACTTGTAATGTGTTTCCATGCAAGATGAGCTGTTGGTAAGCAGTGTCTACCTCAAAAGTAGGCTTTGATTTCCTACCTTCGGTGCCATCTCCTCATTTCCTTACTAATAGCATGTCCATTCCACCCTAGAGCCTTGTTTTAATCATCATAATTGGTAATTAAATTACTTTCATGACCAGCAGTCTTGATTCAGGTAATTTAGACATTTGGGGTGATCTGCCTTGAAAGCAACGCCTTTTTCCTCCCCTCTGTCATTTTAGTCACTGCCTCATGTCTCATGGGGCCATTTGGAAATCTGAGGGATGAGAAACTCATCAATAGGTTGTTACATCACTGGAAGATTTGCATGTTTTGTGCAAATATTCTTCTTACTCTGCTTTTCTTTGTACTGTCACATATTTAGCTTGATTCTCTCATTGAGAGTGAAATTATTCTTAGATAAAAGTCTAATTAGGTCACAGACCTTGCATAGTAGCAAAATTTTAGTTTGTCAGTCATCAACTGCTTTGTTTCAGAAACCACATCATGGGTTACAGCTTATTGTGTCACTCCCTTCTAATTTTGTAGAATCTCCAACTCCTTTTAATCCCCAAGACACCATGCAGCACCATCAGATTGTCCTAAAAAGTGTGTTCTTCCATTTCTAGAAATAATTTTCCTCTTGACCTTTAGCACCATTTCTGTTGAAGACTCAAAGAGTGATTTGTCAGGCAGAGAAGGACCTGGGGGTGTTGGGTGACTGCAGGCTGACCATGAGCCAGCAGTGTGCCCAGGGGGCCAGGAAAGCCAAGGACATCCTGCCTTTTGTCAGGAATAGTGTGGCCAGTAGGTCTGGGGAGGGGATGGTGCCCCTGGACTGGGTACTGGGGAGGCTGCAGCTCGAGTGCTGGGTCCAGTTCTGGACTCCTCACCACTAGAAGGACATTGAGGTCCTGGAGCGAGTCCAGAGAAGGGCAACCAGGCTGGGGAAGGGGCTGGAGGGCAAATCCTCTGAGGAGCAGCTGAGGGAGCTGGGGGTGTTCAGCCTGGAGAAGAGGAGGCTAAGGGGAGCCCTTCTCCCCATCCACCTCCCCTGCCCTGCCAGGAGGGTGCAGAGAGGTGGGGGATGGTCTCTTCAGCCAGGGGACAAGAGATGGGACAAGGGGCAATGGGCTCAAGCTGCCCCAGGGCAGGGGCAGAGCAGATGGGAGGGGAAAGTTCTTCCCTGGCAGAGTTGTGGGGCTGTGGCACAGGCTGCCCAGGGAGGGCCTGAGTCATCCCTGGGGGTGTTTAAAAAAGGGGAGATGAGGTGCTCAGGGGTCTGGTTTAGCACAGGATGGGAATGGTTGGACTGGATGAGCTTAAAGGGCTTTTCCAACCTGGTGATTCTGTGATTTTTTTTTCCTTCCCTTCTTCCAACAGTAAGGTGAGGTCTGTTTGGAGGAGATCTTATGTTTTTATGTGAAGACAGAAAATGGAGCAACTACTTGTAAGTAGAATCCTTTCCTGACACCAGTCAGACTGAGAATTATCTCCCTGAGCTGAGACCTTCAGACATTATGGACTCAAAAATCAAACTGTGCAAGGACAAGGAGTTAGGCTGGTCAGCTGTTTCTACCTGGCCCAACACTGAACTGCACATTCCAAATATCAATTAAAATCCATTGTGCAACATCAGACAGTCCAGACATCTATGAAGTACAGGAAAATCTCTTCTCACAACATGACTTCACAAAGACAACAGTCTTTGTGAAGACTGTGATAGTAAAGGATTAAAAACAAAATATCCCATTAAATGTTTGAGATGAAACTCAATGGAAAAAGTGCTCCAGGCTCTGAGAGATGCTGAATAAGGAAGTTAGCACAGCAAAACTGAGGGGACTGGACAAAGCAGAACTGTTCCACAAACCATTTCTCAGTGGAAACATACTCCTCAGCATCTGCTGGTGGACATCGGGTATTGGAAGAGTTGTTTCCCATCTAATTAGAATTGTAATATGCTAAGGTTTTATGTACTAGCATAACAAATTGGCATCCTGAACACCCACTTAGAATGTTCAGACAATTCTTCTGTAGGAAAGAAATTAAAGCAATTGAGAACCCATGAGAAGATGGCATCCCTGCAATTGCTTGGACACATACTTTCAGTTGATTTATTACCATACCCAAAGCTTCATTCAGGTGGTGGAGGAAACAATCACTGATGCTACATTTAAATAACTTGAGTTGGTAATTTTGGCTAACCAAATGAAGAAAAAAAAAAAAGAAGAAAGACTGAAACTTTCAGCCTATTGCCTGAAACATTTCTGATGAGAGAAATGTTTCATTTCTGTCATTAAAGCAGGACTTAATAGATCCTGACTACAGCAAATCAAGAATTAAACTGTGAAGGGACAAAATCATCCACCCAGCAGAGTTCCTACAAAACATCACACCCACTTTTGTGATTTTGTTGTTATAAGAGTACAGAGAAAACCAAACCTCATTCTGCAGTAATTGCTGAGGTGGGATAAATCAGTTTCCAGGATTTGTGGGAGGGATTTTATAAGTTACTCTTTAATTCAAAAAAGTATATTTCACTTCAAATTTTTGACCTAGAAATAGCAGGATCTTAATCTTTCATTACACACTTAGAAGCCACCAAGGTGTGTCTGTCTGCAGATCCCTAGGGCTGTATAACAATAACGAAGCTTCTCTTTTGGCTTCTTTAAAGGAAAGGACTTCAAAGTCAGTACCAAATATTCATTAATGGTTGAGACACAAAGTGCAAATAACATGTAAATATTTCAGGTATAAGACAGAATTTAAATAGTTATGTCACTTGGATAATAATTTCAATTTGAGAGTCAGGGTTACTCTCTAAGCAGGGAATAGTTAATAGCTGCAGAAACCAGGGATGTTAATTTTTTCATTAAAAAGTATTTTAGTGTGTGTCGTAATAATAACCTTCCAGAGAACTTGTGGATCAGATCTACAGCTACTCTAAATTGTTATGACTATACAATGCAGCAGCACTGGGTAACAATACAAGGTTGGAATATGGGATTTTAGGAAATCAACACAAACCATCTACTTTCTGAAGCATTAGTCTGGGTCTGTCTCTGCTGTTCTCCCTAAAAGGTGTTGTACAAACCCTAAGTCATTGCTTCTCTCCCTTCCCTCCTTACACACCACATCCTTCTTGGTGAAAACATCATTTCCTCAGCTCAGCTGGGAGAAGACTAAGTTACCTGCAGAACTCGAGCCACACATCTGCTCCAGATTCAGTGGAAACTCACATTCAGTGACCCTCTGTAAGTGGGTTCCTTGAAGCTAAACCAGGTAGGGTCTCAGATTTGCCATGACACTTTATTGCCCTGAAAAAGAGAGGTATATGGTGTTACCACTTCCATTTCACAGAATCACAAGGTTGGAAAAGACCTTTGAGATCAGTAAGTCCAACCATTCCCACCCTAAGGACCTGATCTACTTTTTTTTAAGCACATAAACCCTTTTTTCAAGCACATATGCCCTTTTTTCAAACACATTAAAATGTGTTTTCTAGACAGAAATTGGTATTTTTGTTTCTTATTCTTTAGAAAAGGATAATTTCTGGCCACCCTAACCCCTTCTGATGGATAAAGTGCCATTCTACACCAAGTTGGTCCCTGGGATGGTGATTTGGGAATCAAGCCTGATTAAAGGGTCTGCCAAGAAGAATCAGGGTGAAAAGCTGCAGCAACCAAGGATGACAAAGCCTTTTTCTGTCCCCACATAGCTTGTCTTTGAGCTGTCATGTCAAAAGCAGTAGCTGTCAGCCAACAGGACAAGCCAGTCAGGGAAAGTGTCTCACATACCCTGAGATCTGCCCTTCCCTACAGACAGATTTCCTGCCTGGAGTTGTTTACCTGCTACTTGTTTGCTTCCCTAATAGAGCAGTAAATTTTTTTTCCTCTCCATAAAGCCTTTCTAAATTATGAGGTGTGTTAGAGGGATCCCTGGGGCAATAACTCTTATCAGGAAGCTCCAGCGTCCTCCTTAAATCAAGTGTCACATCACAAGTATTCATTAATGATTTATACATGCAGCACGCTATGCTATTAAAGTGTGGTATTGGCTTCAGACACCCATGAATTGAGTAATATCCCTTTCAGATAAACAGATTAAAGTCATGGATGTCATTCCACTAATCAGCTCCTAATCAGGTCATGATTCCTTGCCCCATAATGCCTTTTTTTTGTCCCTAAACTGGGCTCTAAGAGGAGCTCCTTCACCCCTTATCATCTTAGGTCACCCTGGACCCCAGGAGACACAGACTTCATTCTGTGGATTTATATCTCAATGCCATGATTTCAACCATGAAGGGCAAAGTCTTATAATTCTGAACAAATTTCTTCTCAGGATACGCATCCTCTCAAGAGACAGACTGTTTTCCATTCGTCTGGGTGTAATTCAAGAGCCAGCCCCTCTTCAATGCCACAGGTGGTACTGTTGTCAATAGGCTGCCTGGCATCAGACCCTGTTCTTGTCCCCCAGTCTTTCCCCTCAAATCATATTTAGCTGTGGTACTCGTAGGGACAGAAGGCAGATGGGCTTGGAAAGCATGAACAGGCTTCAAAACTCCTTGTTACGTCTGGTTTCAGATTTGGAACAGCTCAGAGCTGCCTCATTTTCAAGGAAAATAAATGATTGCTAAAAATGTACAATCTTTGAGGCATTGTGGTTTTGGCAACCAAAACCTCATCATTTATCATTGGGAGCAAATCTTATCTTTTGCTGTAAAGCAGGGATGGTTTGGGTGACTTATTCTGTCTCCCTCACAGCTCACCCACCACTGAAGTCATTCCCATGGGGACCTCAAAAGAGGGATTACAGGGATCACTAAGCTCAGCATGAAGCAATACCAAAGATCATGGCCATTACTTCAGTGAACTCTATCATTGGCCATGCCCAAGTAACCTGCATGTTTGTGGGGAGCAAGCTCACATTACCTCATATATAGGAAGAAGAAATTTGGGGTTCTTTCCACCTTAATTTTAGTGCTCTGAAGAACCTGGACCCAACCCTCAAGACAGGTGGTGTGATTTTGCAGCATGGTCTGAGCATTCAACTGTTTGGATAAAGTTGATGAGCAGTGAAAAGGACACTTTCTGCCCTAATGCTGGGGTTAAATTTGTAGCTGAGGAAAAAGAACCCCTCTCTTTGCACATTTAATGCACAATCCACAGCAACTATGTAAGTAAATCCCTTTGGGCAAGATGCTACCACTGCTGGGGTACCATCTTATGGCCAGGTTGGATGGGGCCCTGGGCAACCTTGTGTAGCTCCAGGCCTGGAGGTTGGTGGCCCTGCCTGTGGCAGGGGGTTGGAGATCTGTGACCCTTGGGGTCCCTTCCAACCCAGATCAGTCTATGATCATATGGTCTTATCTTGTAGGAGGACTAGGAGATTTCAGTATAAAAAGTGTTCATGCTCACCATCTTTCTCTGAAAAACACTTAATTTTCTTAGTTACTAGTCTTTTTAAATTTTTTTTTAATAATTCATTCAATCTGTGGTCCTCATCTGCTAAATTATTCCTGTAAAGTAGATGTCTTTGTAAAGATCCCAAAGCAACTCCAGTCATTGGGAACAGCCTGCGGAAGCTTCAGATTAAAGGATTTCAAAGCAACTTTGCAAACGCTCATTAATGATTTAAACATGCAAAACACTTATTATCATATTTTAAGCATCCAGCATGATTGCAGTGTTTTAAAACAGTGTTACAAAGTCACCCTGAAATACACCTCAAGGTTATTAATGTACATTCTCTAGTTATGTATTAAGGTGCTTGCATCACGCTACGTTTTTGTTGGATTTTCATTTTAAAATGGGGTTGAAGGGCCCTCCAGAGCCCATGGGGTCCAACCCCCTGCCAAAGCAGGGTCCCTAGGACAGGGCACACAGGTCGGTGTCCAGATGGGGCTGGAATCTCTCCAGAGAAGGAGACTCCACAACCCAGGGCTCCCTCACCCTCGCTGGGGAAAAGTTCTTTCACATGTTGGTGTGGAACTTCCTATGCTCTGACTTGCAGCCATTGCCCCTTGTCCTGTCCCCACAGACATTGAAATGGAGCTGGCCATTTTCCCCTGCATCCCACCCTTCAGCTATTGATAACCATTGATCAGATCCCCTCTCAGTCTCTTCTCTCCAGGCTGAACAGCCCCTGCTCACTCAGCCTTTCCTCACAGGGGAGATGCTTCAGGCCCTTCATCTTCCTCATATTCTCCTCTTGTACATCTCTAATGAAAGGATGAGAGCAGAATGGGAAGGTCAGAACATGTGCCAATCAGGCTAGTCTGACACATGTAGAACTTTGTCTTGGGGGAAAAAAAAAATCTGGGTATCTAATGAGGACCTCAGGCACAAAAGCCTTCTTTAAAAGCTTTCAAGCAATTGAAGTTCCCACAATATAAGCCTCCTATTTATCTTCACCTTCTTTCCTTTGTTTCATGTCTTCCTCTCTTTAACTGCTCTCTTCAGAAAAGTGGATACAATTTTATTATCAACATGGATTTAACCAAAATTGGTACCAACCATCACCTTAGGGATGATTTTTGATGTTGGATTTTCATTTAGAGAGCATTACTTTTTTAACAAAGACCATTACTCCACAGTTAGTAATTTGCAGGCATCAGTAATTGCAGATTTCTTAAGTAACAGCTTAAGTTGCAACACACATAAATGAAGCCAAGGATTTTAACTAGGGATGGTGTCTTAAAATACTTTAATCAGCTTTAAAAAATACTGGCAGCTTTTTCTGTCTTGGGGGGGGAATAAAAATCAATGTTCAGTGTTCAAGTAGGGGGAGAATAAAAAAGCAAACCACAGTGTGGTAATTTCCAGCTATGTTTTGTTCAGGTCAAGTCTCCACTACATTAGGATTCATAACTCCCCCTTGGACACTTATCTCTTCAGATTGACTTTCAGGTCTCTTATCTTCCCTTGTAAACATGACTACCCCAGAGAGAAGGATGTGCTGGAATGCAAACCACTGCCCTAGCTGCAGCCACACGTACTTCAGTCATCCTACAGACTGAGCTGTTACACCAAATCCTCAGTTTATTGTGGAAACACCACTGGGAGAATGTGAATATAATAGGGACTCGCAGCATTAAATAATTTATTAAAACTCAAGTCTCTGTTTACTTCCTGATTACCAGAGATTTCCTGTGTAAGACTGGAAAAGTCATTTCAGGACATATCAAAATATTCACTGTATTTTCCCCATACTGACAGCCCCTCCCTTAATCCCCATGAATTAATGTTGCATTTGTGAGATAGTGATCCCTCCTCTTTTGTTTCTCAGGTCTAATCAGTTTGAATGCTTCTTGTTCAGTGTGTGGACTTGCCCTTTGTCTGCCTGGTGCAATGCAATCTCAGTTAAGACTTCAAAGAGTTGCTGGAATTCAAATTATAAGTAATACGATAAATGCCAATGAGGAAAGCCTGTTTTACTCCAGGCTGTTCCATTTGCTCACCAAGTGACCTCTGACAATTCATTTAGCCTCTGTGCTTCACTATTAAATCTAGATAATAACTAGAATTAAAATTTGCCAAAGGCAATGAAAAGTTAAGCTGGAAGGGAAGCTTCAAGGTGGCATTTTTATATAGTGCCCAAAACTGCAGAGAATAAGAGTCTTGTGGAGTCCCACAAAATACTATTGGCACAAGGGGCTGTAGAAAGCACATGCAATGAATGCAAAGCACTGGGCAGAGTCTGGGACAGTATTTAGGAAGCAGAAGGCTCATAAGAGGAGCACAGGTTATACTAAGCCTGGATTAGTGGCACAAAATACATCAGCTAAAGATGATGAGCAGAGCTGGCAGCTAAGGAATTCCCCACAACCTCCCTGTGATGTGTGTTAAAGATCTTTCCTGATTTGTCCCAGGCACTCCTGGAAAGCTGTGGGGCATTACCCTGGCTTTGGGGATATCCAAGGCCTCCCAGGTCACCTGGACACAGAGAAGGAGCTGCCACCCCACAGCCATCACTGCTCTCAAGGTTCTCCTGCTGCAGGACTCCGTGGCTGGACCATCACAGGATCTCCTGCTGCTTTGTCTATAAAGCTGAGCTATCAGGGCAATTCCAGTAACTGAGATCTAGTGCATGTGATAGCTTTCCTCCCTATGAACAGTGCCTGTGGTGGTTCCCAGTCAGTTAAACAGATACTTTTGTTTTCACCTGTAAGTTTTAAAGGTTCTTAAACTTAAAAGGTACTTAAAACTTACCTTCACTTGGCTTTGAGCTGCACTGGCTTTGAGTTTTACCTTGATAGAGCCAATAGTTTTTTTTAATCCATGCTTAAATTGCAAGAACCAAATTTTAGTAAATGAATTCTGAAAGAAAATAAACATGTATAAATATTAATCTCCCTATCTATGTATATATGATTTTTCAGTCAAATGAACCCTGCTGAGGAACTTTAACATTAGTTACACAGCTGCTCAGGGGCTGAGCAGGGCTTAGACAGATTAGAGGCAAATCTTAGGATGTTCCCACCTGTCTTTACTCCCTTGTTCCCTAACCAGGGTGAAGCAGAGGTGAAAAGAGGATATAACATAGGAAAAATCAGCTACAAATATACATACTACACCATGCAAAATTGCACCAGCCTGACTCCAGTCAGGGCCCTGAAGTGTTAATGAAATAAGGTCTCTACCTTTGCCAAAGCAGCTGGTGCCTCTCTGAGCAGGGAAGTCTTTGGTGGAGTCCTCTTCCTTGGGTCATTTTCTCAGGTACTCCAGGCCCAGGCAGCTTTTTAGGTCCACAATCAACTTTGATGATCCGAAGGCTGGAGCCCCTCTGCTGAGAGAGCTGGGCTGGCTCAGCCTGGAGAAGAGAAGGCTGCTGCTGGGAAGAGCTCAGAGCCCCTTCCCATCCCTCAAGAGGCTCCAGGAGAGCTGGAGGGGGCTGGTGCCCAGGGCAGGGAGGGCCAGGCCCAGGGGAACAGCCTTCAGCTGCAGAAGGGGGATGGAGAGGGGCTGGGAGGCAGAAATCCTTCCCAGGGAGAGGGGAGGCCCTGGCACAGGGTGCCCAGAGAAGCTGCAGCTGCCCCTGGATCCCTGGCAGAGCTCAAGGCCAGGCTGGATGGGGCTTTGGGCATGCTGGGCTGGTGGAAGGTGTCCCTGCCCATAGCAAGTACCTGGAACTAGATGGGCTTTAAGGTCCCTTCCAATCAAAACCTTCCTGCCAATCTATGACAAACTTCCCCTTCTAAAAGCAACCATCAGGCCCTGGAAACTCATGGCAAAGACTGTCTTATTTCCTCTTTCATAAGATTTATATTCAAAGTGCCCAACAACCATTGTGAGGTGCTCAGGAGATGACCTGCCTCCCCTCCCTTGCCTTGGAAACCAAGAGGATGGATTTATTATTTACCTAAAGTTTTCCTTCATATCACAAATTATCTGGAGCTTGGAGGATGTTAGCAGGGGTCCTAAGGCAAAAGCATTTAGAGGAACTTGTGATCAGAACAGAAGATTCCAGACTGATTCCCAGACAAAGCTTTGTGCATCAGGTATGTTAGTGCAACACAGCGAGTGGCACTGCACTTGTTAAGTGTCCCCCCGAACAACCAATGCCTATCCCTGGTGTTACAATAAGATTTTAATTAAGAATACCTTTCATTTATTTAAAAAACCCCACAACTGTTTCTGATGTATGAGCTGGAATGTCACTGTTATGGCCTAAACCTCCCAGCTGCACTAAGTGGTGGCTTTTCTGGAAATCTCTTTCCCTGCAAATCCAGATTTCCCTCTCCTCTTTTAAGACATTATTTCAGCCACATTGATTTCTTCTTTAAGGTATTTATTAGAACATTTTTAAATCCATGTTTATCTCCATTAAAATCTCGTCAAACATTTCCCTTGATTCTTTGGTAATCTTCTATTAAACATATGTCTCTCATTCATGCTAAATTAAGTTCAAATCAGGACAGAACTATTTCTTGTATATATATTTTTCACACAGTCTTCAGCTTAGTATTGTCACAGGAAAAACACACCCCAGCATGAATGGAAACCCCACTTCCAGTCTATTGCAACCTTTCCTTTCCTATAATATTCTCCTTTTCAGCCCTGTCAAGATGCTGGGGGGGTGGAAAGAAAAAAAAACCAACCAACCACCTGGTTCTGTGGTGCCCTGTGACTTCACTTTGAGTCAGTGGCAACAAAAAAAAGTGGGTGGCATCTACCTGCCTTTAATTGCAACATGGTCAAATCCTGCAAAGAGACCTGAAATAAATCCAGGCTCCACTTAAATGCTATTTTTAAAGAGTAAAAGAGGTGTTGGACCAGGTAGAGCTCTCTTCCCAGGAATCAAGCCTGTTCAGAGATGACCAGTCTCATTGAGAAAATGGCTATGAATCTATGAATAAGCACTGTGAGGGATAACAGCTGTATATTCTGTCAAGATAAACACCTTGTAGGGCATCTTGGAGGAAAACACTCTTCTCCACACTGGAAAATGTGCCAGATTTGGGAAATGAAAATAAAATCCTGTTCCCTGACAGGAAACAGCACTACTGATGCTACCTGGAGTCCCTTTCACAGGCTGAATTTTGGGGGGGATCAAAGCAAATGAAAAAAGCTCTTGGTCAACTCCTGATATAACTGAAATGTGGTTAACAAAGTCTATCAAGTCCTTTTTGACCCATGAAATGTAGAAGCAAATCCCACCTGGAGGGTATAGCCTGTATTTAGCACACTATGTGAAGATCCAATACCAAACAAAACACAAACAGGGAGCAAAACAGTTTCATTACTTGCAGAAGTTATGCATGCAGCAAAGTTTGTTTTGCAACTAATTAAGACTCCATGCAAAAAGGGTGTCACATCCTCCAGGCAATTTGACTAAGTGTATAAAAGCATTTGCTACGTAGAACTCTTCTAATCACTTGTCTTAAACTCCTCTCCTGGTGATCCAGGTAAGTCAATTTTGAATCAATTACTTATTGCTATCTAAATATTATCAAATGATAGGTTAAACTTAAGAAATGGAAAGGGGGTATTCTTCCAGAAATATACTTAATATTGTCCTTTAGTTTTAAGTCAATTTAAGTTTTACACTTAAGCCAGCATTTGCAAACTACGCTAGTGTTCAGGACAGCAGCTCATTTAAACCAGGGATGGCACACAAAGCTCCCTCAGAACTCTAAAGAGTCTCTTCATCCTGGTAAGCATTCTTTTTGTACTACAAAGACTGGGTTTTATTAAACAAATTAGAATTGAAAAATAATTCTTAATGACGTTCTCACCATCAGCTGTCTTCAAAGAAGCTATGGTGTCTTCTAAGAGTTGGAGAACTTGTCCTAAATACTTTCAAAAATCCCACAGAGGCTGGAACTCAGATTTTTCTTACTAAAGAGCCACTTTAGTGCTGGTTGTGTTTAAAATATTCATAGTGCTGAATTCCAAGTCTAGAAGGAATGTACAAGTGCTCCTTCTCCACCTCTTTATGTGAGTACAAAGATGAGCGTTGATAAATTGTTTGCTTGCATTGGACCACTCAAGTATCCCTACCCTGAAGACCGATCTGTGATAGCAATTATTTTCCCAAAGGAAAAATGAGCTCTTTGAGATCCAGCTCTTCAGCTGGGAAAATATTCAAAATATTCTGTTGTTGCCTTTTTCTTACCTTCAAGTCAAAGGCACAGGGTCAGGTGGAAAGAGTTGAAGATGCAGCCCTGAGGATGGGAGAAGGCAACAATGGCAAGTGGCTAAAATGAGATGCTTAGAGGGAGGCACAGAGAAAAAAAGAGACTCTCCCCTGAATTTTGTCTCTCCCACAGGTTCCTAAGGTGAAGATGGGGACTCACCTGAGAAATCAGCTCAGGCCCATCCTCTATGCCAGCCCTTTATCTCTTCCACATCAGTTTCACACTGATAAAGTGAAGAAAATTATCACTTCCCCCTCACTCTGTTTGCCTTGCCTAATGAGTGTGGGCACAATTCAGGGCAAGGAGAGCCTCTTAATCTATAATTATCAAATGCCCAGGAAAATCTGGCCTTGATATCAGGTACAGTTTTAAAGAGCTGTGTGGCTTCAGATATACGATCCTGTAATCCGGATGAGATATAATGAGACTAATAAAAGATGGGTGGATCTCCATCCCAGATCATACTGTTCCACATCTAATCAGGTGAGATGAGGTAACTGCCTTTGTCCCCATCTTTTAGTTTCGCCAGTGCAGTGAGGATTAAGATAGAGTTGAGCTGGGGTTACAGCTTTCCTCAGGGTTTGAGCTGGTGGTAGGAATGAGACAGTCCAACACACTGAAAATAGGGGAGAAGAAAAGCAAGAGCACAAGCACGTTTGAGGATGAAAACAGCTGCCAGCTAGGAATTATGATCACTTGATGATCTTAAAGGTCTTTTCCAACCTTGGGATTCTGTGAAACATCATTGGAGACTGAAACAACGAAGGGTTACTTAGGAAGGTGAAGAGTGACTGGATGGGAAAAGGAAACCAACATTTAACTATCACCCGGCCTATCTGCACCTTGTAATTCCCCCTTTTGCCAGCAATCATGACATCCACCATGCATCCAGATCTCCCACCAGCATCTCCCTCCGTAAGCTTCTCTCTGGATTAACTGCCTTTCTCTCCCCTCCCCTCTCCTCCTGTGTTTCAGGTCTGGATTTGCCACATGTCTCCCTACCACGAGTGCTGCCTGCCACCCTGGGTGATATGCCCAGAGCCATTTGCCCTCACCTCCAACGAGACCTGTGTCATAAAATACCCCGACACAATAGTGGACATAGTGGAGCCTGACTTACCACCATACTCTGTGATCTATCCTGGCCCAACTCTCACCACTTTCCCTCAGCAAACCATAGTGGGATCTACCGCGCTGTTCGATCTCAGGAGTTTACCTGGTTCCAGGGGATCTCATGGGTTTAGGGGTACGTGTGGTTCTGGGACAGTGTATAACTCAAGATTATCTTTTTATGATACAGGAAACTTTACTCATTTTTCTCCTCACTTGTCCAAACCATTTTGTTATAGAACTTGCAGGCCAACCTAAGTGCAGCACGGATATCTGTGGATTAAGTGAAATGCAGAACTGAGCAGTAAAGACAGATCCCGACTAAGTTTATGGATAATGGATTAGAGAAGTGCTGAGCTCCTGCAGTTCCCAGTGGAGTCAATAAAAGCATGTGGCTTTCCTGACACTAGACCTGCATGAGGACTAGAATTTCCAAACTACAAAGACACTGAAATTCCACTATTGATCTTATTCAAAATTAGGATGAAATAATAATAATAATTTTAAAAAGAGATAAATTTAAGACTTTTCAAAAAAAACAAGATTTTCAAATATATACTTTTGGGTTGATAAAAATGTATCTCTCAATAAATTCAAGTTTTCATGCCAACATTGACTTTTTATTATCAATTTCTCCAAATAAAAAGTGTAAAATTTTTTTCAAAATTATATGACTGAAAATCTTGGGTTCCAAAATGAAATTATGAAAATTTATATTCCCTTCTATATTTTGCTGAAACAGCGTTTAACATTTAAAAAACCCCACAAAAAACCACCAAACAAATCAACAGCTCTACTTGGCATTTCTTGAAATCAGGTTTTTCTAAGTCTTTCTTGTGATTTATTTCTGCTTAGACCCATGATGTAATGGTTTCCCAGCTTATTTCTCTGCCTAGATCTGATGCAAGCCAGGGCAAAAAAAACCAACTCACAACAAACTTCAAGAAATTGTAATAGCAGATTACTTTGTAAAATCCTTCTGATCAAAGAACAACCTATGCAAATGAACTCATGGAACCGGAGATTCCCTGTAGACCCACATGAAGTCCTGGAACTCTTCTGATTATTTCCTATCCACCTAATTTTGTGCATGTATATTCAGCTTCCCATTAAATATTGTCATGCAGCATGCACTTTGGGGTTTTCCTTTTTTCTCTACACTTCATTGCCAAGCCCTTGTGGGTCCCACCATACATCACCTTCCTTCTCAACGCCTATCACAGACTCATAGGGGTTGGAAGGGACCTCAAGAGATCATCGGGTCCAACCCCCAAATGCCAACATGAAGCTAACCACCCAGTCTTTAGATCTTCTGCATTTTTGAACAATTTATCCAAACTGCATCGCTGCATGGAAGACAGATGCTAGTGTACCCTGCACAGCCCACCTCTTAAAAGGTCCACAGAAATCTGTCTGTCCACAGGAGCACAGAGCACCATGAAGCCTCCCTGCATGCTCCTTCCCACCCTATCAGGAGTGCACCTGCACAGCAAATGCAGGGGTCTTTTTGAATAACTGAACTATTAGAATTCATTTCCCACCCTACTCACAAGGCTATTCCCCAAAAACAAGACAAAATTCATTCACCAAACACGTACAGGCACCAAAAACCTCTCTCTGGGTCACTTCAGCGGGACAACTTGTGCAAGAGGAATCTGCAATGTGGATACGTGCAGCTCAATAATGCAAACCAAATAAATATATATATTGGCCAACACACTGTAATAGCTAACATTAATGAGTTGTTAAAGTCATTTAAGTGCTCATGTTTCCCCCCAAGAGGCACAGCAGAGAAGCAATTCTGCTTTTAATTATCTGAGTTCTGTGACTCAGAAGGATCAATCATTTCCCTCCCCTCACCCTCATTATTTTGTGTTTTCATAATAATAATAATAAAGATAAATACAAGTGGATGAGGTTTGCCCAGGCCCTGAGCAGGAAATCCCTGAAACATCACCAAGCTGACACCCTCAAATCAGAGCCAAAAGCTGCTACCTCACAAGATTTTTTAGAGCAGAGACCTTGTCCCCCTCCCCACTATAATTTCCAGGGAGCTGTGTTCCTAACAGCCTTCCCCCAGGACAGTTTCTTCATCCTAATCTGCACAAACTCTTAAGAGGCCGCAAATTAACTAGCAGCTTCTTTTGCCATAAATCAACCCGGATGTCAGGTGGCTTCTGGAGGATCCTTTCAGTACCAACAAATCTCTCTGGAGCTTTCAGAACGTTTCATAAGCCTTAATTATGTTTGCAGCCATGCACAGCGTTGCAAAACTAAGCCTCTGCTGTCAGATTTAGACAGCCAGATGTCAAGCAACACCTACACTTCAGAAAGATGCACATGAGGATTGCAAACAATATTGGTTTTTGAGAGCAGCCCTGCTGAGAAGGACCTGGGTGTCATGGGGGATGAGGAACTTATCATGAGCCAGCAGTGTGCTCTGGCAGCTGGGAAGGGTGATGGGATCCTGGGCTCCATCAGCAGAGGGGTGGCAGCAGGGACAGGGAGGGGATTGTCCCTCTCTGCTCTGCCCTGGGGTCAGAGGAGCCACGGAGATGCTCAGAGGGCTGGAGCAGCTCCCCTCTGGAGAGAGGCTGAGGGAGCTGGGCTGGGTCAGCCTGGAGAAGAGAAGGCTGTGGGGGGACCTCATTGCAGCCTGCCAGTGCCTGGAGGGAGCAGAGGAACAGGAGGGGAATCAGCTTGTTCAAGGGCAGAGACTGGCAGGACAAGGGGGCTGGAGTGAAGCTGGAGGAGGGAAGGGGGAGAGGAGAGATTGGGGGGAAGTTCTGTGCAGAGAGAGTGGTGAGGGGCTGGAAGGGGCTGCCCAGAGAGGGGGTGGGTGCCCCATGTCTGGGGGTGTTCAAGGCCAGGTTGGATGGGGCCCTGGGCAACCTTGTGTAGCTCCAGGCCTGGAGGTTGGTGGCCCTGCCTGTGGCTGGAATGATCATTTGGGCCCTGACTGTGTGCCAGAAGTCTGGCTTTTATTCCCTTGCACAGTGTCTGTACAGCCTGGGTTCTGGTTTAATCAGATTTGTACTCCTGACTACTTCTAGCATGGGAAATGCCCCTCTGAGGGTCAGTCAGGGCAAATCCATTCACTGGGAAATCTCCAGGTGTCCTCAAGGAAAGAGTTTTGAAACACTTCCTAAGTGTTCCACGTTGATTTGCATAGGCAAAGTGCCTATTATACAGTTAATATCATGTAACTCAATTTAGACATCCTGGAATCAGATCTTTACTATCAAGCAGCTATTCATCCAGACCAGGTGCATCAGGTGCTTTGAATGTTCAGAGGGATTGTTCATCACTTCAAACACTTTCCCATGCAGCACAGTCTCAGCTCCTCAGTCTCCCCAACATCCTTCTCTTTCCCTCTCCACTTTCAAATAGTTTCTCTTCCTTTCAGGACCAGGATAGGCCAACTCTTACTATTTATACTCTTGTTCTTTGCTCATTTCATAAACTTACAACTCCTTTTGCATTGTTCATGACAAGTTTCAGGTCTGCCCTCTCAAGGATCATCCAAGCAATAACACCTACACACAGTTATTTTGAAGAAAAGAGTTCAAAGTCCTCCCCTCAAACATGGGTTCGCTTTTCCTGCTCAAAACATTAGATCACACAAAGGGCATGAATCAATCCACATCTTACCAGACCCCTTACATTCAAATACCAAGTAATAACATCACTCTAAATTATGCATAAAAGCTTCATTTATGATACCTTGTTAACATAGCTGTCATTAGTTGTAGCCCTTGAGCTCCGAGGGCTTCAATTCCCATTAAAATTCAGCCCCTCCAGGGCAGGGATGTGAGAGCAGAGGTCGCTGCACTGGACAGTATTTCTCACCCTGTAACCATCCCAAGTCTGAGGTCTGCTAGAGAGGACACAGGATGACTCACATCAGATTTAGCTGCTACACCCACAGATTGCTAAAAATACTTCACTCATTCTCCTGCATAATTTGTTTACATTCCTGTGGTTTGCTCCTGATTAAATAACTCCAGGTTTCCAAGCCATAAATTGTCCTTAAAATTTAAGATGAATGTGTGGGATTCCCCTGAAGGGGGGGAAATTCACTTCTTAATATATCCTGTTGAAGGCTGAGTGGAAATACTTTCAAAGAACTTTGGGAAGGCTGGACAACATCTTCTATGGGCACCACACTATGCTACTACAAATCATCAGTCTCTCAGCAAGCTCTGATGCCACACAGCTGGAAGTTATCCTTTCTGGGCCAAGAATGATTCTGCAAGTTCTCTGCTCATTAAGAAACAACAGTGCTTTAAACCTGACACTATGTTTTAGATTAAAATGACTTGTTTTAGATAAAAATGACTGAAAGTGATAGAGAGATGTCAAAGCTTGATAAAGCTGAGGGTCTAATTCTCTATTTCTAATGTTTTCTTAGGTGTCTCACACTTTGTCCTGTTCAAAGCAGGACCAGCTCTGGATTCAGACCATGATGCTGAGGGTCCCCTTTATAGGAATCCCACCCCCTCCGTCCTTCTCATGTCAATCTGAACCTCTCTTGTCACAGTTTATATCCATCACCTTTCACTCCTCTGCCCTACATCTCCACAACTGGCCCAGCTCCATCGCCTCCCTAACTTGTCCTTACCTGGATCAACACTTCAGCCTTTTACTTTTGTGTATCAATTCCTGATCAATAAACAGTGACCACAGCTTCTCCTCCACCCTGTGACAGGTCAGAGCAACCACCCCAGCTATGATCCCATTCCAGGACCATCCTTTATGTTGCTATTTCATGTAACCTTCTTATTGATTATGACATTACACAAGCCTGGTAGACAAGTCGCAACCTAGCCTGCTCTACTCCTTATCTAACTCTAGAAAACCAACCTGCATCTTCAGCACCCATATTTATCCATATATTGAAGATAGAGAACAACTCACTTAAGGGCAGTGTATCTTACACAGGGCAGAAGGAAACCTGTTGTTCCTTCCATGCTGCTGGCTAATGCTGCACAATGAAGAGTTGGGGTGGATGCTTGGGGTGAAGAGTTGGGGTGGGTGCTTGGGGAGTGCAGGGAGAGGAAGAAAAACTCACAACTTCATTGTTTAGACAATGGCAGGACAAGGGGGATGGATTAAAGCTGAAGGAAAGTTTAAATTAGCTATTAGGGGGAAGTTTTTCACAGAGAGAGTGGTGAGGGGCTGGAAGGGGCTGCCCAGAGAGAGGGTGGGTGCCCCGTGTCTGGGGGTGTTCAAGGCCAGGTTGGATGGGGCCCTGGGCACCCTTGTGTAGCTCCAGGCCTGGAGGTTGGTGTCCCTGCCTGTGGCAGGGGGTTGGAGCTCTATGACCTTTGGGGTACCTCCCAACCCAGACCAGTCTATGAACTTCAAGGGAAAATGAGGCAGGTTCTGTAATGCCACATGGGGCAACCAGAGGGAGCTGTGGAGACCCAACAGTGCAGAGTTAATTCAGCCTCTTGGAAACCCACGTGCACGGTGCTGGTTTCCACTTATACTCCAGGAAACAGCATTTGCAACCAAAAAAAGCCACCCATGCTTGGCTCAGGGAGAGCATGCAACCTATGCTGCATCTCCTCTCCAAGGAGATTTACATCATTTAAATCATTTGCTGTCCTGCTCTGAACAAGCTGGTATTTCTGTTTTCTTGTATTACAAAATATTTCAGGAAGGTTCTGGTCAGCACATGGTGAGGGAGATTTTCTTCTGCTCTCCTCCCTTCACTCCCTTTGCATTTATTTCTATCTAACTTTATCATGCCAACTGATAACACATGGATAGTTTGGTCATTTTTCGGTATTGAGAAGTCTGGTTTAATCCTGGCTAGAAGTGAACAAAAAGTGCAATTCCTGGGTCATCTGACTGCACTTAGGTGAGTTTTTTTCCTGATCTGCAAAGCCCTAGAAACATGTTGGTAAAACAAAGAGCCACCAGTGAACCCCAGCACCTCAGACCTGCAGGGAACCCAACAAGGCTGGAAAGCACAGAACTGGGAATTGCACACCTCATGAGGCTGCCAGGCAAGAAAATGTCCCCTTTCTACCCACCAAACATTATTAAAAGGCCTTTCAGAAAAGGGTCTGCTCTCCTGAGCTGGCACATACACTTGGAGAACACCATCCTTCACCCTGTCACATACTCAGTCCGTGGATTAATTTTTTTTCCAGTAGCTGCAGAACTTTTTCCCAGTAGCTGGCTCCTTCTGCCAGAAATGAGGATTTGTGAGGTGTTTCTGGAAACACCCTGCATAATTAAACACCATGGGAATGTTCTGAGGACTGAAAATGTTTCACAAACACTTATTAATGTGCTGCTTATGCAAATAGATGTATTATGATAATAGCTGTATTATAATAGCTGTAGGTGACGCCTAGTGTTGGGCAATAGCACCACCTTAAAGGGCATTTCTGGCATTGTCCTAATTAACCTGTGATTCACTGCCTCAAATCTTGGATTATTCAACTTTCACTTGTAGTGGGTATAAAATCTGAGCTTGTGATAGTATAAAAAGCAATGGATCTATAGAATCACAGACTGGGCTGAGTTGGGAGGGACCCCAAGGGTCACAGAGCTCCAACCCCCTGCCACAGGCAGGGACACCAACCTCCAGGCCTGGAGCTACACAAGGCTGCCCAGGGCCCCATCCAACCTGGCCTTGAACACCCCCAGACACAGGGCACCCACCCCCTCTCTGGGCAGCCCCTTCCAGCCCCTCACCACTCTCTGCACAGAACTTCCCCCCAATCTCTCCTCTCCCCCTTCCCTCCTCCAGCTTCACTCCAGCCCCCTTGTCCTGCCAGTCTCTGCCCTTGAACAAGCTGATTCCCCTCCTGTTCCTCTGCTCCCTTCAGGGACTGGCGGCTGCAGTGAGGTCCCCCCCACAGCCTTCTCTTCTCCAGGCTGACCCAGCCCAGCTCTCAATCACACACCATTAACCCTCACTACCAACCTGAACCTACATTTCCTTCCATGCATGCCTAATGGGCAGAATCCTTGCTGATAGGTGTTCAGATGATGTAAGCAAGCTTCTTTGAAGTAAGGAGAATGAACGCTGCAGACCTACATCAGCAGAGCATCCCTCCCCAAACATTTTCCTTTGATTATTTCTTCATTAGCAAGCACTCCTGACTCAGCTTTATAAACAAAACTTCTGCCCTCTGAAGTCGAACAGAACTGGTTTGGCTGCATGAAACATCTCTTAGCTAGGGAAGAGCCATTATTACTTCTGTCCCTGCCTTATCCAAGGATATAATTTTCTAAAACCATTTAAAATTAATAGGTGCTGACAATATTAACATTCTCTATTGTGGTGTGTGCAGTCTGGGGCACTCTTTGCCCTCTTATTGCCGTTATTACCTTCCTTAGTCACTCTGGAGTCCAACAGAAAAACTGGGGGGTAGACAGAAAATTCTCTAGAGTATTGCTACATTATGAAAAGAGCCAATTAAGAGTAAGTTTTTGAAGAGAGGTAATTACCTTATAGTTAAGGGAATGCACATATGGGAGCTGGGATTCAGTTCCTAGTGCTGTCAGGGATCTCCCGAATCACAGGATCACAGGGGTGGGAAGGGACCTCCAGAGATCATCAAGTCCAACCCCCCTGCCAAAGCAGCTCCCCAGCTCATATTGCACAGACCCACATGGGTCTTGAATCTCTCCAGAGAAGGAGACTCCACACCTCCTGGGCAGCCTGTCCCAGGGCTCCCTCACCCTCACTGGGAAGTTCCTCCCCAGACTGGGGGGGAACTCCCTGTGCTCCAACTTGAGCCCATCACCCCTTGTCCTGTCCCCACAGACACTGAGAAGAGGCTGCCCATGTCCCCCTGCGTCCCACCCTTCAGCTATTGATTCGCATTGATCAGATCCCCTCTCAGTCTCTTCTCTCCAGGCTGAGCAGCCCCAGCTCACTCAGCCTTTCCTCACAGGGGAGATGCTCCACAGATACTGACCCAGAGAAGAATTCAGAGTGCTTAGCCAGAACCTTTTTGTAGAGGTGGATTTCTCCTTGCTGCCTGTGCTTCCACAGCAGCGTTTCCAAACAGCAATTTGGTGATGCACCCTTACAGGGGAGAGGTCTTCCAGCTAGAAATTCCTGAGAAGTTAAAACCAAGAGACATTGAAAGCTTAGTGAGGAGGAAGGAAAAAAATACCTGGGCTATATATTCAGCTGAATTGTGAGCTCCTCTGACATACACAGCGTTTATCACACCTTGCTAGGACCAAAACATGAGGATACCTCTGCCATGGTGCACACTAACTCTACCCAAACCAGTATGGATGGACGTAACTCCATCCCTGAGCACAACTGAAGCTCCTGCACACACACACACAGAGGCTCCCTCCTGTGGCAGATGCCATCCAAAAGACCTTGTCAAAGCATCAGTACACCCATTTTCCCAGAAATCAATTCACCCCACTCACTTTCCCCACTGGAGGGAAGATGCTTAGTGCATAAAAGTGCCAAGCAGGTTAAAATTAATTAAAACCATCACAGCATTTTATGACATGAGGCATTTATGCCGTTAATTATTCTTATTTTATGAGGCACCCCTAAAGATACCCAGAGCTTATCAGGAATATTCTGGAGACATCAGGAAACAAGATTTCAAAGACGTTCACAAACATCTGCTAGCATGTCAGAGAGGGAAATGATTTTATGTTAATAGTAATAACATCCTAGTGGCTTTAGACTGCTCTGACCTCATGCAGAGTGAAATATGTAAAACATTTATTTAATCAACTCCTCATTTTAAGCTTCATAATTGGAGCTGACTTCATTTTTTATTTAAGAGATAACTCTGAGAGTTTTGCTCGTTAATGTATATTTTCTGCACCAGACACTTCCTCCAGCTTCAGTAAGAACACTTCTTGAGACCTCATTAACATTATATCAGATGAAAACTGAGCCCTGTGTTTCTGGAGATTTATCTAGGCACAGAGACAAATATTAGCTGGTAGTTTATATTTCCAATAAGGCAAATAAATCTTATGTGCCACTGACACCCAAAACTCCCTGTGCAGGCACTTTTTTAGCCAAGTCACTATTAATCTATCAATTCTTAGTGGGTTTGTTTGGGGTTTTTTTTTCCCTTAGTGGGTTTGTTTGGGTTTTTTAAATTCTTAATGAAATCAGTGGAGTAAAACCAGGAAACTTCTAGATGAAAAGAACTTGCAAGTCCCCATCTGCATTAGGTATTATTACCCAACTCAGCTTTAGATAATCATAAGCAGTGAGCAAAACAATTACTGCAACTGCAGGAGTAATGCATGCAACAGAGTTTGCTTCATAAGTAATTAAGAGCCTTTACACAAAGGGTGGCTCAGCTCCTCCAGGCAGTCTGAGGAAGGGTATAAATACTCTTCACCACACAAGGCTTTTCTAACTACATCTCTTGACTTGTTCTCTCCGGTACGCTGAGTAAGTCTGATTTGACAACTATCTAAAAAAACCTTGAGTTTCATTTTATTTTAGCATGAATTTTTGGTTTAAAAAAATCAGGACTAAATCCAGCATAAGACTCAGAGATTAGGAAGCAGCTTTCTACATGATGCTTTTTTTAATGCTGGGTGAAGGATGTAAAAATAAAGGGCTTTTCAAGGCTGCTGGTGTTATGGAGGAATTAGGAATTTCAATCTCTTCATATTCAGATAATAGATTTTTAGTATTGGTTTTGCATATTATACAGCTTGATAAGGGGGTGGTGTGTGTTCATCTGCTGTTAGGTGGGGGGCATTTCCTAGATGAAGGAAAATCTTTGTTCCTAATTCTGTGTAGCTATAGACAGGCAGCATCGCTGCCATTCGTAATTAGCCTCAGCAAATTGGAGTCACAAGCTACACCAAGAGATTATTAATTACTACTACTTAATAGTAACCGTGGAAATAAGCTTTCATTTCTAAATATTAAAGCTTTGGAAGTATTTTAATGTGTTTTTACAGAGATGAAATCAAGCTTTGGTTTAGGTAAAAGCTATGTTCTGACCTAAGGGTGTCTGGGGTGGGGGTGGGTGGGGGGGAAGCTTTGCATGGGGTTTCTGCCTATTTTTCCCCCCCCAGAATGGCTTATTTGAGGATACTTTTACTTTCCTCTGAATATAGTTGAGACAAGTAAATAGATGAAAAAGCTCATTGCCTTCCCCATTCACCTGGAGCACAAAGGCACTGAGCTTGAAAAGTTATTTTGGGGTATTTTTATTTTATGCTTGACAACAAAATAGTGTTTTTCTTTAGCAAGTGTTGCTGGCTATGCATTTTAGGATCCTATATATACTCCTGCACAGATAAGACTTACTGATTTCAAATATTAGCCTCAAAATAACCACCACCAGTCTTAGAAACCTTCTGTATTTACTATTTCTCTATTATAAGTCCTGCAAAGCCCCACATCCCTTAGTCCTCACCTTGCAAATGTTTGTGAGGACAGCGTTTTCAGGAGTGCTGCTGCACCCAGGACTTACCTGGGAAGGAAATACTAGTTCTGCCTTATTTGTGGCTATAAGGTGTGTTTGATTTGCAGTGCTACGCTGCAGGGAAGTAGCTTTTGTGCCAAGATTTCATATCTGAAGGAATAAATAAAGGCTGCTAAATGTGTGTGCTCTAGCAGAAGCTGCAATGTTCTTCTTTAAATTGACAAAAGATAAAATATTTTAAGTTCTGCATCTTACTTATTAAACTAGCATCTTAGCCCCCTATTTTTAATTAGTTGTTGGTTTTTCCATTTTTTAGTGGAATGTTTTAGTGCCTGAAAACAACAGGAATCTGCAAAGAAAATAGAGGAAATTAAGCAGATTCCTCAGCACTCAAATCCATTGAAAACCCAGATTTTCTGTGTCTCCCTTCACTCCCTCTCATCCCAGCTGTGACAGACAGGCTGCAGGCACTGCCCTGGGAAGCGGTGTGTGGGAGGGGAAGGGAATGCCATGGGCACACGTTCAGGCTTGTCTCCAGGAAGCATTACAAAGGGCTGGGAGACTTCAGAGTCTGTTTTGGAGGCGGCACACAAAAGAAAGGGGAAGAGTTTTGCTTCTAGGGGAAGAAAAAGTGAAGGAGAACAAGCTTAAAGCAGCAAATAAGGAAGGGCAAATAGACATAGGCCAGGTAAAAAGCTGCAGACACAAGGAAAGGGGTTCCTCTGCTGTCCTTACCCAAACTACCTCTGTTTAATCTCTCTTAGAGCCAAGCTTAGGAACAATAACCAAGCACGTGGGTTGTTTTGTTTTCTAATTCCACAAATTAATTGCAGGCACCCCCGTAGCCCTGCCAGGAGATGGCTTCTGCCCAGCTAGCATGCACCAACCCCTGCGAGGCCAAGTGTCCCCAGCCCCTGGCCACCAGCAGCAACGAGCCCTGCGTCGTGGCCTGCGGCGACTCCCGGGTGATCATATACCCACCACCGGTTGTTGTCACCTTCCCAGGGCCCATCCTTACCACTTACCCACAGCAAACCGTCGTGGGAGCCTCAGAGCCCTCCGAGGTGGCCCTGGCAGAGCCCACCACCACCACAGCACCTCTGCAGGCAGAGGTGACAGGGAGGTTGGACGCAGCAGTTGAGAAACTCACACCCCAGGTCATCGCCCGGCCTGAGCCACGGTGTGCCCCAAAATACTCCTACACCTACTCTTCCCAATGGACACATCCATGCAACTCCTATCGCTCTGGGAAACGGTGGACATACTAAGCCCAGCCCCAGCCTGCACAGAGCAATTTAAAGAAGCAGCAAAGGGAACTTGAGATGCAAATCGAGGGGGTGGTGCTGAGCCACCTGCCCCAGTGCTGGGTGATGCCTGGCTCCAGCTGAGAGCTGCAAACCCTCCGCCCCTGTGAAAGGCAGGCTCACCTGGGTGTGTTTGCTCCTTTTGCCTTTAGTTTAGAGCTGTTACCCTCTGGCTTTCCAGTTTAGTCATCTGCTTATGTTGTACTTTGTCTTATTTCAGTTATGTTACTGACACTGAACTTAGAGAGGTGACTTTAGGATGCTAGAAGTTGCACACAGCAGTGGTGCCAAAGGAGATAAACCATTTTGTATAGACTGCATCACTTTGACCCTGGTGATTAGCCAGAGCCTAACTGAAGCCTGGAAAGATGGCCTTTATATTCTGTATGATTTTATTCCAGAATTGTCAAAAAGCTGAGTTTTCCAAATAAATTTTCTGTACCTAAGTCTGTCTTCTGGTTTTCATTACCACATAATCTTCCCCTTAGCAATTGAGTTTATATATTTATTCTTATTCATGGGTATTCCATGTTTCTTCTTTTACTGCAAATGTCACAAAATTCCAGGAATACTTATCCACACAATGTTATTAAGCATATGCTGAACACTTAACAATCCTCAGGACCAGTCTGAGTTCCTGGTAGTTGTTGCTTGTGACAGTGATGTCTGCAAGTGCTCAGGTAATGCTTAGCTCCAAATTTACCATGTCCATCTCAGCACAACCTCCTAACACTTTGGCCCAAACCCAAAGCAAGACTTGGCTGCGTCTCACAGGGAAGAGGAAAGTGAAGCCCATGCACAGCCCTCTGACATGCTGCAAAGAGCTTCCCTGAGGTCACCAGAGGAAAGATGCCCATGGGCAGCCTTTAGATGACATCAATCATGAATGCATCAGGCACATTACAGGGTGGATGATCAATGCATCACCCGGAGCATCAAAAATACCTGGTGGGAACAGGGTGCTGAGTAGCAATGGGGAAGAAATACACTGAAAGTTTAGTTTTGTTTCCTCTATAGACCTCTCAAAACATAAAGTGATATTTTGTCTTTTAAAATGAAGCAAATAATATGCTGGGAACTTCCCTACCAGGCAGTACAAAAGTCACTTGTGAGAAAAATTCCAAGCCTCCACATATGTTTTTAACAAATTAATTGCAATCTAGGAATTCACATCATTAATTAGTTATTGACATAATTCCACCCACAGTGAAGAACAAATTCAGACCAAAAAAAAAAGTTCATGCATTAAGGATTCTTTAATGTGGATGGAAAATGCTACAGACAGTGAGAGCAGGAAGGAAAGCAACTTGGAAACAATGAATTGGAAACACACAAGTTGTAAGGCTGAAGCAAGGCACAACTCAGGGCTCAGGCCCAATGATTCTCCCTTCCTATTGCAGAGCGAGAGTCCCAGAGCCGGGCAGAGCAGGGGAGACTCATCCATGGATGAGTCCAGCTTCATTGTGCTGCAAAGAGAGGGGAGCATTTGGGATGCAGGGCTGGAAACCCAGCAGCTGCCAGTTGAATATCTGCAAGGTTTCTCTGTGCCAATAAGCAGGAGCAGAAATGATGAGAAGCTGTTTCCTGCAGCCTAAAGGGGGTCTGAGAGCTTCGTTTGGCATCTGCTGGTAGGAGACGAGAGCTGATGCCTGTGGAGAGCCAGGGCCAGTACGGTGGTGGGTGCCATGGATGCAGTGAGGGGCTTAGCAGGGCCCACAGTTGCCGCTGAGGTACCTGTGGTTTCGGGCCCAGCCACCATAACCGCAGCCCCCAAGGCCTCCATAGCCCCCATAGCCCCCAAGGCCTCCACACCAGCCATAGCCTCCATAGCCCCCAAGGCCTCCATACCAACCCCCATAGCCCCCAAGGCCTCCATACCAGCCCCCGTAACCCCCATAGCCCCCAAGGCCTCCATAGCCTCCATAACCACCACGGCCTCCAAAAGTGCCGCCATAGCCTGCTCCCACACCAGGGGCTCCTGCCGAGCCAACAACACTGTGCTGAGGGAAGTTGCTGAGGATGGGCCCGGGCATGGTGATCACTGAAGCCGGGGGCTGGATCACCACCGTGGAGTCAGGGCACTGCCTCACGCAGGGCTCGTTGGCGGTGTCAGCCAGCGGGGCCGGGGCGGCCACCCCGCAGGAAGGGAAGTACAGGCTGGAGCAGGACATCCTTCGGTTCAGCAGGTAAAGCTGCAAGACAAGGCACAGCTCTGGCTCAGTACCAGCCCTGATCCCAAATCCCTCCTGGACCTCTGGCACTTGGAACCTGGGTCTCAGAACATGCTCTGCATCATCTTGGGCAGCCAGAGCAAAACACGTTCCACAATGAAACGCTGCTGTAACCCCCCTGCTCCACTCATGCTCCATGGGCCTGACGTGCCCACGGGAGTGAGGAAAAACTCCCTCATCCCATGCAGAGGGAAAATCACCCAGCTCCCAAGGTCCTGAGTGCATTGCTGTAGTCAGAGCACTGTGCCTACACATCTAAATTTCCAGCCTCCCATAGCTCTGAAACAGCCCCATCACATCCTCACTACGCGCTACCAAAGGCTGGTGGAGCCCAGGGAGAAGATACAGTGAGAAAGCCAGTGCTGAGGAAGGAAAGAGGGACAGAGGCCTTAGACTTACCAAGATGGACAGGAGACTTGAAAGGAGGAAGCTGGATAGAGGCTGTGAAGCCCTCAGCTCTTTTATACCCATCCCGGACCAGCCGGGACATCGGCCAAGGAGGCGGTTCCAGAATCCCCTGGTAATCATGGATTGGAGTGGGCAAGCCTCATGAAACAAATTGTGATGCTGGGCAATTACAGCCATCCTAATTGGGTAGAGTATCAAGCCAACGTGCCCTGGAGATCAAACAGGTAATGGCAGGGACAGAGCATGACCTGCCCTCACATGAAAGGCAAGGAGCTGCCGTAGCTGACCACACAGCACCAATAAACTCCCATCGGTCCCTAATCCTCCCACTTTCCTGGAATGTCAGAATCTTGGGCATCTTGCAGAAGTGCTTTGCAATCCTGTGCACAGCCCTCACACCTCTCATTATCTCTCTTTTACGGGCTGGTAAACAGAGGCACCAGGAGATTGGGCAAAGGAGGAAGCTATCCCACCCGCTGTGGGCAGCTCCCAAATGCCAGCTGTGTCCCCTCGCTGGCAAGAGCCCAAAGGTCATTCCCTGCCACTGCATGACTTGGGCATTGTAGATCCTCAATGAGCTGAAGGGCATGCAAAGAGCAGAGGATAAGGATCCAGTGTGGAGGATCCTCCATTTAAGGATGTGACTGGATGGGTCAGAGAGCAGGGGAAAGATCAAGACACTCCCAGCGTCCTTGGCCATGTGCCTATGAGCATGGTCCTCCATGACCCTCACTGAAGGGATTTGATTACTCAGCATGGCACTAAGGGCTGTGCAAGGAGAGGCTGGCTGAGCAGCCACAGGGAGCTGGGCTGCACGTGGCCACGCTCCCCATGGGCACAGCCACGCTGGCCACGCTGGCCCTGGGAGCGTGGCTGGGCTGCTGCTGAGCATGGCCTGGTTGGGCACTGCGACCTCTGCAAGATGCCCAGCACTCTCCAGCGTAAGCAAAGTGGGGATTAGGAGAAACATTTGTGTTTATTGGTGCTGCAGCGGCACCTTGGCTTTCATGTAAGTACCTATCACGTTTGGTCCCTCCCATCACCTCTTTCTTCTCCATGGCATAGTTGCATGCCAATGTGCCAGTGAGGAGCCACATAATTGCCCCGACTCACATGAAATCAGAGTCAAGAAGCTGTTATGCTGGATTTCACGATCACCTGGGGTTTCTGCCCCCACCCCCTTGGCTGATGCCCGGGCGGTGCGGGATGTGTATAAAAGAGCTGAGGGCTTCACAGCCTCTATCCAGCTTCCTCCGCTCGACTCTCCTCATCAACCGGGTAAGTCCAGCTCTTGGAAGCCCCTTGGGGATCTCTCCCTCACACCCTTCCCACAGCCCCTTCCCCACACCGCTGCCTAATCCCTGGTGCCTTTTCCAGTGCTCCTTGCTTGCCTGAAAGATGTCCTGCTCCAGCCTGAGCATCCCTTCCTGCGGGGTGGCCGCCCCGGCCCCGCTGGCTGACACTGTCAACGAGCCCTGCGTGAGGCAGTGCCCTGACTCCACGGTGGTGATCCAGCCCCCGGCTTCAGTGATCACCATGCCCGGGCCCATCCTCAGCAACTTCCCTCAGCACAGTGTTGTTGGCTCGGCAGGAGCCCCTGGTGTTGGAGCAGGCTATGGCGGCACTTTTGGAGGCCGTGGTGGTTATGGAGGCTATGGAGGCCTTGGGGGCTATGGGGGCTATGGGGGCTGGTATGGAGGCCTTGGGGGCTATGGGGGTTATGGGGGCTGGTATGGAGGCCTTGGGGGCTATGGAGGCTGGTGTGGTGGCCTTGGGGGCTATGGAGGCTATGGAGGCTTTGGGGGCTGCGGTTATGGTGGCTGGGCCCGAAACCACAGGTACCTCAGCGGCAACTGTGGGCCCTGCTAAGCCCCTCACTGGCTCCAGACAACGATGAAGAAGAGCTCTGGAAAATCCCCTGGCACATCCCGACCCAGCACCCCAAGGGAAGACATGCCATCAGCATTGCCGGCCTCCAGAGCTTGGACACCTCGTGTCTGCTGGGGTTCAACTCTGCCTTCCTCCTGCCCTGCTTGAGCATCCCCTTGGGACTCCTTTGCTCCTGGTGACACACACCCACACTGGGTGCACCCTCCTGCGGCACAGCTGATGGTCACTGATGCTCTGCCCATTGCCAGGAGTTGTGGGCTGCCCCTGACCAGGACTCTGCTCTTCTCCCTTCTCTCTCCTCCCCTCCAACCCCAATAAAAGCTGTCTTGCATCGCAACGTTGAGCCTTGGTTTTCCTTCATCATGCCTCTTCTCCCCCCTTCCCCCAAATCTCAGGGCACTTTGGTCTGCACTACTGGATCCTCCCAGGGTAGTGCCCTTGGAGCCCTGGACAGTTTGCTCAGTGTGTTATCAGTCAGGATGATGGCAGTCCCAGATGGGTCTTGTAGAGCATATCAAATGGAGCTTCCTCTATTGTCCCGCAGCAGTAACCAACATGCATTCCCAGAGCCCAGAGTGCCATAGGTGCGTGGCAGAAGCTCTTCCAAATCCTCTGCACATCCAGCATGCCTGGCATCACCTCCTCCTACCGGCTTCTTCTTGCTCTCATTTGGGGGCCCAAGAAATGCAGAGACAGCCGTTCAAGTACAGGCTTCTGGCCATGGCCCTGTGCCCTGCCTGAGGTGGGGGCCACAGGGAAGGCATGAGAGAGACAGAGCCAAGGCTTCCCAAGTCTCCTCTCTGAGCCATGAAGTGGCCACAGGTATCTAGTCAGGTGAAGCACAGAGCCCGTAGCGCAGGAGGTTGGATGGCCTGCCTTCTGGAGGGGCCTCCCTCCCCTGGAATCTCCCAACTGGGCGATCAGCAAGCTGGCCAGAGAAGGTAGGAGCTCTTACCCCTGCCCAAAGGGATGCTGGCACATCTGCTCCTTCCCCTGAGAATGGTGCAATCTCTGCCCACACCCCTGCCCAGGTGCCCCTGCACTGACTCTCAGCCATCCACCAAGTCCTGGCTCACGCGCTGTCCCCTGCCTGTGCTGAGGACACAGTGTGGGAAGGGCAGTTTGGTGACCATGGCTGCTGCCGTGTCCAGGGTCTCTGGGGCAGTGTGGCCATGTGGGCTTCTGTGGGGGCTGGTTTGTGCCAGAGCATCAGGGGGCCAGCAAAGTCTGTTCCTGGGCAGCGGGCTGTGGACTGGTTCCTGGGTGGAGCCATGGCCCACTTGGGACACAGGTGACATGGGGAATGCCAGCAAGGGCTTGTGCCTCTAGAAGTAAGGAAAGACAAGAGAGGCAGAGACCTTCCCTGGGGTGCAGACAAGGGGTGGAGATGGAGACATGGCAGCTGGGGAGGTGTTGGAACCCCTGGCCTCCCAAGTGGCTCTGAGTCGAGCTTTTGCCATCGGAGTGGCTCCTTTGGCATCCAAATCCCTGCAAGCCTGGCACTGCAGGCTGCCCGTCAGGAATGGCCAGGACAGGCAGGAAACTCAGTGTGGGGCCCAGCAGCTCTTCTGGAGCTGCAGGGTGCAGGAGCCCAAAGTGGGGAGAAGAAGGGGACAGAAAAGAGGGAGAAGCTCCTGGTAAAGGAGATGAGCACAGCTCTCGCCAAAGGCAACTCTCTGCTGCAGGGATGTGCTGTCAGGGAGGACGAAATGGAGCGAGGCAGTTCCTGGAGCACCTTCCGACTGCATCCCATGTGGGAGCCGGCTGGGATCACCCAGAGGGTGAAGTTCTACATTAAGGATATTGACTGTAGAGAATGGATAAAGAAATACAGAGAATTGACATTGCGATGCAAGACAGCTTTTATTGGGGTTTTAGGGGAGGAGGGAGATGGGAGAAGAGCAGAGTCCTGGTCAGGAGCAGCCCACGACTCCTGGCAGTGGGCAGAGCATCAGTGACCATCAGCTGTGCCGCAGGAGGGTGCACCCAGTGTGGGTGTGTGTCACCAGGAGCAAGGGAGTCCCAAGGGGATGCTCAAGCAGGGCAGGAGGTAGGCAGAGCTGAACCCCAGCAGACACGAGGTGTCCAAGCTCTGGAGGCCGGCAATGCTGATGGCATGTCTTCCCTTGGGGTGCTGGGTCGGGATGTGCCAGGGGATTTTCCAGAGCTCTTCTTCATCGTTGTCTGGAGCCAGTGAGGGGCTTAGCAGGGCCCACAGCTGCCACTGAGGTACCTGTGGTTTCTGCGCCATCCGCCGTATCCGCAGCCCCCAAAGGCTCCGTAGCCCCCATAGCCCCCATAGCCCCCAAGGCCTCCATAGCCCCCATAGCCCCCATAGCCCCCAAGGCCTCCATAGCCTCCATAACCACCACGGCCTCCAAAAGTGCCGCCATAGCCTGCTCCAACACCGGGGGCTCCTGCCGAGCCAACAACACTGTGCTGAGGGAAGTTGCTGAGGATGGGCCCGGGCATGGTGATCACTGAAGCCGGGGGCTGGATCACCACCGTGGAGTCAGGGCACTGCCTCACGCAGGGCTCGTTGACAGTGTCAGCCAGCGGGGCCGGGGCGGCCACCCCGCAGGAAGGGATGCTCAGGCTGGAGCAGGACATCTTTCAGGCAAGCAAGGAGCACTGGAAAAGGCACTAGGGATTAGGCAGCGGTGTGGGGAAGGGGCTGTGGGAAGGGTGTGAGGGAGAGATCCCCAAGGGGCTTCCAAGAGCTGGACTTACCCGGTTGATGAGGAGAGTCGAGCGGAGGAAGCTGGATAGAGGCTGTGAAGCCCTCAGCTCTTTTATACACATCCCGCACCACCCGGGGCATCAGCCAAGGGGGTGGGGGCAGAAACCCCAGGTGATCGTGAAATCCAGCATAACAGCTTCTTGACTCTGATTTCATGTGAGTCGGGGCAATTATGTGGCTCCTCACTGGCACATTGGCATGCAACTATGCCATGGAGAAGAAAGAGGTGATGGGAGGGACCAAACGTGATAGGTACTTACATGAAAGCCAAGGTGCCGCTGCAGCACCAATAAACACAAATGTTTCTCCTAATCCCCACTTTGCTTACGCTGGAGAGTGCTGGGCATCTTGCAGAGGTCGCAGTGCCCAACCAGGCCACGCTCAGCAGCAGCCCAGCCACGCTCCCAGGGCCAGCGTGGCCAGCGTGGCTGTGCCCATGGGGAGCGTGGCCATGTGCAGCCCAGCTCCCTGTGGCTGCTCAGCCAGCCTCTCCTTGCACAGCCCTTAGTGCCATGCTGAGTAATCAAATCCCTTCAGTGAGGGTCATGGAGGACCATGCTCATAGGCACATGGCCAAGGACACTGGGAGTGTCTTGGCCTTTTTCATACTCTTTGGCTCTTCCAGGTTCATCCCCTTCTGCACATGACCTTGTCCTCTGATCTTCCTGCTGCCCATCAATGTCTGTATTGAGGACACACAAAAAGGGGCTCCTCACCTCACAAACTAAGAATATCCCTGCCCTTTTTGCCTTTTATTCAAGAATCCTCAAATACACCCAGTCCCACAGGAGTATGGGGAGGGCCAAGGCTTAGGGATCCTCCTGAACCTTTGCCAACAGATGCCCCGTGCCTGTATGGGCATTAGGAAACGCTGGGTGTTTGGGAGTCCCCCTGACCACGTGCAACAGCTTCTTCCTTTGACCAACCTCCCAGTCCCTCTGGGTAACAGCTTGTAAAACTAAGGTAATGACAGGCCTGCTGTCTGTGCACAGGATTGCGAAGCACTCCTTCCCTTTGCTCAGCACTCTGACCTGAGTAAAGCAGGGGGATTAGGGAGAGATTAGGGCTGATTGCTGCCATCAGGTCAGACAGTTTGGCAGCACCTTTGCTTTTATGAAATGGCACGTCGCAGTCTGTCACCCTCACCAGCCTTACACAGTCTATAGCAGCTTTTCATGCCAGTGGCCCCAAAGAGGAGGCATATAATTACCTGGCATCACAGACTGTGTCATGAAGCTTGTACACTGGATTTCATGATCACCTGGGGTTTCTGCCCCCACCCCCTTGGCTGATGCCCCGGGCGGTGCGGGATGTGTATAAAAGAGCTGAGGGCTTCACAGCCTCTATCCAGCTTCCTCCGCTCGACTCTCCTCATCAACCGGGTAAGTCCAGCTCTTGGAAGCCCCTTGGGGATCTCTCCCTCACACCCTTCTCACAGCCCCTTCCCCACACCGCTGCCTAATCCCTGGTGCCTTTTCCAGTGCTCCTTGCTTGCCTGAAAGATGTCCTGCTCCAGCCTGAGCATCCCTTCCTGCGGGGTGGCCGCCCCGGCCCCGCTGGCTGACACCGTCAACGAGCCCTGCGTGAGGCAGTGCCCTGACTCCACGGTGGTGATCCAGCCCCCGGCTTCAGTGATCACCATGCCCGGGCCCATCCTCAGCAACTTCCCTCAGCACAGTGTTGTTGGCTCGGCAGGAGCCCCTGGTGTTGGAGCAGGCTATGGCGGCACTTTTGGAGGCCGTGGTGGTTATGGAGGCTATGGAGGCCTTGGGGGGTATGGGGGCTATGGGGGTTATGGGGGCTATGGAGGCCTTGGGGGCTATGGGGGCTATGGGGGCTACGGAGCCGTTGGGGGCTGCGGATATGGCGGATGGCGCAGAAACCACAGGTATCTCAGCGGCAGCTGTGGGCCCTGCTAAGCCCCTCACTGGCTCCAGACAACGATGAAGAAGAGCTCTGGAAAATCCCCTGGCACATCCCGACCCAGCACCCCAAGGGAAGACATGCCATCAGCATTGCCGGCCTCCAGAGCTTGGACACCTCGTGTCTGCTGGGGTTCAGCTCTGCCTACCTCCTGCCCTGCTTGAGCATCCCCTTGGGACTCCTTTGCTCCTGGTGACACACACCCACACTGGGTGCACCCTCCTGCGGCACAGCTGATGGTCACTGATGCTCTGCCCACTGCCAGGAGTCGTGGGCTGCCCCTGACCAGGACTCTGCTCTTCTCCCATCTCCCTCCTCCCCTCCAACCCCAATAAAAGCTGTCTTGCATCGCAATGTCGATTCTCTGTATTTCTTTATCCATTCTCTACAGTCAATATCCTTAATGTAGAACTCCACCCTCTGGGTGATCCCACATGGGATGTCATCAGAAGGTGCTTCAGGACCTGCCTCACTACATTCCCTCTTCCCTGACAGCACATCCCTGAAACAGAGAGATGCCTTTGGCCAGAGCTGTGCTCATCTCCTTTACCAGGACCTTCTCCCTCTTTTCTGTCCCCTTCTTCTCCCTGCATTGGGCTCCTGCACCCTGCAGCTCCAGAAGAGCTGCTGGGCCCCACACCGACTTCCCTACTTGCTCTGTCCATTCCCCACAGGCTGCCTGCAGCCCCAGGTGAGATTAGGATGCCAAAGGAACCACTCCGATGGCAAAAGCTCAGGTCAGAGCCACTTAGGAGGTCAAGGGTTACCAACACCTCCCCAGCAGCCATGTCTCCATCCCCACCCCTTGTCTGCACCCCAGGGAAGGTCTCTGCCTCTCTTGTCTTTCCTTACTTCTAGAGGCACAAGCCCTTGCTGGCATTCCCTGTGTCACCTGTGTCCCAAGTGGGCCATGGCTCCACCCAGGAACCAGCCCACAGCCCGCTGCCCAGGAACAGACTTTGCTGGCCCCCTGATGCTCTGGCACAAACCAGCCCCCACAGAAGCCCACATGGCCACACTGCCCCAGAGACCCTGGACACGGCAGCAGCCATGGCCACCAAACTGCCCTTCCCACACTGTGTCCTCAGCACAGGCAGGGGACAGCGCGTGAGCCAGGACTTGGTGGATGGCTGAGAGTCAGTGCAGGGGCACCTGGGCAGGGGTGTGGGCAGAGATTGCACCATTCTCAGGGGAAGGAGCAGATGTGCCAGCATCCCTTTGGGCAGGGGTAAGAGCTCCTACCTTCTCTGGCCAGCTTGCTGATCGCCCAGTTGGGAGATTCCAGGGGAGGGAGGCCCCTCCAGAAGGCAGGCCATCCAACCTCCTGCGCTACGGGCTCTGTGCTTCACCTGACTAGATACCTGTGGCCACTTCATGGCTCAGAGAGGAGACTTGGGAAGCCTTGGCTCTGTCTCTCTCATGCCTTCCCTGTGGCCCCCACCTCAGGCAGGGCACAGGGCCATGGCCAGAAGCCTGTACTTGAACGGCTGTCTCTGCATTTCTTGGGCCCCCAAATGAGAGCAAGAAGAAGCCGGTAGGAGGAGGTGATGCCAGGCATGCTGGATGTGCAGAGGATTTGGAAGAGCTTCTGCCACGCACCTATGGCACTCTGGGCTCTGGGAATGCATGTTGGTTACTGCTGTGGGACAATAGAGGAAGCTCCATTTGATATGCTCTACAAGACCCATCTGGGACTGCCATCATCCTGACTGATAACACACTGAGCAAACTGCCCAGGGCTCCAAGGGCACTACCCTGGGAGGATCCAGTAGTGCAGACCAAAGTGCCCTGAGATTTGGGGGAAGGGGGGAGAAGAGGCATGATGAAGGAAAACCAAGGCTCAACATTGCGATGCAAGACAGCTTTTATTGGGGTTGGAGGGGAGGAGAGAGATGGGAGAAGAGTAGAGTCGTGGTCAGGGGCAGCCCACGACTCCTGGCAGTGGGCAGAGCATCAGTGACCATCAGCTGTGCCGCAGGAGGGTGTACCCAGCGTGGGTGTGTGTCACCAGGAGCAAAGGAGTCCCAAGGGGATGCTCAAGCAGGGCAGGAGGAAGGCAGAGCTGAACCCCAGCAGACACGAGGTGTCCAAGCTCTGGAGGCCGGCAATGCTGATGGCATGTCTTCCCTTGGGGTGCTGGGTCGGGATGTGCCAGGGGATTTTCCAGAGCTCTTCTTCATCGTTGTCTGGAGCCAGTGAGGGGCTTAGCAGGGCCCACAGCTGCCGCTGAGGTACCTGTGGTTTCTGCGCCATCCGCCGTATCCGCAGCCCCCAAAGCCTCCATAGCCCCCATAGCCCCCAAGGCCTCCACACCAGCCATAGCCTCCATAGCCCCCAAGGCCTCCATACCAGCCTCCATAGCCCCCAAGGCCTCCATACCAGCCCCCATAACCCCCATAGCCCCCAAGGCCTCCATAGCCTCCATAACCACCACGGCCTCCAAAAGTGCCGCCATAGCCTGCTCCAACACCAGGGGCTCCTGCCGAGCCAACAACACTGTGCTGAGGGAAGTTGCTGAGGATGGGCCCGGGCATGGTGATCACTGAAGCCGGGGGCTGGATCACCACCGTGGAGTCAGGGCACTGCCTCACGCAGGGCTCGTTGACGGTGTCAGCCAGCGGGGCCGGGGCGGCCACCCCGCAGGAAGGGATGCTCAGGCTGGAGCAGGACATCTTTCAGGCAAGCAAGGAGCACTGGAAAAGGCACCAGGGATTAGGCACCGGTGTGGGGAAGGGGCTGTGGGAAGGGTGTGAGGGAGAGATCCCCAAGGGGCTTCCAAGAGCTGGACTTACCCGGTTGATGAGGAGAGTCGAGCGGAGGAAGCTGGATAGAGGCTGTGAAGCCCTCAGCTCTTTTATACACATCCCGCACCGCCCGGGGCATCAGCCAAGGGGGTGGGGGCAGAAACCCCAGGTGATCGTGAAATCCAGCATAACAGCTTCTTGACATGGTTTATACGAGTCGGGGCAATTATGTGGCTCCTGTTTGACATGGACAAGTGCCATGGAGAAGAAAGATGACATGGGAGTTACCAAACATGATAAGCCGTTACTGGAAACCAGACTGCTGCCCCAGCACCAATAAACACAAATTCTTCCCTAATTCCCACTTTGCTTACGTAAAAGAGTCAAGGGCATCTTGTAAAGGTCATAATGCCCTACCACACCACACTCAGCACATACATGGCCAAGGAAGCTGGGAGTGTCTTTATCTTTCTCCTGCTCTCTGACCCATCCAGGCACATCCTTAATTGGAGGATCATCCACACTGGATCCTTATCCTCTGCTCTTTGCATGCCCATCAGCTCATTGAGGATCTTCAATACCCAAGTCATGCAGTGGCAGGGAATGACCTTTGGGCTCTTGCCAGCAAGGGGACACAGCTGGCATTTGGGAGCTGCCCACAGCGGGTGGGATAGCTTCCTCCTTTGCCCAATCTCCTGGTGCCTCTGTTTACCAGCCCGTAAAAGAGAGATAATGAGAGGTGTGAGGGCTGTGCACAGGATTGCAAAGCACTTCTGCAAGATGCCCAAGATTCTGACATTCCAGGAAAGTGGGAGGATTAGGGACCGATGGGAGTTTATTGGTGCTGTGCGGTCAGCTACGACAGCTCCTTGCCTTTCATGTGAGGGCAGGTCATGCTCTGTCCCTGCCATTACCTGTTTGATCTCCAGGGCACGTTGGCTTGATACTCTACCCAATTAGGATGGCTGTAATTGCCCAGCATCACAATTTGTTTCATGAGGCTTGCCCACTCCAATCCATGATTACCAGGGGTTTCTGGAACCGCCCCCTTGGCCGATGTCCCGGCTGGTCCGGGATGGGTATAAAAGAGCTGAGGGCTTCACAGCCTCTATCCAGCTTCCTCCTCTCAAGTCTCCTGTCCATCTTGGTAAGTCTAAGGCCTCTGTCCCTCTTTCCTTCCTCAGCACTGGCTTTCTCACTGTATCTTCTCCCTGGGCTCCACCAGCCTTTGGTAGCGCGTAGCGCGTAGTGATGGGGCTGTTTCAGAGCTATGGGAGGCTGGAAATTTAGACGTGTAGGCACAGTGCTCTGACTACAGCAATGCACTCAGGACCTTGGGAGCTGGGTGATTTTCCCTCTGCATGGGATGAGGGAGTTTTTCCTCACTCCCGTGGGCACGTCAGGCCCATGGAGCATGAGTGGAGCAGGGGGGTTACAGCAGCGTTTCATTGTGGAACGTGTTTTGCTCTGGCTGCCCAAGATGATGCAGAGCATGTTCTGAGACCCAGGTTCCAAGTGCCAGAGGTCCAGGAGGGATTTGGGATCAGGGCTGGTACTGAGCCAGAGCTGTGCCTTGTCTTGCAGCGTTACCTGCTGAACCAAAGGATGTCCTGCTCCAGCCTGTACTTCCCTTCCTGCGGGGTGGCCGCCCCGGCCCCGCTGGCTGACACCGCCAACGAGCCCTGCGTGAGGCAGTGCCCTGACTCCACGGTGGTGATCCAGCCCCCGGCTTCAGTGATCACCACGCCCGGGCCCATCCTCAGCAACTTCCCTCAGCACAGTGTTGTTGGCTCGGCAGGAGCCCCTGGTGTGGGAGCAGGCTATGGCGGCACTTTTGGAGGCCGTGGTGGTTATGGAGGCTATGGAGGCCTTGGGGGCTATGGGGGTTACGGGGGCTGGTATGGAGGCCTTGGGGGTTATGGGGGCTGGTATGGAGGCCTTGGGGGCTATGGAGGCTATGGCTGGTGTGGAGGCCTTGGGGGCTATGGGGGCTATGGAGGCTTTGGGGGCTGCGGTTATGGTGGCTGGGCCCGAAACCACAGGTACCTCAGTGGCAACTGTGGGCCCTGCTAAGCCCCTCACTGGCTCCAGACAACGATGAAGAAGAGCTCTGGAAAATCCCCTGGCACATCCCGACCCAGCACCCCTAGGGAAGACATGCCATCAGCATTGCCGGCCTCCAGAGCTTGGACACCTCGTGTCTGCTGGGGTTCAGCTCTGCCTTCCTCCTGCCCTGCTTGAGCATCCCCTTGGCACTCCTTTGCTCCTGGTGACACACACCCACACTGGGTGCACACTCCTGCCGAACGGCCAATGGTCACTGATGCTCTGCCCACTGCCAGGAGTTGTGGGCTGCCCCTGACCAGGACTCTGCTCTTCTCCCTTCTCTCTCCTCCCCTCCAACCCCAATAAAAGCTGTCTTGCATCGCAACGTTGAGCCTTGGTTTTCCTTCATCATGCCTCTTCTCCCCCCTTCCCCCAAATCTCAGGGCACTTTGGTCTGCACTACTGGATCCTCCCAGGGTAGTGCCCTTGGAGCCCTGGGCAGTTTGCTCAGTGTGTTATCAGTCAGGATGATGGCAGTCCCAGATGGGTCTTGTTGAGCATATCAAATGGAGCTTCCTCTATTGTCCCACAGCAGTAACCAACATGCATTCCCAGAGCCCAGAGTGCCATAGGTGCCTGGCAGAAGCTCTTCCAAATCCTCTGCACATCCAGCATGCCTGGCATCACCTCCTCCTACCGGCTTCTTCTTGCTCTCATTTGGGGGCTCAAGAAATGCAGAGACAGCCGTTCAAGTACAGGCTTCTGGCCATGGCCCTGTGCCCTGCCTGAGGTGGGGGCCACAGGGAAGGCATGAGAGAGACAGAGCCAAGGCTTCCCAAGTCTCCTCTCTGAGCCATGAAGTGGCCACAGGTATCTAGTCAGGTGAAGCACAGAGCCCGTAGCGCAGGAGGTTGGATGGCCTGCCTTCTGGAGGGGCCTCCCTCCCCTGGAATCTCCCAACTGGGCGATCAGCAAGCTGGCCAGAGAAGGTAGGAGCTCTTACCCCTGCCCAAAGGGATGCTGGCACATCTGCTCCTTCCCCTGAGAATGGTGCAATCTCTGCCCACACCCCTGCCCAGGTGCCCCTGCACTGACTCTCAGCCATCCACCAAGTCCTGGCTCACGCGCTGTCCCCTGCCTGTGCTGAGGACACAGTGTGGGAAGGGCAGTTTGGTGGCCATGGCTGCTGCCGTGTCCAGGGTCTCTGGGGCAGTGTGGCCATGTGGGCTTCTGTGGGGGCTGGTTTGTGCCAGAGCATCAGGGGGCCAGCAAAGTCTGTTCCTGGGCAGCGGGCTGTGGGCTGGTTCCTGGGTGGACCCATGGCCCACTTGGGACACAGGTGACACAGGGAATGCCAGCAAGGGCTTGTGCCTCTAGAAGTAAGGAAAGACAAGAGAGGCAGAGACCTTCCCTGGGGTGCAGACAAGGGGTGGGGATGGAGACATGGCTGCTGGGGAGGTGTTGGTAACCCTTGACCTCCTAAGTGGCTCTGATATGAGCTTTTGCCATCGGAGTGGTTCCTTTGGCATCCTAATCTCACCTGGGGCTGCAGGCAGCCTGTGGGGAATGGACAGAGCAAGTAGGGAAGTCGGTGTGGGGCTCAGCAGCTCTTCTGGAGCTGCAGGGGGCAGGAGCCCAGAGCGGGGAGAAGAAGGGGACAGAAAAGAAGGAGAAGCTCCTGGTAAAGGAGATGAGCACAGCTCTGGCCAAAGGCATCTCTCTGTTTCAGGGATGCGCTGTCAGGGAAGAGGGAATGTAGTGAGGCAGGTCCTGAAGCACCTTCTGATGACATCCCATGTGGGATCACCCAGAGGGTGAAGTTCTACATTAAGGATATTGACTGTAGAGAATGGATAAAGAAATACAGAGAATCGACATTGCGATGCAAGACAGCTTTTATTGGGGTTGGAGGGGAGGAGGGAGATGGGAGAAGAGCAGAGTCCTGGTCAGGGGCAGCCCACGACTCCTGGCAGTGGGCAGAGCATCAGTGACCATCAGCTGTGCCGCAGGAGGGTGCACCCAGTGTGGGTATGTGTCACCAGGAGCAAGGGAGTCCCAAGGGGATGCTCAAGCAGGGCAGGAGGTAGGCAGAGCTGAACCCCAGCAGACACGAGGTGTCCAAGCTCTGGAGGCCGGCAATGCTGATGGCATGTCTTCCCTTGGAGTGCTGGGTCGGGATGTGCCAGGGGATTTTCCAGAGCTCTTCTTCATCGTTGTCTGGAGCCAGTGAGGGGCTTAGCAGGGCCCACAGCTGCCACTGAGATACCTGTGGTTTCGGGCCCAGCCACCATAACCGCAGCCCCCAAAGCCCCCATAGCCCCCATAGCCCCCATAGCCCCCAAGGCCTCCATACCAGCCCCCATAGCCTCCATAGCCCCCAAGGCCTCCATAGCCTCCATAACCACCACGGCCTCCAAAAGTGCCGCCATAGCCTGCTCCCACACCAGGGGCTCCTGCCGAGCCAACAACACTGTGCTGAGGGAAGTTGCTGAGGATGGGCCCGGGCGTGGTGATCACTGAAGCCGGGGGCTGGATCACCACCGTGGAGTCAGGGCACTGCCTCACGCAGGGCTCGTTGGCGGTGTCAGCCAGCGGGGCCGGGGCGGCCACCCCGCAGGAAGGGAAGTACAGGCTGGAGCAGGACATCCTTTGGTTCAGCAGGTAACGCTGCAAGACAAGGCACAGCTCTGGCTCAGTACCAGCCCAGATCCCAAATCCCTCCTGGACCTCTGGCACTTGGAACCTGGGTCTCAGAACATGCTCTGCATCATCTTGGGCAGCCAGAGCAAAACACGTTCCACAATGAAACGCTGCTGTAACCCCCCTGCTCCCCTCATGCTCCATGGGCCTGACGTGCGGGAGTGAGGAAAAACTCCTTCATCCCATGCAGAGGGAACATCACCCAGCTCCCAAGGTCCTGAGTGCATTGCTGTAGTCAGAGCACTGTGCCTACATGTCTAAATTTCCAGCCTCCCATAGCTCTGAAACAGCCCCATCACATCCTCACTACGCGCTACCAAAGGCTGGTGGAGCCCAGGGAGAAGATACAGTGAGAAAGCCAGTGCTGAGGAAGGAAAGAGGGACAGAGGCCTTAGACTTACCAAGATGGACAGGAGACTTGAGAGGAGGAAGCTGGATAGAGGCTGTGAAGCCCTCAGCTCTTTTATACCCATCCCGGACCAGCCGGGACATCGGCCAAGGGGGCGGTTCCAGAAACCCCTGGTAATCATAGATTCAAGATGCCAAATTTCATGACACAGATAGTGATGCAAGGCAATTATATGGCTCCTCTTTGGGGTCACTGTAAAGCAAACTTGTTGTGAAGAAAAAAGACATGCTGGAAGGGAAGGTGCATGACACATCTTATGTGAAAGACAAAATGCTGCTGTAGCTGAACTCCTGGAAGCAGTAAACCTACATTGGTCCCTAATCCCCGCTTTGCTTACACTGGAGAGTGCTGGGCATCATGAAAATATCATGGTGCCCAACCCCACCACGCTCAGCTGGGCACCGCTGGCCCCGGGAGCGTGGCTGTGCCCGTGGGGAGTGTGGCCACATGTAGCCCGGCTCCCTGTGGCTGCTCAGCCAGCCTCTCCTGGCACAGCCCTCAGTGCCATGCTGAGTAATCAAATCCCTGCAGAGAGGGCTCATGAAGGACCATGCCCACAGACAGGAGTTTGAAGGAGTTGACAGTAACCTGGTAACATTGCTCTGGAAGCAGAAGGTTTCCATACACATCGCCCCTCTTAGAAGTCTTGTCTTCTCCGTCCCAGTGTGATGCCCATCACTTCCCTAACAGCCTTATGTGCATTTCGGGGTTTGCCACATGTGGGAGACATCTCTACTCTTTCTATGGCCATGAAAATGGACCTAAAAACACCCAATGTCCTCTTGAACCTTAGAAATCAGCAATTAATAGGTATGTCTGTGGACCCAGACACCATGAGATATGCAGCTGTGGATGCAGCAGGGCATCACTCCATGCGTGTGGAAGGTTTCCTCTGTTTGCCCAACCACACAGTGCCTGTGTTTAACAGCCTGTAAAAGAGAGTTAATGAGAGGTATGATGGCTGTGCCACTTCTGACAGGGTTAAGGTCTCAGCCACAATGGCAACATGGTGGATTAGGGGCAGATTGGGGTTTATTGGCGTGGGGACCAGTTAAAATAGTGCTTTCTGTTTTATAAAAAGATGTGTCACGGGGGGACCCTTCCAGCACTCCCATCCTCCCCAGGACACATTTCCAAGCCAGTGTTGACAATGAGGAGGCATATAATTATCTGGCATCACTGTCTGTGTCAAGAAGCTGTTATGCTGGATTTCACGATCACCTGGGGTTTCGGCCCCCACCCCCTTGGCTGATGCCCCGGGCGGTGCGGGATGTGTATAAAAGAGCTGAGGGCTTCACAGCCTCTATCCAGCTTCCTCCGCTCGACTCTCCTCATCAACCGGGTAAGTCCAGCTCTTGGAAGCCCCTTGGGGATCTCTCCCTCACACCCTTCCCACAGCCCCTTCCCCACACCGCTGCCTAATCCCTGGTGCCTTTTCCAGTGCTCCTTGCTTGCCTGAAAGATGTCCTGCCCCAGCCTGAGCATCCCTTCCTGCGGGGTGGCCGCCCCGGCCCCGCTGGCTGACACCGCCAACGAGCCCTGCGTGAGGCAGTGCCCTGACTCCACGGTGGTGATCCAGCCCCCGGCTTCAGTGATCACCATGCCCGGGCCCATCCTCAGCAACTTCCCTCAGCACAGTGTTGTTGGCTCGGCAGGAGCCCCTGGTGTTGGAGCAGGCTATGGCGGCACTTTTGGAGGCCGTGGTGGTTATGGAGGCTATGGAGGCCTTGGGGGCTATGGGGGTTATGGAGGCTATGGGGGCTTTGGGGGCTATGGAGGCTATGGGGGCTTTGGGGGCTTTGGGGGCTACGGAGCCTTTGGGGGCTGCGGATACGGCGGATGGCGCAGAAACCACAGATACCTCAGCGGCAGCTGTGGGCCCTGCTAAGCCCCTCACTGGCTCCAGACAACGATGAAGAAGAGCTCTGGAAAATCCCCTGGCACATCCCGACCCAGCACCCCAAGGGAAGACATGCCATCAGCATTGCCGGCCTCCAGAGCTTGGACACCTCGTGTCTGCTGGGGTTCCTCCTGCCCTGCTTGAGCATCCCCTTGGGACTCCTTTGCTCCTGGTGACACACACCCACACTGGGTACACCCTCCTGCGGCACAGCTGATGGTCACTGATGCTCTGCCCATTGCCAGGAGTCGTGGGCTGCCCCTGACCAGGACTCTGCTCTTCTCCCATCTCTCTCCTCCCCTCCAACCCCAATAAAAGCTGTCTTGCATCGCAATGTTGAGCCTTGGTTTTCCTTCATCATGCCTCTTCTCCCCCCTTCCCCCAAATCTCAGAGCACTTTGGTCTGCACTACTGGATCCTCCCAGGGTAGTGCCCTTGGAGCCCTGGGCAGTTTGCTCAGTGTGTTATCAGTCAGGATGATGGCAGTCGCAGATGGGTCTTGTCAAGCACATCCCACTGAGCTTAATCAAACTTGAGTCAAGGGTCCCTGCTGGAATGGCCCCTGAAGCACAATGCTCCTAACCATGTGGGATCCACAGGACACATTCCCCTACTACCTCCCTTCCACTGCCCAGGACACTTCCACCCCTTTATCACACATCAGCCCTTCACCCCACATGCACCTGGCCCAGACAAAGTCACTCATTTTGCCATGGTGTGACACTGGGCCATCCCCATGCCCACCAGGGAGGTCTTCTGAGTCACCTTTGTGGTCTTCACAGCTTTGTGTGCAAGCAAGGATCACATGTTCTGACAGGTGGCAGGGAGGATTCTCACCCCCAACACCAGTCTGGGGAAGAACTTCTCCCCAGTGAGGGTGAGGGAGCCCTGGGACAGGCTGCCCAGGGGGGTGTGGAGTCTCCTTCTCTGGAGAGACTCCAGCCCTGTCAGGATGCCAACCTGTGTGACCTGTCCTAGGGACCCTGCTTTGGCAGGGGGGTTAGACCCCATGGGCTCTGGAGGTCCCTTCCAACCCCTAAAATTGTGTGTATCTGTGAATCACCAACAGCACCCGAGCTGTTCCCACCCATCAGCTCTGCCGATGCCATTAACAGGGCTGGAAACTTACCAAAGCTGGCTGATCAGGAGAGTTGGGACATGAGACAAGGAATACCTGCAGCTGCAAGAGCTTCTCTGCCTTGCCACAGCCCTGCTGCAGAAGCCTCTGCAGAAAACCCTGCCCGGAGGCTGCAGGGCGATGCCTGGCGCCAGCACACGCCTTGCAGCCTGCGATTACCCGCACCAGCCCACGCTGGATGCCAGGAAGCCACCCTGCCCTCAGCCGTGCATGGCACAGCCTGGTCCTGCCGAAGCCACCTCTGCAGGGACTCGGTTTCTCAGCTGGGCGTTGAGAGCTGAACCAGGAGTGCCTGGCAGAGTACCTGGGGTGAGACAGGCTGCACGTGCCCACATTCTCTGTGGGTCCAGTCATGTATGGGATGCAGGGGGACATGGCCAGCCCCTTTTCAGTGTCTGTGGGGACAGGACGAGGGACGATGGCTCTAAGTTAGAGCATAGGAAGTTCCACAGCACCATGGGGAAGAACTTTTACACAGTGAGGGCGACAGAGCACTGCAATAGATTGCCCAGGGAGGTGGTGGAGTCTCCTTCTCTGGAGAGATTCAAGACCCATCTGGAGGCCGACCTGTGCAATATGAGCTGGGGAGCTGCTTTAGCAGGAGGGTTGGACCTGATGATCTCCTGAGGTCCCTTCCAACCCCTATGATTCTCTGATTCTATGATGTCACGCCCCCTGCTCTGTGTGTATTCATCAGGAGCTGTAAGCCCCACATAATGAGCAAAGGTTTATGGATGTCTCCAGCCCCTATGAATTATGCCACCCTTGAAAGCTCTGGGAGATGCTGGGCACCAAGGAGCCACCCCAAGCAGGTGGGACGGTTTCTGGCTTTGCCAGTCTCCCAGTGCCTCTGTTTACCAGCCTGTAAAACAAGGTAATGACAGACATAATGCCTGTACACAAGATTGCAAAGCACTTCTTCACATGCTCATGATTTTAGGACCTAAGTAAAGTGGGGGGATTAGGGACAGATCAGGGTTTATTGGTACCGCAAGGTCAGCAACATCAGCAGCTCCTTGTGTCTCATGTAATAGCAGGTCATGATTTGGCCCTTACAACACTACTGTACACTGCAGGACACATGTGAAAGCCAGTGGCCCCAAAGAGGAGGCATATAATTACCTGGCATCACTGTCTGTGTCATGAAGCTTGTACACTGGATTTCATGATCACCTGGGGTTTCGGCCCCCACCCCCTTGGCTGATGCCCCGGGCGGTGCGGGATGTGTATAAAAGAGCTGAGGGCTTCACAGCCTCTATCCAGCTTCCTCCGCTCGACTCTCCTCATCAACCGGGTAAGTCCAGCTCTTGGAAGCCCCTTGGGGATCTCTCCCTCACACCCTTCCCACAGCCCCTTCCCCACACCGCTGCCTAATCCCTGGTGCCTTTTCCAGTGCTCCTTGCTTGCCTGAAAGATGTCCTGCTCCAGCCTGAGCATCCCTTCCTGCGGGGTGGCCGCCCCGGCCCCGCTGGCTGACACTGTCAACGAGCCCTGCGTGAGGCAGTGCCCTGACTCCACGGTGGTGATCCAGCCCCCGGCTTCAGTGATCACCATGCCCGGGCCCATCCTCAGCAACTTCCCTCAGCACAGTGTTGTTGGCTCGGCAGGAGCCCCTGGTGTGGGAGCAGGCTATGGCGGCACTTTTGGAGGCCATGGTGGTTATGGAGGCTATGGAGGCCTTGGGGGCTATGGGGGTTATGGGGGTTATGGGGGCTATGGAGGCCTTGGGGGCTATGGGGGCTACGGAGGCTTTGGGGGCTGCGGATATGGTGGCTGGGCCCGAAACCACAGGTACCTCAGCAGCAACTGTGGGCCCTGCTAAGCCCCTCACTGCATCCATGGCACCCACCACCGTACTGGCCCTGGCTCTCCACAGGCATCAGCTCTCGTCTCCTACCAGCAGATGCCAAACGAAGCTCTCAGCCCCCCTTTAGACTGCAGGAAACAGCTTCTCATCATTTCTGCTCCTGCTTATTGGCACAGAGAAACCTTGCAGATCTTCAGCTGGCGGCTGCTGGGTTTCCAGCCCTGCATCCCAAAGCTCCCCTCTATTTGCAGCACAACAAAGCTGGACTCATCCATGGATGAGTCTCCCCTGCTCTGCCCGGCTCTGGGACTCCCACCCTGCAATAGGAAGGGAGAATCATTGGGCCTGAGCCCTGAGTTGTGCCTTGCTTCAGCCTTACAACTTGTGTGTTTCCAATTCATTGTTTCCAAGTTGTTTTGCTTCCTGCTCTCACTGTCTGTAGCATTTTCCATCCACATTAAAGATTTCCCAATGTATCAACAACTTGGGTTTGGTTGGATTGTGTGAGTTTGCTCTTCCCATTTTCCCCATTGGCCAGGGATAGTTTGATAACAAATCTTGAGCTACAGGGTTAAATATCAGATGGCAGCTGGGTTAGCAAATCACAGAATCACAGGGGCTGGAAGGGCCCTCCAGAGCCCATGGGGTCCAACCCCCTGCCAAAGCAGGGTCCCTAGGACAGGGCACACAGCTCGGTGTCCAGATGGGGCTGGAATCTCTCCAGAGAAGGAGACTCCACACCCCCTGGGCAGCCTGGCCCAGGGCTCCCTCACCCTCACTGGGAAGAAGTTCTTCCCCAGATTGGGGGGGAACTCCCTGTGCTCCAACTTGAAGCCATTCCCCCTTGTCCTGTCCCCACAGACACTGAGAAGAGGCTGCCCACGTCCTCCTGTCTCCAACCTTTGAGATATTTATAAACATTAATAAGATCCCCTCTCAGTTAGGATTTGGGAGAGGGTTCAATGGCTTGTGAGAAACACCCTTGTGTTGCAGCACACAACAGCCAGAGAAGCTACAAGCCCCTTTTTAAGGGACACCTTTTAAAGGAAAAAAATATCAATGAATTTATTTCTTACTTTCTGCTCCTTTTCTCAAGCAGAACTGTATAATCCCTCCCAAGCTAGATAGTCTGAGAAGTTCAAAGTGTTTCTCAGACGCTCATAAATATCTTACACATTTCTAGTGTGCTATTACACATTTATGGTGTGTTATTACACCATTAAAAGCTTACTGCTCTTGTCAAGTGCTTTGTTACTGAATAATGGTCACTGGAGAAGTACATATTGAGAAACTCCAATACACACTTTAGTCAGGATGTGATTCTACACCCTTCAAGCTTTTCAGTCAACTCTGGCTCTGTACAACCAACCACAGACCCTTCAAGTAGTTACTTTGCCTTCTCATCCCAGAGATTTGGATTTCTTTCTAGTTTAAAGTTCCTCCGGAGTGAAAGAAGCATGAAAGGCATGCCACATATTTCTAACTTCTCCTTTTAACCAGGTCCCCTATTATAGCAGCAAAGTCTGTCCAAACAGTGAGATATTGGCAATTAAAATAAGGTAACATCATCAGTTGTGCACCATGGACCACTTAATACTTTCCAGGTTTTATGTAGTAACCTATTCATAGCTTTCTAGATTTTATTTCATAGAATTAGCTAATAAAATTTTAAATCATGACCAGTTCAAGCTAAATTTATAGACCTTCCTGTCAAGATACAGGTTGAACAGCAATCTGCACCGTGCTTCCACTGGGAATGTGTCAGGCTCGCAAGGTCTTTCATAGAATCTTAGAATCATAGAATCACCGAATCATAGAATCACAGAATCATAGAATCACAGAATCATAGACTGGTCTGGGTTGGGAGGGACCCCAAGGTCCCAGAGCTCCAACCCCTGCCACAGGCAGGGACACCAACCTCAGGCCTGGAGCTACAACTTCCAGGCCTGGATCTTCCTAGGAAGAAAGCTCCTCAGAGGCCATGAGTAAACTCCATCCCAAAAGCTGCTGGAAGTGTAACCCACAGCTTTACTTGTAAAGGTTTTTAAGTGAATTTTGGGGTTGTATTTTGTATTGTAGCACAACTGAGCTGCGTTCCTCTCATGAGACTGCCCTCCAAGTACCTCTACGTGTGTTCAAAGGACAATTGCATCCACAATGTGGGTTCTGGGGTTGAACAGGGCTTTCAAAGCACTCCAGTGGCTGTTTTACACCTAGACTGAGTTACAGCATGGTACTATTAAGAGGTTACTACTGCTGCCAGTTAGGTATTTGAGTCATGAATAATAGAGTCACTCCAGAGTTGCGTCAAGGGATCTCACCCTAATAACAACCCTGGGGTTGTGCAGCCTGGGAACTTCAGGCCGTGTCATTGTCATTCAAATGGAGCCTTGTAGTAATGCTCACAAGCACTTGTTCTCACCAGCACTTAATAAGGTGAACGGAAAACGTGCAATGTTCTGCTGAGTAACAGAGCAGGGCTCCAAAGCCAGTCCCAGACAAGCTACTGGAGCTTGAGAAAGGGATTTACTCCAAATTCTTGGCTTGCTCCCCAGTCCATCTGGGTTTGCCTGCAGGCAGCTTCTGCATTTACAAATCATAGAATCATAGGATCACTGAATGCTTTGGGTTAGAAGGGATCTCAAAAATCATCTAGTTCCAACCCCCCGGCCATGGGCAGGGACACCCTCAACTAGCCCAGGGTGCCCAAAGTCCTATCCAACCTGGCCTTGAACACCTCCAGGGATGGGGCTTCCAGACCTTCTCTGGGCACCCTGTTCCAGCCCCTCACCACCCTCAGAGTAAAGAATTTCTCCCCAACATCTAACCTACCCCTGCTCTCTTTCAGCTTAAAGCCATCACCCCTTGTCCCATCCCTGCACTCCCTGGTGACCAACCCCTCTCCCACCTTCCTGTAGGACCCCTTTAAGTATTGGTACATCCCTGGAGCCTTCTCTTCTCCAGGCTGAACCAGCCCAACTCTCCCAGCCTGTCTCCATAGCAGAGATGCTCCAGCCCCCTGATCATCTCTGTGGCCTCCTCTGGACTCACTCCAACAGCTCTGTGTCTCTCCTGTGCCAGGGACCTCAGAGCTGGACTCAGCACAGCAGAGGGGTCTCAGAAGAGGAGAGTAGAGGTGCAGAACCACCTCCCTCAACTTGCTGGCCACGTTATTCAAAAAAGAAGTGTTCCTCTCCATGCAAATCTTTAGGAAAAGGCAAAAGATTTATGTGAGCTGAAGAGAAACCGGAGCATCACTAAGATACAGTGCTGCTGTGTCTGCACACACACTGTGACACCAAGGTGAATTTAGAAGGATATTTCCAAATCCTTCCTAGGAAATTCCCAAATGGGTGGCTTTGTTTTCTGAGATACTACCAGGGTTGCTGCAAACTGTGTGCTCAAGCTCAAATGGCGTTCATAAAAGCTACAGGGAATGGTATGTCTCCATAAAACATATCAAGGCAAAAACCTGTGTACTTCCAAGTCAAAAAAACCCAAGGACATGTAATGATGCTATAACATTTTTAATAAGAATAATGCTCACAGTCACAATCTAAAATAACACAGAGAGCAGAAGCAGAAAGAATGCATACAGAGATGGATTTCTGTCAGCAGAAAATCTCCCAGTTTTGTTGGTGTCACATTTGACTATCCATTTCCATTATAAAATGTTTCCATTTGCTTTAAATCCAATTAAATAAATGAGTTCAGGTGGTTTATGGTTTCTTTGGTTGAGCTTCAAAAGCAGTTAAGTCAGAAACATATGGAGGCTAGTATAGGTACACTCTAGGTTTCATTAATGATAGCTGGGAAAGAGCTACAGACGAGTTCAGAAGTTGTTTTGCCATGTTAACCCATGTCAAGTCCAGCTTCTGTTACAGCCACCCAGGCAAGAAGTCAGTAGAGAAAAAGGAAGACAAAACATTGTGGAAGGACACTGAAGAAGTTCTACAGAACCCCTGAGGTCTCCAAGATCCTACAGCGTTTCAGTCGTGGTCCTGGACTCGGGCATCCTGCAAACCCTCCCCTGAACAGCAGCCGGGAATCGGTCGGTTAATTCTGAGTCCTTGTTTCCTGTTAAATCCACCTGGATTTAGCAGGGGTAGCAGGGGTAGCAGCTCCCATAGCTGTACCTACGGGTGTAGCGAGAGGAGTAGGGGTAGCAGGAGCGGGAGCTGTAGGAGGGGTAGCAGGGGTACCCGTACAGCCCCCCGTAGCCGCGGTAACCGCAGGGGCTCCCGCAGTCGTAGGTCCGGTAGCTGTACACGCTGCCGTAGTTGCAGGGGGAGTAGCAGGCATCCTCACACTGGTTCTGGTAGTAGTAAGTCATCTTGGTGGGATGGAGGGAGGCAGGACTGCAAGGCAGCAGAAGAGAAGGAGGTAAGGTGTGCCCCAGAGACTGAGCTTCTAGCATGGGCAGGAGGGAGAGGAGGGAAGGGCAAACACAGGAACCATCCCAGTATCTCTGTATCCCAGCTCTTTCTCACCCAGATCACTCCTTTATGGTTTTCCCCCTTCTTTTTTTCCCCCCCTGAAACACCCCAAGGAATAAAAAGCCTGTAAAGCAACGCTCCCAACACTGACAACCTGAGATAAACGGTGCAAGCACACAGGAAAGGGAGACACAGCAAACCCAGGCACACTGTCCCACAGCCTCTGTGCTCACCTACTGTTCTATCCTGATTTTTAGCATCTGATTCTTTCCCTTTAAGGGAAAAGAGGGATACACACAGGACTGATAGAGTTTCAGACACAAATATTAATGAAAATATTTGAGCAAAGAATATCTCACATATAAATAATCTCACATATAAATAGTCTCACATATAAATAGTCTCACATATATCTCACATCTAAATAATCCTCTCACGTATAACTAATCCTCATGAAATCACAACCTTAATTCCCAATACTTTAATCTACAACGTTATATCTTAGGAACTGGAGGGGTGAGGGGGAGAGAAGGGATAAAAGAGTATCAGATGCATATCTCTCTAATTCCTGAGGCTGTCTAAATGTACTCTGACTTACCCACTTCAGCAAGGAGGATAAGGCAGAAGAAGTGAATGCTTTATTCCCAGCAGCACAGGGTTTTTATAGGGTGCCCAGTCCCGCCCAGCGTGTGAAAGGCATGTCTGTGCCCCACGCTGGCTCCAATTACCAAACCCATCCTGCTTCCCTCATGACTCCTTCTCATTGATATACCGGTTCTCCCCAGGGATTCTGATTATTGGTCCAGCACTGTGACAATGCAGGCTACACCCTCCAGTTTTCTTTCATCTCCAAACTATACAGGGCAATTACGCCTTGGTATCACAGTGAGGAATTTACTGCTTCCATACAGGAACAAGTCAACAGAATGTGAAAGACACCCAAATGACCAAACACATCATTTTTAGACCAGCCTCCACGTGCATGTTGGCCTGTGTACTTTGTTGCACTATGTTTTTGTACTATATTTTGTGCTATATTTGTACTATTTGTACTATACGTGGTACTATATTTTTGTTGTACGATATTTTTCCCCCTTTTTTTCCTCTCCTTTTCATGTATTTCATACATGTCAAACAGTACGTTCACCCTCAATCCCTTCCAACACCTCCCAGAGAGGGGAAAGACCAATTCTTTGGGGTCAATGCCATCATGCAAGAGGATATTGCTGCACCGATTGATTCAGCTAGCAAATTGACCTGGAAGCATTGAAATGGTATGTAAGAGGATGTATTTTTAGAGGGGAAAAAAAAATATCCAGAGACCCAATTCCAAAGCTATAAATTATAGCTTTAATAAAGCCCAGAAACAGGATAACCTGATAGACGTTTTTAGCAACCCCATTACATAACACTGGGGCGTTTTCCAGTAACGTGGCATTAATATTTAAATAATAAATCTCTTTGTACATGTAAATCTTTAATAAGTATTAATGAAGGCTTTGATATTCAAAATTTAGAGAAAGGCCCAGAACATCTGACATGCCTGTTATTATCCTTCCTTCAGATGCGAGTAAACAGCAGTGGTTTGAGGTGAAGGTCACCAGGGAAGACTGGGGATGTTGCTGCTTCACCCAGTCACATTGACAGGGCTCAGTGTTATTCACCACCATTAACAACATTAACTTAAACACCTCAACACCATTAAGGAGATGTCACGTTAAAGCCTAGTTAGCATTTGGGGGAGTTCTCAGGGACACTACAGTTATTACAGCGATATGTTCCTGCTCGTTTTATCTTGGTAATGAACCCCTGAGTGAATCATTTTCTGATCTAAGCGTAAACAATCCCTCAGCAGATACTTTGGGATCCAACTAAACTTGCTTTGCATCCAACTAAACTTGCCTTACTTAGGCTGGCTCTCCAGAAGACTGAGTTTATAAGTTTATTTCACATATGGTGCAAAGCCTGGAAGCTTCTAAATGTCATTATTTCTGCTTGAAAACCTTTAGATTGATTATTGATCGCTGCCAGATTTACAGTCCTCTTGTCACCAACTCCAAATCTTCTAAAATTATTTCATTGAATCCCAGACTGGTCTGGGTTGGAAGGGACCTCAAGGGTCACAGAGCTCCAACCCCCTGCCACAGGCAGGGACACCAACCTCCAGTCCTGGAGCTACACAAGGTTGCCCAGGGCCCCATCCAACCTGGCCTTGAACACCCCCAGACACGGGGCACCCCCCCCTCTCTGGGCAGCTTGGGCAGCCAGAGGTCCACTAGTCTTTCACCAAAAAGGACTCCCCTTCCCTTCCATGTAGATTCAGGAGGTAGCTGGTGAAGTGATTGGCAGGGCACACCAAGGGAATTGGTTTTGCTGCAGGATGGCTTTCCTGGGGCAGGTTGTGGACACATCCATGAGTATTTGTTTGCAGTGAGGTAGAGACCAGACTTGTGCCCGAATCCAAACCCCTTCCTGCTTCTGAGATGGAAATAATACCCCAAAATATATATAAATAAATAGCTAAATTCAAATAACACCAACATTCTGACCTGAAAATTGTGAAATAAAACCCAACGACCAAGAAACATTTTCTAGGGATTCTTATTTCCACAAGAAAACATATGGAATTCCCTCTTCCACCAACAAACCCAGAGCGACCGAAACTCGCCCGATCCTCCAACGCTGGCATTGTGAATGTCAATCAATCCTGCTCCCAATACCTTTCCTTCCCTTTCCTGTTAGAACTCAGATTTCACCACACTAATTTCTACAAATATAATTGACCCAGGAAGTCCCAACATGAAAGCAACCTGGGATGCAATGTCATGCTTTTGGAAGCCAAGAGCTGAGTAATAATCACAAACCAAGAAAAACAATTACATCAACTGGAGGAATGACGTGCATAAGGAAATTTGTTTGGTGATGAATGTGAGTTGAAAGCACAGGAGGCTTGGTCAGATAAATGTATAAAAGGGAGAGAAATTCAGGGCTCTCTACTCACATCTCCGGACTTACTTTTGCACCGAGCTTGGTAAGTCAGATTTACTATAACACCTTTATTGCTGGGTGGATGCTGTGTTTTCATGATATTGCCATACAGGTGGGAGCTATACTTTGAAAGCAAAGGTTTGATTTAATATCCATGCAGGTACAAGTCTTTTTTGGTTAAAAATCGGGATGTTAAGGTGCCCACAGAAGCTCTGAAGGTTGGCTCATCTAGCTGTGCACTATGAGGAATCGCTGTGTTTTGTGAGATGCTGAAGCATTTCAGGCTGCTTTATTTTGAAGCAGACAACACATTGGGATTTTTCATTAATTTGGGGGGGGGGAAAAGCAAGTATATATTGAACTATACATTCAGGCACAGACATGGGTCCAAATAAGCGAGCTGAGCACTGCTGACTGGCACAAGGGGAGGATTTCTTCTGCAGAGTCTTGTCTTGACAGACAAAACTGGCAGAATTCCTGAGCTAGTACCTGTTCTTTTGTTGTTTCTAAACACTGGACACTGATAGAGGCAGTGTGACCCTAACAATATGCTCTCTAAAATACCATCTGGATCCAGGAGCACACAGAACGTTAGGGGTTGGAAGGGATCTCAAAAGATCATCCTGTCCAACCCACAGTTCTAGTCCAGGCTCCCAATTCTAAGCAAGAGCAACAAGAAACGCAGCCTAAAATGTTTTTAAGGGGAAAAAACCATAAAGGAGTGATCTGGGTGAGAAAGAGCTGGGATACAGAGATACTGGGATGGTTCCTGTGTTTGCCCTTCCCTCCTCTCCCTCCTGCCCATGCTAGAAGCTCGGTCTCTGGGGCACACCTTACCTCCTTCTCTTCTGCTGCCTTGCAGTCCTGCCTCCCTCCATCCCACCAAGATGACTTACTACTACCAGAACCAGTGTGAGGATGCCTGCTACTCCCCCTGCAACTACGGCAGCGTGTACAGCTACCGGACCTACGACTGCGGGAGCCCCTGCGGTTACCGCGGCTACGGGGGGCTGTACGGGTACCCCTGCTACCCCTCCTACAGCTCCCGCTCCTGCTACCCCTACTCCTCTTGCTACACCCGTAGGTACAGCTATGGGAGCTGCTACCCCTGCTACCCCTGCTAAATCCAGCCACCTAACGACCCGATAGGAAACCAAAGGCAACGATGAGTAGCTCCTGTGTATGAACTTCACCTTTGCTAAGCTCCCCTGACTGCCACCGCGGTCAGGAACGGTCCTGAGGGCTCAGCATCTCTCTTCAATAATTCAAATAACCTGCTTTAAGGACCAACTCTTCCTCCATAGCTGTTGTTGGTGGATATTCTGTGTGCTGGGATGTGTAGCTTTGCTACACAGGAGATACCAACCAGAGTAGATGTCCCATCTCACCGTATGCTGTGCTGATAGCTCAGCTCTTCACCAAAACCCACCACCGTCCCAAAAATATCTGCCACAACATGTAGTAACTCTTCATTTAAAGAATGTATGAATCTCTGGATACTCCTACTCTGCACTACTACAAGCTGTAACTGCTCTATACAGTGTTTCTTACTCTCATTAAAAGATCTTGCATCACAGCACTGCTTTCTGTTATATTCTTATGGGTTCATGGGGGGAAGGGGTGTTTTTTCTTTTCTATTTGATTTTATTAATTATTTACCTGACATGCAGCCAAAAAAAAAAACCCCAAAAAAGGAGGGACTAACTTCAGATCTGTGATTTTAAGCACCCTGCAGAGTCTGAGGTGACCAAGGACATACTGAACACTTCTGTCCCCTCCAGGACAGTCCCCAAATCTCTTTTAACTCTGACCCTCTGCCAGGAAACAAGTCTGGAGAGATGTCAGGCAGAGAAGGACTTGGGGGTGTGGGGTGACTGCAGGCTGAACAGGAGCCAGCAGTGTGCCCAGGGGGCCAGGAAAGCCAAGGGCATCCTGGCTTGTGTCAGGAACAGTGTGGCCAGTGGGTCTGGGGAGGGAATGGTGCCCCTGGGCTGGGCACTGGGGAGGCTGCAGCTGGAGTGCTGGGTCCAGTTCTGGGCTCCTCAGCATCAGAAGGACATGGAGGTCCTGGAGCGAGTCCAGAGAAGGGCAACCAGGCTGGGGAAGGGGCTGGAGGGCAAATCCTCTGAGGAGCAGCTGAGGAAGCCTGGAGAAGAGGAGGCTGAGGGGAGACCTTCTCCCCATCCACCTCCCCTGCCCTGCCAGGAGGGTGCAGAGAGGTGGGGGATGGTCTCTTCAGCCAGGGGACAGGAGATGGGACAAGGGGCAATGGGCTCAAGCTGCCCCAGGGCAGGGTCAGAGCAGATGGGAGGGCAAAGTTCTTCCCTGGCAGAGCTGTGGGGCTGTGGCACAGGCTGCCCAGGGAGGGGCTGAGTCACCCCTGGGGGTGTTTAAAAAAGGGGAGATGAGGTGCTCAGGGATCTGGTTTAGCACAGGATGGGAATGGTTGGACTGGATGAGCTTAAAAGGTCTTTTCCAACCTGGTGACTCTGTAATTAACAGGAGGGCACATGATGGGGAGGGAGAAGAGATGCTTAAAATAAAAGTTACCATTGGCTCAATGAGAAAGGGATGAACCTACTGGGGTGGTTCCAGGAGCCACAAGAAGATGGTGTTTTGGAAGCTATTCCCAACAGGGAATGTTTCTTCTCCCAGTTTGTAGGAGCTTCAGCTCTCTGGCAAATAGAGCTCTGTGTGCAGGAGGCTGAATGATGGACTTTGGCTGGTGGGTAGACCATCAGGGGAGGGGTTGCTGTAGGGTTCCTTGATCATCCCCTCAGTCCCAGCAGAAGCCAGGTTCATGTGAATTTGCATCCACGTAAAAGAGGAGCACAGAAATGAAGCAGAACCCAGACACTTATTCAACAGGTTATTCAAGAGGCTGGCAGAGCAGACTGCAGAAGAGGATCCAGGAGAAAGCAAACCCATGGGTGAGCCGCCAAGATCACCCAGAAAATGCTTGGAAAATTCACCATTCTGGTCTGCAATAACACTCTGGATGCTTCTGGAAAGAATATTTGGACAAATTACCTGCTAAGGACAGCTCTTCATGTTCACTGTGCTGAATTTTATTAATTTCCTTTGGCTTCTCACCTGGTAGAACAGTCTAAAAATGCAAATCAATGTTTCCCTCAACTGGTCACGACGTGCAAATTCAGGATGGGAAGGTACTGGGTTTTTCATTTAAAAGTAGCTCTGGTTTATGGATAAACTTATTGTAAAGATCTAAGAGAAGTTATGGGGTGATGCAGTGTATCACAGACTCTCCTATTTCAGAGGAACACAGAGAAATTGGAAATATTTTGTCCTTCAATGAATAGAGTCGGTTTTTCCCCTTGCTCAAAGTGCTCAGATTCAAATTTTTTATATAATGTAAAAAAAGGTTAAATTAAACTTATATGTCCTATTTAATTTAATTAAATAAAATTAAATTCCTACAGTTTTTTTCAGTAAACATGGGGGGTTTTATGTGTGCACACAAATACACCCCGTTTATATGTATTTAGAATTGTAGGTATTATTTCTGTATATTTTATTACCAGTGTGGCATGAGATGAAATAGCTGGGAATAAAAGTTAAAGAGGAAATAGAAACATCCATCTGGAGGGAAAACATTAACATTTTTAGATTCATTTCTTCAGAAGTTCTTCTGAACACACACTTTTCAAATATTTATGTTAGTTCTAATGGAAACTCTTCCACAGGACAGCTGGGAGAGTCCATCAAATGAAGGGCTAAGGTAGGAAAAAAGGGTTTATAAATGAAGATGGCAAAAAGCAATTGAAATTTTATAGGGATTAACAGGCTTAAACCTGCAATGTTTAATGTCCTCACGAGTCAGGGCTCTTAACTAAATATCTTAATTTATTTTCCCTGGTGAATTTGACTCCTTCTTTCTAAAAAAAAAAATAAGACTTATTAATAAATTAAATTTCCACTTGCTGACTGAACACTGCTGCCTCTTGAAGTCTGTTTAGTGAACTTCATGTTAGTGAGCCAGCAGAGTGCTCCTGCAGCTGGGAAGGATGATGGGATCCTGGGCTCCATCAGCAGAGGGGTGGCAGCAGGGACAGGGAGGTGATTGTCCCTCTCTGATCTGCCTTCCCCCAGCTGGATCCTGTGTCCAGAGCTGGGGCCCAACACAAGGAAGATGTGGGGCTGTTGGAGAGGGGTCAGAGGAGCCAGGGAGATGCTCAGAGGGCTGGAGAGAGGCTGAGGGAGCTGTGCTGGGTCAGCCTGGAGAAGAGAAGGCTGGGGGGGACCTCACTGCAGCCTGCCAGTGCCTGAAGGGAGCAGAGGAACAGGAGGGGAATCAGCTTGTTCAAGGGCAGAGACTGGCAGGACAAGGGGGATGGAGTGAAGCTGGAGGAGGGAAGGGGGAGAGGAGAGATTGGGGGGAAGTTCTGTGCAGAGAGAGTGGTGAGGGGCTGGAAGGGGCTGCCCAGAGAGGGGGTGGGTGCCCCGTGTCTGGGGGTGTCCAAGGCCAGGTTGGATGGGGCCCTGGGCAACCTTGTGTAGCTCCAGGCCTGAGGTTGGTGTCCCTGCCTGTGGCAGGGGGTTGGAGCTCTGTGACCCTTGGGGTCCCTCCCAACCCAGACCAGGCTGGGATTCTGTCATTCTATGATTCCCTGTGTTATTTTGCATGGGAATTCACACTTCCTGAGCTCAATTTCTCATTTACAACCTGTGTGATATCAAAATTCTCTATTAATTTTGAGCAGTTAGGTAAAAATTGAAACAACTCATGCACGTGTTTAACTTCCCAGGACAATTACTGACCATTTCAGGGCTCCCCAGCTGTTTGTGAGGGATTTGCTCACTCAGAAAACTAAATAACCAGAGTTTTTCACACACGTCACATCTTCAATTAATATAATTGGTTTCTCCAACGTCAGGAATCATTAGTCTGTTCTCATCTCCACGTGTCAGTGCACAGGTTATGGGGCTTTTTTAGTCTGAAAGCTTCTTTTGGGGTGATCTTCAGTTTTAATCATCAAACTGACGTAGCTGAATGGACAAGACAATGACAGATACTCCAACCAGAGATGACTCAGAGTCCAAATTCATATATTTGGGATATTTTTAACCTGAATGATGTCAGCATTTCCTTGGAGGGGGAAAAAAGTTCTATACATTTATATATACCTAATATACATATAAAAATAAAACCTAGTGCATTCTCTCTTCCTAACAGAGTAAATATTCCCACTGCTGGAGTGGCAGAGGAGACAAAAATATTTTGTGCCATTTTTCTTTGCCTCCTGCTTGTTCCTGTACAACTGAGTTTTGGATCTGAGAAGAAAGATATCTATTCTCCTCTCCTCCCTGTAATGTTTCCTTTCAGTCCATTTCACTAAGAAAAATCAGGATATTTATAAAAGTTCAGCATTCATTAGTGTAACTATTACTATTTACTATGAAAAAGAGGAACAATGAATCCCATCCTCCGCACCTCACCATTGCTCACAGCTTCAAAAGATTCAGAATTTCACCTATTTAGAAGATCACCAAATCAAATGCCAATGAAGTTCTATCAAACTGGCTTCAGCAGAATATTTAGAAGTTAAAATGATAAATATTAGCTGACAGCAAATCTTATTGCTGCTGGTTTTCAACCCCATCCCACACTGGCTTCCTGATGGAAGCAGAGCACAGCACGTAAAGCCAACACAAATACCTCCTTGTATGTCCTTCACAGCAATGAGCCACTCCTCATTTGCATATTAAATGAGGATAATAACAGACATTCTGGAAGTGCTGAGCCTCATCACATTTTATGGTATCAATGCTCTTCCAAAACAGTCATTAAAGACTTACTTTAGCAATGTTTGTATTATTTAAATATTAATGGTTTGTTGCTGAGAGGTGCCTGGGTGTTGTAGAATAAACAACAGAATGGGGAATGGGACCCCTGGGCTAGGCAATGTCTTTGTTCACTAAGGCTTTGCACTTGTCATCCTCATGTGGTGTCAACCAGCAGAGGTACAGTCGTATCTCACAGGGTAACACCCCCACAACAGTTCAGAGATGTGATTTCTCCTTTCCCAGCTCAGAAAAATCCCTACTGCTGTGGGCAGCTCACAGCACTTCCCCAGCCCTTTTATTCTGCTAAACCTCACTGCAAACTAAGGCACCTGGTAGAGTCCCCAGCTTCCCTCCCACCAGTCAAATGATTCCCACCAGTCAGGAACGTGTGGTCCCCATCCTAATGGCTTCCACAGTCTTCCTAAAAGACTGGTGTCCCTCTTTTCTCTCCTGGGATCCCTTTGGTAGATCCACAGGGAACCCAGACATGTTCTGCAACACAAGACCCTGCAGTGATACCTGCCCTGGTGCTATTTATGTACCTCTCATATACATGCACATCTACCCCATATATTGTGTGTGTGTGGCATTGCAAGGCATTGATTCAAGCAAGATTTTCTAATTAATTCATCCAGAAAAGAGAGAGAAAATACAAAAAAAACCCCAAAAACAACCCCCCAGACCATAAGTCTTGGACACATTGCCTGGATGCTCATTGAATTGATCCTGTGCCTTGGCCTGGACTTTTCAGAGAGTAGATCAACAGGGAGCCCAGATGTGTTCTGAACCACCAGACCCTGCAGTGATACCTGCCCTGGTGTTATTTATGCACATCTATGCCTCTCACATATATGCACATCTATCCCATATAAACATACTGTGTGTGTGGTATCACAAGGCATTGATTGGAGCACGATTTTCTAATTAATTCATCCAGAAAAAGAGACAGAAAATAGAAAAAACCACCCCAAAAACCCAGCCACATTGCCTGGATGCTCATTTAATTGATCCTTGGACTTTTCAGAGTGCGTAAGGCAAATTATAGGCAGTGGAAGAGGCTCAAGGAATCAATGGAACGCCTGTCATTAAATGGGACGGAAATGAATCTAAATGGTTGGTAAAAGCCTTGAGCACATAGGATAATGCCTCTTTCCTCCTCAGGTATTTTACGTCACCACACAATGCACAGCATCCATCTCCCTTGCAGGGGCATAACGTAAAGAAACAGCCTAGGGACACCACAGCTGGTGGAGCTGGAATTGTTCTGTGTATCCTCCAGTTTCATTCCCAGTTGTCCTTTGGGTGAATTCCCAGAAATCCATTTGTCCTGGAAAGCCTGAAGATGAAAGAATCTCCCAGGATGTAATCACAATGCTCTACCATAGGAATTTGAAAATTGTCCTTAAATGTGGAGGAAAAACAATTATAGCAATTGGACCGGTGATGTATTTCCGAAATTTGGGTTGTGACTAACAGGCAATGGAAGCACCTGGAGAATTGCACCGACTTCCACAGGCCTAGGAAACCGTATAAAAGCTCTCCCAGCCCTCACACTCCTCACATCGCTCCTCTTGGTTTACTCTCCTCGGTGAACTTGGTAAGTTCTGATCTGGTTCTCCTCAAGGTTTTCCTTTTAACTTGGGGTAGAAGTCTTCTACTCGCCTTCTCTGCTTTGTGGCAGCAGTAGGAGTATGTTGTCCTCTGTGTTTTTAATCTGTATGGTCAAAAAAAGGGGGGGGGGGGATAGTGATGATTGAACATTTAAATACCACTGGGAAGGTATATTACCACTGGTAACTTTGCTTGGTAAGGCAAAGCTTCTTAGAAGGTAAAAGAAGGCAACAGCTCTGCTTCTTTGGCATTGGAAATGGAATAGAAATTTTCTCTCTTGACTTGGTGATACTTAATGCTGAAACTTTGGTTCCTGGGCAGAATTTCATATAATGGAAGGTAGAAATGGCTTGTTTCATGGAAAGATATTGCAATAGTGAATATGGACAGGTTGCATGGATGGCTTTAGTCTCTCTGAAGTCACCTGAGGAGCTGTGATCTGCAGCAACAGAGGATTTAAACCTCAGCTCTTCAGTGCACTGGTTGTATCCTCACTGGAAGTCACACTCATCTTCTGTAGCTCCTTCTAGCAAAGTGTATGGACCAACGTTACACAGGAACAGGCATCATTTTAGTGCTGAGGTTAAAACCTGGCTGACTTTAACAAGCTTGTCATGTTGTGTATGAAGGCTGCTTCTTTACTCCGAGGGTGGTGAGGCACAGGGACAGGGTGCCTGGAGAGGCTGTGGAAGCCCCATCCCTGGAGGTGTTCAAGGCTAGGTTGGATGGGGCTTTGGGCACCCTGGGCTAGTGAGGATGACCCTGCCCTTGGCACGGGGTTGGAACTAGATGATCTTTGGGCCCTTTCCAACCATGATTCTGTGATTGTATGAAATGGAAAGCCAAAGACTGAGGGGTTTGCTCAGTATTTCTTTCCAAACCCACCATACTCAACCCCCCACACCACCTCCACTGCTGCTCCTCACTACCTGAGCCTACCCTTTACCTGCCTCTTCCTTTCAGGTTTACCTGCCTCCTCCCACCACACCAAGATGTCTTGCTGCTACTACCCCTGCTACACCTACTGCTGCTCCCCCTGCTACAGGACCGTGTGCTGCAGGACCTACAACTGCTGCAACCCCTGCAGCTACCGGACCCTGTGCAGCTACCGCCGCCGGTACAGCTATGGAGACTGCTGCACCCGCTACTGCTACCCCTACTGCTGCAACTACAGCTATGGCTGCTGCTACCCCTGCTGCTAAACCCAGAGGAAACATCCCTGCAGCAAGAACCCATCCCGACCTGGCAAGCAAAGATGAACGGCTGATCTGAGAGGCAACGTTTGCAGCAGCGCTGAGCCCCCATCACACCAACCTGAGAGTGGGGAGCTTGGCTGCTCTCTAAACTTGCCTGGCATTTGTACTTCTGTTGGTCTTTCTGTCTGCTTCTCCCTGTCCTTCCCAACTCTGAATTCTCTCCTGATATTCCCCTTGCATTCGAACCCCTTCAGCAACGGGAACGATGACCTGCAGTTCACTGAAGCCTCTTCCAGTTGCTGCAGCGGTGCTGAAGGACTTAATTCTCCAAAATGGGGGCTTTTGTGTCATCTGCATTTTCAATAACTACTTCCAGTAAGGTGCTGCAGTGTGGTGTAATGGAGAAGTATTACAACTGTCTCTCCTTTGATCTGGATTTACAAGAACCTACGGGATGAACAACACATCTTCAGCAAGAAGGAATGTCCCGTACAGCGCAGAGCAATGACTCATCTTCTGTAGCTCCTTCCAGCAGCCCCAGACTGTAATCTTTCTGTATCTGTGCCAACTCCTTTTCTTTTTGCATTAAAATTTTTCAGCATTGAAAAAAAAAAACCCCTGAGTTACAGTCGTCTTTCTTCTGCCTCAAGTTTTATTGAATCATAGAATGGTCTGGGTTGGGAGGGACCCCAAGGGTCACAGAGCTTCAAACCCCCTGCCAGGTTTGGGAGGGACCCCAAGGGTCACAGAGCTCCAACCCCCCTGCCAGGTTTGGGAGGGACCCCAAGGGTCACAGAGCTTCAACCCCCCTGCCAGGTTTGGGATGGACCCCAAGGGTCACAGAGCTCCAACCCCCTGCCACAGGCAGGGACACCAACCTCAGGCCTGGAGCTACACAAGGTTGCCCAGGGCCCCATCCAACCTGGCCTTGAACACCCCCAGACACGGGGCACCCACCCCCTCTCTGGGCAGCCCTGTGTTCAGAGCAGCTGGTCTCAGTCAATAAACTCTTTTCTTCCCTTCTACCCCCCAGAAATTTGAGGAATGCCACAGTTTCTCCCTTTCCTTTACTTAAACTATTGCCAGATTTAAGGTTAACACCTGGAGGTTTTGGTATCATCTAGTCCAACCCCCTGCTGAAGCAGGATCACCTTGAGCACCTTGCGCAGCATTGTACTATCTCCAGGTTCTGAATCCCTCCGGAGAGGGAGACTCCACAGCTGCTCCCAGCAGCCTGTTCCAGGGCTCAGGCATCCACAGAAGTAAGAAGTTCCTCCTCCTGTTGGCATGGACCTTCCTGTGCTCCAGTTTGTGCCTATTCCCCCTTGTCCTGTTGCTGGGCACCCTGAGAAGAGTCTGGCCCCCTCCCCTTGACACCCCTTTAGGTATTGATGAGCGTTGATCAGATCCCCCTCTGCCTTCCCAGACTAACCAGTCTCAGCTCTCCCAGTCTTCCCTCACACAAGAGATGCTCCAGGCCCCTCATCTTTCCTGTTGCCCTTCACCAGACTCTCTCCAGTAGTTCCCTGTCTGTCTTGAACTAGGGAGCCCAGCACTGGACACAACACTCCAGATGTGGCCTCAGAAGGGGAGGAGAACCTCCCTGGATCTTCATAATGCACCCAAGGACACCACTGGCCTCTTGGCAATCAGGGCACACTGCTGGCTCATGGAAAACTTGTCCACCAGCACTCCCAGGTCCTTCTCCACAGCGCTGCTTCCCAGCAGGCCAGCCCTAGCCTGTCCTGGTGCTGGGGGTGATTCCTCCCTGGGGGCAGGACCCTACACTTGCCCTTGTTGAACTTCATTTGGTTCCTCTCCACCCAGCTCTCCAGCCTGTCCAGGTCTCACTGGATGGCAGCAGAGCCTTCTGGTGTGTCAGCTGCTCCTCCCAGTTTGGTGTCATCAGCAAATTTGCCTGGGGTACAACTTTTGTCCAGGTCATGGATGAACAAGACCAGACTCAGCACAGACCCTTGGGGCACACCACTGGCTACAGGCCTCCAAAGAGACTATGCACCCCTGAACACAACCCTCTGGGCTCTGCTGTTTGGCTGGTTCTCACCCCACCTCACTGTCCACTCACCCAACCCACACCTCCTGAGCTTGCCCATGAAGATGCTACAGGAGGTGGTGTTGCTGGCCTTGAAAACTCAAAACAATGCCTTGATCTTCCACACAGACACCAAGCAGAATTAAATCCACTTCTACAGATGCAGCTACAATAATTCACTAAGTAGAGGGATTGAAAGAGAGAAGACAGAAAGAAAAGTGGAGGAAAAGAGAAGCAAACAGTCCTTAAAAAAAAATACAAGTGAAAGAGCATCCAGGTCTCCCCCACGTGTTGCAGTAGCTCTTGTCTGCCAGCTGCCCCTGGCCAGGGAAGCAGTGAGAAAGCACCATCATCTTCCTCCTCATGCAGCTTAAGCCTCTTGATTATACAGCCAAGAGCTCTACAGCCTCTGCCCACAACACACAGTAGGAGAGAAAGAGGAAAACTCAGTCCATGAGGGAAGTTCCCAAGCTTTCAACCCTGAGCTTACGAGCTCCCTTCCAACCTGGGCTGTTCAACAATTCTACGATTATATATAAGCCACAAACTTAACTCCAAAATAAAAACCTGCTGAGTCCACACCTTTGGAGCTACCTATGATCTCTTCAATAGAATCAGAGAATGGGCTGGGTTGGAAGGGACCCCAAGGATCACAGAGCTCCAACCACCTGCCACAGGCAGGGACACCAACCTCAGGCCTGGAGCTACACAAGGTTGCCCAGGGCCCCATCCAACCTGGCCGTGGACACCCCCAGACACAGGGCACCCACCCCCTCTCTGGGCAGCCCCTTCCAGCCTCTCACCACTCTTTCTGTAAAAAACTTCCCCCTAACATCCAATCTAAAACCTCACATCACGTTAACCCAACAGCAGCACTGAAGGATTTTAAATGAACCATGTGTCTGGAATACACTGAGCAGAAGCCTGGAGTTGTAGGAACACGCATAACCTGAGATACAGCTTAAGCCTCCTGCAGCTACAAGAGCCCATGTTTCTCAGCATGAGGAGGACAAGTCTCTACAAGCAAATCCTTGAGTACACAAAGTTAGTAACTTTCTCATCCAACCTGTGTGATGCTATAAGGGTATTTAAGAAATTCAAGTGAAAAAGAAAACCAGAAATACCATATTGATGCAGCATGATTTTTAATATGAAAGACTTTGAAAGGCATACAGAACTGAAAGACTACATTCCCAAAGACACTTCACACCCTGCCCACACCACTCATCCAGAGTTAATGTTTTTATACATCATTGCACCAAACACAAAACCCAATTTACAAAGAACTGGAGTACCAAGAAGAAGTAAGCTCACTTCTCAAAGGGAGAGTTTGGGTGGGAAGAGAGCATACAGACATAGAGCAGAGCAAAGGTAAATCATCACAAGCACGTCAGCAGTGCTGCAGAGCGCTCAAAGCCTCCGTGGAGGGTGGCTGCTGTCACCAGGGCTCTGCACATCAGGGATCGCTGCTGCTGCTGCTGCCAAGATTCGCCATCAATCCATGCTTGCCAGCCCTGGGGTGATCTTCACTTCAGGGACACTCCTGATGGGTTTAGCAGGGGTAGCAGCTCCCATAGCCAAACCTCTGGCCATATCGTGACCCAAAGGGGTAGCTGTAGCGGCCAGAGTAAAAGCCTGGGTAGCCATAGCAGTCCCCAGAGCCATAGAAGCCCCTATAGCCACCATACAGACCCCCATAGCCGTAGCAGTCCCCAGAGCCATAAATGCCCCGGTAACCGTACAGGCCGCTGTAGCCGTACCGGTCCCCAAGGCCATAGAGACCCCGGTAGCCGTAGAGACCCCCGTAGCCCCGGTAGCCGCAGGGGCTCCCGCAGTCGTAGCCACGGTAGCTGTAGAGACTCCCGTAATTGCAGGGAGAAAAGCAGTCATCCTCACACTGGCCTTGGAGGAAAGTCATCTTTCTGTGGTGGAGGCAAACCTGCAAGGCAGAGGCAGGGGGAAAGCAAAAGGAATAAATGCTTCCAGTGGTGGGAAGAGTCTCTGAGCCCAAAAACTTCTTCCCTGGCCCCATGAGACCAAGAACAGAAGCAAAATGATGACTAAATTCCTCAGCTCCTTCCTGCAGCCTGTCAACTCACTTTCTCATTTACCCACTGGTTTTAAAGCATTTTATTTCCTTTCTTGCTTACTGAGGTCGGTGAAAGTGCTGCCTATAAAATACACCTGGGAGAGATCCACACCTCCTCGCTGCTGTTTCTTAGGGAATCTTGTTAGGAGTTGCCAGTCCTGAATTCCTTTCAGGATACCAGCTTTGCACAGAGCTCTACACTCCCAAGTCCTTCAAGAAAGCTTAGAGCCTCTGATGTTTCCCATGAGAACGTGCTTCAGCTTTTGGATCCATCGCTCCAATTCCCATTTTGGTGGCTTACACCAGTTTTGGGTTGGCAACTGGGAATGCTGACAGCACACAGCAGAAGCTGAGGAGTGTTAGCCCACATGAAAACTTCTACTGTCCTCCCCAACTGACCTGAAAGCTCCCTTTACATAAAACTAGAGATGTATAGAAGAACCCACTGAGGGTTCTCAGTAATAACCTGATGAGCAGCAATCCTTCCTGAGCAGACAGATACCCCAGGTACCCAGAGGACCAGGAAAACTTCATCCCCTACTTTAAAACCTGAACCCAAGGCAGGAAGCACGAGGTACAAAGAAATCTTAAATTTCAGAAAAGCCACAATCCCACCAAATTAAACCCAATGTTATCATCCTCATGAAGAGACTGAATGGAGAGGAGGCTTACCGAGCTCACCAGGAGGAGGAAGGCAAGAGAGGTGATGAGGAGCACGGAGCTCCAAGCCCTTTTTATACTGCTCCTCTGCCTGCCTGGCTTATCTAAGACGCCCTGTGGATTCAACAGGTTTGTAGCCTTATTGGTTGGAAAACAAATTTGCCTGTACACGTCATATCTTCAATTAATGTAATTCTCTTCATTGTTTGGGATTATTAGTGTGTTCCCAGCCTCCCATATGTCACATATATTACAGGTTTCTTTCATCTTCAAATGTTCTGGGCCAACTGCATTCCTGATACCATTTTATTGTCTTTGCTGGCAAAACTGAAGGTGATTTTTCTATAATGGAAAAACATCTAGAAGTTTCCATCAGAGGGACAGAAATGGTCAGTAAAAAACAAGGAAAAACTTCCCACATGTTTGAAAATATCTGTTGTACACCAGACAATCTGATGCAGCATGGCACAGGCTTCCTGCTTAATGGAAATAAACAGGTATTTGGGGGGGTTATATTTGGGTGTTTTATATTGAGGTATTTTATATTGAGGTATTTTATATTAAATGTCATAGGAACTTCAGGAAACAGGACCAGCACGAACTACAAATAAATCTTAATTACATTCCTCCAAAGGTTTTGGAGAGAACTACTATGACTATGGCACTGTTTGGGGTTTAATTCATGAGTGGGGAATACAGGTATTAACTCAGTCTGGAAACTAAGGAATGATAAGGATTTCAGTGAGATGAACGAAATGTTATTTTCCAAGGAGCCACGTTAATGTTTCCTTCGTAAGGAATCCACCACGTGCATCAGAGATGGTGTAAGAGTGAGGAATGCTGGAGTTCACTCCAGAACTCCTTGCATGACCTTCACCTAATTTCTGGCATTAATTTGAATGTAAAATAAGGGCAATAATGAGCAAGCAGGATGCTGAGGCTTCCTCAGAATTTTGAATACCAAAGCACTTCATAAACACTCATTAATGTTTCCAATTTGCAAAGTGTTGCAGTATTTAAATATTAATAGTTTGGCACTGAAAGACACCCCCAGATTTAATAATATGGTCACTTACAAGGTACATTAAGGTCTCTTGTTCCTAAGTCCTAATAAGGTGATGCATTCTGTGTTTGATGAAAGTCAAAAAATGGGGAAAAAAAAGAAAAAATAAAGAAATCCCTGGTTTAAAATAGGAAGAAATATTTTGGAACTAAAATTGCTAATGTAGAACCTGAGGCAAAAATAATAATAATAATTATTAAAATAAACCCAAGCTGCTGGCAAGATCCCCACCAATCTTACCAGGGAGAATGTAGAGGTCATGATGCTGCTGGAGAGAAGTTTCGGCACACCAAAGAGAAGCCTGTTCCCTTTCTCCCCTGTGCATTGCACCATAGATGCAAAAGCCAAGTAAATGGAGTCCCTAGGAGCAAACTGCTCAACCAGTAATGGTCCAGCCATCTCCCAGAATTATTCTGATCCATCTGACTACAAAGAATTCCATGTCATTTTACTAGAAATGTGCTGAGCCCCTTTCTTCCCCTTTTAAGATGAAAGAAACTCTGAAGGTATTACACGTGTGTCACGCCATCAGACTCTGGAAATATGAAAATCACTGCCTCCAATTACACCAATTGGAGGAATAATGTAGACAACCAGATACCTTGTATAACTACCACCGAAGTTGGGTAGGTATATATAGGGACCCACAGCTCTGAAACTTTATTCACTTCTCCTGAGCTACTCGCCTTGGTGAGACAGGTAAGCCAGCTCCAACTCTGATGGGTTTCTGGGACCTCTCCATGTCTGTATGTCTGTATAAATACTTGTGTGTGTGTGCACAGGGATGTGTGTGTGAGAGGCACTGGTATGGATGTATTTATGATGTATTTATCGTGTGGCTGTGTGTATGTACAGGCTTTCCCTGTTCTGGGCATTGGTGAGGCTGCACCTCGAGTGCTGGGTCCAGTTCTGGGCTCCTCACCATAAGAAGGACACTGAGGTAACATTTACTGGTTTAAGTGGAAGAAATTCCTCTGTTTCATTGCATTCTTTAAGTTTATCCCAGGCTGAGTGGCATTGCAGGAGATAAGGGGATGCATGTGGTTGGCTATTGGATTCCTTTGAATAAGCAGCAGTGTCTGAACTGGCAGAGTTTTCTTTCATTTATTCACATTTCTTTAACTTGGGGGGTGGGAAGGTTCAGTTCTCAGTAAAAATATTTTCTCTATATAGTCAGATGTTTAAAAAATAAACCAAATCAGAAAAGTTCTTCGGGGTTCAGACTGGGAAAAGGAGGAATGAGATGGATGAAAAGGCCTGTTGAGGTTCCTCAGCTCTGTCTGAGCTTTGAGCTGTCAGCTCCCCACAGACTCACCTCACTCCTGGGTGTGTGTTTCAGGTTTGCCCCCCTCAAGACACAATGACCTTCTACAGGGACTTCTACGACGACGGGCGCTACTCCCAATACGGCTATGAAGACCTCTACGGTTTTGGGGGGCAGAATGTCTATCGATTCGGGAGCCCATATGGCTACTACCGGGACCAGTACCGCTACGAGAGCCCATATGGCTACAGAAGCCTCTTTGGGAGCCTCTATGGGAACAGAGGCTTGATTGGCTACGGAGGCAATTCTGGGTTCGGGGACGTGTACGGCTTTGGGTATGGCTACCCCTTCTCTTATCGTTTTGGCAACAGATATGGTTATTGAAACTCCTATCCATGCCAGAGCAGAAAACATAGCGACCAAGACACAGATTCCTGGCTAATGGTAGAGTGCTGAGAAACACCAAGCACCCACACCTCCAGCTGAGCACAGTGGGACACGTGGGTGCAAGGCCGTGTAGAACTCCCCCTTATGTAACCCTCTCTAGTATCTCCTGATTCTCCAACTGTTACTCTGAAGGGCAGCTTGAACTGCAGCAAGCAGTGAGGCATTATCACAGCATGTTGATGGAGTAAAGCAAGGCTTTCAGGTGTGAGTAAAGCTCCTTTCAATCCGCAGTCGCTTTGTACTGCTGTAGTAATCGGAGTTTCTACAAGCACCATGAGCAAGTCTGCTTTGCTGAGCTATAGACTGCACCAAAGATGACACCTAATAGAGAAGCTCCTCTTATATACCCATGCTGTGCCTCACCTGGCAGTGAACATGATTTACAAGCTACTCTACAAGCAAGAAGCATGCCTGGACTGTCAAACTCCATCGTTTCCACCAGGAAAGGGCATCATCCAGCATCGGACACACTCAGCTTTCAGAAGACCCTTTTGGAAACTATAAACTTAGTCTTTCTGTTACTCACTGTTTCTTATTTTCAATAAAATCTCTCTGCTTAACAGTATCAGATGTCCGGTTTTCTGTCTGTGCTCACACGCTGCTGTGAAGGGACCAGAAGCACTGCCACCCTACCCAACCACACAGTAAGAGGGAGGTCTAGACTCAGGATGTTAGAGAGCATCACCACATCTCCACCTGAAATGCTCCAGTCCCAACTCATTTCCCAGAGCAGGAAGTTGGTCTACCTTATTTTAGCTAACCTGTGACCCTGGGTTTACACAAAGGCTTCTCCAGGAATGAGCATCACCTGACTGTCTGTATGACCAGACATACACAGGCTCCCGGATCAAGGGGTTGAGCTGAAGCCTTATGTTCTGCCAAGGAAAGAGAGCAATGACACTCAAGGTTAACGAAACCAAAGGCAACCAAGCCACGACCATCTGCTGGAGTGCTCATCTCCTTTGCAAACTGAACAGCCAGGTTATTCAGGGAGTTCCTGTCAGCCTCCACCATGTCACCTTAGGAGACTGAGTAGTCTTGATTTAGATTTATAATATTAAAGATTATAATCTGGCACAGAACAAGGTGGTTCAACAAGCATAGGCTAGACAAAACCACATGGATCCTATGCAAGCCCAGTTATACATCAAAGACATCACCAGGAGTCAAAACTCTTCCTGCAGAAGTGACTGTGAGGGGCTGGTTTTCAGGAGACATCCTACATGGGCACCTTCTCTTCTCATGGTGGTGGTTCTGCATTCCTCAGCTGACCCAGCAAAGTGGAGGGTCAAGAAAATAACTCGTGGAGCAGATTGGAGAAGCCCTTTCCTAGGCAGAACACCAGCAACAGTTAACAGGGCAGTGTCCAAGCTGGATATGCAATTCCTCCAGCCCAAAGTCCATTCCTTTACATCCATGTCATTGCTTTCACTTAAACCATCTGACCTTGAACTGGACCACAGCAGAAGGTGAGCCTCACAGATCCATTTCTGGGAAGGAGCAGCCAAAGCCTGGACTGCTGCCTGGTTGCTCCAAGCTCACCTCTTTGTGTCCTAGTTTGAGCAAGACGGAGCCAGATCAGGATGCCCCAGAAAGAGGGTAAGGACAGCAACCTCCACCCTCGCCTCCCATCAGGGCACGCCAGCAGTAAATCAGTACAGCCCTTTGAAAGCAGAAAAACTATTAAGACATCTTTTGTAATCCCTCTGCTAGCTGCTGTCACAGCAGCATCAAGGGCTGGATTCCCCGGGGAAAACATGAGGATATGGTGGAGTCTCCCATCACAACAAATCCAGGTTATCTCCTTCAGGTGCCCTCTGGCACATGAGGCTTTTCCCATCTGCACATACAGGGCAGGAGGGCTGATGTGGGGATGCACAGGAAGACAGACAGGATAAAACATGGAAAGCCAAAGATTTGGGGGAAATTTTTGGCCTGTCTGGAGTCCTCTGACCCCACCTTAACATCAGGTCCCTGTTGGCCAACGCAGCAGTGTTTAGGATGTTTCTTCCCTTCACCACATCCCCTGGGTTCATTTCCAGAGGCACTCTCACTTCCGACAGCGGGTGCCGTCCCCACCCGATGCCTCGGGAGCGTGGCTGTAATTACCAGCCAACCCCAGCCTCCCCAGAGCTGCCACATCCCTCCAAGCAGCCTGGGCACCACCTCGCTTCCTTTTTCTTGCTTGCTTTGAACATGCCCCTGTTCTAATTCCATCTCCAGCTCCAGGGGGGTACCTCAATGCTTCATCCCTGCTAAGCCCTCCCTTGCTCTTCCTCCAACCCCAGGGATCCAGGGCACAGCTGGGATCTCCTGCTCCACTGCAGGTCAGCCTTATGCAATCACTGGACTCCAGACACCAGGTTCTCACCCCAGGTGCCCTCACCGCAGGGCTCAGCCTTTAGTTACCGAGCAGGGACCAGGTAAACTTGTTACCTATTCACTGGGTGATTGAAGAAGCCCCAAATCATTGCAGAAATGGGGTTCAGACCACTCACAGAATCACACAGAATCACAGGGGCTGGAAGGGGCCTCCAGAGCCCATGGGGTCCAACCCCCTGCCAAAGCAGGGTCCCTAGGACAGGGCACACAGATGGATCTTGAATCTCTCCAGAGAAGGAGACTCCACACCCCCTGGCCAGCCTGTCCCAGGGCTCCCTCACCCTCACTGGGGAAAAGTTCTTCCCCAGATTGGGGGGGGAAAACTCCCTGTGCTCCAACTTGAGCCCATCACCCCTTGTCCTGTCTCCACAGACACTGAAAGGGGCTGGCCATGTCCCACTGTGTCCCACACTTGAGATACTTAGAAATATGCATAAGGTCCCCCCTGAGTCTTCTTCTCTCCAGGCTGAACAGCCCCAGCTCACTCAGCCTTTCCTCCCAGGGGAGATGCTCCAGGCCCTTCAGCATCTCCTCAGCCTCCTCTGGACTCTCTCCAGGAGATCCCTGGCTGTTTGATCCCAGGGAGCCCAGCACTGGACACAACACTCCAGGTGGGGCCTGAGCAGGGCAGAGCAGAGGGGGAGGATCCCCTCCTGTGACCTGCTGCCCACACTCCTCCTGATGCCCCCCAGGATCCCATTGTCTCTCAGCCCCAGGGCACACTGCTGGCTCATGGCCACCCTGTCACCCCCCAGCACCCCCAGGTCCTTCTCCACAGAGCTCCTCTCCAGCAGCTCCCCCCCAGCCTGTCCTGATTCCAGCAGTTATTCCTTCCCAGGTGCCAGACTCTCCACTTGCTTGTGTTGAACCTCATATTCCCTGGGCCCCCAAACATCAGCCAACAGCACCGATACCAATTCCCAATGGATCCATCCCAAAATCTCAGGAAGCTCCAGCACGAGTTTCTCATACACCTGTCCAGTGGTGTGTGAGGAGCATTTTCCCTGTTTCATGGGCTTTATGCCCTAAGGCTTAAGAAAAGTCAGATGATTAGAAGAACTTTGTGCCTGCCTAGGAGATATTATCATAAGAGATGACAGATGGGCTAATTGAGCTAACAGAAAACCAACTCCTGTAATTTCATTTCAACTTCTGAATGCCAGTCTGAAGCAGGATGTATTTACTGCATACATGGGGGGAAATTACCAATTCAAATGCTCCTAATGAGCAAGCCACACATGAGCATGCCACAGGACGTGCCTCCAGCATGAAGATTCACTGCTTAAAGAGTAAGCTCATCCCAGATGAGAAACTGGGCCCCTGATGATCGTGCAAACTGGACTAGAACATGGTTCAAAATGTGTCTTAGAGAGGCCAATAATACAACCAAACCCTCCAAGAGAAGGGAAAGTGGAACATGGCATGAGAAAAATTGCTGGAGGGAGCAAGAGAAACTAGAAGTATTTCAAAATTCACCATGTTTAGGTGAAGATTCTTATCCCCCAAGGCAATAATGAACCTAAAAGACATGAGCAAATGGTTCTGCTCTCTTAAAGAAGACTTTGGTAGCTTCTTAGGAGGATTCTTGTTATCTTTGAAAGTCTCAGAGCATTTCACACGAGTTGCTTTTATACCACAGTTAATAAAAGGCTGATTATAAATAGCTCTATAAAAATCCACTGGCAAAATCTCCTAGTTTTACTGACACTTGGTGCTTTGTGCAAGTTTGAACTTATTCCAGGGGAAGTTCAACTTGAGAGGCCTCAGTAATAAACTTCAGCTCGTTAGCAAAACAATAGCAATTCCTTCCTCTGGCTTTTGAGGTTTGGGGGATTTCTCTTTCACAGGGAAGGATTTATGTGGTTAGTGAGAATCTGGCTTAATCACCTTGTCTGAGGTTCACCAACAGCCTATTACACACTATTACAATTCCTGGTGGCTTTTGTTTTCCTCACACAAGGACAATAATCCTTCAAAGAGTGACTACAACATAATTATCTAGCCTTTTCACACCAGCTTGTGATACAGAGAGATGCTCTTTCTCTAACAAGGTATTGACATGCTATGTAACATTTCAGACCCAGAAAGCAGCACAAAAACCTTGTGAAATATTTATTATTTTTAAATTCCTGATGAAATACCAACTTCCATGCATGAACATCCCCATCCATTTTCAGGTTACATTGTTGTAAAGCAGCAAGCAAAGCAGGAAATCCAGAAAATTAACTGTTACAGTCAAAAATAGCTGGTTTTATGCCACACATGGCTTCAGTTTCTTCATAATGCCAACTCTGCATTCACTTCTGATGATGCTCCACTGCCCAGATGGGGGGGGTTGAGCCTGAGGTCACTGGGTACCACCCACAGTGCCAGAAAAGCCAAACTTATCATAGAACCATAGAATGTGTGAGGTTGGAAGGGACAGTTAAAGCCCATTTAGTCCAAAGCCCAGCAGGGACATCTTCACTAGATCAGGTTGCTCAGAGCCCCATCAAGCCTGAACTTGAATATCTCCATGGATGGGGCCTCCATCACCTCTCTGGGCAACCTGGGCCAGTGATCAACCACCCTCATACCTGAGAAAAAGCTCTACAGAGCCGAGCAAGACAAAGACCGATGAAAGCAAAGATGGGGTGTCAGTTTCACCAAGGGACAACTGCAGCCCAGAGGAAAGGAGATGCACACACAACCTGCTGCCAAATCACCAAAGAATATCATTGTCCTGAGGCAGCCCAACAGGATGGGCTGGGTGCAGCAGGACAAAGCTGAGTTAGGAGGAGCAGAGAGGCACAGAGACACGCACACACGCAGAGAGACCAATAACATCTTGCAATGTCATGTTTAATGAGAAAGAAGCAGATCTACAGAGGCAGGATTATATAGCACAGATTACAAATTGCCCACAGCCTGTGGTTTGATGCAAGATGATTCATGTAATAACTGATGTCGCTTCCCTATTGCAGCTCCATGTTGCTGCTCAGCCCTGACACACACAGGACAGGAGAGCGTAGGCTAGTTGACTCCAGGACCCTTTTTTTATGCATCAGCAGCCACAGAAAAGGCCTGCAAAGGGAATGAAGACAGATGCCATGCCAGATCCCTTTGCACTGCCACAGTGATACCTACAAGTCCCCAAAGAATTAGCATCATAGACCATAGAATTGTGGAGAGAGCACTCAGAAAGATAAGAAGGCATCATAAGGCCAGGGAAGGTCATCTGAGAAGGATGGAGATGGATTTTTCAGGAGATTTGAGCATCTGCAGAAACATTTAATGGCAGCTCAACCCTTTCTAAATGCCGTGCCCTGGAGCTCAGCTGCCTATCAACAGGCTGCTTAACTCCTGGACATCTGTCAGCTCACTAGGTTTAGCATGGTCTGCAGCTTCCGATCGGGTACCCCCGTCCCCATCTCGCAGCACCATAAACGTGCGAAGCCCCCGGAGCACGGGCAGCGCTAAAGCCAGTTCCAACTTCAGGGGCTCCTGCAGATCCCACGACGCTCTGCTGAGGGAAGGTGGAGAGGATGGGTCCAGGGAAGGTCACAACCACCGGCGGGGGGTAGATCACCACCTTGGAGTCAGGACACTGCCGAACACAGGGCTCGTTGCAGCTGTCAGCAATGGGCTGTGGCACAGCCACCCCGCATGGGGAGGCACTGCCATCAGTACATGGGCTTAAAGTGTGCACCATTTTTCAGGGATGGGTAATCTGAAGCGGAAGAGGAAAAATAAGGCACAAATTCCACCAAGTTTCACCATCAAACATCATAAAAAAGGACTACCAACAGGCTAGAGGTAAAGGCAGAGTTCTCATAGTTCAGGCCCACCTGTGAATCTTGTACTGATTCTCATCTGGGTATGAGTTTTCATGAAAAGTTAACTGGCTCTCATCACCCAGATCTGAACTTACCAAACCCAGCGGCTGAACCACCACAAATCTACTCATTCACACCAAGAAAATATCCCACAACTCACCCTGACTTCAAACTACAGAGGCTTCTGTAGAAAGAGGCATTCAGGTGGAACTTACCTACTTCCCAAGAGAAGTAAGACAAGAGAAGTGGTCACACACAAGCCGACGTCGAGCACTTTTATACCAGGCCCTCTGACTGCCCAACGTGTGAATCACCTACATGCAGAACACCCTAATCAATTACTAAACACATTTCTTTCAAGACTTAACTTTGTTAATGAATGTTAATCGTTTTAAATAAATCACACTCTGTAATTATTAGTTTCCACTCTGAAACCTGTACTTTACTCGCCTTCCAGTTGCTATTTCAACTTTATATAGAGGGGACTCTGAATGTTGGGAGAAAGACAGAATGTTTATGGGGTTCCTGCTTGATGTCTCCCATGAATGGGCTTGTTCCTGGGCAGGCAGCAAACAGCCACTTTGCTTGGAAGAAAATGTACTTGGCTCAGCCCTGGGAGAGTTGTAAAAGTGAAGGATAACCCTGTGTTCTTGGCCTAGGGTCATGGTCCTGTCCTGAAACTGGTCAAAGCTCTGGCATACTGCAGAAATCCAAATAAATCAGCACAGCTTCTACAATTAGGCACCAAGCATGTGTATTTTAATGTATTTTAAACATATGTATTTTAAACATAAAAACTTTATGAATAAAAAAAAGAGGGGGGAATAAAAAGGGTATGGCTGTATTTAATATGAAATTAAACTTGCTGTGCTGTGAAGCTCTAAATCATGACCTGATTAGGTGGAATGGCAAAAAGACAACAAAAAGGGTGTGACTTAGGCAAGACCTTCTCAGGAATTCTTTCCAGAGAGTCGCTTCTTCAATAAAAGGGCACCTAAAGCCATTATAACAACACGTGTTGTGCCTATAAAATGATGAGGGGAAGATGCCTTTTGGAATCCCAATTGCTGAGGAGTTGCAGCTGCCAGTGTGGAGTTATCCATGTCAGGCAGCATCACAGGGAGGCATCAGCAGCTATCAGCACAAAAAGCCAAGGCTGGCAGTGGTGTGTGCCACACAAACCCACCCACCAGGCTGAACCAACTCATCTGATCTGATTTAGGCTTCATTTTTCTTAAAAGCAAAGATATTCTTCTACTTCTGTAGTAAGAGAGAGGACTTGCTTGGGCTCTTCTATTCACCTTAAAGCCTTCTCGCTGTCTCTCAGTGGCAGCACGTGCATGGATGGGGTAATGCTGCAGAACAAAGTTCCCCCCTTCCAACAAACATCAAAGAAAATCATCCCACTGGCAGCAAAATTACTTTGAGGGGCAGGACTAGACCCCATTGTATCAGAGGCTACTGTGGAGTAGAAACCTCAATTAAGATATCCCCAACAATGGGAAGTGACTGGAAGGCTTTATTACTTTAATTGCAGGCTCAGATTTATCTTCATAGTGTCATAATGCTTGAGGATGACATAAGATAGTTGTAATTCCTTTAGAAAATTGGCTCTGTCTTTCTATAATTGAAGATACCCATGTGAATTGCAACATATGTCTTTATCTCAGCTTGGATTGGGTGGCAATTTATCCCTTAAGTCATTCCTCCAAAACTTCAGCATCACACACCTAATGACTATATTCAAGTTAGGCAACAGAAAACTAAATGTTCACTCTTAATTCAGAAATGTTTTCATAATCCTCTGTTGAAAAATCAAGATACTCAACCCATCATGAGAGGAAACCACGCTGCTGGGATTTGTTTCCTGCAGAGTGCTTGGGGTCAGTGTCACTGCAAGGTCCATTTATCTCAACATCAAGGTTAATAACACAGAGTAGGTATGCTGATGCTTTTGGAAAGCATTTTCAAAACACATTGTAAAAGTTCATTAGTGTTCTAGACAACTGATGTAATATTCTTGTTAAAAAAAAACAACATGACAACTGCTGGAGAAGGCAAGGAAATAAAAATGATGAGTCAACCCATAAAGCACAGCCAGGACTCAGCACCCAAACTGTGTGTCCATGAGGAAGGAATGCAGCAGAAGAGTGCACGTGTCAGCTCCATCCACCAGTCAAAACAAGCTTCAGAAGCTAAATCAGCACCTTAAAAACTAAAGATATTAAACACAAAAATCATCACCTTTCTATCCCTCAGGAGATGGAGTAAACACCCTGGCTGCAGAGAAGCCACCAACACCTTCAAGCTCTCAGAAATTGCTGACTGGACACATTTATTCTGTATTTAGCTGATAAGATTCTTCAAAAGACTTGAACTCTGTCTGTAAGGATTTGCAGGAAAGATGTATAAAACCTTGAAGGACCAAGCTAGAGCTCACCACAGGAGCAGGGACCCCTCTGAAGACACCAATTCGACTACAGGGTTCAAAAGAAGCAGGCAGGTATCATGAGTCAAACCCATCCCTGAGCCCAGGGAAACACCACAGACAGATTTATGAAGTTAAAAACTTTTTTAAAAGCCATCTGAGGCTCAGAGCTTTGTCCATGTCTCTTGGTTTCTCGTCCTTAAACCAGGCAGTGTGATCAGCTCAACTGCTTTATAACTGCCATGCTGCAGCTAACGAGGCGGCAGCCTTAGGAGACTTGGAGTGTTTAATTTCTTTACATGGAATACAGGCATGAGAAGTCACCAGGGAGCTGAACATCTTTGTGACTATGAAAGTGTGGAACAAACAGTGGAGAATTATCAGAAATAAAATCTGCTGAAGCCCTGGAACTGTGTTTATCTTAACTTGCTTTACTTCAGACAGCAGCCAGTTCTCCACTTCTCATTTGCATTCAAAGATTTCATTAAAAAATTGCATTTTACTGCTGCATTTCATGGTTTGTTGCTCCCAAAGGAAAAAAGCTTTCCTGTGCACAAGGCTTTGGATATCCCACCAGAGAAAGTCCAAAGCTATTCTACTTCTGAATGACCAACCATGCAGCTCGATGCCCAGGAAAGGCTCAGAAGTGTTCTACAAACATCCCAAAACCAGCCCTGATGCTTGCTCTCTGCACCCTGGTCCAGTGAGGGTGTCCCTGCCCATGGTAGGGGGTTGGAACTAGATGATCTTTGAGGTCTCTTCCAACCCAAAGTGTTCTGTGATTCCCAGCAGCTGAGGTTCTCCATGCTGTGTCGTGAGCTATGCAATTCCATGTCTGCATTTACCTTGGTGCAGTGCCAGAGCTTAGGAGATCGTTGCAAATGCAAAGCACACGTACAGATGTGCACAGGCACAGCTGAGGGTTAAGTGCAAACCAGTAGGTGTTGGGATGGTCCCAGTGTATGATAATGGGCTCATGAGAAAGGCACTCTCCCCTTTGCTATCACTGGGATGCCATCATCTAGCCCAACCTGGTAATTCCATGGTTCTCACCCAAGGAGATGTCACCAACACAACTGCTAACCGAATCAGGATCGCATCTGCCTGTCCAAAGCCCTGCCTCCACCACAAGATTTTTAAATCCTTGGCAAAACCCTGATTCCTTTCAAGTCAGCTATGCCAGTTCCTAAGCAGAATTGCCACGGGGCAAGTCCTGGCCACAGCCCTGAAGAGTTTTACACCCCACCAAAAGGCAGTGTCAGCTGCACGCTGACCTTGTTTCCAGCCATAAAAAACAACCAAACACAACGCCTAATAAAACCAAGGAACGACTCTTATTAAGTTGGAAGAGCACTAGAGCAGATGTGCCATGAGTACCTGAGTGCCAAGGTCTGGGTTTGTCTCCCAGACTCCCTTTGTAAAGCCACATTCCTCCACAACCCCCCTCCTGCTACCTGTATTTACAGGAAGAAAAGGGGGTGCGATCGCTGCCCACGCTCCCTCCCTGCTGCCTGTCAGTCTGTCAAGAGGAGCTTTGGGAGGAGAGGGGTAGATTTCTTCACCTAACAAATAAAGTGAATGGAATGAAAGGTGTTTTTTTACTTCTCTCATAAAGATTTAAAATGAGAAGAACCCGCAGGGTGTGAGGCACATTTCAGGGTGTTTGGGGATAACAAGCATACTAATAATCCCAACTGAGTAAAATAATTACAGCCAATGAAGAAGTTCCATAGGAACAAATTCAATCCCCTATCTAATTAGGATTCAATACCCAGTGGCTCAGGTTTTCCATATGGTCTAAAAAGACCATATAAAGACGGGCACTGCCAAGCTTGCAGTCCAGTTCTTGCTCTCAGCCACCAGCTCGGTAAGTGATTCGCTTCTTTCTGACCAGCAAGAGATCCTTTTGTTGGTACTTTGAACTGGAATCTTGGTCCTGCAGGTCCTGACTCTGCAGATTAAGAGGGTTGTTTCTTTAAAAGGAACTTTCTTGGGCATTATTCTTTATTTTTACAGGCACAGACAGGGTTTTTTTAAGGCTGAGGCTGGGATTTAATATTTAATTAGGTATTAGGGGGAAGTTTTATACAGAGTGGTGAGGGGCTGGAACAGGTTGCCCAGAGAGGGGTTGGGTGCCCCGTGTCTGGGGGTGTTCAAGGCCAGGTTGGATCGGGCCCTGAGCAACCTTGTGTAGCTCCAGGACTGGAGGTTGGTGTCCCTGCCTGTGGCAGGAGGGGTTGGAGCTCTGTGACCCTTGGGGTCCCTCCCAACCCACAACATTCTGTGATTCTGTGATTTACTGAACCTCACCCAATATGGGATGGGATGTTTCTGCTTTGGTCTGGGCATTTTGGTACCTGTATCTTTAATTTGCTTTGAAAAAACTGAATTCTAATTTCTCCTGTATTAGGAGCCACTTCTTTTAGTAGTTTGAGTAACTGTTTTTGTGGGCAGCTGCCCATCAGGATGCAGATGACTTCTATTATATCAGAGGGTAATTTTTAGCTGGGATAACCAAAGGAAAGTTTGGCTTCTGCATATTCAAGAACCCTTTTATACACACTTATTGGGGGATTCTTCTTTGCAAGAGCTAATGTTACCTTCCCACTTTTGAAACACAGCAAGAAAACCCTGATCCAATCCTGCCTGGCTTTTCTCCCAGGTCTGCAGTTAATTGGCAGTTAATTGGCAGCCAAGATCTTTATAAAGAAATGATGTTGATATACAGGAGCTGGAACCTGACCCTCAGGAGCTTGTTCTTGGAGTCCTGTAGATCTACAGAAGCAGCTGCCACCAAATTGCAAAGTACAGACGCCCAAGTGCCATTTGCTAATGCTGAGCAAAGCTGATTTGCAGCCAGATTTGACATTTTAATTAGGAGAACCAAGGTCTCAGCAATTCTCCATGCTCAATCAGGTATTTGGAATGGACACCTCCTGTGATTCTTCCTCCTTTTCGGTCCCCAGCTTCTGCCAGAGCAAACTCAGGAGCAAGCACAAGAGAAGGCATGGGTCAGAGTAGCCAGTGAAGCAAACACACAGCCAGCAGCATCCTGAGACACAGAGAATTACATTTGACTTTTCCTACTCACATGGGACACCAGCAGCTTGAGCCAGACTTTGAAAAGTCTCTCTGTCCTAAATGAACATCAGGCTTTTAAAAACAGAGCTCTGCCACATCACCCTGCCAATTACAAAGATAGCAATCCTCTGTTCTGCAATTTAAATTAGCATGAAGGGCAATGCTTTCTTGTGCTTTACCTACTGCCAGCAGAAAGCAATTCCAGTTTCAATAGAAGTGTCTGGAAAGCTAATAAATGATAGCCCTTGCCACAAAAAGATGAGAACCTCAGCACTTATCCCAGATACGCCATTGCCTCACTAGCTGAAGCATGCAGGTCACTTCCCTATGCCTGGAACTCCCCTTCTCCCAGGGATAATGAAGCTGTGAAAGAGATGATTAGTTAAATGCAATGCTGTGCAGTTCCTGCTATGGAGAGGAGGGCTGAGAGTCCCAGCAGAAAAGCAGCTTGTCAGGTACAGGTGGTGATCTGTGGGGAGTTCATTTCTCTTCCTTCCCTACTTTGTTTTTGCAGGTCCATCTCCACCCTTGAACAATGTCTTATTATGGGTACCAGTACAAGCAGCAGTGCTACGTTCCAGGTGGGCTGAAGCACACCACCCCAGTCTTCATGCAGTGCCACAACCCCAGTGCCGTGAAGTGTGTGTCATGCACACAGTGCGCTCCCAAAGGCGCCAAGCTGTGCGCTGTCAGGAAGGCAATGCATAGCAGCCCCACGTGCTCCACATCGTGCTCACCACGCTGCGTGGAGACTCACATCGTGGAAGGCCACTCTTCCTCCTGCAGGCCCAGGTCTCCTGAACCCTGTGTCGTGGCGTTCCCGCAGGGCAGGGAGCATCTCTGCGTGTCGCACTGCGCGCAGCCGGGCGTTACGGGATGCCCGCAGGTATGCACCCCGGCTCACGTGTACCAACACACCTCGTGGCCTTACTCATACCAGTGGTCCAACAGCTACCACTACAACTGTGGGCAGCAGTAAGCTCCAAGGAGGTGCCCACACCACAACCAGGTGATGAAGATGCACAGCCAGAGCTGAGTTCACAGCTTTCAGAAGCACAACTCTTCCGCTGCGACCACCGGGGCTTGTGGACAACTTCACGCCTTTCCCAGCCAGCCCCTACTTCATCCTCTCCATGTTATATTCTGTGTTAGATGTAAAGGTCTCCTTGCTTCATACCTACAGTCTCCTGTCAGCTACAGCAGGCTCAGATCTCGACTGCATGAAGACAGTTCTTCCATGACTGCCAGTGTAAAGGATATGTGAGCTTTACCATAGCCACTCACATGGATGGCATTGCATCAGTGACCCCAACTAGCCCAGAGCCCACAAAACAAACAGCTCCTCCCTCCCCAGCTAAAATTTTGTAAAGAAACTGTGCTTTAACTCCATGCTTCACTCTGTATGCAACCCACAGGAAGAAGTAAGTGTAAAATAGTGGAAAACAGGACTTGGCTTTCAAGTCAGGGGATCTACTGTACCAAGCAGCTCCTCTGGAAGCACTTACTGCTAAAATATCCCCCCTCTGATGTACCAGCTGGAAACCAGAGAGTACCTGCTCTGTGGTCTGCACAGCTGTATTCTCTATGGTATATAACCAACACCTCACATAATAAAACCTCTACTGCATCCAACCACCTGCTTCCTGTTTTGTTTTGCCTCCTCCACCCCCTTTCACACTTGATTTGGAGCTGACAGTCCCCAGTTGTGCAGTAGCCATGGGAAGACCAGCAATGTTTCCCCCTGTGCTGGTAATAAATGTCTCTGCTCCTCACAGTGGATCCCAAAACAACTTGGGAGAAAAGCTGAGACAGCCAGGAGGTGACTAAGGTGGTGAATCAACATGCTACCAGCAACCACAGGAATCAGGGCAGCGCTCTAACCCCGAGACCACATCCCTGTATGTGGTAGGACATTATGCTGTTCTCAAATTGAAGTGTTATGACCCCATCCACCAATAAATCTGCATTAAATTTATCTCTAAATGATTCCTTGTGCAGTTATAAGCTGTAGCCCAGCGCTCCCTTGTGCTCCATCACGTGGCAATGGATTCAGGGAGCAGGAGGGAGTCAGAGCAAGGCAAACCCCAGGCAGCCACACGCTCCTTCACAGCACCCAGCCCAGGGTTCAGCACAAAACCCCCAAGACCCACAAACAGAGTAAAACACCAGCACCAGAACCAGGCACAGCAGAAATCGTCACATTTGTGGTGATTTCCATCAGCTATGACACACATTGAAATTGATACTCCCAAATACACCACTTGTGACAGGGTTAGGCAGGCACAAGGACTCCAGATTCAGCACAGCAAGGAAGCATCCCTTGAAAGAACAAAAGGTTGGAAGCCAAAAATAAAGCAAGCAGACTAAATAAATAAATATATGCAATTCAGAGACAGCAGCTCTGACGTGGCACAACTCCCCTGGAGTCAGCAGAAGGGAGGATGACTTATGCCTCCTCTGGATCTGCCTAACTAGGAGCAAAGTAATAAAGTTGCTCTCTCCACCAAGCAGCCAAAGGGCATACCTCTAATGTGGTTGTATTCAAAGGAGGGTGAAGCTGTTTGGTGATACCAGGCAAGGGGAACGCTCTCCTGTTCCCTCTCCTGGCTGCCACACAAACATCAGGAGACAAAGGAGCCTTTCTGCAAGTGCCTGCATGGTTCTTCACCCAGACCTCTGCGCTACACCCGGGCTTTAAGAAGTCCTAGGCTGTCAGAAACACCCCTCCTGTGTATTCACCTGGGGAGCTTCCCTGATGAAGAGCTCATGGCCTCAGTCCATCACCTCTACATCATTTGCCTGCAAACACATCCCATTTGCCCAACTCTGCTGAGCTCCACCACTTCTGGACAACAGGATTGCAATGGAAATGTGTGTGATTTGTGTTGAAACATGTCTACACTGTGCAGCCACCTGGTCTTTCAACAAGCTGGGCAGCAACTACCACATTTTTATTATTCCTAATTAAAAACAAAAGGAGCAAGAAATTAGGAAAGTATTTAAAGTGTCTCTGCCATTCATAAACCTCCACCTTCAGAACTGTAGACAGAGGGAGACAGATGGAGCAATGTGGTTAATCTCCAAATGTCACAGAGGCAAGTTAGCACAGCCTAAGCAGACAGGGAACATCAGGTCACAGCTCTCCACTCCAGCCAGGCCAGCCTGCACCAAGGAGCTCAGCCTGGTCTGCATCCCCCATCCACCCCTGCCCTTGAATGATGAAAGCAATCAGCAGCTCAAGTCACCTAATCCTTAATTTGATCCATTAGATCCTCTCCAACTTAGGCTATTTGCATTGAAACATTTCAAACCCAGAGTGCCTTCACCTGGTAACCAGCTGGTTTAACCCAGCAGCAGCTCAAACAACACTTCAAATGAAAGCTCGATTGGAACAGTAATTAAGACCAAGATCTTTTCAGTTGGGAGATCTCAAGAACACATTAAAAATCATGGTCCCACCCCAGATATGAGAGACAAGATGTGGCACCAATCTACACCTGGTTTTCTTTGCTGCATTTTGGGATGCAGGGTATTTTTTAACCATCTAAGCCCTACAAACAAATGGCACAAACTCCAGTCGCATGTATGATTAATGTCTCCAGGGTTTCCTTCCCTTCCTCCAGCTATTTTTCATGGCACAGCAGCATATAGCAAAACTCTTATTTACAGATATTTAATCCCCTTAAAAGGCTCTCAGAATTGTTTTTTAAATACTGACATACTCACCCAGAAGTCGGTGTAGTTGTCAGGTACCTTGCCAGGAAGTCTCTCACTCTCCCTTTGAAAACAAAGCAAAGCTCATTGTCAGAATGATTCTCAAGCACAAAGCTGATAAAGACATCAATTTGTCAGAGAACTTTAGCCACCAGAAACTGGACAGATTTATTAATTGAGGATGAAATTGCTGTATTTATCCTGGATGAATAAATCCTGGATGGATACAGAATTAGGCAGAGGTTTGTCCACAGGACACCCGCACTGATCCCCAGCTTCATCTCACACAATCCCAGAGCTTCCCAGACCTGGGTGCCAACTCACTTGGGGGGGAGTATGTCATAGAATCATATCATCACAGGATATGTTGGGTTGGAAGGGACTTTCCAAGGCCATCTGGTCCAACTCCATGCAGCAAGGAGGGACACCTTAAACTAGATCAGGTCACTCAGAGCCTCATCAAACCTGACCCTGAGTATCTTCCAGGGATGAGGCCTCCCCCACATCTCTGGGCAACCTGTGCCAGCGTCTCACCACCCTCAGAGGGAAGAACTTCTTCCTAAGGCCTCATCTAACCCTGCCCCGCTGTAATTTAGAACCATCCCACTCGTCCTATCGCTACATACATTGGAGAGAAAGGATTGCTCTGCTCACTTGATCAGGCACAGAATCAAAATGGCCCTTTCATGCATCTCTTTAAATTCTTTTTAACCTCCTGGCTGTTGGGAAATGACAGCACAGGCGCTGAGGGGAGGGACCCACCTTGGACTCCAAGTACTGACAGGGCACGAAGGGGCCCGGTCCAGGGGGGGGACTGGGACACAGAGGTGGGGTCAGTCCCTGTCGCCCCCTCGGGACGCTTCCGCCCCTTCCTCAGCTCCTTCCTCAGCTCGGGGCGCCCTCAGGCCCCTGAGGGAGGGCGAGGGGCCGAGCCGCGGGCAGCTGACGCCCTCAGGCCCCTGAGGGAGGGCGAGGGCCGCTGAGGGCTTCCCCCGCGGGGCTGCGGAGGGGGGAAGCTGCGGGCGCCCGGCCGTGCTGCGGGCGCAGAGGTGCCATTCCCGGCTGAGGACACCCGCTTTCCCCCCGTCCATCCCCTCCTCCCCGGGGCCGCCATCACCGCGGGCCCGGGGGGCGGGGGGCGGGCCGGGCCTTCTCTGCGCGGGCAGGCTGGGAGCTGTAGTCGGACGCGGCGCCGCCCCTCCGGCCCAGCCGGACTACAACTCCCAGGCGGGCGGCGGGGCGGAACCGGGCCGAGCGGAGCCAAGATGAACGCGGTGCTGGCCGTGAAGCAGTACGTGTCCAAGATGATCGAGGACAGCGGGCCGGGGATGAAGGTGCTTCTGATGGACCGGGAGACGGTGAGCGGCGGGGCCGGGCCGGGGCGGGGGCCGCTGCTGGGCCGCTGAGGCCCAAGGCCCGGCCTGGGGTGATGGGCGCTGCCGCCTCCCGCCCGCAGACCGGTATCGTGAGCATGGTGTACACGCAGTCCGAGATCCTGCAGAAGGAGGTTTATCTCTTCGAGCGCCTGGATTCTACCAACAGAGAAGCCATGAAGCACCTGAAGGCCATCTGCTTCCTCCGGCCCACCAAGGTAGAGTCACCCCGCGGGCTGGGGCTGTGGTGGGGCTCTGGGCGCTCCGCTCCCTTCTTACCCGACCTTGGTCGGTTGGTTGTTTGTGTTTTTTATTTTAAATCTGCCCTCCCTGGTGCTGTCATCATCCAGGAGAACGTGGAGTTCCTCATTCAGGAGCTGCGGAGGCCGAAGTACAGCATCTATTTTGTCTGTAAGTGAGGCCTGTCCTGTCCAGTCAGTCAGACCCGTCAGTCAGACCCGTCAGTCAGACCTGTCAGTCAGCAGCTGAGGTGATGTTGGACAGAAAATACAGGTGCTGTGACAGCTCCTGCTGTCAGGCCCCTACTGAAATGCATGAATCCCAGAGGCTGTGCTCAAAAAGTCACCAGATTCTCTTATCAAAGGGTACATCCCTGTCAGGCACAAACTGAAGCATCCTGTAAGAGTCTTAACAAATCGACACCATAAATCTGTGTTCCTCCAATACAGCTTATCCCTGAAAGTTTCTGGGATTTTAAAGCTTTGTGTTGCTTCATAAATGTGAAGGAGAGCAAATGCTGGGGGTGAAGTGCCTCTCTGGTAAGGAAAACTGAGGTGCACTGTAGGAGAGACTGGCCTAGATCTCAAAAGTAAATAGTTCAGAGACAGGTTTTAGACTTTACATCTGAAAAATCTTGGATTAAACCTGCTGCATGGCATCTTCTCATGCCTGGCATATCAGGCAGGTGTTTCTCACCTGCCCAGCTCATGCCACAGAATATTCTGTAGTTTGGAAAATTAAGCAGAGCAACTATAGCTGGGTTTGTGTTGAAATCTCATCCTCCAGCACAAGATTTTCTTTGGTGGGTTTTTTGGGAAATGAGCTGAAAAGGCCTCTAGATGTCATTGCTGCTCTGCAGGAACACAGCACCAGGAAAGGGTGGTGGTGACCTGCTAGCACAGGATCTCTGTTGTCTCTAGGGGAAAAACCTGGTCAAACTCACCCAACTGTTCTCTCCTGACTGTTTTCTTTCAGATTTCAGTAACGTGATCAGTAAGAGTGATGTCAAGTCATTGGCTGAGGCTGATGAACAAGAAGTTGTGGCTGAAGTTCAGGTGAATTTTGAATATTTTTAATAGATCTCTTAATTCAAAAGCACCGGCAAAGCAAACATGCAAGCTAACAAATCTTGTAGCTCTTGAACAGTGGGCAGCAGCACTATGCAGCAGTCTTAGATGGAAGAAGAGATGCACGTAGGGATTAAAGAGTAAAAAAAGGAACCGCTCTGATGTCCCCTGATTTTCCTGGCCCTGGAAAGTTGGCAGTGGAGCTGTCAGCAGAAGTGTAGGGGTTGGAGAGGTTTGGCTTGGGGCAAGGAGGAACAGTCAGAGCCAATGAGCCCATGCTTTGCTTAGGATTTTAGTGCTGGTGTGGCTGATGCTGGAACATGCAGAACAGTCTGAATAGGGGTTGGCAAGCCACCTAACTATTTGCTTTTGCTTGTTGGCAGGAGTTCTATGGCGATTACATTGCAGTGAATCCACACGTTTTTTCCCTCAACCTCTTGGGCTGCTGCCAGGTATGAAGAAAAAAAAACCCCAACAAACAAACAAACATTCCTCCAGGGCCCTGTTTTATGGTTAATAAAGAGACCAGTAGCCACAGCAAACTGGGTGTGGTGGTGGGATGTTGGGCAGGCGGGCTGCTTTTGAGTGACCCTAAGAGGAAGCTGATTCTTACAGTCAGAAGAACGCTGGGGAATCCAGATAGTGGCCTCAGGAGTACCTGTTCCTTCTGTCTAACTGTAGTTTATTACAAAACTTCATGTTAGAAAGAGTTTGGGAATGGAGTGTCTGTACTGGATGTGGCTTTTCCTTCCAGGGTCGGAGCTGGGATCCAGCTCAACTGTCCAGGACAACCCAAGGGCTGACTGCTCTGCTTTTGTCTCTGAAGAAGTGCCCCATGATTCGGTACCAGCTCTCTTCTGAGCCAGCAAAGAGACTTGCTGAGTGTGTGAAGGTACACTGAGAACCTGTAGCAGTGTGAAATTAAGCCTGGCAACGTACTTTAATTTTATTATTTTAATCTTTTCTTTACATACTGGTGTGTTTGAGGGTCAGATTCTTGTAAACTGTGTCATTTACTCTGCTGCATGGCTTTGGGCAGGTCACATCCCTCCTCTCTGCCAGCTCCCAGGCAAAGAACCATATTTCCTCCAAGTGTTGTAGATCACAGTAGGTTACCCAGAGCCTTTTCAGAGCAGGTGGTATTTCATCTTTAGTAGTGCAGACTAAGATAGCAGCACAACTTATTTTTCACCAGCTCTTTGCTTTTTGTTCAGCAAACTAAGAGGGAACATTTTCTGGGTCCAAGTGGCTTTTTACCCCCCCCCCCCCTTTTTCTCCTCAGCAAGTTATCACAAAAGAATATGAGCTGTTTGACTTTCGGCGCACTGAGGTGCCTCCTTTACTTCTCATTTTGGACCGGTCTGATGATGCCATCACCCCACTTCTGAACCAGGTGAATCATTTTGCTGTGTTATAATGTGGATTTTGTGGTTTTCTTTGCTGTGCTGCAGATTCTGGCAGAATCTTTTGTCTTGTTTCTGTGGGTTACGCTCAGATGTAGCTCAGTCTGGTGATGGGGCAGCGACTGGAGCTGCAGCCAGTGCTTCTGCAATGCTGGTGGTTTGTGAGCTGGTGGGGATAGCTGTATTATTGGAGCAATATGACAGTCAGAAACACAGCTCACTCATTGTTTGTAGGGTTAAGGATGGCACTCAGCACAGGGCACCAAAAGCATTATCTGCTGGGCAGAGATTTTCTATCCCAAAGAGAGATTCAGGTGAATGTAAATGGAGTGTCAGGCTTGGCCGTGCTCTGATTTGCTTTCAGTCTTCTCTCTAGATTAGTGTTACTCTTCCCAGGATAAATATAGTCACTCACTGATGTGCAGGAACACTCCTGCTGCAAAGAAGCCAAGGGACACATAGGAAATTGTAACTATGGAACCTCTGCAGCCAAAAATACACATCCCTTCCAGGCAGAGGAGTGGGAGATGCTGGTGGCAGAACTGTTTGAACAGGAATATTAATCCTCAGTGCTCTTCTTAGAGAGTTGTGTCTTTTGAACCCCTGGAACAGGGTGCTTTTCCTTTGTGTTTGCCCCAGCACCTCTTGCCATGGGACAAGAAGAGAAATTCTGTTTATTTCTTACTGCAACCTCCTAGCAAAAGTTTGAGGGAGGCAACACGGACCCATTGTGTGTTAGTAGGGGAAGATAAACTGGTTTGTTTTGAGTTAAACCTAACTGTAAGTAAACCTTTCCTTACTAAGGTCATCATTTGCCTTTCTCTTTCACAATCCTTGCTAGTGGACGTACCAGGCAATGGTTCACGAGCTGCTGGGGATTAACAACAACCGCATCGACCTCTCTCGGGTGCCGGGGATAAGCAAGGATCTCCGAGAGGTGGTTCTGTCTGCTGAGAATGACGAGTTCTACGCCAACGTAGGTATCTCAGTGAGGCCTTCAGGAGGGGCTAAATTTGGGGGTCAGGTTCCATTCTTGGGTTTGCCATGTGAAAGGAACTACGTGGAGACTTCGAGCACCAGGGTGGTGATGTACTTAGAAAAATCAACCTGTGATGTGAGTAGCATCTGACCTGAACTAGTGGTTTAGATAAAACATTGACCCGTTGTAGAGCTGGTTGCTCAAGCTTGGGTCTCAGGGTGACAGCGTGCCATGGCACTTGGGTGTTTGGGGCCCAGAGTGCTGCCTTGTTCCAGTGGCACTGAGACTTGTGTTAGAACAGCTTTCAGATCCTGCTCTTGTTCCCTGCAGAACATGTACCTGAACTTTGCAGAGATTGGCAGTAACATCAAGAATCTCATGGAGGATTTCCAGAGGAGGAAACCTAAGGAGCAGCAGAAGCTGGAATCCATAGCAGATATGAAGGTACAGACAATCTATATGTAACTGACTGGACTCTTTAAAGCCCATTCCTGCAGGATAGTGCAGCTCACCACTGTCTGTACACTGACAGTCCACGCTACCAGTACCAACAGTTCAGATCTCTGTGCTGTGCTCGTTTGTGGAGCAGGACCTTCCTCTTTGCAGTGTGTCTGTTACAGGGGTTCTTTGCTGAAGGCTGGGCACTTTGCTTGGCCATTCCACACCACTCAGTGGGGTCTACAAGCTTGCTTGCTCTGACTGTTCTGTGAGCTGCTGCTTAGAGTTTGCTGGAACAACCAAACAACCAAATCGCTAAGCTGTGGTTTAAGTACTGAGCTGACCCTGATACAGCTGTGGGGACTTTAGATCTGAGCCGGGTTACTTGGCAACAGCTCAGAGCACAGACTATTAATTCAGCCATGGCTCAAGATCCAGAGAATCCTGGTGTTGTCTTTGGAGATACTGGATCCTTTTCTTTGAAGAGTAAATAAAAAGTGCATCCCTTGCAGAAATCATCTTGTAATTAGGAGAAATCCTACAGGCTGCTGGGATTGAGGTGCCTGGTAGTCCATATACTTGCACTGGTCTTGCTTCCTTCAAAGCAGGTTGATTTATCTGATTTATCCCTGGGTTGCACACATCTGCTGTGGCTGGCTCTTCTTCTGAAGCACTCCTTGCTTTGGGTTCCCCATTGCAGGCTTTCGTGGAGAATTACCCCCAGTTTAAGAAGATGTCTGGCACGGTGTCGAAGCACGTGACGGTGGTGGGAGAGCTCTCACGACTGGTTGGGGAGCGGAACCTGCTGGAGGTGTCTGAAGTGGAGCAGGAACTGGCCTGCCAGAATGACCATTCCAGTGCTGTCCAGGTACCTGGGCCTCAAAACCTTGATCCTTTTGAAACGAGATGGTTTGATCCCATAACTCTCCTGGGGATGGAAGCTTGATACCGAAAGTCAGTGGGAGTTCTGCTTGCAGGTACCCTGGGGGGCTGGGATACTGGGTGTTAGAATTGCTCTTCTCCTCCCCGTTCAGTTCAGACAGGGATGAATCATAGTTAATAACTGGCTTGAGAAACATCTTTGCAAATTCTGTCTTTGCATTTCACAATACGACATCCCTTCATTGTATGCACTCAGTGGCTTCTGGCAGGCTGCCACTGCAGGCACCAGTAAAAAACCAAAACACTCAGACCCCTTGTTGTATTTGTTGGGGAGGAGAAGGAATGGAATCCATGAAATTGAACCAGACTTTTCCTTGAGGTGCTTTTTAAATAAAACCCAGTGGAAAGCCTCAGGGATAAAAGATTTCTTTGGCAAAGAGGACTGCAAAAGCCTAACAGAGGCTTCTGTTATAGCTGAGTATAGACCGAAGTTTTGACCCCTTGCTGGCTCGTTGGATGCCATGACCTGACCTAGTATCTGACAGTATGTCAATAGTGATGAATGGTAGCTGCTGACTGTTCAGAGAAGAGAGTGGTATTGTTGAGTGTGACTGTATTCCAGCGGAGTTCAACCAGCAACTCAGTATTAAAAAACAATTCCTTCATGTTTTATAGCTGAGGTAGAAGTTACACTGTGTAGTTGCCTCCTTTACACTGTGCTGAGAAGCAGTGTGACAAGAAAATAACGATGAGCGTCTTGAAGAGCTCTGAAGTACATGTTTTCATTGCCTCTGTTGTTCTGTGCTCAAGTGGGAGGCTAGGGGATAATATTAGACTCTTCAAGTACTGTCATCTATTACCAGATCCTGAGCTGATGGGAAGCGGTACAGGCCCGCTGAAGTCATCGCAGCTCTACAGATTGGCAGGCACAAAGAGATGGCTTGATAGCTTCTATTTGGTAGAATTTAGATGAGTTAAGTATCAAAGTGGGAATGCAGCCATCAAATGCATTGGCTGAAAACAGCCTCTGAGGTTCTCTGCCTGTAGTGTTGTATCTACATCAAGCTTGAGCAGTTTCAAAGTTCAATATTTGAGCTCTAATCAGTCAGCCCGTCGTGTCCATGCTATCATCTGTCAGTTCTGATCCTAACCTGGCACAGAGCATTAGTGTTGGAAACTCCCCTGCTCAGCATCACAGACTGGGGAAACATCAGGCTACTTTTGATTAAGTTATCTCAGGTTCATTGGAGATGGGGATGATGCAAACTTCTGGTGAGGATGAGGTTACATTACCAGCTTTATGGTTAAGAGAGCACGTGGCAGAGAGACAGGTCAGCTCCCACTGTGTGGCAGGGGGGTACTGGAGTTCACCTTGATGCTAATTTACATCTTACTCTGTGCTGAGTATTTCTGTGGTCTTAAAACAGAAGAAAAGCTGCACTTTGCTTTCAGCCACATGTCTGAAGGGCTGGACAAGTTAATGGCTTCAAGTTGGAGCACAGGGAGTTCTGCACCAGTATGTGGAAGAACTTTTCCCCAGTGAGGGTGAGGGAGCCCTGGGCCAGGCTGCCCAGGGGGTGTGGAGTCTCCTTCTCTGGAGAGATTCCAGCCCCATCTGTGTGACCTGTCCTAGGGACCCTGCTTTGGCAGGGGGTTGGACCCAATAAGCTCTGCAGGTTCCTTCCCACCCCTGTGATTCTGTGACAGTATTCCTAACAGCTGAGACTTGCTGGAAAACATGCAGCAGCTTGGAAATAAGTACAGAACTGGTGTCTTTCTGTGTGAGAGATCTGTATCTCTTGAGCTGCAGGGCCCCAGGCTGCTCCCTGTTGCAGCCTCCTAATGGCAGTGAGGGGCCAAGGCCACAAAAACAATGAAGAATAAGCCAGTGCATGAAAGAAAGGCAGAATTGTTCTCCCACTGATGTAACTTCAGCAATTGTTAATTTCTCCGTGGCCAAGGGCCCCTGAGTACAGTACAGTTTGGTTGTTCTTCCCCTGGTCTCTTATTAATCCTGACATAGTACATGAGCCTTGAGAGATGAATGGGAGGTTTTAAAGCCCATCTCCTTAGATGGACAATGGCTTTTCTGTTTTAGGAGCTTCCTGCTTATATAGGCATTGCCACAGCGTTGCCAGCTCAGGATCCAACATCTTGCAAGCAAACATCCCTGTGGGACTCTGTCCCTACCCTCACAGGTGAATTCCTGCCTTCACCAAGGTAGAACTCCCATTGATCCTCCTCATGCCAGGATTTTACCCAGTATTTTTGGAACTAGTCAAAGGAATTGCAGTGGATAGAGCTGGATCAGTGTGGCAAAGAGCAATAGTTTCACAACTTTGTTTTGCATTGAATGTTTCCATGTTGCCTCCCTGGATTGGGAGGGTGGGAGAATCTTGCAAAGTTATGCCAGGATTTTTGGAGTGTTTGAAAGTCCTGTATGCTTCCAGAGTGGAAAAATCCTACCTGGTTCTCTGTCTTGCTACTGCTCTTTCTGCAACTGCCAAGCTGGCAGCTTCTCCACTCCCATGCATTTGAGCTAACACAGGCTGATTGTTTTGCTTTAATGTTCAGCACAGGGAGAATTTCAGACTTTGCTGTGTCCTAAAACATCTGTCCTGCCCTACCCAGATGTCTGCAAACAGATCTGGTAGCTGATGCCTGTTCTTTGAGATCCATCTCAAAGCTCAGAGTTAAGGGGCTTATTACTCCCAGGGCTCACCTAAGCTACCAACTCAGCTCTGGTGTTTGTTTCATTAACTCTCAGCTCTGTGACTCCACACAATGACTGAGAGGTTGCAGAGAGGAAATAAATGCTTCTTGGCTGAGAAGGAGTAGGGCTTATGTGGCCAATTGTCAACTTACACAAGCAATTACACCCTCCAAGGATCGCAGGCAGGATAAACAGCCTGTGCCAGGGGTGCTGAAACTTGTCTGGAAGGGTCTGTACTTCAGCAGACAGGCTTTTGGGGGCTCTTTGGGGCTCTCTGGGGCTCTTTGGGGCACACATTTGTTACATTTACAGTGGGATCACGTTCTCTTCAAGAGGAAAAGTAACAATCTGCATATGAGAAGTAATAACTGTAGATTTCTGTGTTTACCTCCAATGCTGTAACCTTTCTTTTCCTTTTCTCATACTTTAATGCCTTTCAGAGAATCACATAATGCTTTGGGTTGGAAGGGACCTCAGAGATCATTTAGTTCCAACCCCCTGCCATGGGCAGAGACACCCTCACTAGCACAGGGTGCCCAAAGCCCCATCCAACCTGGCCTTGAACACCTCCAGGGATGAGGCTTCCACAGCCTTTCCGGCACCCTGTTCCACCTCTTTTGCTTCCGAATACTTGCTCCTTGCCTCTCCACATCCAAAGGTTATCTGAGACTTCAGTGCTTCTGCACCACACCTTCCAGAGGAAAACAGAATTTGTGTGGTTGTCCAAGCTCCCCTTCACCATCAATATTAGGATAGGACTCGTGAGCAGGACCCAGAAAGGGCAGAGCAGAGGGTTAAAGTGGGGGGCACAGGGTAACCTCAGCTCACCCCACAGCATGCTGTGGAGAGTTAAGAATGGACAACAGAATTAGGTTATTGATTCCAGCTTCATGGAAAGACCCAAAAGCAACTTGGGCTGCGCTGTGCTCTCATCCCCCAAAATGTGGAGTGCGAAAGGACCTGAGCTCTGTATCTTATGATGCAATTTAATTCCCTTGTGTTCCTCTGGCATGGGATTTTGTTGCTAAGCAGTGGGCTTGATACCAGCCTGATTTAACATCCTTTAAAGGCCTCTGCACTAATGCTGCTCTCTGTCTCCCTGCAGAACGTGCGTCGCCTCCTGCAGAACCCCAAGGTGACGGAGTTGGACGCTGCCCGGCTGGTGATGCTTTATGCCCTGCACTACGAGCGGCACAGCAGCAACAGTCTGCCAGGGCTGATGATGGATCTCAAGAACACGGGGGTGTCAGAGAAATACCGAAAGGTAATGGCAGCATTTCTCCTTTTTTCTCTGGAAAATCATTGTGAATTGGTGTAAAACTTGCCTGCTTTAGTTTAGCACAACGTTGTTTCCCTTGAGTATGTGCTGCACCTTGTGAGAAGAACCCTGAGCTTGGCTGGGGCCTGTAGGAAAAGGCATTGCTAATCATTTAATACTTGTTTCCAAAAATCAGTGATATTACAAAGGACTGAATACAGCACGGATGGTAAGCGTGCCAGGATGGGCGTAGGGCACATCATCTGGGCCTTGAACATGGTTCCTTGCTTCTTCTCCCCCTTCCTCCCCACCCCTTTTTTTCCCCCAGCTCCTGCTGAATAGGCAGTAGTTGCAGCAAAGGACTTTTGGAGACCATAGAAGGAGCTTGGCTGGGAGGGAGAGGGTGGCAGTGCTGGCAAATGTAGCGAGCAGCTGGAGAGGAGGTGGAGAAGCAGGGCGATGTCACATTGTATGGAAGATCTGCTAGCACTGCAGCAGACTATGGAAATTAAAACCTTTCTCCTTAAGCAGGCAGTGTCACAGCAGACTGACTGGCTCAGTGGGTTTGGGGAATACTTCTTCTCTTTCCCCTCACCCCTCTCTGTGCTGCACGATCTCCTTGAGATCCTTCTTCTCCCCAGGTCATCATCCCAGTACTTCCACTGAGCCTAACTAGACAAAAAACTGCCTGGAAGCTGCTTCCCCAAGTTAAGAGGATTCTGATTTGCATCTCTCTCTACAGTTAGTGTCTGCTGTTGTGGAGTATGGAGGGAAACGTGTCCGGGGCAGCGACCTGTTCAGTCCCAAGGATGCTGTAGCCATCACCAAACAGTTCCTCAAAGGACTGAAGGTATGGATTGGCCACAGGTGAAATAATGAGGGTTTTAGTCAAAGTTAGGGTCACAGAGCCGTGTCATGAAGTTCAGAGATTTAGTAGCACACTGGGCTTTTAGGGAGCAATTCTCATTGAAGACAATGGGAATTAGTCACTGAAAAGCCTAATAATATCAACTGTGAAGTCCAGCCTCTAAATCTGGACTTAATTAACACACAGTGGGCCCATCAGATGCTGCAGCTCCTTTCACATGGCATTGCTGAGTTCTCTTAGCCTGCTGCCTTGCTGTATTAATCCATAACAAGAGCTTCTCCTGCACTGCAGGGTGTTGAGAACGTGTACACACAGCACCAGCCTCTCCTTCAAGAAACACTCGATCAGCTCATCAAAGGAAAACTCAAGGACAGCCAGTACCCCTACCTGGGTCCCAACACGCTCCGTGACAGGTATGTGGGGACTTTTTGGGGCAGAGCTTGGAACTGAGACACCTCTGCTCTTCCCAGTGCTGCCACTTGCTTTACTGTTTGCCTCTAGATGAAGAAAACTTAGACTGGGCAGAGGAATACCTTGACTGTTTAGGTCTTTTGAGTGTGGTTCCTTGGAGAGGGCTACTCAGACTGAAATGGGTTGAAATTGGTTGTCTTTTCTTGCTGGTCAAGATGTGACATTCCCATTGCAAGAGCTCAGGTAAAGCAGAAACCCATTGCACCAAGCTGCCAGGGTGTTCACGTGATGGATTCCAACGTGCCCCCTAACTTCACTCTGTGCCATCTGGTGTTTATTTGTAGAGTACCAAAAATAGTCCGACTGCAAGCTCTCCCTTCTGAGCCAGCTACTATTCCTGATGAGAAAGGGATCTTGCTGAATATGGCTAATAACTGTAATTGAAAGGAACTCTGGCTGGCTGGTTCTAGCTGATTTTGCTGGAGTGAAGCTAATCTGTTGTCAGAGGAGTCATTAAAGGTAAATACAGGCATCGGGGTGAGGGCACCGAAGAGAACATGACAGGTTGTTTCTCTGCAGATTGCTCCTTTCTTCAGTGCTGCAGTTTCCTTTCCATAGATTGAGCTTCTGCAGCGTGCTGGGCAGGTATTTCTCATCCCTTGGACTGCTTTGTGGAGAGGAGCTGGCTGCTGCTTCGCTTCCTTAGGGTGATGAGGTCATCACAGTGGTGCTCTGAATCTTCTCCTTTCAATGCCTCAGGGCTCCATGGAAGACCTTGTGCCTGCAGCAGCAGAAGTCACCATTCCCTTCACACACTGCCTGCTATTGGCGTTTTATCAGCAACCAGCACTTCAGTGAAGCAGAAGATAAACTCAGAATAGTCATTCTCAGCGATGAGGCGGCTCTCAGGGCGGATGGGGTTAAAGGAAAGCAATGGAGAGGAGCAGATTTGGGGCCCAAATTTCTGCAGTGTCAAGCAGGTGGGAGGAGCAGAAGCATGTCTAAGAGCAAGCATTCCTGTCTGGCTCTCTTGGAGATGCACAGTGCTTTTCTTCCTCAGCCCTGCCCTGAGGCGTTTCCATCCGAGGAAAGTGAGAAATGGATTAGGTAGCAGGGAGACATCCAAATTCCCCACCAGGCTGACAGCAGGGGATGGTAATCATTTTATTTATGAATCCAAAAGAATTTATAGCCATACAAGAAACAATTTGTTTGTGGATATCCCTGGTAGACCAGAAAAATATCTACCTTACTCCAGATTGTCCCTTTAAAATAGAACAGTGAATTTTGGGTAGGGTGGAGGGGTGGTTTTAATAGGCATGAAATATCAAGGTGCCTAGCAACAGCAACGTTATCCTCTCTGTCCTTGAAACCAACTCTCCACCCTGATGGATTTCAGCCCAAAAAAAAAAGGAGGTTGATGGATGTGCTTTGTGGTAGATCTGAAGTGGCACCTGCAGGACAGCAGGAACTGCATCCAGGCATCCCTGACCTGGCTTTGTTCTGAGGTACCTAAACGGTCCTCTGACCTTTACCTGCTCAGTTCCCACTCCTTTTGTCTTGAGATGAGTTTTACTTAGACTCTTTAAACCTCTCTGGAAAAGGGAACAGGAACTTACCCCTGAGGATCCTGCCACAAAGAACCAAGTGAAGAATTTATTTGGGGGAAGCATGAGGAGGATGTAATTCCTACCTCAAACTGAAAGAAAACAAGTTGGATGAAGGGAAATGGAGTTTGTGCCTCCATCCCTTCTCCACAGCGACCACAGCCTTGTCTCTTAGCTAAAAGAGGCAGACCCTGTAGTTTTGTTAAAGTAAATCTCAATATCCAAAGGGCAAAGCTTCCAAATTGTTCTTTTCCTGAAGTTTCTCACAGTTTTCCTTTGGTTTGGGATTGTCCTTGGGATGGTGGCCGGATCCAAGCTGCTGCTTGGTCAGATGTCTCCAAAATCATCAAAAGCACATGGTTCAAAAGCAACAAGATCTGATAGATCTTGCTGAGTTTGAGATGTAGGAGCTGAGGGCACCTAAAGGCACCCAGGCACCTAAAGACTTCTGTGCCAGCTCTTCCCTGGCTGCCTAAAATAGGGACCACAGCACTGGGAGCTTGGTGAAACCCAGGTTTCAGTTGCCAGGTCTGGAAGAAGGCCCACGTGATGGTTTCACCTTAGTGACAAACCAACTGGGGGAGGAATTGAAGCTTAATGATTTCACCAAAGTTAGTGTAATAAATCCCAGCCCAAGGCAAACTGGGCTACCCTGTCTTCTTGCTTTCTGTGTTCAGAGGATGGTGTTACAGTGATTGGCAGGAGTTCAGCAGAAGGTCAGGGCAAAAGGCTTTGTATTTTTCGATCAAAGGGACGCAGTGGCTTGAACAGAGAATTTGAAAGGATTCCTTTTAACTGTTTCTTTCTCTATTAAACATGATGCTGTTGCAAGGGAGGAGAACCTCCTGGTCCAAATTCAGCCATGGAAATGGGCAGCAGTGAGGGAAGGGAGTCTTTAAAACCCTCTAAACTCCCAGTCACAGGGGGTGTGAGATCAGCTTCATTCACCTTCCCTGTCTGACCGTGTTCTGACCCCTCACCTTGAGTAAGGACACAGAGTTTCCCTTCCTCTGGACTAATTGTCAGTGCTGCCTGGAGCTGATGGAGGCAGCAGGCAAAGGGAGACTGCTGGCACCTTCTGCAGCACCTCTGAAATCTCCTTTTGTCTCTCCAGATCTTATGCAGACCTGACCCAACCTTGCTGAAAGGACTTGGGGTTTGGAAGGTGACTGTGGGCAAGTGCTAATCTTCTCTGTTATTTCTCACCTTTCTGCATCCTCTCCAGGGTCAGGGTTGTGTGATCTGCTGGCTTGTTCCAAACCAAACAGCAGAAGCACTTTTCCTCATGCTATCTCCATCCGTTTGGTGGTGCAGAGATGTTTGTCCTTCTGACAGACTCCCCTGGACAGGAGTTGAGGGCTTTGCAGGTCGGCTTCTCCGCAGGGAGCAGAGATGTGAGTCTAGGTCATCCCTGTCTCATGCTCCATTTGCTTTGTCAGTGATCCAGAGCTTGCACAGAGTGAGCAGATGAATTCCTGCTGCTTCCACCACTGCAGCAAACAGCTGTATCCTAGCAGAAATAACTGCCTGGAAAGCAGAGAGGAGTTCTGAGACCACAACAGAAAGCTCATTGCATCGAGGCTCAACCACCCTGACTCCAGAGGGTGACTGCCAGGATGTGATCTGGAGGGATCTTCCCTCCAGATTCCACATGAATTGTTCTCTCAGCTGGTGGCAGGGCTGATTTATAGTGTGTTATCCCTGAGAGTGGAAAACTTAAGCGATCAGGGAGGGTGGTAGAAGGAAGGTGCAGCCTTCCTTGGAAAGAGGAACGTGCAGGGCATGTATTTTGGGGATGAAAGCATTTCCCTCCTCCCCGCCTGCTTTCCCCTCACGCTCCATCTCTGTAAAATCCATATTTATCTCTAGGCTGGCTGGGAAATGTAACCTCAGAGGTAAATTTACACACAAATCCCAATAGTTCCAGCAAAACTGCAGCTGATCATGCCCTTCAAACCAAACCCACGAGGTCTGGAGCCCTGCTGCTGTCCTCGTTTGACTCCTGAATCGATCTGAATCGAAGAGCCGCAGCAGCGTCTCCATCGTGCATGAAACGTGGTGGAGCTCAGCAGGGCTGCAGCGTGGGGGTGTTGCTGAGGAGGCTTTTAAGCACCATTAGCACGTTGTGTAAATGTTTAGGAGAGATGATGTTTTAAAAGTGATTTAACGAGCTACGCGCTGCGCTCAGCGCTGCACCTGGCGTGACTCAGAAAGGAGAATTCCTGGCTTTCCTTGCCCCGGTATGGGATTTATCCTTACGTTTTCTTTGATCCCATCTCACCATCTGTGTTGCAGGCCCCAAGATATTATCGTGTTCATCATCGGAGGGGCGACTTACGAGGAGGCTCTGACCGTCTATAACCTCAACCGCACCAACCCAGGGGTCAGAATTGTGCTGGGTGGGACCACGATCCACAACACAAAGAGGTAACAACCATTTCTCTTTACTATGGACTCTATATATATATAAATGCTGATGTGAGAATGAATTTGCAACACCTGAGGGATCTTCATGGCACAGTAAAACACAGGAACCTGTGTAAATGGTCCGAGCCCAGCTCTGCTCACGATGGCTGAGGGATGTATTGCCAAGCTGAAGGTTTAACCTGCATTTTAGTGAATTCCAGGGCAGGGAAATCGATGTGTGTAGCTTTTCCTGCTTACAATTCATCACACACCCTAACAGGGCTGAGAAGCTGGTGTAGCACACAGGAATTTAAACCCCTGGTCTCATTGCTCCCATTGAAATGTGGAGCAGCTGCGCTCCGTGGCAGTGAATTCGCCATACCTGTGATGGAAGGGAGGGACACGGAGATGATGAGAGGGCTGGAGCAGCTCCCCTCTGGAGAGAGGCTGAGGGAGCTGGGCTGGGTCAGCCCGGAGAAGAGAAGGCTGTGGGGGGACCTCACTGCAGCCTGCCAGTGCCTGAAGGGAGCAGAGGAACAGGAGGGGAATCAGCTTGTTCAAGGGCAGAGACTGGCAGGACAAGGGGGCTGGAGTGAAGCTGGAGGAGGGAAGGGGGAGAGGAGAGATTGGGGGGAAGTTCTGTGCAGAGAGAGTGGTGAGGGGCTGGAAGGGGCTGCCCAGAGAGGGGGTGGGTGCCCCGTGTCTGGGGGTGTTCAAGGCCAGGTTGGATGGGGCCCTGGGCAACCTTGTGTAGCTCCAGGCCTGAGGTTGGTGTCCCTGCCTGTGGCAGGGGGTTGGAGCTCTCTGTGATCCTTGGGGTCCCTTCCCTCCAGACCAGGCTGGGATTCTATGATTAGAACTGAGTTCTGTGATTACACTGCTGGCAGGCTCTCTGCCGCCCACACTCCTGCAGAGTATTGGCTGGGTCTTTCTGCATTTCTCCCTGGAGAATGGAGCTTCCCTGATCCATTTGCTTTCCTGGGAAACCAGATGTTCGTACAGGCAGAATCCCTCCAGGAGCTGAGCAAGGCCGGGGGGCACTGACCATGCTGAGCTGCACCCATCTCCTCCATCGCTGTCTCTGGTGTGTTACAGAATCATTTGGGTAGGGAAAGATCTTTAAGATTATCAAAACCAACAGTTAACTGCTGAGCCCCTTCTGTCCCATGTGGGTTTTGGAAAGTGACAGGTGACGTCTCCGCTGGGTTGTGCAGCAGGAAGCGTAGGGAGATCTCAGTCTTGGGGGACTCCCTGGTGTCACCCCTGCTCTGAGCTGGATGGAAGGAGCTTCAGCACCACCGTGTAGAGACACACACTGAGTCCAGTCCTGCAGTGGGAGGGAAAGGTTAACGCTTCTCAGCGTTTGGGGTGAGATTTCCAGAGCTGTGGGTGCCTCAGCAGGCTCCTGGAGAGGGAAACACACCCTGTTCCCAACACATCAGGCAGCCTGTGTCCGAAATACAGCTGTCAGGCCCTGCATGGAGCTCAGCTACTGACAGGTGGACTGGAGTGTGGTGAGCAGGCTAAAAACTGCCGTGGTTTTCAGACCATATATGTGCTGCTGCCGCTGCAGCCGCATCCAGGGTGATATTTATAAAACCCTTGCACTTTTGCCCTTCCTTTTCATGCCTCTGAGAGATCTCCAGGCCCCAAAGCTGCCTGCACAGCAGCAGTAACAATTCTTTCATGAGGAAATCCAGCAGCTCCTGTCACCGCTTCCTCAGAATAAAAAATCCCCAAACCCTCCAGATTCAGGGGTCCTTTACTTTCGCTCCCCATCCACTGTCTGGAAAGCTCCTGAGCTGACTCTAGCCCAGGAAATTGCTTTTATAAACTGGGTTACAAAGGCAAGTCTGTATTAGCCCACATATCAACCAATTCCTGCCCAAATTACCCAGCTTGCTCAGCCTTCTGCTCCAGAGAGTAGCCTTTGAACTAAATCCTGGCTTAGCCAAGCCTAGAAATGGTAAGACAAGGAGAGTGGCTGATGTAGTTGCTGCTCTTTAATAAAAAGAAAGAAGTAAATTGTCATCTTGTGAGGATGCAAAAGTCCCTGGGTCATATTCAGCCTTCACAGACTCACAAGGTTGGAAAAGACCTTTAAGCTCATCCAGTCCAACCATTCCCATCCTGTGCTAAACCAGATCCCTGAGCACCTCATCTCCCCTTTTTTAAACACCCCCAGGGGGTGACTCAGCCCCTCCCTGGGCAGCCTGTGCCACAGCCCCACAACTCTGCCAGGGAAGAACTTTGCCCTCCCATCTGCTCTGCCCCTGCCCTGGGGCAGCTTGAGCCCATTGCCCCTTGTCCCATCTCCTGTCCCCTGGCTGAAGAGACCATCCCCCACCTCTCTGCACCCTCCTGGCAGGGCAGGGGAGGTGGGGAGAAGGGCTCCCCTCAGCCTCCTCTTCTCCAGGCTCAACACCCCCAGCTCCCTCAGCTGCTCCTCAGAGGATTTGCCCTCCAGCCCCTTCCCCAGCCTGGTTGCCCTTCTCTGGACTCGCTCCAGGACCCCAATGTCCTTCTGATGCTGAGGAGCCCAGAACTGGACCCAGCACTCGAGCTGCAGCCTCCCCAGTGCCCAGTCCAGGGGCACCATCCCCTCCCCAGCCCTACTGGCCACACTATTCCTGACACAAGCCAGGATGCCCTTGGCTTTCCTGGCCCCCTGGGCACACTGCTGGCTCTCTGAAACCTCTTTGTCTACCAGCACTTTTTGAGGTTGATTTTGACATCCTCCACCACACATTCATCCTGCTTCTCCCAGCATCTGTGCTGTGAACCTGGATAGTGCCATCATCACTCAAAACCCAGAGCTCATGGGATGGAAGAGGTTTTTCTCACCATAGTGGAGGTTGAGCCCTGCCCTGAATGTTTTGGTGTAGCAGACTGAGCACCAACCATCACTCAGGGATGGGGAAACAGGGAACACTCACCAGTGTGGAGGGGGAGCAGCAGCGTGGTGATGGGGATTGGTGTGGGGAAGTGGTTTGAGCTTTGGGTTTGCAGTCCCAACTCTGCCTCTCAGGTGATGCTGGGCAGCTTTGTACACGCCAGAAGGTCTGTGAGTGGGACTGTCTCTTACTTCTGCTTCATCAGGTTCAAGATTTGCAGCTACATCGTTGAGCTCCCCTTAGATTGGTGCTGTGATGAGTAAAGCTCGTTAGGGCTTCTCCCTTAACGACATCTTGGCACAGGCTCTGAATTATTTACCCAAAAATGAGGAGACTGTATCCAAAATTTGCATTTCAAAGGGTGAAGTGGGGGTGGGAATAAGACAAAAAAACATGCAACAGCCTTTTTTTAAGGGCTGATTACTGCATGGTCCTGTCTGGAAGATCCAAGGTGAGGGTTGCCAAGGGCCCCCATTCTCAAAATAACCCCTGCCCCAAACCATTTGCCCTTCCATAGTGGCTGAATAACGTGAGAGGAGGCCTTAATAAGGAAAAAAATCCAAAAGCTTTTAAGACACAGGTATTTCAGTGAACACACCAAGGTGTCTGACACAAGGAAACCTAGATTTTATTGTGTCCTAACTGCTCCTTTTGAGGGAGCTGGGCTGGGTCAGCCTGAGAAGAGAAGGCTGTGGGGGGACCTCATTGCAGCCTGCCAGTGCCTGAAGGGAGCAGAGGAACAGGAGGGGAATCAGCTTGTTCAAGGGCAGAGACTGGCAGGACAAGGGGGCTGGAGTGAAGCTGGAGGAGGGAAGGGGGAGAGGAGAGATTGGGGGGAAGTTCTGTGCAGAGAGAGTGGTGAGGGGCTGGAAGGGGCTGCCCAGGGAGGGGGTGGGTGCCCCGTGTCTGGGGGTGTTCAAGGCCAGGTTGGATGGGGCCCTGGGCAGCCTTGTGTAGCTCCAGGCCTGAGGTTGGTGTCCCTGCCTGTGGCAGGGGGTTGGAGCTCTGTGACCCTTGGGGTCCCTCCCAACCCAGACTATTCTATGATTCTATTCCTCTAGTAATCCAGCAGCCTCCCTTTAACAAACTGCTGCTTATTCCTGCTGGATTAGGGGTGAGATATCACAATAAACAAGGAGATTTGGATAATAATACGCCGAGCGCCGTGTAAGAGCACTAATCCTGGGCTTTCATTGTTCTTACCAGCCCAACTTAAATTGTGATCAACATCTGTGTTTACAGGGTGGGGGATGGCTTAAGGGATATCCATCCTGCTTTTTTTCCCCTCAAAGCAGGAGCCAAACAAGCCTTTGGGGCTGGTTATGGTGTTAAGAGCTGTATATTTGCAGGAAGCTTATCAGTTTAAGAGCCCATCTGCATTGTCCAGTGAGTAAACTGTGAGTAGATGCTCCGAAGTGTGGGACTGCAAAATATTCAGCATGGGGATGGAAACCACAACGTTCCATGTTTGCAAAGAGGGTCTCAAAGGAGTAGGTACATGTTTAGTTTCTTCACACTTCACAGGCAGGTCGAGGAAATTCCCTTCCTCTTGGTTTGTTTATGGATAGATGGAAAATAGGGGCAGGGATGTGAGGATAAAGCTGTGCTGTTACTCATTCCCCTCTCTGAAAAAATCCCAGCGTTTTTCAAGGTAAGAGAAGAATCATGTTTCTTGTCTTTCCTCCTTTGAGTAAACAGGCTGCCCAGAGAGGGGGTGGGTGCCCCGTGTCTGGGGGTGTTCAAGACCAGGTTGGATGGGGCCCTGGGCAACCTTGTGTAGCTCCAGGCCTGAGGTCGGTGTCCCTGCCTGTGGCAGGGGGTTGGAGCTCTGTGACCCTTGGGGTCCCTCCCAGCCCAGCCCAGTCTGGGATTCTATGATTCTCCTCTACCAGATAAATCCACATAGTGCTCCTCTTCCTTAGCTTCTTTCCTGGTGTTACCCATGCTGCTGCTTGAGTTTCCCTCTTCCCAGATGCAACCAGGACTTGTAAGTGGAAGGAAAACAACCCCCAATGTGCTAAAGCATCAGGGATGCTGAAAAGCCAAGTGATAAAAGCCAGAGAAGTGCAGAAATCCAGCAGTCAGAGTAGCTCTTGGATCACACACGCTCAGGTTTGCTGCAGGTGGGGCCTTAAATCTCTCCCAGCTCCATTTACTTAATTCTCATGGTGGTTTTGGTTTTTTTGCTCCATTCCCAGTAACAGAAAACTCTCCCACTGTACAGACAGGGGGTTGGTAAGGCTCTGAGATCCTCCAGGGAACACCAGCAGGGGTGTTGTCAGGGAATTTTCAGTGTTTTCTCTAATCAAACCAGCTTGGCTGCCCCTGTTACTTCAAAAATGTTGGCAGCCCTACTAAAAATACTTCTATTATGACTTGATTGTCAAAAAAAAAGGTGAAGGAAAAAGCAACCAGCCTTCCCTGGATGTGTTTTCCTGTGTGATGAGCCTAAGGAACAGCCACATCTCCCCTTTTCATGGGGTTCTGTTCTACAGCTTGTGCCAGGGGCTTGGTTTGTACTGTGCTGTGGGTTGAAGCACTTGAGAAATGAAGATGCAAATGGGGTTGAGGGGGCGTTCGTGTAATATCATGAGCTGGAGTGGAAGGGCTGGAAGGCTGGGGATTATTAATTGTAGGTTCTTTAAAACAACACATACTAAAACATGTTTAAATTATATTTATGGTGAAAGTGAGAGGTCTTTCTTGACTTGGTGCCATTCCTTAACACAGACTGTACCAACCTCTGTAATTACCTGTAGGAACCAGGTAAATTTGGGGAAAATTAACTGTTCTGGAGTTAAATCTGTGGGGTTTCAGTTGCTTCTCACTCTTTTCATGTTTACAGTTGCCAAAATGCCAAATGCAAAGAGCTTTTAACATCAGTATCTTTGCTGGGATGTTAGGGCAAGGAGAGAAAAGCCATGGACTTAATTACTGGACTTTGAGTTAATGAAGTCAGAGAGTTAACATGACTGGCAGCACCCCCAGCTGCTCCCCCACTGGCCTGAAAGCTGGAAAGAAGCAGCTCTGGGTTTCCCCACTTCCAAAGAAAATTCCAGGTGAGGGAGCCAATCCCTTGCTGTTTGCAAATAGTTTTACCACCAATCCTGTGGGCAACCATCCCTCTTCCCTTTGAAATTTGGGAAGAATTTCAAACCTTTGAAATCCCAAATGGATTTCAAAGACATTTAGCCAGGTTTGGGGAAGAAAGGGTTAAAAAGGGATCAATATCCAGTTAAAAATGGAAAACCAAGAGCAGGAGGAACATCTGGCATGTGGGGCTGACTCAGCCAGAGCACAGGTTAAGCCCAAACCTGCTGGGACTAATCCAGGGGGATATCTGGCCCTGACCCAGTTACCCACTTAGGGCTGTGCCAGCCGTGGCTGCGGTGCCTTCACCAGCAGAGCCTGGTCACTGGATACTGGTGCCTCTGGGAGCAGCTCAGGACCAGCTGCCTTCCCACTTGCTCCAAGATGGGCTGCAATTCCCTTTGCAGTGTGAACACTCTGGATCAGAGGTGTTCCCAACTGGAGCAGCTCTGGATCAGAGCCATTCCCGACTGGAGCAGCCACCCACCTCCGTGCTGGATGCTCACTGTGTCCCTCACAGCATCCTCAGGGTCTCACATCAGTCACCCCAGATGTGGAGACCTTTGGCACAGGAGGTGCTCCGAGCTGGGCATGCTGCCCACTCCTCAGCCTTAGGGATGCTCTCCCTGCCTCTCCCTCTCCACACACACACACGTTCTCTCCAGAGAACAAGCAAACAGGAGCCCAGCTCATTCTCTGCTGAGACTCTGTCTGCCTGACGCTGCTGCCTACAGGTAAAACCAGAGCAGGGACAGTGTTCCAGGTGTAATCATCACAGGGCCTGGTGTCAAGCAGTGTTCCTCCACCCCTCTTAGCAATCAGGCTGCTGCCCACCCAGAGTGCCTGTTTCTAAAGGGTGAGGTGTTGAGATCTGGAAATCAGGGCAGGCATTTGCATGAGATTGTATTTTTTAATGATTTTTAAATAATTATTCCTTTTTAAACCCTCCTGACTCACAACCAGAGCAGGTAGACCTCTATTTTAGACCCAGCTTAAGGGAATCCCATCTTTCTGTGGGATTCATAGTATATCCTGATCTTTCTTTTGTTTTTTTTAAAGCATTAACGTTCAGATAACTCACTCAGCACACTGAGGGGATGAGTCAACCTAGAAACTGGGAGCTCTGTATGGCATTGCCAGAGTAACCATCCTCCTGGTAATGTATCCTCCTTAGATCTTCATGTGGGAGTGTTGCTGTGGCTCTGTGAAGCGTTGGGCTGCCTCCCAAACTGTGATGAAGTAACTCTGCCCAGCCAGAGCTTCGTGTTGTGGGCAGTTGTTTGATGCAGTTTGGATGCACTGGGATGTGATGGGGAGGTTTGCTCGCAGGTGTAGTGCTCTGGTGTTGGTAGTAGAGTGGCTACTCAGGGGTTGGAGAAGATGGTGGGGTGGGAAAAGAGTCTGCTAGGTGGAGGATGGAGGTGGAGTTGGTAGGGAAGGGCAGGAGTGATGTGCTGGTGAGATGAGTAGCTCCAAGATGTGGTCTTAGTCCAGCTCTCCCCTCTGTTGGTGCTGCTCCTGGTTTGGTTTGGCAGGTAGGAGCACCCAATAGGAGCATGAAACATCCCATAATCCAACCAAAACAACACTAAGAGCTCTAAAGTGTAACTCTGTCAGAGGCAGGGGGGTTATTCCTTTCAAAAGGACTGAATTCCTCCCAAACCTCAGCCTGCTTTTAGACCTATTTAAACAAGGTTTAGCTTTACCCTGGCGAGCTTTCCTGCATCGAGCTCTGCTCTGGGCTGCAGCTGACCTCAGCACAGCTCCAGCAACCCCCCCTGCATGCCTTCCTCCTCTTCCTCCTCTTCAGCTCGCTGCAAACACCCATCCACCCAGATAAGAAGTGACTCTGTGCTGCTGACAGGTGTCAGCCTGGAAACTGAAACACCACAGCAGATTCCAGGGATGAAACAGGCCTGTTTGGGCTGCCTGGCCGTGGAAGGGGTGGAATTTATTTCCAGGCTCCTCAGGGTACAAACCAACTCTCCTTCCACCCAGCCCAGCACCACACAGCCCGTGTGTGGCACCGATCCTGCCCTGACAGAGTCACTTCCCTTGATCACATCTCCAGCCATGTCCATACAAGGATCTTAAGATGCTCCACAAGCATTCCAGCACGGGACTTTCCAAACCAGTGAGTGCTTAAGCCTCACCCTGCTCCTAAAGGCATAACAGGGCTTAAGTGGAAACAGCTTTGGGCTAGAACTGAATGATCCTGCACATTGTGACTTCATGATCTGTGGGTCTGAAGCAGAGCAAGAGGCTGAGCCCAGCCCTCCTGATCCCCAGGCATTTCCAGTGACTGCTGTGAGCTCGCTGCCTCCCTCAGTGGGGTTGTTTTCCCCTCTGCAGTTGCCCAACACCAGCCACCAGCAGCTGATCTCCACCCAACAGCTCTTTCTGGAGAAGCAGCTCCCCTGTTCAGACTGCCTTGCAGGTTCAGTGTGGAACCTTTGCTGTGGCACGCTGCGTTGTGGGGCAAACTTCTAAGTCTCAAATTGACAAGTTCCTTGGGGTCCAACCCCCAAACTCCCACAAATTTCCTTAGAAAATAGTTCCAAGGAGAGACTGGGATGAAGCTGAGGGTGTGCTGAAGCGTCTCACAGGGCTAAAACTTCCTTGAGACCCAACTGAATGAGCAGTCAGCACCCAGAGCTTTCCATGCAGCTCGTTGCTTAGATTCCAGCCTGATCTAAACAGGCTGGGGAGAGGAGGGGGGGTCTCGCTGCGGATGTGAGCCCTGGGATGAGGCTGAGGCGCTGGGGTGTGAGGCACCAGCAGTGACCTGGCTGTGAAATGTCAAGGATGCCTCAGCAGGAGGTTTCCACCCTGCCTCTTCCTGCCTTATCATCCACACAGGAAGGTGGAGAGCAAGCAGAACCCCAAGCCTGGCCTGGCCTTCCTGGCTTTGTTACCCAAGGGCAAGGGGGAGCTGCCAGCATCGTCATGCTGCTGAGACAAACACAGGAGGAGCAGCTGCCCTGGTTCTGGAAGCCATGATGTTCATGGCACAGGGAGAGACAAGAGGCTTGAGGGTTGGTGTTCAGTGAAGATGTTGAGCTGGTGACCCAATGCTGGGTACCCCTCTGGGTTTTGGGTCTCCAGAGGAGGTCATCACAGTCCTGGAGCTTTGCACTGGGTTCTCCCTCAGGGAATTCATCCTGGATGGTTGGGAGGATCTGTAGCTGGAAATGAGGAGTGTTCTCCAAGGCTTATTTCCTGTTGGATTAGTGTCTCCTACCTGTAGCTGTCCCAGTCTGAGGATGTGTTTTCCTTGCAAGCAGCTGGAGGAGTAGGTCAGGCTGAGGGTGATCTGTCCACCCTGCCACCATCCATCAGCTGCAGAGGGAAGCGGTGAGCTCTGCTGCCAGCTCTCAGGATGCTGCTTTTGCACTGGAGGAGATGAGTCCTCATATGTCTGTCACATGCCACTCTGGAGACCTTGGTCCCTGACACGTCCCTGGGGGGAGCTGCTGGGTTTGGCATCAGCATAACAAGGGGAAGGAGCATCACGTTGGGACCAGGGTCCCTCTTCTGGGTGGGGTTTCTTTCTTGGACCCTGTGCTGTTTTGGGCAGGTCCTCTGCTCTCTGCCACTGTCACCATGTAGGACGGAGTGATGGTCACCGGTGACACCGAGGGGAAGGCAGACTGGTTTGTGCTCTGTGGTTTTGCTGAAGGGCTGGAGGCCAGGCCCTGTGGTTGCTTTCTGTCTGCATGAGTGAGAAGTTGGCCCTTGTCTCTCTGCTGACCTTCCCTTTGCTTGGCAGCTTCCTGGAGGAAGTTACAGCTTCAGGGTTCCGCGGCCGAAGCGCTGAGACCTCCCAAGTGACACCGAGGTCAAGCAGCAGACGGTGAATCCTGGAGAAAGCCCCATCTCCAGAGCTCCCACGAACCCACTGAACGGCTGCAGAGCAGGACTGGACCTTCCCACACCACACTGCTGCCACAGCAGCTCCTCATCCTCACCAGGAACCTTGATGGGCACCAGAAGGATCTGGGCAGCGGTCGCTGGGGTCCAGCCTGATGAAGCAGCACAGGCCCCTTCTGCACAACTGGAACTGACACCAGCAGGAGAACCTGGGGAGAGCATCTCTACACTACAGTGAGTCCCCACAGCTCTGCTGGGCTGTGGGAGAGCTGTGCCCTTAGTTGGCTCATCAGAACACCCAGGATGAGTCCCCTAACGAGCACCTAATGATCCCAGCTCAGGCTTGGGTGCAGCCCCAGAAGGTGAAGCTGATGGGTGCTCAACCCCCCACGCTCTGCTCAGCTGTCTGTATATTTTGAGTCCTATTAAATAACCCATTTCCACTGAACCTCTTGGCTGTCAAATGACTCCTAATAACCCTTTCCTAGTAATTAGATCAGACTCTTTATTATTTATTCTGTTCGCAAACACAACCCCACACCCCTCTTTTTTTTTTCTCCCAGTTGTGAACTGGAAAAGCATTGGGATTTCTTCTTACCAATAAAAACCATCCTGGCAGCAATAAACCACGTTGGGTTTGAAAACAAACAAGCAAATTGCAGACCTGGGAGCAGCAGAGGGTGGTTGGTGCCCTCCTGGGTGTAGGAGCTGGATCAGAAAGTGCTTGTTCTGCTTCCCAAAGGTGGAGACAAGCTGTGATCCCAGCCCCTGCCTCCTGTGAGGGCAGCCAGGAGAGAAACTCGGGCTCTCTGCACCTTCCAAAGGAGGGGTGTTTTTCTCTTTTTTCTCAATTTCCTTCTATTTTAGGTACAGGAAGTGTGAGAACAGCACAGGTTAGGAGTCAGAACGGATGTCAGCAGACTGGCTGCGTGGCTTCTGTGAACATCAGCTACCCCTAAGCAAGCCTTTCCCTTATCTCTTGCTCTTCCATAATTAAACAAGACCAAACCTTTAGCTCACTGAGAGCTCTGCAGAGCTGCTCTGGGTGGAAAATTCTTGAATTCACACTCATTTCTCTGGCTTCATTCCCTGGAGCAAGGTCACTCCGAGTCTGGGCGTCTGTCCATCCACACAAACCTCCCTGTGGTGCTGAGGGATGGCTGGTACGTGTGTGGGGGAGCTGCTCCAGGGCTGGCACAGCAGCCATGGGGCAGAGTTCCCACACCACGGGGTCAGGGAGCATTTCCTTTCAGACTTGGAAGCATCAGGCATTGTTTTGGAGGGGATGGGTACCAGCACAGCTGGGAAACTCAATTCCTCAGTGTGGAGAGACTTTTGTTGGTGATGCTCTAAGCTTGATTCATCCTACGCCCTTCCTTCCCAACAGGAAAACAGAATCATCCTCAGACAGCAGATGAAGGCTCCTGGGAGCTGCTTCTCTTTCCCTCCCCATCCAGTGAGCTATGTGACCTCCAAGAAGCAAATTAATAACCACACACACACTATGGGCTAAAATTGTCTTGAGGATGGTCTGTGTGTCCACTGGCAGGGCAGGAAGCTCTTGAGAAAAGACACAGCAGAAGCCAGTGGCTGCAAATTGAAGCTGGTCCAGTTTTAGCTACAGTGTGGGCTCCAAAAAGAAACCCAGGGAGGGTTTGGGGTCAGGGATGTGTTTTTAAACAAAGACTGGGCACACTGGTGAGGTGCCTGTTAGCTTCAGCAAAGGGTTATAAATGAGCTGGAGAAGCTATACAGTTCTCCAGCTTGTTCCATGTGGTTGGAGCTTGAACCCAAAGCTCCAACAGACTGCCCATGGCTGCTTGTTTTATCCTGTGATCCTGGGAGCAGACAGAGCTGTGGGCCACATATCTGGGGATGGGGACTCTGCCCACAGCCCTTCCACTGACCCAGCGCTGCTGGTTAAGCTCAGCTCCAACTCACCCTTGACCCCACGTTCCCAGTAGCCAGACTTTGCCCCTACCCAGCTCCTCTCCAGCCAACCTGCTGTCCAGAGGCTCAGCTGTCCTGAAGGCCACAGGTCAGAGAGATGTTCAGCTCCAATTCTGGTTCTGCCATGCTGGAAGCACCTGTAAGATTTAAGATGCTTCATCAGGATGCAGACAAAGCCTGACCTGCTCAGGAGTACATCCCTGTTGAGTGTTTCTCCAGGCAGGACCCACTCTCTCCCCCATCTTTCCCACCCATTCCCTACCCCACACCGTACATTCCAAGGCACTGGGACCAGGACAGAGCCTCCACAACCAGCAGCTCTGGGATCTTCCTTCTCTGGAGATACTCAAGACCCATCTGGATGCTGACCTGTCCTAGGGAGCCTGTTTTGCAGGGGGGTTGGATTTGATGGGCTCTGGAGGTCCCTTCCAACCCCTATGATCCTATGATTCCATGACCTTGCTGCCAGACCCCAACCTGAGTTCTGCAGGGAGGACAGCAGAGCTCTACCTCATGGAAGCTCAGGCAGTCCCTAGTCTGGACCTTTCCAGAGGGTAAATCCTCCCCTGGAGCAGCCCCATTCTCAGACAACAGCACTGTAATTATCTTCAGATGCAAGAAAAAAACCCATATGTCCTAATTAAACTCAATTCATCTTCTAAGCAGCAGCTTCACACTCAATATCCAGAGGCAAACTCACACAGGGTGGGGGGCAGGGGGGTGTTAAACACCTGACTCAAGCAGGAGCAGGAGGATATTTCAGTAACTGTTGATTAAGAATCGACACATCAAAACTGCAACATCAGGGCTGAGCTGGTGGGATGTCTGAGGACAGGGGAGGACACAGACGTCACTTCAGGGAGAGGTTCTGGCATTTTTGGCCCACGTTTTCAAGGTCTTTTCCCTCCCCCTTGCACCCTCCCTGCTCTTTTAATAACAATATTGCTGCTGGCTGTGTAGCAGCATCACCCAGCGCTCTGTAACGCTGTAGTTTGAGTGTTGCTGGTTCTATCTTGCTCACAGCAAGTGGTTGTTCCCAGCTCTGGGCCACCAAGTTGCTTCCCCCACAGCAGTATTTCTTGGGTACCTCTGATACATCCTGCAGCCACAGTAAAGAGGGACAACCCTGCTACTGGAAACACCAAACTGGGAAAACCAATCATCCCAGCATCAGGATGTTATCAACCCTCTGGGTGCCAAAAAGGGCTGTGGTGGGTCAGCCCCAAGCAGTGGCTGAGCACCACATGCTGCTCACTCAGAGGCACAGAGCATTAGGGGGTGGAAGGGACCTCAAGAGATCATGTAGTCCAACCCCCTGCCAGAGCAGGGGCATCCAGAGTAAATCCCCCAGCTCCCCCAGCCTCACCTCACAAGGAAGGGGTTCCACTCCCTCCAGCACCTCAGTAGCCCCTGCTGGACTCTTCCAAGGAGTGCCCTGTCCTTCTGGAGCTGAGGGGCCAGAGCCAGACACACTATTCCAGGTGCCATCTCACCCGGGCAGAGCAGAGGGGGAGCAGGACCTCTCCTGACCTCCAAACCACCATAAAGCACAGGGCTGATCGATTGATTGATCAGCAATGGGTCTCTGGCTTGAATCCGGAGCAGAACCACTTCTACCTTACTCCAGTTTCATGCCTTCCACACGCTGCCCTGGCAAACCCAGTCCCTGAGCTCAGATAGCTCTGTGCTGGCAGGATGGAGAGTGAAAAGGCAGGAGAAGGGACTCCTGAGGAAGCAGAGCATCTCCTCACTCTGGGGATGCTGTGCCCTGAACGTCACTTGGGAGGGTGTTTTTGGCAGCGTGAGTCCCCCCTCCCAGCCCCTCTCTGCTGGGAAGTGATGCCTCTTCCCCCAGCCCCTTCTCAGGGAATCTCCCTGCTCCTCTCTGTTGTTTCTAAGAGCTCAGTCTCCTTTTTTTTGGCAACAAACCCCTTTCCCAGAGCCACCCAGTCGCTTTTCCCCTCCCGGGAAGTTTGCTGGTGACCTATAACACAGCCAGGAATAGGGCTGGGAGGTGGAGAAGGGGATCCAGAGCCGGATCTGATCTCTCTACACACACACACACATCCAGCCGCATCGCCAGCGAGTCAGAAACAAAGAAAGAAAGGAAAAAAACCCACCCCTTTCCAATCAAAAAACACCCCAATCGCCAAAAAAAAACCCCACAACCCACCCCAGCCCACCCCACCCCTCTGTGGGCTGCGATTCGCCCTTCATTGTGCAGCCCAGACGTCATCCGGGCACGGCTATAGATGGAGCTCGGGAGCCCAGGCCACGGCAGCTCAAAGCCACGGGAGAGCTCGGGGATGGTGGTGGCGGTGCCGGCTGGCGAGGGGGGGGGATGCGCTGTCTGTGGGGCTGAGGATGTCGGGCTCCATGTAACGCTGTGAGCTGCCAAGGGTGAAGAGGGAGAGGGACAGAGACTGAGAGACAGAGGGAGAGGAGGGACCCGGTGTGTTTCCCCCTCGAGAAGAGGCCGCCGGGAGATATTCCAGCCTCTCCCCCCCCCTCCTCTCCCCTTTCCCCTTCCCTCTCCCTCCCCTCCCCAAGCTCCCTCCAGCACAGCCAGCCCAAGGAATGATGAAAAAAAATCATTCTGCAAAAAGGGTGAGTGGAATGGGGTCGGGTTTTGGGGGGGTGGGGAATGGGGTCGGGTTTTGGGGGGGTGGGGAATGGGGTCGGGTTTGTGGGGGGGTGGGGAATGGGGTCGGGGTTTGGGGAGAGGGGAATGGAGTCGGGTTTTGGGGTGAAGAGGGGAAGCTCCTGGATGTTTTGGGAAGAGGGGGGGATGTCTCTTCATTTCCAGTCATTCCCTTTGCCTCTGGTTCCCTCCCCACCCTCACCTCACGTTAAAAAATCAAATCAACCCCCAACACCACCCCCACCCCCCAAAAAAAAACCCCCCAGCTGGGCTCCAAACAAACCCAACCCCAGCACCCATCTCTCCTCTCTCCTTCCCCCCACCCCATCACCCTGCATTCCCCAGGAGACACCCCACATCCTTTAGCTCAGCCAATATTCCTCACAAGGCAAGGATAAACCACAGAGCCACCATCTCTCCACCCGTCACCCCGTCCACGCGCCCGCTGCACCCAGCGACCTTATCTCACCGGGGATGGAGAACCCTTAACTATAGAAACCCAGGCAGAGATTTCACCCCCCAGGATTAATTATTCCTAATAAACTCCCCCCCAAAACCAGGCAGTTTTCCCTGCATGAAATAAACCCAGCTAGTTTCAATTCTCCCCCTCCTCTTCCTCTTCCCGCGGGCGAAGGCTCGCTGCGTGAGGCCAGTCTCAGCCTTTCTTATATAATAACCCTGCCTCTGATTTTTACATCTTCCCCTCAGTAGTGGTGGTGGTGGTGTTGTTTTGTATCCACAGCAGAAAAATCCACAATGAATGAAGGGAAAGTAGCTCGGTCCCAGTTTGGGTGGCGAGAGGGGCCGGAGGGAAGGGGGGAGGTGAAAGTTGGGCAAAGAGGGAAGAGGAGGGGGGTGAAGAGGAGTGTAAAAGGAAGAATAATTCCATTTTCTTCCCCCCACACCCCCTGTTTTCTTCCCTCTTTCTTTGTGTTAGGGGCACCAGGATGGAAACCAGCAATCTGCGCAGCCAGAGAAGGTCGGCTGGGTGCGGAAATTTTGTGGGAAAGGGATTTTTAGAGAAATCTGGAAAAACCGTTACGTGGTTCTGAAGGGAGATCAGCTTTACATCTCGGAGAAGGAGGTAGGATCGGTTTCATTTTTCCTTTCCCATCCCCCTTTCCTTCCTTTTGCATATGAAAAGCAAAACACAGAGCAGCTTCAGCCTTTCCCCACCACCACTCCATCACCAGCATGGCTTGAGAAGGGGTTTTTTTTGGGGGAGTGGGGGCTTCTCCCCCAGTCAGCACCAGTTAAACCTGGGGTGATGTGTCAGCTCCAAGAGCGACTCTCCCAGATGGCTGTGACTGGGAGACATTTTTTTCCCAGCACTGGACACATGAAAGGATTCAGTTAGCCAGAGTTAAAGCCCTCATCCTTCTTTCCACCGCAGCCAAACGGCAATGCCAGCTTCCTTCTGCGCCTGTCCTCTGGCATTAAGTTCCCCAGCAGGCTTGTGCCCAGCCTCTGCACCTCTCTGTTTGGAAATAACAACAGTCTCCCTTATCTCTTGTGTTTTTATCCACCCCCCCTCATCGCCATCCCTTCTCCAAACCACACACTGCAAGGGAAATGTAACCACAGCTTCAACACCCCGTTGAAAACCGTGTCCCTTCTCCTCCTCCCCCCTCGTCTCGGTGCTGACATCGTCTGGGGTTTGGGGTTTAATGTGGTGTTTACATTAGATTTAATTGGATGTGACTATCAGGCTGAGCGGTGCAGGCTGGGATCTGGCTGTCCTCGTACAGCCTCCTTCCCCCTCCCCTCCTCCTCCTCCTCCTCGAGTTTTTTGTCTTGATAAATTCATCAGAAGAAATCCCCAGGCAACAGCACTCCCCCTGATCACCCTGACCCATCGCTGGCACCCACCAGATGCAGTGCAGGGGGTGTTTGGAGGCTGGCTGCTGTCAGGACAGGCTGTTTAGGGTTAAAAACAACAGATCTGGGTCCGGATGTTGGTGTGTTTCCTCCCAGAAGTGGAGTTCATTCTCAGATGGGTGTTGTGGTTCAGCTGCCTGGCCTGGCTTTGTCAGTTCAGGAGCTGCAGAGATAACAGAGCTCCAAGCACAATTTGATTTCCAGGCTAATGGAATCACAGGGCATGGCAAAGTGCAGATGGATCAGGGGTTGTTAGAGCACAGAAACTGCCTGAAAGCTCGGGTTGTGCGTTGCTGTGTGGTGGCATTTCACAACTTGCTCCTATCCCATCTCTTGGCTGCTCCAGAATTGGAGTTCAGGGAAAAAGACGCAGTAAGAGAAAGATCAGAGACCAGAGACAACACTTCATGTCTTAAGGAGACCTGAAACCTGTGGTCAGTCTACAGGTACACTCATGGATGGGTGAAGTTAGAGGAAAAGATGGATGTGAGAGGCACACGGCGAGTGGTACCGAACTCCTCTGACTTGTGGTTCCTCCAAATTTTTCCAGTAGCTGTGCAGACTGTCCAATGTTTTACTTCTTAGCAGCAGGCCCACTCATCTTGTGTGACTCTTACAAGCCGGTCACATAACTGCAGGGCCATGGATCAGAGAGACAGATTCCACAGCTGGAAGGGTTTTACCTGCTGCCTCTTGTTCTCCCAGTATGGGTCAATGGTTGTTCTGTACCAAGGCAGCACTGAACTGTGTGCTTGAGCTTAAGCCCAGGTAACAGGGATTGAACTGCAACTTGTCATTTTTGAGCCAGGACCTGGAAGAGAAAGTCATTGTGAAGCAAGTCCTGATGATAGGGGAGCTGCCTGCTTGGATCAGACCGCAGCGGCTGTGCTGATAGTCAGAGCTGCTGGGAACGGACTGGGAGTAGGCTGGATCGGGTGGTCCTGTAATGGTGAATTCACTGCAGGCTGGGTGGATGTGTAACAGTGTCGGTGGGATGTCATGAATGTTCAGTTATCAGCAACAGGACCGAGTAGTGCTGTAGCTTCCAGCTGGGTTAGCAGGGAGGTTGTGTCTGTGGGTTCAGGGGGAGTTGGGGAGAGACACAGGACCTTCTTAGGGTCCCTCTTGTCAACTGGGAAAGGAACCACGTGGATGTGGAGAGGGAGAAACTTGTTCTGGCTGAAGCACAGGCTAGTTCTGGGCACAGAACAGTTGCTGGGAGCTGAGTTTGCCAGGGAGTGTGCCCATATTCCTTTATGGGGGATGAAACCGGTGGTGCCCGTGCGGCTGAAGCAGCGCTGTAGCTCTACGTGTACGTCTGCCTGTGTGGAAGCCCATAAATAACAGGCAGCGCCGACTGCCTGTGTCTTTATATGGAAGAATCTGTGGCTGAGCAGAAATGCAGTTACAGAGGTAACATCTGGCCCTGTGCAGGAGCCAGAGGGTCTCTGTGTGCCTGTGGGGATGGAGGATACACCCGTGGCACCGCGGCGGCACCTCCAGGGATCTCTGTGAGATGAGGTGGCTTCAGGCACCCGGCACACTGTGCTGCCTGACACACGTGTGAGCGTGTGGATGGAGCCAGGGCACATGTTTGGTGCCACTGGCTGTGGTTTGGGCCTTTCTGAGATGCTCTGTTCAAAGCCAGATGGGTCTTTTAAGCTTTACCCTGTAGTAAAACCGGCCCTTTGCATGCTGAGATGTGAGGTCTGCCCCTGGGGAAGCCCGTAGCCAGCAATCCCTCCTGCCCCCAGCTCTTAACAGGCATTTCAGAGCATGAGGATCCCTCTGCACGCTTCCTTTCCTGGCAGCAGGTGCCCACAGCTCCTGTAAACAGCTTAATAAATTGGGATTTTTCAGGCAGAACAGGATGGAGTTTCTGCTGGGGTTTGTTGGGATTTGGGGTGTTTTTCACACATCAGATTATGTCCAGGGGAGAAAATGGAGCCACTGCTGGGTTGTGCTGATGAGTCGTGTTTAAGGCTCTTCACTGCTCTGGGGCAGGCACTGGATGCAGCCAGAAAGAGAATTAAATAGTGGAAATGTGAATAGAAAAGTCCAGTGGGAACAGGCACTGGCCAGGTTGAATCTCAGCCCGATTTCTGCAGTGATGGGAGAAGAGACTCGATTGTCTCTTTCCATAAAAGATCAAAGTCCTCCTCTGCTATAGATGATTTTTTTTCTCCATCAAAGCCAGGGGAGCAATGTGGATTTGGTGGATGGAGCTTAGGAGTTAACTCCCATATTAACCTTGGTGTTTCTTGTCAGCTCCTCTTAAACTCAGCGGCCGCTCTCCAAGGGAAGGCCGGTGGTTTGGTGGGGAAGGCAGGACTCCCAACATCTCTTAGTCAGCTCAGAGTGCTGCAGAAGAAGGGGTTAAGTACCAGGATCCTGGATGCTACCCTCAGTTCTGCCACACGCTCACTTGATGAAATCAAACCAGCCATTCATTTACTGTTGCCTGGATTTCTCCATCTGGAAAGCTGGGCTAATAATAGTCATCTCCCTAAGGCACAAGGTGCCTAGGAAGGGGAATTGGATGTCATGCACTGAGAGATCCCTCAGGAAAGATGTTGGCTCAGGGCAGGTAATGATGGTGCATGAAGACAAGGCAGGGCAGTGAAACTGCCTCAAGCTGAGCACCAGTTTGGTATCTGGAAGGGCAGAAGCCAGAAGTTTCCAAAAAGCTTCTTCAGTAGTGGGCCTGGAGGTGAGAGACCAGCCCCATTTATTCATGTTAGGAGATGTGAACGTGCTGATGGAAGCCTGGGCTTTCTACCCTGTCAGACACCAAGTCTGTAAGGAGAGGAAATATTTTCTATACACAGCTGATAGACCTGGAAAATGCAAACAGGGCTTTGAGTTACATCCTGTGAAACCTGCTCTAACACCTAAAGCCGATTGCTCTTCCAGCCTTGCACCAAAATGGGAGCTAAGGCTTACAGACCTTGCTCAGGTGGGGGCACGGAGCCTGCACAGCCATCTGTGCCCCTGCTGCAAGCTGAACTCTGTGACCTTATGCAAAAAAACCCCAAAACACTAATAAACAACAAACCCATCCAAAAAAATCCCACCTTTCATTATTTTCATTATTTAGCATTTGATCATCAGCCAAAAGAAAGCATTCAGGGCAGAAACACAAGAGGAGGTGTGCTGAAGTGAGCTGAGCTCTGCTAAAACACCTTCTCAGTATCAGTTCTGCATTCTTTGCCCTTGCTCTCCTCCACACCGGTTCCTTTCACCCCCACCTCCTTCAAGTTTCTGGTAATTGTTCTCTTGTTTCTAGCCCAGCTTTTGTTATTGCTTTGCACTTGGGAGTAGCAGTCAGACTAACACAGACACAGCTGGGCTCCCACCACTTCCTGTCAGGAAGCCCAGGGCTGTCCAGACAGCATGAACGGACTCTGTGATGACGAGATGTTAATGAGGAAATGCTTCTCAGGGCTTCCTTAAGCCTTTTCTTGTTTGCTACCAAAAGCATCGACTCAATTAGCACAAGAGCACTTGAAAAGTAGTCTGTTCTCCCTCCTCATTTGTTGCGGCTCCATCAAACGCTGGGTATCTCTGGCTGGCAGGAGCGTGAGCACACGTGTGTGTGCTCTCAGAGCAGTGTCTGGAGTTCACATACATGGTTCATCTATGCAATGAAGCCTGCAAAGTACTTGTGCTGCTCAGGTGCTTGGTGCTGGGAGGATACTTCATGCATCTGGGGTTGGACCTGATGATCTCTGGAGGTCCCCTGCAATCCCTAAATTTTCTGTGCATCCACCCTCAGTGAATTCCTCTGCGTTCTCTGGCTCTGTGTCACTCCTATGCTGGAGCAGCTCCCCTCTGGAGAGAGGCTGAGGGAGCTGGGCTGGTCAGCCTGGAGAAGAGAAGGCTGTGGGGGGACCTCACTGCAGCCTGCCAGTGCCTGAAGGGAGCAGAGGAACAGGAGGGGAATCAGCTTGTTCAAGGGCAGAGACTGGCAGGACAAGGGGGCTGGAGTGAAACTGGAGGAGGGAAGGGGGAGAGGAGAGATTGGGAGGAAGTTCTGTGCAGAGAGAGTGGTGAGGGGCTGGAAGGGGCTGCCCAGAGAGGGGGTGGGTGCCCCATCCATCCCTGGGGGTGTTGAAGGCCAGGTTGGATGGGGCCCTGGGCAACCTTGTGTAGCTCCAGGCCTGAGGTTGGTGTCCCTGCCTGTGGCAGGGGGTTGGAGCTCTGTGACCCTTGGGGTCCCTCCCAACCCAGACCAGTCTGGGATTCTATGATTCTATAGGGTTGGCAGGTGGGGAAAGTGTGTTTGGGTCCCTTGTGCTCAAGGCACACGAGGTGTTGAACAGAGCTGTGTGCTTACACACAGGTTTAGGGACAGTGGGAACACTGTTGGTTTAGTATGTAACCCCTTGGCTTTTGGCTACACAAAACAGTCTGTGAGCACGTGGCTGGAGCCATACCTCTCCTCTTCTTCCTCTTTCAAGCCATCCTTTCTCCTTCCACTGTCCTCCTGCTGCTCAGCCAAGCTCTGTTCTACCTGAGTTTCAGCACAGTGGGGTTGTTTTCTGTCTCAATAGCACCATCCTGCCCAACCAGAGAGAGGGTCAAAGACCACGCAGGCAGAGTGACGTGCAGCCTGACTCCCCTTCCTGGCCATGGGTGAGGCAGCACAGCCTTGGGGTCAGGGTGTAGCTGGGGCAGAGAAGAGCTGGTTCTCATTGATTCTGAGTTGTGTTTCTGGTAGCCTTGGCTGATGACTCTCCAGGGCAAGGGACTGGAGTAGATAGTGACTTTCTGCTGCTGTCTCCTTAGCTCAGGGCAGTGATCAGGCAGTCAAAGTGCCTGGAGGGTCACACTCGTGCCCTTCAGCTATGGTGCAAGCTCCCCATGAGGATGCAGCGTGCGGACAGGGGGCAGTCACTTGGAGCACCAGCTTTTCTGTTCCACCAAGGTCCAGGGGTTCTGGACCTGGGGTCCTGCTGTTTGGTGACACAAACACACTATCTGTGTCCCTGTCTCCTCTCAACATGTGCACTTTAACTGGAGAAGGGAAACTGGTCCATTGGCAGTGTCTGTTTTGCTCTTGAGTTGTGTGGATCTCTCTTACTATAGTCCCTGAAGCACTCCCAGTGCTCCCTGTATCGCTTCTGCTGGTTCCCTTGTAGACCAGAACCACACAGTTACCTCAAGAAGAAGGAGCCAGTGGTGGGACAGGACATTAAACTCAGGTCTCCCCATCACCTGCTGCTGGTGCTGCACGTGTGGATTCCCTCCTTGGCCACAGCCTGGTTTTAGCTAAGCTCTGCAGAAATATCTGTCCCTTGGTAGAGGAAGTGAAACTTCAGTCTCAGCTTCAGAAGGGAAATGCTGCTGGTGCCGTCCCAGCCACTGCCCATGTTTGGATATTCAGTTTCTGAGCCTCATCATAACCCTTGAATGTCTCGTGGATCCCTTGCACTCGGTGTCGTGTGATTTTCTGCACCTTCCCCATTTACTCTGAGCATGTCACATCTCAAGGGGGAGCTGCTTGGGTAAATCGCCACTGAAAAGGTCTGAGGGCAACTGCAGGACTTTGTGGGGTGACTGAGTGACCGACCCCACATCCACTTCACTCCTGGTCTGGCCCCAGAACACAGCCCTGATCTGCATCAAGGAGGTTTGGGAGCTGTCCCAGGCGACAGCTTGATGAGGGAGGAAGTTTTAGCTCCGTGTCAGCAGGACAGCCAGGGGGCAGTTAATCTAAACCCCGTTAGGGATCCTCCCGCTGTCAGAGCGCTGCCAAGGCCTCGGCACAGGAGGAAACACAAGCATGGCTGGCTGCAAGGCTGGAAATGAGGATTTGAGGGAAGGTACTTCGGGTACCACGGCTGATGTTCGGACCCTGCGTGTCCCGCGGGCGCAGGGAGCCGGGGTGGCTGGCAGGGAGCTGGGGTGGCTGGCAGGGGGCTGGGGTGGCTGGCAGGGAGCCGGGGGGGCTGGCAGGGAGCTGGGGTGGCTGGCAGGGGGCTGGGGTGGCTGGCAGGGAGCTGGGGGGGCTAGCAGGGAGCTGGGGTGGCTAGCAGGGAGCCAGGGTGGCTGGCGTCCCCGCGGGCTGGGCTGGCTGGGGCAGCAGCTGCGGGGGTGAGGCGTGTGAGGAATGCAGCTCCCCTCCTTGAACATTAGCAACGCACCAGCAATGTCAGCCTCAGCACGTCTGGCCACCGACTGCCGGCCCAGATTAGCTGTGGCTGCGGTGGAGCTGCAGGCCAAGGGGGCAGCTGCCACTGGGGGAGGGGGGGCAGAGACTGTCTGCTAATGCCTTAAGTGATAGGAGACACCTCAGGTTCCTTCTCTGTGCCTCAGTTTCCCTTCCCTTCTTAGAGTGTGGAAGCATTTCTGGGAGCACAGGGAAGAGTGAGGTTGAACCCCAGGATAAGAAATTTTGTCCACCTAGGGTGGCCACAAGACAGAGCCCAGCCAGCAGCTACAGCAGCAACTGCCAGGATTTATTTACCTTAATCCCTTCAATCCAGAGCTTCCCTGCAGGGAAGGAGCACAGGCCCTACCTGCCCACAAGGCTCTGAGATCCGTTGGGCTCGCTTCACGCAAGGCTCTCAGCAGCTGGGAGGAAGGACAGACCTGCTGGCCTCCTCCCAGCTAGGAATGATTTTGCCAAAGCCAACCATCCAGCCCTCCCCCTCCCTTGCACCATTAAGCCAAGCAGTCCCCAAGTCAAACTACTGGGTGAGAGACCTTGAGAAAGGCTGGTGAAAGTAGCAGGATCCAAAAACTCCCCACATCTGCAGAGTCCCAGTGGCTTCTCAGGAAGGTGTGCCATCCTGGATGCGCTGCCCCAGTCTGGGAAGCTTCTTCTTGACTCCCTGGAAGTAGAGAAGAAAAACTGTCAGGCCCTGGAGAGTTTAAGCCATCATCTTCCCTGCATAGAGAGCAAGAGACACATTGGGGTGGGAAACCAGGCTGAAGGCTTGGTGTTAGAGATGTTCAGCCTTTCCCAGAACTCAGACCTTTTCTTTAAGAGTTTTAGGTTTGGCTTTTTGCTTTTATCTCTCTTTTCTCTACTAGAGGATGGGCTGCATGACCATCCTCAGCCTCGGAGCACTCTCAGCTCTTTTCTGCAATGCAGGCTCACCTCCTCCCTCTTTCTGGCCTCGGTAGCCTGCCACAAAGGACAAAAGAGCCGGCTGGTACCTCTGAAGTTTGCTTTTCACCTTCCTTCTCTCTAGTTACACTGTTTACACACTGAATGCACGGTTATTTTGCTCTGCTGCTAACTCCTCTGCCTGCACGGCTCAGTATGGGAGAGGGGGGGGACAGGGGTTGGTCCTCCTGCCCCAGGAAATCCCTGCCACTGCCTCACAGCAATCCAGCCCTGTTCAGGCTGATGCTGAGACCCCTTCCCACCACCAAGGCAGAACAAAGCCAGGTTCAGATGACTCCAATACTGTTCTCTTTATGGCCTCATTATGCTGCACACTGCAAGGCTGCATATGAGAGGGAACCCTCATTTCCTCCCTGCCTGCAGCTCTGGCTAAAGGGCTTGTCACTCTGAGTCTTCTGAAGGACTAGCTACACCCGATGGGTCTTTATCTGAGCTGATCCCCCCCACCCCACCCTTTCTGAAGCCTCCTGTAGATATTCCTAGAGGCAAGATATTTGTGTCCCAGCTCCCTTGAGTGTCTGAGAAAGGAGGGAAGGGCTGGGGAAGTCCCAGTGACCTACATGAGCAAACATCTGGAGTAAGAGCTCCTGTCTCACAGCTGGGGAGCTCAGAAGGGATCAGCTTTTCCTGCTGCAAATGAAATGGGCTGGATTCAGCCAAGATTCTTGGAAAGAGGTGGATTGCTGGATGATACTGGGAAGAGATAAAAGCTGATTAGAAATGCACAGGGAGGATACACAGATAGATAGACATTGTCTGTGAGAGACATTTCCCTATCTGTTCATAATTGTCCATGTTTGGTGGCTGGTTTTGTGAGGAGAAATGAGGACTAGCTTCCAGGGCTTCAAGAACAGCTGCATACAGTATCTGCCTCTGAATTCCTAAAGATGACCTCAGGGGATTGAAGGAAGAAGGGAAGAGGGGGAACTGCTGCCATTGCACAAGGCCAGATGGTCAGTTTATCTGTGTCTCTGGCTAGAAAGGTGGTTACAGCCTTTTAATCAGCCTCTTTGTTTTAATTTTGTTGAAAAAAAAATCCTGGGGAATTCCTCCAGCACTTCCCAAAACTAGGGAGGAGCAGTGAATGTGAAGTTCTTTCAGGAAATCCAAGAACTAAGAGCTCAGCTCTGTCTGCTTCTCCAGCACCCCAGTGCCTCCAACCCACATCAGACCCAGCCTGCAGTGACCCCAGCTGGGATAAGCAGATTGATGGGGATTTGAGCTCACCAATGTTCTGTCCTTAGTGGACACACAAAACCCAGTTCTATCTTGGTTACCTATATTCCTTGTGTTTATCATGGAAAGAGTAGAGCTGCCCCACTGTAGGAGTGGGATGCAAGGATAGTACCTTACAACCAGCCCTGGGAGGGAAGGCTGTAAAAAAGCAAAGGGGAGCAGGCAGAGGACAGGCTGTGTGTTCTCAGCTCGGCTCAAATGTCCCCTAAGTGATGGCACCTCCCAGTCAGTCTGTCTGTCAGGACAGTACCAAGAACCTTGGCTTCCTCCCCAGCTGAGCTGCAGCCTTCGTGACCCTGTCAGGTCTTTCATTGAAGCCTGTGGGATATTTATGCCCTGCTGTGTGCCTGTCACACCACAGCTAACCCAGAGAGCCTTGGGGAACAGACCTGGGAAAAGCAAGATCTTGTAAAAGCTGCAAAGTGGCAACTCAGCAGCTCTCTAAAGGGCAACCAAGGAGTGTTCCCATCAGTGATGGCCAAGCCCGAGCAGCCTCAGCCTTCTGGGAACCATCCCTGAGTGCCCAGGCTGCTGAAGGTCCCCAGGGGCCTGGCCAGGCACCCAGTAGATAAAGCCAAACCCTGGATGAATTCTGCCCGTGGCCCCTCAGGAGGGACGGGGCTCAGCAGCGGGGGAGAGCAGCACAGGCAGCGTGTCAGTAATCTGGGACTGGATGTGCTTCATCCACCCCCCAAATCAGCTGTCAGCACAGGCTTCAGTAATACCACCAGGTTAAAAATAGGAAGTGCTAATCTTTATCCCTCCAACTTTTGTTGTGCTGTCTCCAGAAAAGCAACAAGCGTTAATATGATTGCCCCTTTCCATCAGCAGCTCAAAGTCCACCTCCTCCCAGCATCTCCTGCCTCCGCACGAACCTCCTCCGAGCAGCCAGGGGCCTCTTCTTGCTGCTGGAGTGAATCCTTTTCATTTTGAGGGTTCACCAGCACACACATGCTCTGTCTGATCACCCCTGTATCTCAGCTCAGCCTAGCTCAGTGAATTTGGGGGTGGGAGAGGCAGTGAAGTCCCAAAGGAACCCACAGCAAAGCAGGAATTAACCTAGGAGACTGTGATTTTGCTAACTGTGCTTCTAAACATGTCCCCCTGCTTCCAGAATAGACTCAAGTCACAACTATCATGTTAAAAATCTCTGCTTCCCCCTCCCAACACACACCCTAAACTCAAGTGGAGCATTCCCCAGCTAACAGAGATATTACTGTGCTTGAGTCTTAAGGCTCTTGCACAGTGTTTCACGACCACACAGCACAGCAGAGGCTCCAGCACCCACTGGGTGCATCAGGAGCTGCCCTGCAGAGAGCAGCTCCAGCCAGGCACCCCGCTGCCCTTGGAGCAGAGAGCCCTCTTACTGCCTCTCCATCTCACCTCCACAGGCTTGTAATCTGATTTTTGGGTTGGGGGTTGGGTTTTTTTTTGCAGGTAAAAGATGAAAAAAACATACAGGAAATGTTTGACCTGAGTGATTATGAGAAATGTGAAGAGCTCAGGAAGTCCAAAAGCAGAAGCAAAAAGAACCACAGCAAATTTACCCTCGCCCACTCCAGACAGCCTGGAAACACGGTACTGTTTGTCTCAAGCATGTGGTCAGCCTGAGGAAGCCATTAGCTCTTGGTGCTGCCTCTCTGTTACCTGCTCCAAGCCTGGGGATGTGATGCAATAACTGGGGGGTGGAGGGGAACTAGATAAGCCTGAGGTGTGTAGGAGTCCAGATTGTGTCTTGTGGTTTAGTATATATGAATGTCCATCAAAAGACCTGCATGGGGATTCATCCCAGGAGTATTTTCTGCCTGTAGAAAGTTTAGGGGGGGGGTACTGCTACCCAGGAGCAGCATCTTCCATGAGGTCTCAGTTGTCACTGCACAAAGAGAGCCAGTTGCTGGCTGCAAGCTGTCTGCACAGATGCACCCACCCACCCACAGCCACACGTGTGAGCTGGATTTACACTGAGGATCCTGACTCGTTTCAGCAGCCCAAGCTCACCCGACCCACACTTCAGTAAGGGTTGTGTAACACCCTGAAATGAGAAAAGGGAGGGGGAAGGGGAAAATGGAAAGTGGGTGCACTGTTCTCAGGTACCCTGAGCAAGGGAGAGAACTGAGAACACACTGTGGGGGTTAAAACTCTTTTCTGCTGAGTATTTAGCTTTAAATCACCCCCCCCTAAAGATCCTGGATGCCTTATACAGGCTGTATTTTCAGAACTGCTCTGCCCTCAGTGTGCATCTGACAGGTCAAAGTATGGAAAATCCATCTCCTCCTGAGGGGACCGACTGTAGCTGCCTGTCAGACAGACTCTGTCAACGTCTGGGGTGGCAAGAGATAAATGGCATGTGAGCAGCAGACACACAGAAAGGCTGCATCATCCTTTGACGAGGGCAGAATCTAGGATGGTGTGTGGGAGGGCAAAGAGGAGGATAGAGGAACTGCAGCCACAAGGGAAGTAAATATGGCACATAGATTTTGGGTTGAAAAGCTGGGTGCTGTGAGGGATCAGGGTCTGCTCTGCAAAGGGCTGCCAAGAAGCAGAGGTGCTGCTGTGCAGGACTGGAGGGTCAGGTCTGCTTTGCTTCCTCATGCTAAGGCAAGGCAGCTGGAAAGGCCATGTGGCTTTCCTGTGGGCATCTCTGGATGAGTTTAATCACTGGCACTGACTTGAATTCCCTCTTTTGTAGGCACCAAATCTGATCTTCCTGGCTGTGAGTCCAGAAGAGAAGGAGTCCTGGATTAATGCCCTCAACTCTGCAATCACACGTGCTAAAAACCGCATCTTGGATGAGGTGAGCAGGACTCTGAGGGCCACCCCAGGCTGCTCGGTCTCACCATTAACCTGTGAAAACATTCCCATTGCCGAACTGCAGACTCTGTATCCGAGTTCAGGACTCAGTGTTTGCATGCAGAGCACTCCTGCCAGGCAGCTGTTAGCAAAAGACCCTGGCCCAGGGGTAGGTGGGAGAAGTCCACCCTCAGCAGATGGTCAGGTCACAAGAGAAAGGGAATCCTGCAGGAATAAATGATCTGCTGCAGTGCATCTGGCTGGTTACAGCTATAGAAACAAGGAGTGACTCACATTTCCTGGTTCCTCCCAGATGTTCACCAGCCTTTGTCACCACTTTAGGTCACTGTGGAAGAGGACAGCTACCTCGCCCACCCAACACGTGACAGAGCAAAAATACAGCACTCCCGACGCCCTCCGACACGGGGACATTTGATGGCTGTGGTATGTATAACCAACCCCAGAGACCCACTTCAGGAAAACCCCCTTGTAACTATTTAGAACCACGTGCAAGACCTGGTGTTTGAGCTCTGGCCTAAAGTGAAAATTGTCCTAAGACCCCTGGCTCTCCTGGGTAATCAGATCTAGTCTTCTCTTCTTGTAGACCATTGTGCTGTGCATCCCCTGTTTGCAAAGCAGTAGCTTGCCATTGCTGCCACCTCTTTTCCTGATCATAGAATCATAGACTGGTCTGGGTTGGAAGGGACCCCAAGGATCACAGAGCTCCAACTCCCCTGCCACAGGCAGGGACACCAACCTGATGCTGAAAATGAAATGCTCCTTCAGGTTCCTGATGGAGAGCAGCCACCCAACTGGGGAACGCAGCCCTGGGTTAAGCCAGTTGCCTGTTCCTGTGACCACACAGCTTTTTCTCTCCTCCTTCAGGCATCTACCTCAACCTCCGATGGCATGCTGACACTAGACCTGATCCAGGAGGAAGACGCCTCTCCAGAGGATCACAGCACCTGTGAAGAGAGTTTCCGTGTGGATCTGGATAAGTCAGTGGCACATCTTACTGCTGGGAGACGCCGGTCGGATTCAGAGAACATCAAGTCATCAGAGAAAGGTCAGACAGGGAGCCTCCCAAGGAGGGAGGTGACCTCCTGGGAAAGATCTGGGCAGCGCAATGACTCTTTTGACAAAGGGACCATGTACACACCGCAGGTCCCAAAAAAGCTCTCGCACTCAGAAAAGAATAAATGTGCCTCCATGGAAGAGATTCTGTCTCGCCGGGACTCTTCCACGCACCGGGCCGTGCTGAGGAGGGGGCTGGAGGCCCAGTTTGCCTCAGCAGAACCAGAGCAGCTGTCCCGGATACAAGAACTGGTTGCACTGAAACTGGAAAAAACTCAGGAACTGCTGACAGAGGTGAAGGGCTACGGGGAAGGCAAGAGAAAGACCAAGGATTCCACCACCAGCACCACCACCACCACCACCACCTCTTCCTCTTCTTCATCATCTTCCAAGTCGGACTCTGAAAGGATCCTGCAGGAATCGGAGAGGTTGCTGGGGGAGGCTTCCTCCACCTGGAGCCAAGCCAAGAGGGTGCTGCAGGAGATCAAAGAGTTGAGGGACCTGTACAAACAGTTTGAACTGCAGCAGTCGGACTCGAAACCCAAACAGAGCTCACAGTCTCAGTACAGGAAGAGCATGATGTGAAGGCAAGCCTTGGGATTGGGAGGGAGGGACAGGGGAGGGTGGCCATTTGGTCTTTCTTTTTTTAATTATTATTATTTACAGTGTTCAAAAAGCGTGAAAAGGTGCCTGTTCTCACCCAAATTTGCTTCTCAAAGCTTGAACCCTTCCTTTCCTCCATCACACCCCCTTAGGAAACAACCCTGTGTTCCAATAAATTCAGTTACAGTTTATACCTCCTTTTTTCAAGAGCACCCTTTGCACTACAGGCCCCCAACTTCTGTCACGCTGGGAGGAGGGAAGAAAGCACCAGTTCCTAGAACATGGCCCTGCATGCCTGGAGCAGCACGTGCATAACAATGGGGACAGATGCTCTTGTGCTGTATAAGCCCTGGCTTTGCTGCTCTAACGTCTGAGCTGTATCCTTCATCACAGCTCCTTGAGTAAGAGTCTCGTCTCGTTCCCTCACTTGTCCTCTTGGAAATAAATGGCAAAAAAAAAAGAGGTGTCTGTCCCAGCCAATGCTTGGAAATCCCTGTTTATCCAGGAGAACCGGCTTGAAGATGCTTGGAAGATGCTTGGAAGTTCAAGGTGTTCAAGACCAGGTTGGATGGGGCCCTGGGCAACCTTGTGTAGCTCCAGGCCTGGAGGTTGGTGGCCCTGCCTGTGGCAGGGGGTTGGAGCTCTGTGACCCTTGGGGTCCCTTTCAACCCAGCCCAGTCTATGATTCTATGATAAGTTCAGGCTGAGCTCAAGTTTTAGGTGACTCTTGAGAGGAGCTCGCTGGACTGCAGCTAGCAGGGCTCTGTCCTGGCACAGGGCCCTTCTGTGAACTCCTGGGGTCGGCTGCTGTTATTCTTGTGGTACATATACAGCCCTCTGGAAAGGGGGGCAAGAGGTATGCAATCTGTGTTCAAACTAATCCTGTCTGTCCGTTGATGCTTTACAGAACCCCCTTGGCTCTGTGCAATGGGAGTTAGCAGCTCTATGTCTTCCTTTCTGTGCAAATAGAGGATCAAAGCCTTGAATCTTACAGACAGCCCATACGGGTTTTGGGGTGGGGGGGGTAGGGGTGTTTTCTGGCTTTTTCATTTTCATTTCTATTTTTCTTGTTCTTTTCCCCTTTTCTTTGAGCTGAGGGGAAATGGAAAAAAAAGTCCAAAAAATCAGGGTTGGGTACAGGTGGCAGCCAGAAATTGAGAACCAAAAGTAGTTTTGGGAGGTTTGATTCTGTTCTCTCGTGCCAGCCGGACTGCAGCACACAGTCCTTGCTCCTGTAAGATCAGAATCAGGCCTACTGAAATGAAAGCTGAGCCTGTAAGAGAGCTCAGATACCCTCATCTTGGTGATGCCAAGCACTTTGCTAAATAGGTGGCTCGGTTTTCATGCCTTTGAGCAGAAAGACAAGAAAGGAGGATGTTAAGATGTCTCGCAGGGTTTAAAGTACACCAGTGTGGTAACAGCCAACTGTTTGGGTTTGGTTTTTTTTTAAAAAAGGAAACATAATTCCCTTACCTACATTGCAAATAATCCCTGGAAATATTAAAACCAAGAGAGTTACTTCCCAGCTGCAGTTGGTGTTGTCTATTTTTTTTAAGGTTTGGCCTCCCTTGGAAAGGAGGGTGGTTACCAGCACTTGTGTCTGCTCAGCTGTACTATTCAGTCTCATGTTGTTGATGTGTTGTCACTGCAAAGGAAGTTCTGTTTGGGGGTTTTAATTAGCCCTTCTCCCAAAAATATCTAGAAGCTCATCTAGAAGCTGGAGGGGATCCTCCCCCTCTGCTCTGCCCTGGTCAGGCCCCACCTGGAGTGTTGTGTCCAGTGCTGGGCTCCCTGGGATCAAACAGCCAGGGATCTCCTGGAGAGAGTCCAGAGGAGGCTGAGGAGATGATGAAGGGCCTGGAGCATCTCCCCTGTGAGGAAAGGCTGAGAGAGCTGGGGCTGTTCAGCCTGGTGAGAAGAAGACTCAGGGGGGACCTTATTAATGTTTATAAATAACTTAAGTATGGGATGCAGGGGAACATAGCCAGCCTCTTCCCAGTGTCTGTGGAGACGGAGCAAGTGGCAATGGCTTCAAGTTGGAGCACAGGGAGTTCTGCACCAGTATGTGGAAGAACTTTTCCCCAGTGAGGGTGAGGGAGCCCTGGGACAGGCTGCCCAGGGGGTGTGGAGTCTCCTTCTCTGGAGAGATTCCAGCCCTGTCTGGACACCGAGCTGTGTGCCCTGTCCTAGGGACCCTGCTTTGGCAGGGGGTTGGACCCCATGAGCTCTGGAGGCCCCTTCCAGCCCCTGTGATTCTGTGAGTCTGTGATCCCTGCCTCTGATTCTAGTCACTGCACGCATTGAAAGGATGGAAATCTTCTCTCTCCCCCCTTCTAATTCTATAATCCATCCCTCTTTTTCTTCTCTTTCATTTTGAATTTTGCCAAGTTCTCCCTCTGTCAATCCAGCTGCTGGGATTAGAGACAAAAAAAGCCAATTATGTGCAAGAATGGCTTGTGTATGGCAAACATGCCAGTCACAGCAGCATGGCTGCTCCTTCCCTTCTCCAGCATGGCTTCCCCCCTGCAGACCTCCACAGCTGAAGGGAACCTTCCCAAGGGCAGGGAGAAAGGGGTTGAGCCTTTTTTCTCCCACCAATCAGTTAACAAGAGTTTATTCACTATTTATCCATAAGGCACTGAACACATAGTGATTCTCACCCGTATTTTTCTTTGCTCAATCACATCTGGAAGGACCAAGTCAGAATTTTGCTTTTTTTTTCCCAAAAAACAACCCAACAAACTTCAATAAAACTGATTCAGCTGCAATCACAGCGATTCTCTCCAGTCTCTTCTCAGCACGCCTACACTGAGGAAGCCATCCATACCAGGGAGGGTGAGCTGCAGGGGGAAACTCCTTCCAGCCCAGCTCCCTACTGTCCTGGGGAGGGGGGGAACTTAGGATGCACAAGGGGATGGGGAGGAATTTAGGATGCTGCGATAAAAGGGGATCTTCTTTGTGAATGGATTTGAAGTTCATGTACTGTAATGTCCTGAAGTCATGGGAAGGGAATGAATTGTCCTTGAATTGCCACTGGAACTTTTTGAAAAGGATTCCAGCAGATTTTTTGGAGAGTTGTGGGGGTTCAGGAGCCTGTTTGGGTTTTATCATGGAAGTCACTCAGACAGAAACCATGCCTGAAGTGCTTTGCAACAGCTGAGAAGGAAGGTCTGCTGTTCCCCAAGGGCTGGACGGTGGCTGCCTCCTCCCCTGGACACAATTCAGATGGTCCCAAGGCAACAATTCCCCGTCACTTCCACCACTACACAGAAGATTGGAGCTTCTGTCCTGCACTTTGCAACCTGAGATGACCTCCCAGTCAGCTCCAAGACATCAAGCTCAAAGGCCACAGTGATAATCTCAGCTCCCCAACTCTCTGGGAGTGTTGCTGCCATTGTCTAAAAGCTCCCCAGAATTTCTCTGGGCACAGGGCAGTAATTTTTCAGGAAGATGAGATGTTTACATGTGAATAAAACAAAGAGTTTCTTTATTCCTGGTTTCTACACAACACAATGAAGGGCAGAGGCCCCCTGGAAGATGAGAGGTTTTGTATTTTGCTTTCATGCCTACCTGGTGCTTCAATCTTTCCCTCCCATCTCTTTTCCTCTTGCTGCAGCTGCCCTAACCTCTCTGCAGAGGAGCTGTCACCCCGATAGAGGTGTCTACACCCTTCACCTGGCTGTACCGCAGCACTCAGCAGGTATCTCTGCTGAGAATAAATCACAGCAGCTCAGTGGGCACACCCCATGCAAGCATGTGCCTGGGATGCTTCACAGCAAGGAAAACCACGTGCAAGGGGAACAAGCAGTGTTAAAAGTGAGCAAATCATGCTAAAAGCAGCTCAAGAATTTGAAGAGCAAGATCCCTTTCTGCTTCCTGCACAGCGTGCCTGAGCCTGGAGGGAATCTCAGAGCTGCAGAGAGTGTGTACTCCAAGGACCATGCTTGACACGACCCCAGGAAGGGCAGGCAGATGGCCCTGGCTGTGCTGAGCACAGCACTGTGGCAGCCAAGGGAGCTGTCAGGCTGGATCTCAAGGGAACAAGCATCTGTGGGAGGAAAGGGGGGGTCAGGGTTTTCCAACTGAGTCTATTTGCAGCACCCATGTTTGGTATCACTGAAGGGATGAGAATGAAAAGCCTCGATTCTCTGTCTATTGAAGAGCTGACACATAAATCAGAGCGAGCTGAATGCCTGAAGTAGTTGAAGCAAGAACAGCTCTAAATGTAAAATCGGAATTGGTATGGTAGAAGTGCTGACTGGGGTTTGACTCCTGCATGTGCCTGGGGGAGGCGGGGGCTGCGCTGTCTGCCTAAAACAGAAGTCAGGGATTAAGGTGTTGAGCTGCGTAGAGAATTGAAACTCCCTCTCACCAAGGAAGTTTCCAGACTGCTTTCATTCCAGCAAATCATTCCCAACTTCTCCTTCGGGGGCATTTCCAAAAGCCTTTCATTTTGAGTTCTGACTTTCTTCCCTTCCAGCTCTCTACAGTATTATGCAAACGTTTACACTGAAAAACATGAACAATGAAATGGCAAATCCACTCGGAGCACTGAGCACGTCAGCGCTCTCTGGAACGCTCCCTTCCTCCTCCTATGTCTTCCCCTGCAAAACCCACCAGCTGAGCAGCACATCTGGGTCTGGGAGGTGATCTGGATTCTGGTGGTGCTGGTGCCCTGAACCACCTCCCAGGGAAAGAAAGGTGACTGCCTGTTTGATCCTGTCCTTCACACTCTCCATCATTTCTATCTCCGTTGTCATTTGTGGGTCAGCAGCTCCTGGTTTATAAAGCTCCTCTGGTCTTGTTCTCTACTCAGAAGGGTGATGGGAGAGCAGGACACAGTTCCTGCAATTAACCATCTTGGGTAATTGCAAGATGCTCATCAAGGTCAAGATTCATCCAGCACCCCTTATAACCCCTACACACACACACAACCTCACCCTGTCAATCAGACAAGCAGAAAGAGCAAGGTGCTGCTTCACCAGGGTGTCACTGGGTTCAGCAGCTCCCAGGCCCAGGTCAGCTGACAGAGAAACAACCAGCACACCAGGCTGGGACAGAGCCACAGGACCATCACCACCTCCCAGTTCAGAGTGCACTGGGATGGCAAGAGCATATCCCTGCATGGATGCAGTCACTGAGACTGGTGTGCAAGCGTTCAGGGTCTCTTTAGCTGGGTGGTAACTTCACTGTGGCTTTGTGCCCGAGGTGTCGCTGGCACGGAGCACAGCACATGGCACAGAGAATGGGGTGGAAGCGTCTCCTGAAGCACCCCTGTCATGTACTTGTTTCTTGGGTGTTAAAACTTTGAGCATTAGTTAAGACTTGGCAAATCCCCCTCCCCAAACCCTTCTTTCACACAGCTGTAATGTACTAGGGAACTTGCCCTCGACCTGGCCATGGAATATATTTGAATTTGAAATTTAAAAGCTTGTACCTGCTTTTTTCAGCACAAAACGACTTTGTAGGGAAAGAGTTCACAGACCCCCTGACACTCCCAAAGAAAAACTCCCTTACAGAAAACCTCCTCTCCACTTCTAAGTGGCACTGAAGGACAGGTTTGTTTGGGACATGTTGACCTGTCAACCCAGTCCTCATTAACTGTCTCCCAATTTTTATCTGGAAATCCAAAGAGCCTCTATACTACTGAGCTTTGAATCATCACCCAGCAAAGACCAGCTCCAGGAGTGACTTGATCTAAAGCACAAAGAAGCGTAGATATTAAAAGAATGGCTCAAAATCCATTTAATCAGAGTTTCCCAACATAAACTTTGATGGCTGCATTGCTGTGTGGAAAAGGAGCACTCTCACTTTTCTGTATCCAGTTACTGAAGGAATTGTTTGCACACCTAGAGAGTGAATGGAAATCTGACCCTGAACATTATGAGCATCACATCTAAACACCACAGGGGTTTATCCCCTAAAGGGAATGGACAGGCCCAGATCCCTCCCTTGAAGGGTTTAGGAATACAAATGCCACTGAGAGTCAGGTCAATCAGGAAGGGATTAACTCTGCCTACCTTTAGTCACTGAGCTTCCTGCCACAGAAATAGTCTCTCCAGCAGATCTAAACTATTTTAGGTGCTTATCTGAGGATGAATAATCACCTTCTACAGGTATCGGTTTCTTTCCACTGACCATAGGCAAGCCCAAAGAGTTAAAAGTTGGAGGAGATGACTCTTGTCCATAAGCAGAACATCACCCCATGTCTCTGACTCATCCAGACTCCCTGGAAAGCCTTGCTTTCCTCATACACAAAGGGGATTGAAGGTGCTACTTTTTTTGCTGCAACTGCTCAAGAGAATATTTGCAACCATGAAACTGATTTTACTGTTGCTTGGTTCATCTTTTTTTTTCCCTCTTTGGCTTGTATTTCAGGTTCTTCTTTCCTCTCATCTGAAAGGGGACTTGGGGAGGGGTGGGGAGAATGGAATGGGTTGGAAAAAAGATCTGCACTGATTTTTATGTAAATTAAACCTTCCATATGTACAGACTCCAGGACATTGTTGCAGTGTGCTGCAGCTTTGTTTATTTTGATTGATTTTAAGGCTGTGATGAAAAGTTTTTGCTTTTTTTTTAATTAAAGGAACAAAAATGTTAAAAAATAAAAACCTAAAAGCAGTGTTTCTTAATGAGTTTTGCATAACTAGAATCAAATGATGTATCTGGGACTGATGTCAAGCACTTCTTCATGCTAAAGGCTGGAGTGCTCCAGAAAAACACTGAATAAAGTCTTCAGCAATGGAAGGGTTATGCTCCTGCTGCAGTGAGGTGATGGCAGTAGCACAAACCAGCACATGTCACTGTTTACATGAGGTAAAGGCAGCAATCACCATCCCCTGGTAACACTCCAACAGCATTGCCAGCAAACTCAAGCACGTCACCCCCTTATGGTTTTATTTATCAAGCTTGGAAAAGCATTTAATTTCAATTGTAAAGTACCAAACCACTGGAGTGTGTGACCTCTTGCAAGCCAGGTAGAGCCAAGGAGATGCTGGTCTCCCCAATGTCTCTCCCTGTGTTTCAGAAAGCCTACTGCAGTGCTGAAGCCTTTGAAGAAAGCCAGCACAAGCTTTGTTCCACGCTGAAAATGAGCAGAGCAGCTGAAAGGTCACGAACAACAGCTGCCAAGGCTACAGCACCTGGTAGGCCCAAGCTGCCCTGCCTGGCCTTTCAGACAGGATTCAGTAAGATGCTGATGTTCTGAAGAACACTCATGTTTTGGGGACTGGGAGAACAGAGGTAGATGAGGTTACCACAAGGCAGACAGCAGCGAGCTCCTCACCCCTCGCTAGTTTTTTTCCCCCTCTGTTTCTCTGCTCCCTCCCTGCCAGCCCCTCAGCCAGCCCCTTGCCTTTGATGGCATTTCCAAAGACTTTGGGATGTTGCAGTGAAGCCTAATGGAGCTTCAAAGCCAAAGAGAGCACAGACATTGCTTTGTGTATTGCACACAGGTTTTTGTGGGTGTATCCATGCGGGAATAACACTGCACAAAGAGGGCACGCTTGGCCAACGGAGGAGCAGCAAGTCTGCCAGTCCCAGAAAGGGCTGGCTGTCAATTATGTCAGTTCTAGAGACAAAAAGAATTGTATCATTATTAATAATAAAAAGCAGCCTGGCAGAGGAGCACAGGAAAGAACAATTCTGAAGCCTGCTAATGGCCAAGGAATCTTGCTTACGCACAGCTCTGCACAACTGGCCTTGAAAACACATGCAAGGTGGGGAGAAGGGGACTTGTGATGGGGAATTTCTCGTGACACTTCAGGGAGATCAGATTGGGCCCTGGAATCTTAGTTAAGATGTGGGCAAAAGTGGCTCCTATAAAAATAGCTGCAAATTTGCTTGACAAATGCTGCTGAGTGTGAGTGCTGTTTTGCTTTGCTTGTCAGCTGCTGCTCCACAGGCAGCCAGCTCACTTCCCTTCACCCTCTCTCCTGCTTCTCCTTCTCTGTCTCAGCCAGTCAGTCCCCAGCACACTCCACCTCCCAGCCAAATAAGGAGAAGCAGTGCAAGGAACCTCAACTGCGCGCAGGCACCCATGCACCCACCCAGCCCAGCAGCTGAGCCAACATGGCTTTTTTTGGTTATTTCCCTGGCTCAAAGGCAGACAAACCCCCCTCTCCCCAGTAACACACCACCAGTGGCTCTTCTGGATGAATCCTTAAAGACGTTTCATTAACCAGCCCCACAGATAATCAGCCTCCCTCCTCTACCAGCCTTGCCCTACCCTCCAAAGCCTGTTGGTTTTATTTAAAGATGCAAACCAATTCAGTTGTAGCAGCAACCATCTACTCTGGAAGTCTAGGGCAAGCTGGGTGATGCCCTTCTAGCATTTAAAAATGCATTTCAAAGCAGAGACCCTGGCAGAATGGGGGAGAACACTGAGGTAGGAAGTTGGATTTTCAGCCCTGCAGTGCTTAAATCAGCAGTGAATGGAAACTATCTTCATCTCCTGACCATTCAGCTGTCAACAAAGCCAGGGAGTTGGGTACTGAAGACTTTCCAAGACACTCTGAGATGCAAACAATGACAAAATGTGTATTTGGAGTTCATCTTTCCACAGAACAAATTGGCTTTTTGTCAAATGAGGCGAATCCAACATATTTCAGATTTGCAGTTCTGCTGCAGTGCCTCAAGGGAGTTGTAGTTCATTTGCTTTGCAGTCCCCCCTTGGGCTGGGAGTCCCACACAAGCTCCATCCCTCACACTGCATCGTGGAGGGATTTTTTTGGAGATGGGAGGACAGCCTCAGAGGTCTGGCCCATGAATCATTCATTTGCACACTGTCCTAATTTTTATTGAAAAAAGACAACAGAGAAATGAGCATATCTGGAAATCGTATGGGAAATCCCTCTACCAGGATCCTCTTCCAGCACATGCATAAACTTCTCTTTCCCTTTAGCAAGTCTGGAAGGACAGAAGGAATATGGTCCCTTGAGGTAAGAAATCATGATGGTTATGATAAGAAATGTGATGGCCTGTTGGTCTCAGAGCATGGAGGAGAGGAGGACCTCTGGTGTGACACAGGAATGTGACAATGTCACTTCTGCTAAGGATGTTGAGAGTGTCTGGCCATTATTCTGGTGACACCTTGCTTCACACTGATGTTCAGACACAGGATCTCCACACAGAACAGTCGCTGCTGCCTTACACCCTTGGTGGAATGAATAGTCTGTCCCATCTCTCATTTTCTTAGGTTGTTAAAGCCCTTCAGAATCCATAACTCAAAGCAAGTGTAACAGGCCAGACAAAGAGAGCAGCTGCAAAAACTTCTGAATTACTGCAAGGCCTCTTTAAAGCAGAAGATGACTATTAAGAGGCTTTTGGTGGATATAAATAGAATTTACACACAGTTGGAGGGAACTTTTACACTGCTGGAGTGAGGTAAAGGACTTTGGTATAAAGAAGAAATAGGCCACAGTGGTCCACATCCTGGAATTCTATCTTTAAAAAGCAATTCACAGTAATAAAGTCTTGGTGGATAAAGTTGTATTTCTCCAGCAGTTTCTAGTCTTGGAGCCTTCCACTGCATTAAGGAGGAAAGGAGAAGAGAAGGGGAAGGGAAAAGGGAAAAGGAGAAGGGAAAGGGGAAACAGAAAGGGACAGGGAAAAGGGAAAGGGACAGGGAAATGGAAAGGGAAAAGTAAAAGGGAAAAGGGAAAGGGAAAAGGGAAAAGGAAAGGAAGAAAAGTCCCCAAACCCCAGAATTGGGCATAAACAATTGTGACTCACACCAGAGGTTTCTCGGGCTGGTGAGGTGGGTGGATAGAGTCTCCTGACGCAGCTGACAGTTCCTGCTGCACAGAAACATTCCTTGGAGTTACTGATGAAGGGAACTGCAGCAGTTCTTGTGGCTGGGTTTTTTTCCCCCTCTAATAAGGCAAATGCCTTGGAAAGATAAGCAAGATCTATTTCTGGAAGTCTGCAGAAGGTGGAAAGCTATAGGCACTCTGATGGCTGGGTAATGTGTTCAGCATACACTTAGAATAAAATCAATGGGATCCAAATGCAGAATATGGGCGCTGGGAAGATGTTCTTCTGGACCCTTGTCACCCAGTTACTCAGGCTGGAGCAGAGGGTGGCCTGGATCTACTTGCAGGACTGTGTGCCTTATCAGTTTTACCCCTAATTAGTTGAATTTGGCAATAAAATGTCCCAGTGTTCCTCCCCAGACACCTATTTTTCCCCTGATCACAGAGGGGGTGTTGACAACTAGGGGAAATTATCAACTAGGTTGACAACTCACTGAAATTACCTGCTCAGAGAATGGCAGGGATTTACTGCCTGTTAAGTGCATGTAAATGAGAGCGATCTGCTACAGAGAAAAGCTCTCAACAGAACTGAATGCAGCTTCTGCCCAACTCACTTATCATAACACTCCATTTTTCAGTAAATTTTGTGAAAATCTGAGACTGTTTTGAAAACTGCAGAGTATTGAGAAGACAGTTTTATTTCTGCACATTTCCTGCTTCGAGGGAAGGTGCTTTATAGGAAGAGCTACTGAAGCAGATAGGAGACTATTTATCTTGAAGACCTGGAGGTTTCTCTGCTCTGTTATTGAGAGTTGTCTCTCACTAATGGAAGGCACAGCGCTTCTGTCCTCAGAGTGCAGGAGGATTGAAATCCCCTTCCAAGTCCCAGGAGGAAGAGGGGAAAAAAATAGAAAATAGTTTGACCTACATTCACAAGAATAATTATTGACTTAACAAGTTCCAACCAGTTTTTCAAATTAAAGCTCAGCAGGAACAGACCCACTTCCAGATTCCAAGGTGTTTTCTCTTTAAGGCTCCTTTCTGACTTCTGAGATTCTACTTGATTCCAGACACGGACCTATGATACAAACTACTATTAGTGAAACATCTGATGCTGCCTTAGGCCAGACAGATGGAATAGGTGATTTATTATGGCCAATTCCTAATTTTGATTCTGTAATGAATGAACTGGAGCTGGTTTTTAATAATCATCTCAGTTAATCGATATATAGGGGGCTTTTGTTCCTAAACATTAACCTTCAACAGGCATTTGCATCCTTAATTTTCCACCTCAAGAAAAAGATAGCATCCTTACAGATTCAGGGAAACTTCCCTGTTCAGCACAGTACTTAAACAGATGCTTAATTCATCATGAGCTTAAGTGCTTTCCTGAATTAGGGCTACCAAGAAGGAAACAGTATCGAACTCAAAGAAGAACTAATTAATCCCCTGATTATTTTGCCATTAGTGGGCTCAGTTTTCAGTTGTGAACTTGACAAGTGATTGGAAGTGGCAGAGATTGGGTGAGGATCCACATTTTTACTAGTATTTTTTATGCAGAAAGGCAGACAGGTTCATTTCAAGGAAAAATGCTGCTCAGGTCTATTTTTCTACAGTGCAAAAGGGAGCAGAGACAGGATTTGGTACAGCAGCTCATGGCCAAGACAGACAGCAGTTAGGTGATAATGGGTGTCCATACAGAACAACTGAGTGTCCAGGAAGGAAATGACACAAAAGCTAAGAGAACCACTGAATATTTTGAATCCAGCCTCTCAAGAAAAAGTTGAGCTCTTAGAAGAGGTTTTTTAATGAGAAGATTCTATTGTATCACTTCTGGGGTACGAAGTGAGGATGATTTTGGTAATGGGCCCAAAATTAATGGCAAAGAAAGGGCTTAAACCTTAGTTTTAAGCAAGTGACCACACCATGGAGTGGAAAACCTCCTGTATAAGTAATATAAAGCCTCATTCACAACCCGGTTTTATCCATGATCTCAACTCTGCCATGGGAGCTAAAGCCAGACCTGATGGAGCTGCTCTCCTGGGAGCAGACAGGACTGTGGAGCTTGTAATGGTGTTACTAACAAACCGACCCTTCCAGCAGTCTCTCTACACCTTCTAAACGAGCCACCAACCAGACACACTATCCACGGGATGTTTAAACCCTTTTTAAGCTCTAATGGGCCTGGGGTGAATTAATTCAGCAGGTAAAAGTCATTTTGCAGCTTCACCTCAGACTGAGCACCCTTCATTTGACAGCAAGTTAGAGAGTAGGAACTGGTAGTCTGAATGAGACCCAAAATCAACACACACCAGGACCAGGACTTCAGAGAAAAGCATGAGACTTCTTCCCAAATCTGGCCACCTTGTCAACACTTTTACAAGTACTTTACACAGGGGAGTGACTTGCTTTGCACACACTGGTTCTTTTTAAAAAGGACTGCTTGCCTAGTCCAGGTTATTCCACTTGTTTTTTTTTAAATACTAGGCAGGACAGATATTTTTCATTGCAAACATTTCCACAAATCAGAATATTTAAGAGTTAATATCAGCTGCCCAAAGGTCTCCTCAATTAGCTCTTTGAGGGTGCTTTGTGTAAGCTGTGTAGACTGGCTGTTTTGAACGTTTTTTCCTACTTGCTGTTATCTGTTACTAATGAACTGGAAAATACTGCCTCATCATCCTATGATTCTGTCACATAAACCTTGATTCTTTCCAAACTCCAGTGAAAAATATTTATTAAAAATTTCTGGCTTTTTCTGCATAATTATCAACAGTGCTAGTCTCTCCATCTATTAAAGCCCTGGACTATCAACTAGGATTTCTTTTCTCCAAATACCATTTAAATATACCTTATATTCTCCTTAAAACTAACAGCCAGGAAATTTCTGTGTTGCTTTTTTTTTTCCTTCTATATTTCATGCACTTCATAAACCAAGCTCATCCAAATTGCTCTCAATCCCTCCATCTCCTCACTTCTATCTCTTACATATTGCTTTTTTGTTCTAATTGCTGCCTTTGCACTGAGTCTGTGCCAGATGGACTCTCTTGAAGGAGGAATTATAGCTCTCTGGCAACTTAATGTAGCCTTTTTACAGACTCATCCACATTAATTTGTGTCTTTTCATGTGAAACCTTTTGCTGTCAGTTTTGACTCACAGTTTCCTTCATCTTCAGGAAATTGGTCCTGTAGCAGTACATTGTGTGGTGCTGTTTTACTGCTTGGGACAGTCCTGTTTGCTTGTATTCAGTGTCACCAGGTCACATCCCTGGTTGTGTAGCTGCCTTTGGCTTTGTCACCTGTTTCCCCACTCCCACCTTTCTAGTTCCTTCTCTCCCTTTATTCTGTAGAGGGTATCTAGGAGAATCCTGGGGGTTTGCTGCACCTCCTCTCCAAATTTGGTTTGGAGCACAAGTCAAAGTGTTTCTTCTCTGACTGCCAGGAAACAGCAGCCAGAAACAGATAAAAGATTGTATTAAGAAAAGCAAAGAGATGAAAAAGCAGATATACAGGTGTATAGATATCTGCTTTTATATAAACACATGTATGTATACATATATTTCATATGTATACTTTTACATATATGTATCCCCAAGTGATTCAGGAATAGCAGACACTAAAGGGGTAGTGGAAACTGTAAGAAGAGATGTACTGCCAGCCAGGAAGCCTGGCTCCTGCCATCAAGCGTTTGTTTCCAGGAACTAGAACACATGGTGTGAATTGTGTGACGAGCCTTCAGCACGAAGCAGTCGGCATTTCAAAAATGCTTCCGGTCCATTGGGGTGAACCTGAGCTCCAGGAACACAGCTCAGAGCCCACGGCTTCTCAGTTATTAATTCCTTAGGAACTTCACCCAGGAAACTTGATCTCCTTGGCCCAGTTTCCCCTGGTTGTATGAAGATAATAATCCCTCACCCACCTATCAAAGGATGCAGTGGGATTGATTAAGCAGCAGCCGATGCTCGACACGTTCCTTTTCAAGGCACAGCCCGTTAACTAGCAGTGCTGTTCAGGGGAGTTACTAATAAGTCTCAGAGCATCTCTCCACTCTGGCACTGGGATTCTTTCCCTTCATGTGAGGTCAGAGGTGGTGTTTTGACACTTCTGCTGTTTAACATGACATCTGGTATAGAAAAGGTGGAGAATTGTAGCCATGCATTGGACTTTTTGGAAATGTCTCTATCAGAGTGGCACAAGAATGGGAAATGGGCTCTATCTTCAGCCACATCTATTTTGTTTGACTTTATAAAATGTCCCAAAACTATTAGTGAGCCTTCCACTCCATTGATTTTTAACTTTTTAAGCAACTCTTTTGCTCGGTTTTGAAACAATTCCTCCCTCCTCAGAGGGAAGACAGGTTTTTTTTTTAAAAAGAAGACAATCTTTCTAACTTTTCTGAATGTTCAGGAGAGGTCAGACAAGCCAGAGTTCAAAGTGCTGGAGATCAGACCCTCATGGCAATAGTGGCTGGGGAGTTATGCATGTAAATGATTAGTGCTTCTTCAAAAAACCCTTCCCTTCAGGCTGACAGAAAGGAGACATTTCATAGAGCTGTGGCCAGAATAAAGAGTTCATACATGCGTGATAGGCAGACAGAGGGTATTATTCAGAGCTGTAAGAATTAGTGGCTTACAGTCTGATACTGAACAGTATGCAAAGGACTGGCATTAATTGGAACCATACAGCAGAGTTGTGGACATAATTATTTAGAGGACTAACTCTCTACAGATGGACTTAGTCATGGCAAACACACAGTGTAACTATCTAAAGAGGAAAAATGCAAATGCCCTAGGAGGACTGAATTAGTGTTTTGAAGGATGCAGGCAGCCTCTGGCTATGAAGGGGCAGAATGATTCTTTCCATCCTCGGAGAGCCTAGAGAGTGCTAGCTCTAACAAAAATCTGCTCACCTTGTGCTCTATGCCTGACAGCATCACAAGCCAGAGAGAACCAGCAAGGTCTTGACTGGCTGGAGGAAATCAGCGTGATGGTGATGATGGTGCTGTGAGAACAAGCCATAGGGCAGTGCCGTGTGGGGTGCTGAGGTACAGTGAGGGACACAATACACTGGTGGGGAAGCAGACACAACAAAGAACTTGGGAATTTGCATAATGGTTTTGTCCTCCTGTTCTTGGCAGCCATGTCATCATATGGCTGCACCCTAAAGTTATTCCTCCTGTCCAACAGATCACAGATCTCAGACCAGTATGATGAGAAAGCTGCCAGGGAGGAGAGAAAGCAGAGACAGTTACAATCTCTCAGCTGAGACATGCTCCAGGAAAAGATGGTGCCTCACCTTTCCCAACCAGAGTTCTAACTCATGAGCAGATGGCTCTGCTAGATTGCTAGATCCCTCTATACTCTCAATATTCATAAATGGGCTTAGAAAATCACGATTTTAATTGAAATGCTTTTCAACACCAGCTGAAGTCCTGTGGCTAACAGTTTTACAGCCAAGAATATCTTCCTTTCCTCATTAAACTGCTGATCCTTAAGCACATGCCTCATTTCAGTTGCATCCAGTCCCCTAGCCTCGTAACTCATCACGTGGATTGTGGTCTCCCCCCTTTAAAGCAGTATACTCATGAATTCCATGCGGTGAGCAGCCCTGCAGCTGCCCCTGCCCCCTGGGCAGCCTGTGTGCTGCTTCGGGTTGGCCTCAGCCCCCCAGAACACGTGGGATCGTCCACATCTTAGTGTGCTTGATCCATCTCAAGGGATGGATCTTTGCAGAGAGCAGAGGAATCAAACAGAACACACCAAACCTCACACTAGCAGGCCAGCACCAGGGGCTTGCCTTCATCTCTTCAGGTTCTCCCTGGCACTTCGTTAGTGCCTGTTGTTGTAATACCCAAACAAAGCTCAGCAGGGAGGAACATACTGACAATGCCAAGTGTTGAGCCAGCCTGAATGTATGAGATGGAGAAGTAGCAATGCCTAAAGGTTAGAGCCAGCAAGCCTGGTTACATTCCTGTTGATGCTGTAACATAAGCAAGTCATTTGATTTCTTCAGAACAGCCTCCCACTTCCTGTGAGCCAAGTGTTCTTCCTTCCAACCCACTTGCTGCTATATATAATCTCAGCAATCTCTACCTCTTTTTGCAGTCCAGTCTGGGAGTCACGCTTCCCAGAAATCATGAGATGGCATTCAAAATCATGCAGGTCCTGGGGAAAACATGGGTTGAATGCCCAGTCCTGGCTGCTTGCTCTCTGATCCTTTCTCAGAGGTCACAAGGTCACTATTTTTTTTGGTCAGGAAAGCAAAATGGTGAAGTTCTATAAACAAGAAGCCTGGTTGCTTCTTGTTGACATACAGAGGTGAAATGTTATTGCTGTGATATAGAACTTTATCCTTCTCCTTGTTCTAGTAAGCTAAGCAAATCTGCCATCTGCTTCCTGCCTACTTTCAGTGAAGAGTTAACCTGCCAGCTAGTCAGCAAAAGCACAGATAAATATGATAAACAATGGTTTGTAGCAAAAGCCTCCTCATCTATTATGTAATAGTAAAGTTAATTTCTGTAGGAATTCAGTCTTCACCAGAGATCTGTCATCAGGTATATACTCTGCTTATTGATCACTGCAGGGACTGCAGCCACTTCTGGATCACAACCAGGCAGCTTTTCAATACCCAACCACACATCTCACACTGGTGAAGGACAGACAGGTCCTGTCTCTCTTTAGCAAACTGACTGTGATTCAGGGAACCAGATTAACTAGCTGATTTGTGCTACTTCCTCAGCCAAACCAGGAACACCAATCCTTTGCTTAGAGAAAAACAGAATAATTTAGAACTGGAAGAGGACTCTCACTGAGCCACACTCAGCAGCTTGCACCATGACACAACGCTGCTGTGTGCATCCTGACTGACTTTTGTGGACACCCAGATTAATAACTCCTTCTGGTTTGTTCTCAGCTATTACTGGGCTTATCTTTGCCATGAATCCTGCTTTCTCATTTCTTTATCAACTGCCCATCCATCTTTTATCATTTGCCTGCATTACAGGTTTCTGACCCTTTGCACTTGCCATACAGAACTCTTCTTTCCTTATAATCCATCTTTTTAACCACAGACAGTATTTGCTTCTGGTGGGCATAGGTTAACCCTACAGTGCTTGCCAAGTAGAAACTGCTTCACAGAACCAAAGAACTCATCACAGCAGATTCAGGTAGCTGGCACCTGAACCCCAGTACTGCTATAACTACTAGTACAACTGCTACTACTACTACAAGAGTGCACTACTACTGAAAAAACCAGCAAAGAATGGGCAATATAGACAAACCAGTATAATTCCTGGTACAATTTCAGCATAAGATGTTGTATTTATCTAGGATTTTCATAGGAATTGTGGGATTATTAGGCACTGACTTATTTCTGAGTAAAAAACTAGAAAAGCTTGCTTGTTGTCATGGGAGAAAGCAAGTTGTAGAGCTAGGGAATGTCTTACTTGGAATCACTAGCAAAGCCAGAGCAGAACATGCACCCTGGGTGCCCATTCATAAACGTGGTCACAGCTCCTACTGAAAAGATGAGACTTGAACTCTTTAAAACCACCAAATGAACTCTAGCACACTAGAGGTGGAACCAAGGAGATTGGAGAGCAAGGGCCAGAGGCTTCCACACTTTGGCAAACAGGAGCATCTGCTGCAAGGAACAGCGCTGAGAAAGCCTTGTTATACAAAATGAGGGTGGTAGTTTAAGTAGATGCATTTAAAAATCTATTAAAAAAAACCCCATGTATCATCACTTGACAGTTTTCCTGACAATTCAGTCAACCTTCTACTGACCCAAAATTTTTGCTGTTGTAGTTTTTCTCCGACTCTCAGACAGCTTGTGACCTTGTTTATTCTTTAGTTTCAGAAGCGTCACTGTCTGTATTTTAAGATGCCTTAGAAACAACTTCCCCTTTTACAGTACATTCTCTAGTTTTGCATCCTTTTCTCACTGCTTAGCAGTTTAGAAATCTTTCCATTATGAAGAAAAACTGCCTGCCTTAAATCACAACATAATTGCTTGTTTTTAAGAACAACCTTCACAAATGCAGAGGCAAAAAAAGGAAGGTATTTAGTGATATGAAACTCTCATCCTACCACAATTCTTGTCATTTCAGCTGAACCTTAATAATTATCTGCCTACAAAAGTTCCTGTTCAATGAAGCATGTGATATCGCTTCCAATAAACTTCCAATACCCAAAATTCAGTGACCACGTGGTGGAAAGGCAGGGAACTTCTGCACCTAAAGTGGGGTGTTGGAGCCAGAACTGTGGTTCAAACGCTGAGTCTGCCAGTTCCGCGCTGCATGACTTGGGATGAGTCACCCTGTTTTGTGTGCCACTTACCCCCATGCAAAGGGCAAGCATGAGATCTCCACTCTCAAAATAGGCAGAAGCTGCTACACCCTTGTGATTCACAGCAGGTGAGGTGCATCTTCATATGCTCCATGAATTCCCACATAAAGAAAGGTGATGCTTAGATGTAGGAACGGCTATGGGACAAGAGGGGGCATGTTATTAATTAACTGATGGTGAAAGTGATTGTGAGGAAGTGTGACTTGGCACTAATCAGTCCCCAGAAAACTTCCCATGTCATTTAAAGGGAAAATAAAAACTAGAGGTGCCAGTTTAGATCAAGAGAGTAGAGGGGAGACTCTTCAAATTGGAACAGACCAGGTGCTTGCTACAGGGTAGAGCAAAGAGGGTGCCAGAGAGAAGGGAACTGGATAAGAAGGATTGTGAACATATTTACAGCCATCTGGCACCCTCTAATTATCCAAATGATGAGGCTGCCTGAGTGCTCACCAAAATGTGGAGAGTGAGCGAAGGAAGGAGTTTGTTTGGGCAGAGGATCTTGAGCGCTTCATGCTTTCAACGTATGTTTTTTGGAAATGTTTTATATCACTTACAAGATTATTTATATTCCTGGGAATGTAGGAAAATGATACCAGAAGGAAAAGGAAGTGCTACTGCTTCTGGAGTTTTCCTTCCAGGTTTCTAAAAATCAAGTCAAAGGGAATAAGAGATAACAGTTTCTTGGGATTCAGCATTTGGGATCAGCACCAGTGAGGAAAGCTGGATCACCTACACCACTGATAAGTTGCTAGCAATGCCTGAAGTCTTGTGATTTTTAGTAGGAAATCTGCAACAGGAAGAAAAATCCCAGATCCTAGAACTACAGAGTAAACATTTTCCAACAAAATCATGGTGCTTATTCAAAAAGAAACAGGAAAATGTAAAAGTTTATGTTTCTGAGCACCAGTATTATGTATTTACTGGCCTCATTCATTTTTTAATGTGTGGATTCACTAACATTAGAGTTGTGTTACCTTCAAATTACTTTGTTTTGTCCTGCTTTCTCTATGTGAATTGAGAGTTCTGACTTGGTTTTAGCACTGCCCAGCTGTGAGGACATAAGTAAGAGCTTTCAGCTCAACTCTCTTTTCTTTCCAACGCTACTAACCTTTCCTTCCTACCTGTTAAGAGTTTTAACTTTAATTCTCCTAAGAAAAGCAAGCAGCAGTGTAATTCTTGCATTGCAATTACAGTATACATACATCCCTTCACCTGAGAGGATTGAATAATAAAACCCAATCATTTTAATGTGAAATCTTGGTATGTGCTTCTCTCTGATCTGGGAGATATCACAGTCAAATATCACAGGGTGATATTTTTAAAGGTTGAGTAATTTTATGACCACTAATAACATCTGTCATTACACCTTTTAAGAGAAGAGTTATCAAATTTCACGCTTCGGGGTATTATTATGATCACAGCCAGTGTCAAAATTGGTTCTGTATTTTATTCCTCTATCAGGAGCTAAACAGTACTGACCTGACTGGTCTGAAAAGCTCATTCAACTAGGAAGTAAGACTTTAGTGACAAATTGTTTGTCCTAGAATGGTGAAAAGCAAGGTACTAGATTAAAATTTGCCATTGCTGAACATACCACAGCCGACAACAAAGCAGCTGTGACTCTAAATAATCTGGAGTTCTCTTTCTTGATAGTGATTTTCTCCTGTACTTAACAGAATTGCTTCTCCATTGCCTACCTATGTGTTCTTAATATCCCTCCCCTTCCTACCTATCCCAAGTGAGCCCTAACTTCTACAGAGCTTTTTACACCTCACAGTGCACCCTTGCCTTTATACCCTTTTGTGCATAGTTTCAGTAAGTTCTGGGGTGTTGCAATGCAGTTAGGTTGTTTTGTTTCATCCCCTTTCTGTTATAGTTCCTGTCTTGCCTTCTCTTTATTTGGTCATTTATGAGATGCTGCCAGAAATGCTGAGCCAAAGCATTTCCATTTCCTCAATTTTGACTTGGTTTGGGAAATGGAGAAGTTGTACAGGATTCCACAAGAAATTCATCACATCTGCTGCACTGAACCCTTTTTGATCCAGTTGTTGGGAGTCTGTCTGCATGCTCCTTTGTTGCCCAAACTCTTTGCTGTTCTTGCACTCGTACCAGTGCCACTGTCCTAGGGTCAGGACTGTGAGAAAGCAAGTAAATACTGAGTGACAATGCAGGAGAAAAGAGAAGAAGCTATCTATGGCCTGCAGCCATACAATCCCAAACTGGGATTTCATTAGAGTTTATGAAACCAGCATCCTAAGTCCTGTTTGGGAGGAGGATAAGAAGCCGCCAAGAAACTCCCAGGTGTGACAGGAAATAGTGTTGATGCTCAAAACCTCAGCTACCCAGAAAGACAGACTGATAACTCAGCATGTGGCACCTCTCAACAGAGACCAATAATTAACCTTATTGCTTTAGTTGCATTACAGATAAGTAGGTGCTATCCCTTTCGCTACAAATTCTCCTTGTTGCACTCAGTTATTGTTCAGCATCTAGTCTAGCATCCTGCTTCCAAAATCAGCTCTTGCTTTACCCTCCACAGGAACACTCAGCTCACCAGATGCATTTTGGAATGCTGCTCGCAGCCGTGGGAGAGGAGAAATACCTCCCAGAAAGCAGCAGTCCCTAAGTGTAAGATCTGATGATCTTATTTTAGCGTGCGCATTATGGCCCAGATTTTGAGCTGCAGCTGTGTTGTGCCGTTGGGACTGGCTCCTGTCTCATTTAGAGCAATGGCAGATTAGGAATTGCTACAATTACTATGCTACAATGTTACTCCAGCCACAGCTCCATTTTGCCAATAATTAGCCCCTTGGAAAGAAGATTATAGGAAAGAGGCTGTACATCTCCTGGGGAGCCTCCACAGCAGGTACAAGTACTCCAGTGACCAACTCTGTTCAGACTAGGGCTGCTTTATGTAATTAGAGAAACATAAAGCAGTTAGCTGTAGGACCAGATCCTCCATCGTAACCTACAGAGGTTACTCTGGCCCAAAGGATGTAATTCATTACTGTTATTACTTGTATACTTAGGAAATCATCCTCTGTATTTAGTAAATGTAATAGGATAAGAAGAGCATTGGCCAGAAAATATGGTAAGGGCAATTGTCCTTCATGGATGATGGTTAAGATATATCATGACAAACTTTAAACAAACTGTGTTAAGTCCAGAATATTATGGCTTGTAAAAGAGAAATGAAACCCCCAAACCCAAGAATGTCAGGTTCTAGACCAATTCCCACAAGGCTGGGTCTGTTTTTCTGTGTGTATGTAGCACAAAATGGAGCTGGGGGCAAAGGAAATGTTTGGACCAGTAAAAGAAAACCCTGTTTGTAATAAGATGTTACTAAGAACTTGAAAGATCTGTGGGAAGAGTATGAGAATTTACTATCCCTTCAGTGAGCAAGCGTGTGCCCAGCAGGCTGGTTACCCATAGGCAGGACAAGTCCACACGATCAGCCCTGTTCTAATCCAAGAAGGGACTTTTACCATCAAGCATACCTGGGAATTATTATGGGGTGCCTTTAACACAAGAGGACTGTGCTATGAATAAACCAGCATCAAACCACCAGCAGGTGAGTGCCAAGAAGAGCTTTTGCCCTTTCAAGGGCAAATTAAATTAAAAGGCAAGGTAATAATTACAGTATTTTGTAGGTTGGGTTTTTTTCTTCTCAGGCTATGAAGTGCAGAGGTTAAATGATATATAATATGGTCACCTTAAATGTTTTATGAGAGAACAGAAAGAGCAATATTGTTTACAGTAGGTTCTTCCTTCTCCCCTTCAGGTAGGCTGAATTTTCATTACCTAAGAGGCAAATTCTGATGTAGCTTTATATCTTTACTAGACTACCAAGTACACACTTCCCAAAATATTGTGGCTTCAGTGGTGTGCGAGTCCTAGACAGGACAGCCCAGCAACTAAATCTTGAGACAGTTCATTTAGTAAAGTGAATGCAGAAGAGAAAGCAAACTTACTTTTTTTTTGTTGTTTGTAAGAAATTTGGAGTACTAATTTCACAAAGCTAATGCATACCAGACAATGTAGTACAAGCTCCTCCAGGCTGTTTGATGAATAAGGTCTTTCAGGCACCACACACTGCCCCACTTGTTCCCTAAAGTAGTGCTTTCTGGTAGCTAAGCTCTCAGCTGGCAAGAGCAGAGCAGAGGACACTGGACCAAGTGCCATTTGTCTGCCAGCTTAGAAGAAGTAGAATCATCCGAACAGCTGTTCTGTTCTGCACGTCCTATTACACACTTTTATTGTGCCTGACACTAGAGATGAAGGCACACATGATAATTCTTTAAAATTAATCCTCCCCACACCCCAAGTTTGGTGAGCTCAGCTGTCAGAATCCCCCTGAAAACCAACTCTAACCAGCTCAGTTTTCAGAGTCTATCACACCTTGTTTGTGCACTCCAAAAAACGGTTAAACATGGGAAGAAGTCTGCCTGTAACTTCTCATCCCAAATAAATGCTCCTGAAATTAACTGGGAACCAACAGTTTTAGAATGCAGCCCTCAATCCCCTAATGAAGGGGGAGATAATTACCTGTTTATAAATCCTAAATTTTATATGATGAAGCATTGTGGAAACCATGTGTGTTTTACCACGTGAAACCAACTAACTTTTTAGATCACCATGAGTTCTGCAAGCATTGTTAAACACAGAAAGAAGCACGTTTACTTATTACGCTGCCTTTTCATCCTTATGATGTCAAATTTACTGACATGAGTGCAGCTAAGGAGTCCAGAACCTTCCAAAAATGCCAGTTTAAAGGGTTAATTTGATCCCTTTACAGCTAGGAGATAGCTCAGAGCTAACCAGCCTGTGATTCTCTCCCATACCAAGCATAAAGCTGGATCCTGGTCAGACTGTCGCGTAGATGATGCCCTCTAGTGCTCACTCTCCCTAAACCAGGGGCCAGATCCTGTCTACGGTGCCTGGCGCCCATCGAGTCTACAAGCAGAATCGATAATATCTGGTTAAAGAAGAACCATCGGGGCATTTTCACGGTTTCAAGACAACAGGAAAGAGGATCACAGGCAGTTAACAGGCTGAGTGCTGCCCGTTTCCAGGGGTCCCAGGGCCAGGCAGCCCACCACCATTCCAAGCACCTGCCAGACGAGGTCACTCCACAACAAGAGAAAGATTCTCCCAGCAGTTTCACAGCTGAGAGACATTTCCCGATACAGTTTCCCATCTCGCATGACAAACCCACAAGTTTCAGATCGACCCTTCCAGAACACAGCACCTCTACTTATTTTCTGACAGATCTTATTTCCTCAAGAGCATGAAGCAATATATTAATTAAGTGACACCAATTACTGAACTTAGGGGCAATCGGCACAGGGCAGAACTTCATCTGATTTGGGCATTTACAATGTACAGCTCTCAGCAGTGTTTCTAGGGATTCTGATGTCAGTTTTATTGCTGCTGGGAGCATGCAAGACAACTGGACCTGGTCTTTCTTTTTGCACATCCACACAAGGGTTTAATTTATTTACTTCAGGCAGAAGAAAACCAACAGGCTCTGGGCACTGCTGCCATTCCACTTCCTGATTTGGCACTGGTTATTTGTGGAGCTGCAAAAAGTCATCACAAAAAGTTGGGAAAATGAAGCAAAAATTCTGTAGCTGAGTGCAGAAATTCCATATCTTGTGTGTTCTTGTGAGTTCTTTGGGGTTTAACTATGCCACACTGGAGACATCTAAGAGACAGCATGTTTTGCATGCATTCTAAACCAAGCATATTTTAAATAACAAATCCAGATAAATGCAATTGCTCGTAAAGGCAATCTGAGTTTTAATAAATGCATTTGCTTTCACTTTCTTAATTATTCATGGCCGTTTCTGAATTATCATGAGTTGCCCTATTGCCTCAACTTCAAGCCTGCCGCCAACACTTAAAAGATCAAAGATAAATAGCTACAAGTACTACTGGTCTAAAAACTACCAACTGCTAAGTAATCTTTAACATTTAGGGGCTGATTCAGTCAACGACTTAAGCAGGTTCTTAGTACTTCAGAGCATTTCTATTAGACACGTGTTAACTATACATTAAAGCACATTATCATGGGGACTTCTCAGTTCCACTCCCTCTTGGCAGCTGGCCTTCAAAAAGGGGACAATGAAGCTTTTTCTTTGCAGTGGGGAAAGAAAACTTGTCTTGGTCTCTATTGCCCCTCTTCTACCCTTCCCTCTTAGAATAACCCTTTCCCTTCTACACAGCAAACAGTATTTGTGCTTCCCTTGCATACAAAGCTGACATTGGATTCCTAATGAAAGTGTATTTTCTACAGCACTCGAAATCCAGGTGTCCAGAAAGGACAGACACCCCAATGTGAGGAGTTTGCAATAGTTGCAACTAAAGTACTTAAAAAACACTTGCAGTGAAAGACACACAGCAAGAACTTCAAAATTTAAGCGGTTGTCCCAGTGGATATTTCACATTGCTACAATCTTCATGATTCCTCACTTTGTTCTAGGAAATATTTTTGCTTTTCCATAGTATGATGTTCCTGAAATCTTTGTAATGAAAATGTTTAGCCTTAATGTAGAAATTATGCTGAAATTTAAGCCTACAGCTATTCAGAAATTGAGAGCAGAGGTACATTAAGTCTTCCTCCTTCTGCTCGTCCTCACGCTTACAGAAGTACAACTGGTCTGTTCAGACCTGTGATTTGAATGAGGAGTAACTCTAGATGTCTCTGTGAAGAGAGGCGCTCTCAGGGTAGTGTAAGAGATTTCACTACCAACCAACCTTGCTAACCCTGGTGATATACAGCAATTGAGATGGAAATACCTCTCATTAGATCATAAGAGAAAACATTTTTAGCCCAAGAAGTCTAAGCTTCAAAGAAAGCAAGCCCCAAACACAGGCACTTAGCTTTAACACCAAAAGCTCGAAGTATTTCAAGAGTTATAACCTAAACTTTCAGAGGTGTATTAACTTCAGCAGGAGGGTTGGATGGATGTACACAGGATGTGTAATTACACCTAATAATCAGCGTTAAAAAGTCATAGCTTGATTACACAAAGAATTAAAGACATGAAACATTGTGGGTGGGCCAGGCCACAAAACAGAACCCTTTCACAGGCTCTGCTGCAGTGCTACAGACCTCGATACAACACAGAGGGACAGAAAGGAACAGTCCCTTCGCCCCTTCCCTAACAGCCTCTCACAAAACATTTTACATCTTGGGGCCAGATCTGGTTTGCAGATTGTTTTCTCAGTGCCTCAAGTCCACATATTCCCAATTTGTTGGTGGTTTCACCAAATCTCTGTCTTTCTGTCTTCTTTTTTAATCATTCTGTGATTCTGCCTTCAGTTTCTTTAAAGGTTTTTGAAGTTGGTTTGGTTGGGGCTGTTCTAGGACTGACCTCGCTTTTTGAGCCCTCAAATCCTGTTGCAGAGTTTACAGAATCCATGAGAGGAGAATTCAGTTTATTTCTGATGATTTAGAGAAAGTCAGAAGCCTTATTGCTTGCAAGTGCTTACAAAACCTTTTTACTTTATGCACATATTTTTAAAATAACCTATATACCTCTGTGTTTATAATGTACATATTTTTAAAGGAACTATACTAACTTACTAACTTGTGAAGAATTGTCACTATCCTGACAAGAATTAACCAGGACTTCCCTAACACAAGTTATTGTGGGTTTTAAATAGGAGAAAGGTAGTAAACATTATGCAAAATGCTTTCTTGTAATTAAAAATAATTTAAAGTACTAAAGTGGAAATCACTATCTTGAAACAAGAGCACTGAACTGAAGATGATTTCATACCATCTGAAGTCTTAGAGGTATGCAAACATCTCATTAAAGTTTGATTCTTGTCCTGTGATAAAGCAAATTATTTTGGGGGTGAGGAAAATTCCAATTTATCTTTTCAGAAGGTATTTTCTCAAGTGAAAAAAATAATGATTGGGCCTTTAATAATAGCAAGGTAGTTGATAATACTGTGTGATTTAACGACTTCCTGATTACCAGCTCCTTCCTGAAAATCATTTCTTGTATGGTTTCATCATTCCTTTAGGCAAGTCCACTTGTTATTCCTCATGTAGAATATCACACTACACACTGAATTTCATCCCTGGGGCTTGTTCCACACTCCAGAACGACTGCCCTTCATTTTGTGTTTGGTAACTGCATGTAATGTGCATGATCCTACCTTCAGAGGAGGTCTTCTCTGTATTGCAGCGCTGGTTGGAGCTCTCTGAGGTTCTCAGACATCATCACTCTAACTTCTTTATTGTTCTGGAGGTTACACGGTGCCCACAAGTCCTCTGCCAAAATAAGTTACTATCAAAACACTGTCATGAGGCTACCCTTAACATGTAAACAACCCCACAAACAAAGAAAAACAAAAACCACAATAGCAAACAAAACCCCAAACTCCTCAAATAATATTTTGAGATTTCTTTTTAACAATTATTTGGTAAAACCATTCGCATCAACAGCATATGTATACTTTGTTACCCTGTAGCCTGTGTTCCTTATGGTATCTTAGCTAATAAAAAACACACTATCAAGCAAACACAGGAAGAATAGCAAAACAGAACTTTACTCTTAAATACCATTGTGAAAAATGTACAATAAAAATATCATAATACACAAAGCAGCTACTCTGGAGGACTACTTGGTGAGGACAGCTTTAGTCTGTGGAGGGTAGTCTCTGCAGACTCCCTTCACTGCTGTTGGAAAGAGAGAAGCTCTTCTAGGAAACAGCTACGTGAAGCGCTGCTGGCTGTCTGGAGGAGCTGCTCACATTCCAGTGACTACACAGAGGCAGCATTTAAGTTTAGACTGAGTCAGTTTTCTTTTTTAGCTTTCATTTTCCCTTCCTGCACAGGATCAGAGATGTACGGTGTCTGCTCTGTGTGTCCGTGTCCCCTCCCCTTCTGTGGGTCTCTCAGGGACAGCTGGGACATGGCACTGCAGTTCCTAGGCATGAAAAGGGCACACAGGGACAGCCCAGTGAGGCAGAACTGGAACTGGCTAATTGCACTGTGCTGAGCAGCCCAGGCTAAAATCCCCTTGTGTACCTGTGGCAGCTCATGAAGAACCTATCCCAAGAACCTGCAGGAAGGCTATTTGTACAGCTCGCTTTTAATGGACAGAAATTATTAATGCTTCAGCTAGGAGGAGCTGAAGAACTCTCACTACTCCTCAGTCATCAGTAAGATTAGTTGAATTAACTTTACCATGGAGGGAAATGCACATCAAACGCACCATTTTAATACAGGGGAAAAAAATCTCCTCTTTTTCCAACACAAAACCAAACAAAGTCTTGAGTCGTTTTATTCCTAGAACAGAAGAATCCTTTCCCTCAGTGCCAAGAGTTCCCAGCCTTTATGTACGTTGTGGTTTTCTTTTGGTTTGTTGTTGTGGCCATACATTTATTTTTGGATTCTCCCTCAGTTTTAGCAGTTAAATTAGAAGCACAAGGCCAGGGTTTCCTCAATTATTTGGAGGGATGGTTGTTTGTTAGCAGTTGGGTTTTGGGGTTTTTTTTTAAATGAGACACACTGAAGGCAGAAACTGAAGCACACCCTGAACTTGTAATTTTCAAGTTTAAAAAGCATCCCAGAAGATAAAACCGTAACTCGCATGAAAAATCTCCCACCAGAAATTTCACTGCCCCAGGCTGTGCCCTGCCATCCTGCTCAGAGCAGCTGCTATCACTGACTTTTTCTGTTCCCATCCCATGCATTTTGCTATCCGAGGGCAGCTGCTCGCCTCGACCCTCCATTTGTGCCAGTCCCCACCGATCAATGAATAACAAATGGAGAGTGTACTTAAAATACAGCCTCATCTTACTCAGACTACAACCCAGAGACCCAAAAGTCGAGAGAGAAGTAAAAATGTCAGAATTATTTTCATCTCATAGCTTCTAAACTGATCTCGTTCTTTGGTTCAGACATTTGTGGTTTGCAATCAGTGAAATTGGTGTGTGGGGTTTTTTTTAGTACACAGCAATAACTCTTACTGCCAAAATCAACACACAGGACTCTGTTTACCATTGAATATGGCAGTTTTTGTTTTGGTAATTCTCATTACTTCATGATAAAGCTCACAGAATTTTACACTCCTCCCAAGCTCAAATTCCTGAATACATGCGATTACATGAGAACATCAGCTTCCCCTTTATCACATAAAAACACAGAAGAAACCTGAAAGCATGCTAGGCTAGATATTTAAAGACCTTTGTGGGTTTATACCCTTAATAGCATGAATTTTTAAAAAATATTTTCATTTCGAGGAGTAAAGGGAAAACAAATGTTAACCCATCATCACAGAAGGTGAAGGAAATGGCAAAGATAGTTGTGCTAGGTTTTGGTTAGATTACAGGTGAAAGAAATCCCTTTTGTTAAATCTTACCTGCACTAGGGTTAAAATAGGTGCTAAAAGGATGCCTGTCCTAGGCAGGTCTAAACCAGAAAGGCTTCGACATCTGCTACTACACATGTGTAAAGCAGCAGCTATGTCTTCCCCAGCACCTGATGGGACCTGCAGAGGCAACAGCACAGGAATTTCCTGAGAAACACGACTCACAAAACCAGATTTCCAGAATCCCACATTCAAAGGCATGCCCTGCTGTCTAATGAAAAAGCAAGTTAATTACCCCTTCCCTCTCCAGGAGCACCCACAGCATGGCTGCCCTTGACCCAGACATCTGCTTTCACTAAGAGGGATCTCAAACCCTGTGGGGGCTGGGAGTCTATCACATTTACCTGAAATTGGGCGATAGCTACTGCGAGGAAGGTGAGAAAAAGGGGCGATTTGGCTCTGGCATCGCTTCACATGCCACATTTAGAGATTCTTCAGGATTCTCTTTCCTTAGGAGGGCAGATTGAACTAGGAGAACAGCCACGTTTAGCACACTGCAGGACAAGCTGCCTGCAAGCAAGCTTTGAAGAGCTCTCTAACCACCGGGGTTTAACTAAGGGAAGAATTTATTTGTACTTTCACACCAAGTATTCGTACCAAAACGCCAAATTTACGCTCTCTCATGCGTGACGTTGAAGAGGAACCTCTGGGATTAGTGTTTATACTTTTCTCCCCCCTCCGTTTGGGCTCAGAACTACGTTCTGGGTTTTCATCACCCACCACCGCCACAGAGCTCACCCAACCTGACAGGAAAAGCGGCTCTTGAGGGGGGAGGCTGGTTTAGGTTGGAAATGAGACACTTTAAGAGGGAGTTTCCCTCTCCTCACCTCTCCCCGCACTCCTCCCCAGCAGCTCTCACCACCACCACCACCACCCGCCCTAAAGGGCCGAATCTGAGGCGGGAGGAGCCGTTGGGAAACGACCGTTAAGGCGGGGGGAGAAGCTGCCCCCGCCGCGCGCGGGAAGGCGGGTCCCAGCGGAGGGGCGGAACTGCGGCAAATCTCAACCAATCAGCAGCGGAGTCGCGGCTAAACCCCTGCTGCCGAGGGTCGGGGAACCCCGTGGCTAACGGTTTCCCGCTCTTAGGGGGAGGGAGAGGGGGGGGGGCGGTGAAGAAGGCGGCCGCCACCCCCCGGTACTCGCTCAGCTCATGAGGCGACCCTGCCCCTGAGGAAGGGGAGGGAAAGCAGAACGACTAGAAGGGGGAAGGGACGGGAAAGAAGGGGCGACGGAAGACAAAAGCTCCGAGGGAAGGAGGGCAGGAAGCTGCACGGCCGCCCGCCAGCAGGCTTTGCCCTCACTGCGACAAAATGGAGGACAGCAGAGCCCCTGGGAGAGCGGTGCCGGGCGCTTTTAGGCTTTAGAGAGCGGCAAGGCTTCTCGTTCTGTCCCGGCGGGGCGGGGAAGGAGCACGCCTTGCAGCCACGTGGAGCATCTCCCCTCAGGGAGCGGGAGAGATGAGTTCTGCAGCGGCTGAGGGGTGTTGTAAACCAAAGAGGGACTGCTAGGCTGTGGCAGGGATTAAGGTGGTTTAGGGCAGGTCAGGACAAGCTGCTTCACCTCCCAACAGACCGAGCTCAAGCAGCCCACACCTCAAGTTTTGCCTGATTTTGAAGACATGCCTGCACAGCCCTTTCATCATCTTTTACCATGCATGGACCGGAACAGCTTGGTTTTACCTCATAAACCCCCCCACCATCCCCCAAAGTTAGACTGTTAAAAACTGTTAAAACCAAGTGTAAAGCTCAGGTCACCCCATTTGGTCTCACTCCAGTGAGCAAACAGGTGCTTAGAGAGGGAGCAGCCATGCTGGGGCTTCAGAAGGCAAGACAATTCCTCCCAACACACCCCAGAAAACCACCGCTCATTTCTTGGCTGATGGTTCATCAAGTACAAGAAAAGCCTGTTTAGTTACTAGTTTTTTCAAGTGCATCTAAAGGATTTTTGCTAATACTGGACTAATCCCAAAATAAAAACATGGCTTGGTCTAGCTGTGTAAGAGATACAGCTAATTTTATGGGTTTCTTCAAAAACACTACTTAAGTGAGGAATAATTCACAGCTGCTTTGAAAGGACAGCATTAGACTTGCAGCTCAGACTGCTGCGCACACCAACTCAGCAGCATTTATGAAAAAGAAGAAAAAAAAGGGAAAATTCTCAAGTCTTAGCCAGACTTGGGATTCCTCAGCTGCATTCACATTGATTTAGAAGTATGTGAAAGCCCTCTCTGCTCCAACACTTTTCAACATTAAAAAAAACTCACCTGGAAATCCACAACTTGGCTTTGGGTCTTCCATAGCATCCTTCCTCAACTGTGATGATGCTACCAAGACCTAAAATATCCTAAAAGAACAAGTTCTAGTCCCAGAAAGATGCACAGAGCTGCAGGTTTCCCAAAAAAGGTAACAGAAAAACAATAACCTTACTCAATTCCTTAAGAAATACCACATTCTCCACAGCTGTAGATACTAAAAGAAGTAATCCAATACAATAGTCTCAATTTATTTGAAATAATTCGGTCTGAAAACTTTTTAATTTAAAATTTACAGCACACGTGGGGAGGAAACGTGTTTTGTTACAACTAAAAATTATTAGAAGAGTGCTGCAGGGTTGTTCTCTTTTTTAATTTAACACTGTCATGGCTTTATTCAAAACACAGTTGCACAAAATCAGTTACTCCAAAGTTTAAGGAAAGAGTTTGATAAGGAACCAAAACACACTATATACATACTGCCATACAAAGAGCATTAAAATAGGACAAAACCTCTACAAAATATAAAACCCACCCTTACGTATTTGCATGAAAAGACCACCCACCAAGCAAAAAAGTTTCAAAAGTTATCTGGAGGCTCTGTATTACTATTTTTTTTTTTCTTTTAAAAAAATGCTATGCTGTTTTAACTGCATGCCAAGCTGACAAATATGAAACTAGACTTTGATGGTAACACTGAGGAGAAAGACAAAGTTACTTAGGAAGTTTTGTGTGAGGCTCAGGTATTTTTTATTTTCTTTAAGATGTAGCAGCTGATGCACCATCCTGTAAGTTAGTTTTTAGTAAGTGTTAAATCTGAGTATCTCAGGGAAGGTCTGCTAACCCCTTTCTGAGTTTACTCCCTTTTGTCCAGTTAACTCATCAAAATTGGGGCTTGGCTCACCAAGACCAAAAAATTTTCATCCATCAAAACCAAAATAGGGGTTGTTTTTCCCCCCCCCTCCTCCCCCATTTAAAACTAGTTTTCTGTGCATCAGTAGAAGACAGTTAAGGAAAAACCCTGACAATGAGGTACTTTAAAGTACACTGAACTTATAAATAATAGGTTTCATTTGCTGAGGCTAAAAGAAAGCAAAACGATGGGAAAAATACACTTTTCTATCTCAAAGCTGAGCACGAAGCAACTGCCTTGAACACAGAGCCTCCACGACACGACAGGATGTGCACTTACCTAAGGTTTCTAGTCATTCAGTATTCATACACAAACACAGGAACTTAGATTGTGGTTGCAAATGTAGTTTTACCACTACTTTTCTAGTGTCTTTACAGATAATTCATTTTAAAAAAAAGAAAAAACAAAACAAAAACCCCAACACAAACCCCATTTAGTCAGTTCATTTCCAAGAATATTGCCATCTGCCTGACTCATTTCATCCCAATGCCTTTACTGGCTGGCTATGCTTTACAGCTACATGAGAAACTATGATTTAAGGCTCTATTTAGGGGTGGGGGGGACAAACAACCCACACACACAAGAAATTGGGCTTTGCAGAACTTCAACCCTGCAGTAATCTAAACTTGATTTAAGAGTTGGAAGTCACATTTAAACTCTGCTAGTGTGTGAAATTAAATATTCACAGGTAAACCAATCGATGGGTGACTGACTCTTAACTTAGGTCCAGGATATCTCTTGTCTTCCCCCACCCGTGGTGTCTCCCCCCAGTTTAATGGCAGCTATTGTCAGCCAAGACAGATACAAAAATAAGTCTCTTGAATAAAGCTGTGTGTGATATTTGGTTCAGTACCTACGTGAAACAATGTAGATTAGTTTTATATCAAACTACTGGGGTTTTTTTTAAATCCAAATCATGACTGGAAGAGGAATGTGGTATGTTTGAACTTGTTTTGCAGTGGCTTGAAAACATGAATCTATCAGGGCAGAATTATTAAGACCTGCTGGTCACAACAGGCTGCTAGAGAAAAAAAAATAAGGTTGTCAAGACATCTCCTGTATTTGCCACCAAATTCATGCAACAGAACAAGTTTCTGCAGCCATTCCATATAAAAAACCCTAAACTATTAACTAGTATTTTACATGAACTTGAATGTTTTTTGCCTTACAACCAGCTTAAAGTTTAAAAGGTGAGACCTGCCAAGGAAACACTATCCATGTTGATCTTTCTGCCTTCAATGATTCTATACAAGTGGTGTGGGGGGGTTGTTTGAAAGAACTAAAATGTGCTTGAAGGAGTTACCCGTTAACTTCTGCATTAGAAATGCATATATTTCATAGCCAAACACCATGATTGTTGCAGAATTCCCAAAATGACAATGCAAGAGCAAAGGAAGTGAAAGATTAACAAAGACTTCGAAGGAAATGGTTTAAAACTACAGATTAATTGCTTTTGTTAATAACCTGCGATGACTATGTAATTTGGAGAAAATTGAGGGATTACAACCCTTTCTGTTTGCCAAGATACATTCTTGGAGGTATCTAGTGAATACTCCAGCAAACACCAAACATCTGAACAAGCAGGGAGAGGGGGCAGGGGGAGAATAATCTTCTGAAACCCACTCAGGCTTTACACTGTAACACACAAAATGGGATAGAAGACTTCAAAATTACGAGTCACCTTTTAAAAAAGCTGAAATAAAAGTGTCATCCAGTCACGGATTTCAAAATAGAATCCCTGGTAAACTCAAGACTCTAGTCAACATCTCATTTCAAAGAGACTGGAATTTGCCATGTAGCCTTTTTTTGAATTCAGCTTTTTAAGTATAAAAACTTGGAAATCTTGAAGGAAATCCGTAACATTAATCCCATGTGAAATGGGTGTTTGAATTCTGGGCTAATGATAACCAACACAGCAAGCTTGTATGAAATTAAAGAGCTCCAAAGAAAAGTCTTAGAAGGGGGAGGAGGGGGAAACTTGACAATGGCTTCAGTGATTAGAGGGGCTGGAAATTGTTCTCTACGTGTAGGTTCACTAACAGGCTATTGTATCTTATTTGGAATGATAAAAAGGGCGAGAATAGTAAAACCACACTTCTATAAAAAGTTAACATATCTTCTGTAGGGACATCTATGGTACATGGAGACATACAGATCTGCATAATCACTATTGCGTATTCTGTAACTTAAGAGTCTGGTCCTACTCGTGTCTAGAGCAAATTAATCATCCTCTTCCTCGCCTTCATCTTCAGGGTCTCGTTTCCTCTTCTCCCCTCGAATGCCCTCTGCTAAGGAAAAGAGGGATGCACAGATCTCATTACACTCTGCCCAACGATAAACATACTATTAACTTGTAGAAAAGGTAATTGAAATGATTATTAAACACATTCACCACTATAACATCTCTGTGTTGCTTATGGCTCTCAAAAAAATAGATCAGTTTACATTGTTCTAAATAATTCATGCAGCCTGTATTAAACTAAGCTCAAACTAAGCCTGTGATGTTCCATACAGGATTTAGAAGTGGATTTATTTTAAAAAAAACCCTCTTTCTGTTAACAAATACTTGAGAACTCACCTGGAAATGACATTTTTCCATCTCCCTAAAGTTCCACACACCCTGCCTAAAACCCAGCAGTCCCCACAGATACCGAGTGACACACGTGCTGATAGAAACTTCTTATGTAAACATCTTTGAGCTGATTCTTCAAATATGCTGAATCCAGTCAGTGGACTGTGCGCTCTTGTGGTGAAATAATGAAATGCAATTTTGTCAAATCTAATAGATTTCTTTTCCAACAGTCATTTCCTGGCTAATTAGCCCTCCTGACCGCCTGCTTTGTTGTCTTAATAGAAGGCTGAATTTGTAACAAGTGAAGAATTAGCATTACTACTTCAAAACATCCTTTTCTTTTTTTTTCCAAGTGCAACATGCAATCTCCAAAAACTGCTCCATTAAACCAAGAGCACAGATGAGATGGGGATTAAAAAAGCCAAGTTCTTGGCAGAGCCTCATAGCAAGAAAAGGCCAGAGGAAGAACCTGCTAGTTTTAGGATGAAACTTGATTTTTTTTAGATAGATTTTAGTGGCCACTGATAGGAGTTCCCTGTCACTACCAATCACACTGGTATCTGCACACAAGAACTGAGAACAAGCCATCTGCCTACAGAGCAACTTCAGTTCCAGTGGTCTAGAACAAGGCAGGAGCATCCAACATAAGGCTGGTCCCTACCCTGAAGGCCTGGAAACCTCAAACAAGGTGTGAAAAGAGAAGGACCAGTACATTTGTCCCATTTAACTTCTTGCAGGTCCTTTTCAGAGTATCAACAGATAAAAAGTCATTAAAAAAACCAAACTTGAGGAACCTGTTTCATTAACAAAAAAACCATAGCAGCCTGCAAGAGCTTTGCTCTTCCTCACCAGTTACACACCCTGGATACACTGATAAACCACCTTAAAGCAGCTTTTTGCAAGCTTTTGACTGTTGCACCCTTGTCTGACATCAAGCCAGCTGTTCATGAAATGAAGTCTCCACTGCTGATAAAAAGGCCAGATAGAAAAATAAAGTTTGCCTCTTAGGAGCTGCTTCTTGAGCTTCCTGGAGAGGCCACTTCAATAAAGGGAGAAAATAAAGCTGCTGCTTCTGGGGCTCTGCTGTGGAGCCTCTGTAGGAAACAACACATCTTAAATGTATGTAACCTCTGCAAGGTATACAGAAGAGTCCCTTCTCAAGGCTGGAAAATAACGTGTAGGAGATGCAGCATCTTTTGTTTCAGAAAACTGTCATTTCCTTGGTTTTATTTTACAAGTGAGCAGACAAAAAATACCTAATAACACTCAGCTACTTTACAACCTGCTCAAGCTCTTGCTTAAACCCATCCTAAAATACTTCACATACCTTCAGAAACAGTCCAGCCATCACACCAGTGATTTATTTTACCCCAAACTCGCAAAGTTAAGAGAATCATAAAGAATCAACAGGTTTAATCCCACCTCTAATAACCTCAGTACTTACCTTCTTCTTCCTCATCACCCCCTTCTTCAACATAATCATCATCATCATCTTCATCCTTTACCAAAAAAAATAGTGACATGTGTTTAAAATTGCTGTTTTAAGTTTTCCTTAGGTGCTGATCCTGAGGAGAAATCCCACTTACTCTGTTCAGAGGTCACATTCCACATTTACTTTTTGTTGCTGCTCATCTGTACAAGGCCAAACCGGAGGACGCTTTATCAGGGCATTATCTGGCCTGGTAGTCTTGATTCTTTAGGGTTTTCTTTCCCTCCCCACTTACTACTACCTTATGCCAGCTCAAGATTAAATTATCACAAAATTCACTGAAGAGGCCACCACAGCAATGAGCTGACAAACAGTTTTTCTTTGAACCCAAGTGCCATTAAAGGAGAAGAAGAAAAAGCAGAATGGCCAATATCACCCAAAAATTCTTATTTCCATATCAGATGAATTAAGTTTTTGCAGGGTGGTTTTTTTCCCTCTTGCCTTTTTTTAAAGCTGAGAGCTGAAAAATGTAAGCCAATTAACAATCAAACAACCCCAGAAGCAAGATCACTGCCCTGCAGGCACCATGTCAAGTCCTGAAGGCAAACTCAAGTCTTTCTTCTATCAATCTGCTCTACCAAATTTTACCCATTAAGGTGATGTAACGATGTGAAACCATCAGAGCAGCTGGCTGACCTCTGCCCTTTGACCACAGGAACTGAAAACCACTCTGGGTTCATTCACTGTGATTAGAATGGTGTATGATTTCTAGAACTTTCTTAAAACATTACCACCTGTTCTGTACCTAAACACAAAATACAGACTCAGGATCTGGTTGTGTCCCCTTGCCATCAGAAGGGCCACAATTCTGCACTCCACTAAGGTTTTCAGACTGAGGTAGCTCCTAATCACCTACCATCCAAATACTGACCATCCACTGAAACCCCTGGATTTTTCTACCCAATAACCACTTAGACTTGACCCATTTATATCTCCAGGAATCTCTTCACAACCTTGTAAAACACATCTATCTTCTTATCTTTACTACTCCGCTTGCTTTTTAGCTCACTACTACTTAAAAGATCCTGTGGGCTATTTTCCACAGCTCAACACCACCCTAAGAACACTTTAAAGTGAGAGCATGGTAACAAGCCCAGCATTTCATATAGTAAAAACACAAGACTTTCCCTTTGTTTCATCTTTAAGTACCAGTAACTTGTTGCTGTTCCAGCCTCTTCTTTCACAAGACCAAGGTGAATTTTTTATTTGTTTTTCCAAAAGAAATGAATTCATCCTACTTATTATGGATTTCTAGTCTGACAATTTAATTGGCAGAAGTGCATAGAATCAAAATGTTGGGGAGAACAGTGGCTTTAGCTTACAGAGAGTAAGAGTGGTTCTACCATCAAGGGCTGGGATAAGAGTGAACCAAGTCCTGGAAGACAGCCAGGCAAAAGCCACCGCTCATGTTCACCTGACAGCTTTGTAACTGAGTGACAGCAGCCTTCTCTCCAAAATCTCATGGCCTCTACCCCAGATTCACACACTCTATGTCTACATGGCTTGGTGAACCCCAAAGCCTGTAGGCCGTTTCTCAGATTTGGTGTGATTTGCAAATTTTACCTGAATTTCTTCTTTCATCAGATATGAAAGGCCAACTTCTTCCTCTTCTTCACCTTCCCCCAAATCTGAACCTCCATCATCTTCATCATCTTCCTCTTCGTATTCTCCAGGAGGACCAGCTTCATCTTCATCATCATCATCTTCATCTCCTTCTGAAATGAAGGCTACACTTACACATATACACTACAAGTCTCATTAACTCCTCTTTACCCAAGTGCACACCCAGTCAAGTTAGTGAAAAGTTACATTTTTAAACCAGAAGGGTTTGAGGTTTTCTAGATGTGGGCACCACGTGGGAAACGAGCATGACTTTAATGAAGCTAAGAGTTCCAATTCCCCCCACCCCACCCAAAGAAAAGCTACTGATGTTTTTACATCTCAAGCTTCAGGCAAAATTCTCAATGCCTGAAGCAGCTGCATCTGCAAACCCCTGCAAGGGAGCTGAACATTTAGTCTGAAGGGGAAGAGAGGCTTCTCTAGAGAATCAAACTCTAAACATTTAAAGGCGAATGCAGCTTAAACATTACACATCTTCTTTCATCACTTACTAGCAACTATGAAACACCTACAGATCCAAAGAGATGATCTCTCACTTTCTACCTCTGGAGCATCTAATCACTTTCACAGTTCCAGATAAGTGAATCACAAGAAACTACAAAGTTATTTAATATTCAAGTTTAAAACGTATTAATTTACTTCCAAATACTGGGTTTATTTTCACATTCCAAGTAACAACTATTTGGTTTTCACTGAGTTTTTAAACACAGGCTTCAAAATTTAATCTCCAAACACTCGTCAGCAGCCCCAAGAGCCACAACCCACTTTGGATTTTAACACCTTCAACTAGTAAAGTACATCTTAACTTGTAGCCACACTCACAGACCTAAACCTACCAGTTTCATTTTCAACTGGGTAACAGGAGGAGAGGTCGAAGCAGCCTCATTAATGCCTCCAACTGAGGTCTGATCAAGAGAACCATATACTTTTTTCTAAGGATAACTGTATTATTCTTGGGCACAGGACTGAAGCCATTACAAAACTCAGCAAACCCCTAATTTTTCATACGAAATAACATGCTTTTCCCCTCGCTTTGTATCATCCAGTAGCACTAAAGTGCTTTACTACTGACAACAACCTATTTTGAGGACATTTACAGCTATGTAACAGTATCTTTAGTCAAATCTCCTTAATTCAGAGGGTGCCTGCAAGAACCTTCTGTATCCCAGTGAGTTAATACCAACTGAGTTACTGACATCTGTGCTTCAAGAAAGAGCACAACATAGTGCTAGGGCACTCAAGAAGTCACCATACGCCACATCTGTATCTTTATTACAGCATGTTACATCTATAGCCACAGTTTATTTCAGGAAGTTACCCTCATCATCATCATCTTCCGAGTCTGGTGCTTCGTTATCTTCCTGATCAAATCCATCCAGGTATGTGATTTGCTGAAGCAGCTCAAAAATGCTGTCTCTGTAGTCCTCGAGGTTTGTAATCTCACAGTTGAACAGGTCAAGGCTCTTCAAGTTTTTGAGATTTTGCTGAAAATAAATGAAAATAAATGGAAGGGAGGGTGGAAATCCAAACCCTTTTACCCTGTATTTTGTCCCCAACTCTTCTTACCTGGTACTTTTTTTAAGTTTAATTAATTTACAGACATCTCATGAGGAATAAACAAGAGGCACTTGGTAGCATTTCAAATTGCACCACAGAATTTTCCTTCCCCAACAATAAAGACTACACAACCCATGGTGATTTTTCTCACCTTTCAGACTTTACACACATATAGAACAAGCCACCTGCACAGCTTGGCAAGCATCTGAGGGCTAAATAAAAGCCTTTCTTCTACAGAGCACTGAAACTGCTTTACTTAAGTCTAACAACTGCTGGGTTAAAGCTCTGTTAGGAGTAGATGGATCTTTACGAGCAGTTTTAAAAATAAAAAGTCTGAATCAAGGTCCTAATAAAAAAAAATAATAAATCATAGGAAGAGTGGGTGAAGAGGCTGGTGCTTCCCAGGCTTGCTCCTCCCTGACCCTCTCATCCAACACATCATCATAACAGAGTTTAATGAAGGCTTATCAGACAAACTACACCTTAATAAACGAACCCAAGAGGATTAGCAAGACATAACTTAGCTATTTTTCTTCCTAAGACAAAAGACCAGATCAAAAAAAACCCCTCTTAACTCAGTAACATCCCACTACTGACACAGGAGGAATTTAACAGCAGCACATTAACGAGTCTTAATAACCACTTAATCAAGTCAGGACCGACCGGAATACTGACAAACCTCAAACACCACCACATCCATTCCACCTCAGCTGCCAAGAAAATAAATATATATATACACACACACAAAACAGGTAAGAAGAGAAATTTCATTTCACATGCTGAACAGGAGCAGCTACAACATACCACACTTGAGTCTTTTTTTAACCAGTTCAACAGCAGTATGCTTGAAAAACCTGCTCGTACCAAGCTGGGTCGGTGTTGTTCCATTGCAAAAAGAATTTTATTTATTCTTGCTTAGTATTTATTAGACTGAAATTTTCCATTAATCCCTCTCCCTTTGTACTTACAAGAGCTTCCACAGTGCCAAGATCTTTGATTTTGTTGCCACTTAGATTTAGATATGTGAGATTTGGACATCTTTCTGCAAGGACCTCCAGGCCTCCTGAAATAATGTTGTCACTCAACTCCAACTATTACACAGGGAGGGGGGGAAAGAAATAAATAATTAAGTCATTGAACAGTTGGCTTCTTACCATTCAATTCAGACTGCACCAGTTGTCATTGTTCTCCCTTTAATTTAACAATTTAATCATAAAACCAAACACTTTGGCAAGTCCCACCACTTGTGTTAACAATTTATCAAATATTTTAAGAATTATAAAGTCATCCTTAAGATCTCACGAGTTTGGGTACCCCAATTTTGAGTCAGCAAATATGAAATACTCCAGTTTTCACCAGAAACCTTTATTCCACCAGCCATGTCCAACCCAAGATGCAGCCAGCCCTCACGTTAACAAGCATTGGACTGGCCTAAGAGTTGTTGACCGACCCTCGTTTAGCTGTAATTAACCAGAGAGACCCAAAACTCATCAGCTACGTACCTTTCGGAGCTTACTCAACGTGGGAAGCTTGGCCAGCGATGTCAGCTCTACATTGGCCATGCTGAGGAACTCGAGTTCTTTGAACGAATCATTGAGACCTTCGATTTCACCGTTGCTGGATCGGCAGTTATCGAGCACCAACTCAGTCACCTTCCAACAGGATGGCAAGTTACTCATCAGGTTAATTAGCATTTTAAAAAGATTCATAAATTAACCAAAATCCCCCACATTTCATCTAAACCACAACTCAGAGACTGTTAATTATCTGTCAGTTTGGGGGGTGGTTTAGATTTAGATGAGACTTTTAGTCTCTGACACTGACACTCACCTATTTATAAAAGCAACAACTATATTTAACAGCTCCCCTTCCTCTGAGGATGCTTCCAGCTCCAAAAATCCTGCTATCTCACCCCAAACATCACTCACAGACACTTTCACTGCTTCCCTACTGCTGCTGCCTGGGGTAAAAGCTGCCCCTGGACACAAGCAAACTGCAAACTTGTCCCTAAACTCTAATAATTTAGTCACAGGTATTCAAACCTATCAAACTATCCCCTTTCCTTCTGGCACCAGCTGATTTTAGCCGTGGGTTCTGTAGGTTAATTAAACCAAATTAAATAATTCCCTCTTGCCAAAGCCACTAAAACTAGATAATCGATACAGCTCAAGTACTTTGAGAAGCGGTAACAAGGAGCAGCCAATTAATTTTAAATTATTTTATCTCCAGTGGAACATCCCGCTCGTTAGAAAGACCATTAACGAGGTGACTCTTCCTTTGCCCCCCCCCCAACACTTCAAGGCTGCTGTGGAAACCTCCCGAATGGCACAGTTTTTACCAGCTTCAAAGCCTCACTGTTGGTTTCTTTCCAGAATAAAACCAAAGAAAACAGAAGAAAACCACTCAAACCAGCCCAACGTTGCTCCAAACCAGACCAAAAGTTTTTGGGGGAAGAGAAGGACCCTCCATGGCTTTGCCCAAGACACACGCTGGAAGCACAGGGAGGCTGTGCCAGGGACCAGCCCCCCATAGACACACCGAAACACGGGCGGGTCGGTTAAATGAAGGCTTTGGGGTACTTTTTGATTCGCCCCCCCAAGAGCTGGGTCAGTTTCACAGAGGTAACGACTGGATCTGGACTTTACTCCTGGGGTGAGCGAGAGGCGTCGGGTGTTTCCACCTCCCTCGACGCACACCCGGAGCCACCGAGGGGGCAGCGGGGCCTGTGACATGCCCACAGGGCTGGGGACGGCCCGGTCCGCCGCGCAAAGCGGCGCTCTGCCTCCCAGCGCACGTCAGGTCCCAAATTTCGAGCTTTTTGGGGTGAACTGGGGGTGGTTTTTATTCTTTGCATCTTTCCAAAGAAACGAGAAGTTGAAGGCGGAAGGGGGGGGGGGGGGGGGGGCACACACGCGAGTGCTCTCGTTAACCGGGGGCGGAGACACACACCACACGGGGCGTGGGGGACACACACCACACGACACCCACCCCACCGGTTCTCCCCACCGTGCGCCCGGCGGGGCGGCGGCTGGAAGGAGCGGGACCGAAACCGGCCGCGCCACGGCAGCGCGACGTGGGGGAAGGAAGGGGAGGGGGAGGGCAGGAGGAATCCCGAAATTAATTAAATAAATTCAATTAGGGGGAAAAAAAAAAAAAGGAGGAGGGAGAGAAAGGTTGAGGCTGAGCTCGGCGCCACCGCGACCTGTTTACTACGGCCGCGCTCGCAACTTGGAGGCGGCGAAGCGGGAGGGGATTAACGGCGGGAGCAAGTTGGGGGCCCGCACAGACACACACCCCCACCCCTTCCCCCGCCAGCTGCGGGGGGCGAAGGGCAACGGCGAGGGGAGAAGTTGGGAGGCGAGGAGGGAAAGCGGGGAAGGAGGGAGAAGGAAGGAGGGGGCGCCGGGCCCCGCCGCCCACCGCCCCGGGGCCGGCGCCCGGAAGCGCCGCCCGCGCCCCGCGGGGCTCCTGCGCCACGGCTGACCCAGATTCGGCGGCGCCGCCACCGCCGGGCCCGGGCCCGCGCGGCCTGAGGCGGTGGCGGCCAGCCGTGCGGAGGCGGGAGCCCGGCCCGCCGCCCCGCCGCCGCCCCTCACCTTCTCCGGGGCCCGGTTCCTCAACTCCAGGTTGATGCGCTTCTTCATCTCCATCGCCCCCTCCTCCCGCGGCTCCGCAGTGGCGAGGGAGGGCGGCCGGGCGCGGCGGGGGAGGGGGGACAACCAACCGCCGAGGCGCTGCTACCGCTACGGCGGCCGCCGCCGGAGAAGAACGGCGAGCGGAGAAGGGAACGCCGCGGGCAGCCGCCGCCGCCCCGCACGCAGCTCCGACCTCGTCAATGGCCGCTCGCACACTGAGCCTCCATGACATGGCGCATGGCGCCCCCTCCCGCCGCCACGCCCCCGCCCCGAGGCGGGGCTTCCTCCGCGACTCCGCCCTTCTCATTGGCTCAGCTGCTCCGCGGAGTCTTCCGTGCGATTGGTTGAGCGAGCTGCCCGTCCGACCGCGCGGTCCTTTAAAGGCGGGGGCGGGGCCTGTGGCTTCTTTTTTTCCCCTGTGAGGGCGCGCGGGGGCTGGCGGGAGCGGTGCGCGCGCCCGCGCCCTTCGCACGTGCTGGCGCGGGAGTCGCGCAGGGCGGGAGTTTGCTGCACGCCGGGGAAGGGGGGGGGTGGGGGGAGCGGGGGGGGGGGGGGGGTGGGGGGGAGCAGGGGCTGGGAAGCTGCACGGGGGCTGCAGGGCGGGCTGCACCCCTGATGTACGGCCTCGGGGCGGCTGCGGCTGGGGGATCGCGTGTCCCCTGCGTTGGGTGCGCTCCTCCTGGGGGGGGGGCGGGTGTTGCACGGCCCTTTCCACGGCGGCATCGCTTCAGGAGGGGGGAGATGAGGGGCTGGAGGGCAAATCCTCTGAGGAGCGGCTGAGGGAGCTGGGGTGTGCAGCCTGGAGAAGAGGAGGCTGAGGGGAGACCTTCTCCCCACCTCCCCTGCCCTGCCAGGAGGGTGCAGAGAGGTGGGGGATGGTCTCTTCAGCCAGGGGACAGGAGATGGGACAAGGGGCAATGGGCTCAAGCTGCCCCAGGGCAGGGTCAGAGCAGATGGGAGGGCAAAGTCCTTCCCTGGCAGAGCTGTGGGGCTGTGGCACAGGCTGCCCAGGGAGGGGCTGAGTCACCCCTGGGGGTGTTTAACAGAGGGGAGATGAGGTGCTCAGGGATCTGGTTTAACACAGGATGGGAATGGTTGGACTGGGTGATCTTAAAGGGCTTTTCCAACGTGGTCATTCTGAGTGGGTTGCACACCTGGTTGCACTGGGACAGGTGGGTGTTTGCACATGGTGCCTCCCACGAGGGCTTGCACACCTGCTTTTGCACGCCTGGTTGCACAGAAGTCTGAGCAAGAGTTGCAGGGTGGGAGTTCACACTTGGGTTTTTGTGGGTGGCCAGACCTCAGGCCCCCAGACTGAGGTGCTGGTGCTGCTCTTAATTTGCATCATTTTGTGTTAAAACCTACAAGGGCAGCTGTGCAACTGTGTGGGCTGCACAGGGGAATGGAGCTGCACAAGCAAACAGCCCAGTAATAGCCTGATTCTTTGAGGGTGTATAGAATCATAAACTGGTCTGGATTGGAAGGGACCCCAAGGATCACAGAGCTCCAACCCCCCTGCCAGAGTTCCAACCTCACTGCCGCCTGCCAGTCCCTGAAGGGAGCAGAGGAACAGGAGGGGAATCAGCTTGTTCAAGGGCAGAGACTGGCAGGACAAGGGGGCTGGAGTGAAGCTGGAGGAGGGAAGGGGGAGAGGAGAGATTGGGGGGAAGTTCTGTGCAGAGAGAGTGGTGAGGGGCTGGAAGGGGCTGCCCAGAGAGGGGGTGGGTGCCCCGTGTCTGGGGGTGTTCAAGGCCAGGTTGGCTGGGGCCCTGGGCAACCTTGTGTAGCTCCAGGCCTGAGGTTGGTGTCCCTGCCTGTGGCAGGGGGTTGGAGCTCTGTGACCCTTGGGGTCCCTCCCAACCCAGCCCAGGCTGGGATTCTGGGATTTGCTCCTCAAAGAGTTTGATAAAAGCGCTGCTGAATAACAGCAGGGACCTTGAGAGACCTTCTGCTTCCCTCCTGCCTGAAGATAACCAGGAAAGGTTTTGCAAAACCAGCGGGAAATCCTCTTTGTGTTAAAGCAGCTTATCTCATGGAGGGGAGAGCTGGGTGGCTGTTTGCAGGGCTGAGGGCTGGGCATTGCACAAGCAATAAAGAAATAAAAGGGATAAATCTGGGAAGGGAACTTGTGGAAGCATCTGGGTGAGGATGGCTTCAGAGTGAAGAAGAGCTGCCAGCTTTACCATCCCTGGGTGAGAGTTTTGCCTGTTAGAGATACAGGTGTGAGCTTCTAAAGAACAACAATTCAAAGTCTTTAATATTTCATAGAATCCCAGACTGGTCTGGGCTGGGAGGGACCCCAAGGGTCACAGAGCTCCAACCCCCTGCCAGGTTTGGGAGGGACCCCAAGGGTCACAGAGCTCCAACCCCCTGCCAGGTTTGGGAGGGACCCCAAGGGTCACAGAGCTCCAACCCCCTGCCACAGGCAGGGACACCAACCTCAGGCCTGGAGCTACACAAGGTTGCCCAGGGCCCCAGCCAACCTGGCCTCATTTCCCCTGATACCAAGTGGGTTTGTTCACTCTTGGGATCCTGGCTGAGTCTGCAGCTCCTGTAACAAAATTGGATTTTTCCCCTGCAAATTTTGGCCCAGAACCTTGAGCAGCCCCAGATGTGGCTGGGACAGTCTGATGGGAGGGACTGATGCTCATGGAAATGAGAAGGGGGGTAAAAAAAAGGAGAATTTATAAACAGAAAGAGATTCTGGTGAATAATGTCAGCTTTGGGGAAGCAGTGGGGTGGTTTCCAGCTATAAATCTTTAGCTGTAATTAGGTCAGGACACAAATTATCCTTAATGCTGCTCTTGGTTTGGGCCCTTTTGGGCTTGAGCTGAGCTAGAAAACTAGGCTGGGTTTTCACATTAGGCTGGGTTTATTGTATATATCCCTTCACATACTTCATTCTCTGGGTGGTTTTCTGCCCCTTGCTGGTGGACCACCACCGTTGAGTAGTGATGCCACTAATTAATACTAGTTTTAATTAATAAGCTGAGCATATTGCAAGCTTCGTATGTATTTTTTTTTCCACTTGATGATTTTTTTCCTTCGTTGCAGCGTTGGGAATCTCCACGCCACGTGTTCAGAAAGGAATTCCCTGAGCTCTCCCAGCTTTTCTTCATCAGGTTTTAAAGCAGCGAGGAGCCAGGAGGTGGCACTGGCTGGCAGCCTGTTTGGGTCCTGCTCCCCTTCAGCAGCTCCTCAGCCTGCTCTGGAGCTTCCTAGAGAATAAAGTCATTCTGCTTTTCAAGGTTGGGAGCTTGGATAAACCTTGGGGAGACGGTGGGAATGGCTGGTGATGGCAACATCCGTGGCATCGCTGCTTGATGAGTGTGGAGGGGGAGGATGGATGGATTTGGCTTGTACCTGCTCTGGTGAGGGGAGGAATTTCTACCTGGGGTTTTGAGGGTGAAGCTCTGCAAACCTGGGGGCTGTGACCACTCTTAGCTCTTTATTTGGAGTTCACTCAACCTCTGTTGAGCTCCAAGACCACTTGGAAGCACCTGGATCACGTTTGCTCCCCCTTTTTCCCCTTAAACCTTTTATTCCCACCCCCCCAACTGAGCCAAAACTCCAATTTCCCAACCAAAATTCCCCCTTCTGGCAGGATTTGTTCAGTGTGGGGAGCTGGTGTGAGCCATATCAGATGGAGAGACTTCTGTTTTTCCAATCCAGCTTCTCATTGCACCTCAGATATTCCTGATGTTTCTAGAAAATAAACAGCATTAAGAGTGATCCTGGAGAAACCCAAGTAGAAAACCTCTACCTGCTTTTTCTACAGGTTTAGATTCTTGCAGAGAGCCTTTAATGGGAGTTTCTTGTGCTTGTTATTCCAGTCCTGCTGCTTTTTAGGGATTATTTATGCAAATGGAACAGTGCTGCAAACCTGGTAAGGGATGATGAGTGCTGGTATGGAGGCTTTATCCCCAAACCTGCCTCATTTATGTGCCTGGACCCCAAAGTGCTGAGATTTTCCTGAAGAAAATGGGAATTGGGGGCAGGAGGCGTGAGTTAGCTCAGGGGTGGATGGGGTTGGAGTTTCTCCTGCTTTCCTGGAGGGTGTTGGTGCTTCATGCTCCAGACTACCAATTGTTAGTAATTCTTTGGGTGTTGTTTTTTTTTCTGGCAGGAGTTCATATTTACAAGAGAATAATAGGAAATAGAAAAGAAGCTAGTCATTACAAAGCTCTTCAGTGTTTGTACAACTTTTTATGGCTTCCATATCTGGAAAGCTTTGGACATAAAGTCCTGGCTGGAGTAAACCCAGAGGTGACTCTGCTTCGTTGAGAGGATGTCATTTCCCACGTGGTGACGTTCTTTTCTTCAGCAAAGCCCTTGTGTCTGAAAGGAGAGGAAAAGGGGAGGAAGCTGGTGCCATCTCCTCCTATTGTTTTTACTCCTGTGGTACTTTTGTGGTTGGGATTGGGGATTTTGTGTGCACCTGGGATGGTGGAGCCTCAAAAACAAAGGAGAAAGGGGAGGGGAGGGGAGGGGAAGGGAAGAAAGGGGAGGGGAAGGGAAGAAAGGGGAGGGGAAGGGAAGAAAGGGGAGGGGAAGGGAAGAAAGGGGAGGGGAAGGGAAGAAAGGGGAGGGGAAGGGAAGAAAGGAGAGGGGAAGGGAAGAAAGGAGAGGGGAAGTGAAGAAAGGAGAGGGGAAGGGAATTTGGGGTGGTTGAGCAGCAGAGATGCCTGGGACTGAGCCCCAGTTTGCACCACTGACGCTTCCACTGAAGGTTTTATATAAACAAATCACTTGGGTGCTTTGGAAAAACACCCTAAAATGCCTCTTTTGGGTGTTTAGTAACAATTACAACTCCTTCAGGTGCCCCTGACACTGCAGCTGGCTGCTTGAAAGGTTTTATTTGGGTTTGAATCCTTTTTGCAAAGCTCCTGCTGCTGCTTCCAGGAGAATTCATCCTGAAATCCTACCGAGCTTTGGGACCTGGAGAGGGGAGTCAGAGCAGGAAACCCAAGAGGCTGAAGAGGAGGATGAGAGGTTGGTGACACCACAGCTGAGATCCCACTGACTCCTGAATCTCCTGGAAAAACAAGGAAAATAAATCAGTTCCCCCCAGATCCCTTGGTTTAAGGTGCCAAAAGCCTGGAGGGGGGAGGTTAGCATCATCTTTTGGAAATCCCTTCCTCAGAGCCCTGGCAGAGCTTGGATGGGTGTATAGGGGTGGAATGGCATGGGATCAACTTGTATCCAGGAGAATCCATGGAGAGAGTCTGAGGGAGCTGGGCTGGGTCAGCCTGGAGAAGAGAAGGCTGTGGGGGGACCTCATTGCAGCCTGCCAGTGCCTGAAGGGAGCAGAGGAACAGGAGGGGAATCAGCTTGTTCAAGGGCAGAGACTGGCAGGACAAGGGGGATGGAGTGAAGCTGGAGGAGGGAAGGGTGAGAGGAGAGATTGGGGGGAAGTTCTGTGCAGAGAGAGTGGTGAGGGGCTGGAAGGGGCTGCCCAGAGAGGGGGTGGGAGCCCCGTGTCTGGGGGTGTTCCAGGCCAGGTTGGATGGGGCCCTGGGCAACCTTGTGTAGCTCCAGGCCTGAGGTTGGTGTCCCTGCCTGTGGCAGGGGGTTGGAGCTCTGTGACCCTTGGGGTCCCTCCCAACCCAGCCCAGGCTGGGATTCTATGAATCCCTCAGGTTTCATGTTTTTCCCCTTCTCTGAGCTCCTTCTGCACAAACCAACCAAACAAGCAACCAAATCCCATCTATTCCTCTTTAACCAAACCCATTTGAGTTCAGAGATTCCAAACCCACATTTTAAACCCACTTATTTCTCTTTCCCACAGTGATCTCAAGAAGCAAAACCCCCTCATTTGGGTGTTTACCCAGAAATACAAAGTCCAACTCACATAGAATGCATACATGGTGGGGTTTATCGTGTTGTTATCAGAATAATAGTCTCCAGTTGTGTTGTAGTAATCACCTGCAACAAAAGCATTGTCCTGAGAGATATATAGATTCCTTATATATATATATATTCCTAGAACCATGCAGGCATCTTACCTGTTTGAGCTGTTACAGTCACACTGAGCAGCTGTTCCACAGGTTGGACTCTTTGTCCATCTCTGACCTTTTTTGGGTGGGCACAACATGATTTTGAGAATATACAAGAACCACATGGGGAAGGGCAGTGCCAGAGGAATGTCTTAACTCTGGTTTTAAGCCCAGCTTAAGTTTTTACACTAGAGTATGGCTTAATTATAGGGGTGAAAGTGCAACAGCTTCAGGGCATGTGCTTCCTTGGGGTTATTCCCATTGCAGGCTGCCCAGAGAGGGGGTGGGTGCCCCATCCCTGGGGGTGTTCCAGGCCAGGTTGGATGGGGCCCTGGGCAACCTTGTGTAGCTCCAGGCCTGAGGTTGGTGTCCCTGCCTGTGGCAGGGGGGTTGGAGCTCTGTGACCCTTGGGGTCCCTCCCAAACCTGGCAGGGGGTTGGAGCTCTGTGACCCTTGGGGTCCCTCCCAAACCTGGCAGGGGGTTGGAGCTCTGTGACCCTTGGGGTCCCTCCCAACCCAGCCCAGTTTGGGATTCTATGATCATGCTGTGGTTCAGACATAAATGTTTTCATCTGAGGGGTTCTCCAGAGCCTCCAGTTAAAGTCTGTGGCCACCAGTTTCAACCCCTTGATGCTAAAAGGAGAGAGGTCTGGGGTACCTGTACTCTGAGAGCATCATCCAGCATTAGGTGTGGTGAGGCTCACACCTACATCAGGACATTGTTAAATGACTTTCCCCCCTCTGAATAGTCAATCTGGTTCAAATAAATCTGAGTAACTCCTGTTGCTTTGCTCATGTGGCTGTTGCCACGAATTCCCAGGTGAGCAAACCTCCTTCACTCACCTCTCAGCACCTCCCCAGACCTCAGCTCCCTTTTCCTCTGGGTATTCCTGCAAAGCTCCAATACCCCAGGCCCCAGCAGGACCTTCAATTCCTTCTGCCTTGAGCTTTTAGCTTAAATATCAAGAAAAAGGGTGCTGAGGTTTGCTGGAGGCAGCACAGGGCAGTGGAATGGGCTCAGTGTCCTTTGGGGGTGTTTTGTAGTTGCAGAGGGCTCGATTCGTGTCAGTCTATACAGGCAAAGCTGGAGCCTCCTGTCTGGTCGAGGCTGGATGGAGACCTCCCAGTATCCTTTCCTACCCCAGTGACCCCAGTTTGCTCCGCCAGCTTGTGTGAAATGATCAAAACCCAACCAAAACCCAGGATTTCTCACCAAAATAAGCCGTGTACTCGTATACAAACTCCATCATCTCATCTTCTCCTCTGATCTCAGCATTGCCTAAAATACAGAAGGCAAGGGGGTCATGAGGCACCATCAGCAGAGGTCGAGCTGCTGGGTGCAGCTTCATGCCAAGAGTTTCACTGATTTCTTGGTGCTTTGTACAAACCTCATTTCCCTGCGGGAATAACAGATTCATGGTCTGGCCCATAATTAAATCCAAGTCATAGAATCCCAGACTGGGTTGGGAGGGACCCCAAGGGTCACAGAGCTCCAACCCCCTGCCACAGGCAGGGACACCAACCTCAGGCCTGGAGCTACACAAGGTTGCCCAGGGCCCCAGCCAACCTGGCCTTAGACACCCCCAGGGATGGATGGGGCACCCACCCCCTCTCTGGGCAGCCCCTTCCAGCCCCTCACCACTCTCTCTGCACAGAACTTCCCCCCAATCTCTCCTCTCCCCCTTCCCTCCTCCAGCTTCACTCCAGCCCCCTTGTCCTGCCAGTCTCTGCCCTTGAACAAGCTGATTCCCCTCCTGTTCCTCTGCTCCCTTCAGGCACTGGCAGGCTGCAATGAGGTCCCCCCACAGCCTTCTCTTCTCCAGGCTGACCCAGCCCAGCTCCCTCAGCCTCTCTCCAGAGGGAGCTGCTCCAGCCCTCTGAGCATCCCCATGGCTCCTCTGACCCCTCTCCAACAGCCCCACATCTCTCTTGTGTTGGGCCCCAGCTCTGGACACAGGATCCAGCTGGGGGAGGGCAGAGCAGAGAGGGACAATCCCCTCCCTGTCCCTGCTGTCACCCCTCTGCTGATGGAGCCCAGGATCCCATCGCCCTCATCCACCAGAATCCCCAGGTCCTTCTCCTCAGGGCTGCTCTCCAGGAGCTCTTCTCCCAGCCTGTACTTGTGTCTGGGATTCTTCCTGTCCCAGTGCCACCCCTGACCCTTGCCAGTGTTGAACCTCATCAGGTTCCCCCAGACTCACCTTTCCAGCCCGTCCAGACCCCTCTGGATGGCTCCCTTCCTTCTGTAGTGTCACCCACACCACTCAGCTTGGTGTCATCCACAAACTATCATGTTCCCAACAGGACCAGAGCTCATCCAGGGTGGGTTTATTCCTTCATTTTAGGTTCAGATATCCCAGGAGAAGATGCAGTGAGGGGGTTGCACCCTCCAGCCGCATTCCTGCACCCCCATCCCCCAGATTTATTTTTGGGGTGGATCTCAGAGCTTTGCTTTGTGCATTTTTTGAGCCACTGACCCAGCTTCTTTATTCCTCAGGGGCTTTTTGCTGTGGAATTCCTGATGGCTTGGAAAGGAGCTTTGCATTTCCTTAGGGCTGGGGCACTATAAATAGATTTCCGAATCGTATGGCAAAGTCATATCAAGTCTGTCATTTCCCTTTTTGAAATAGAAGGTGCAAGGGGGGTTCTTACAGACCCTGGGATTTGGAATATTAATAGTGTGATGCCCACATGCTCGGGTAATAATGTGAGGTACTCATAGAATAACATGATCACAGGAAGGGGCCTCCAGAGCCCCTGGGGTCCAACCCCCTGCCAAAGCAGGGTCCCTAGGACAGGGCACACAGCTCAGTGTCCAGATGGGGCTGGAATCTCTCCAGAGAAGGAGACTCCACACCCCCTGGGCAGCCTGTCCCAGGGCTCCCTCACCCTCACTTGGGAAGAGGTTCTTCCCCATGTTGTTGGTGTGGAACTTCCTGTGCTCCAACTTGAGCCCATCACCCCTTGTCCTGTCCCCACAGACACTGAGCAGAGGCTGCCCATGTCCCCCTGTGTCCCACCCTTCAGCTATTGATCGGCATTGATCAGATCCCCTCTCAGTCTCTTCTCTCCAGGCTGAACAGCCCCAGCTCTCTCAGCCTTTCCTCACAGGGGAGATGCTCCAGGCCCTTCATCATCCTCGTAGCCTCCTCTGGACTCTCTCCAATATAATAATATTATGATAATATAATGTAATATTATGATAATATAACATTAGTTTAATGCCATATAATAATAATATATTATAATATCCCATAATATAATAATATTACTATGTGTTTTCATGCTCCCATCTGAAGATAATATTAATTACAAGTTCTACTGGTGACAGCTTTGGTGGTGCCATTGGTGATGCCCAAGGCCAGCTGCAGCTTCAGGTTCCCCTCCAAATCCCACCCCTATTTCCTAGTGTAACCCCAAGTTTCTCAGTGCCAGCACCAGGCTGAGCAAGAAGCCAGGATCCAAAAAAACCTCTCAGCACCAAGAAATCATCTCAAACCAACCCTCCCCCCCAGCTTGAAGATCTCTGTGCCTGGATCCGAGCCTGGGGTCTGCAGGCTGTGACACAGCGTGCCACCTCCCACCCTCAGCATTTGGGGAAGCAGGGCCGAAACTGAGAGCTACACAGGGTGCACACAACCCCCCCCCCTGCACCTTCCCACGCTCGCCTTCTGCTGACACTCCCTCCTCCTTGGCTCAGAGGCTCTGTGAACTCCAGCTCTCAGGCCACACTCTCCCATACACCCCTTATTCTGCTGTTGAATTTATGCTGGAGCCTTGCTAAGAATAACAGAGGAGCTGCCTTGCTGGGAAGAGCTTCCAGCTGGAAATTCACACACACAAACACCACCACCACCCCCCCCAACCTTCTCAGCTGCTTTTAACCCCTCACAGGATGTTCTGCATTTGGTTTCATGTCTCTGGTGTGGTGAGGAAGGAGGAAGGCTCTCTGAGCCGAGTTACCCACACTTCAGCTGGTGCTTCCTGCTTTGGCAGGGGGGTTGGACCCCTTGATCTCTCCAAGTCCCTTCCAACCCCAATGATTCCCTGATTCCCACATTCCCAGCAAGATTTACTTCATCACACGTGTTTTTTTCCCTGAGAAGCTCCATGATCCTGCCTAAAGCTGCTGCTCATCCCTCCTGGGTGCTGCCAGCACCAGGATCTCCCTCCTGTATTACCCCCTGAATTGGGGTTCCCCCCATCTCCAACGTGCCCACCCAACACTTCAGGAAATCCTCTTTGGTTGTGGGGTTTTCCTCCCCTTGCCCGTGTCTGGCTCTTAATAGCTCCCAGCTCTGTCTTGCAGTTATTTTAAACATGCATTACCAGTCTCACTTCTCCAAGCAGAGACTATATATTTTGCAAGCACAGCCTATATATGCTCCAAACACTCACTTTATTGCACCTTCTAACAACAACATCATATTTTCCCCTCTTTTTGTCTCCTCTCTTTCTTTTCCCACTCACCCACATTCCCGAGCCAAACTCCTGAGACCTCTCAGCCCCCTCCCAGTGCTGCACAGCATCCCAGCAGCGTGGAAATCCCCTTGGGCTGAACGCTTAACAGCAATTCTGTCACGAGCTGGAAAACCAAAGGCTCCTACTTACCCTGGAAAAAGTGAAGAACCAAGAATGCCACGATGAAAAACCTTGTCATCCTACGTTTCAGTGCGACTGCAGCTCAGGAGCTTCTTGAGACGTCCCAGCAGAGGCAGGAAATGACTCTCTGTGAGGGCTGGACCCAAAGATCTCCCTGCTTGGAGTAAAGACAGGATTCTTCTGCAGTTCATGAAGTGGTGAGATGTTGGGCTGGGTTGAGGGGTTATCCTGGACTCACCAGGAGATGCGGGATGCTGCTCCAGAGATGCAGGACTTTCCCTTTATGAAGACTTTTCCAATAGCTGACTTGGAAACTATTCCCCAGGGAACATAAACACCATGGGATGAGCTCACAAATAAACAGAGGATGGATTTGATTATGTTATAACAGGAATTCTCAGCAGCAAATCCTTGCAGAGGAGGTGGAGGTTAAGGGGCAGAATGGGCAATTTGGAGCCAGATTGTTTCAAACTTCCCTTAAAATCTTGGGGGATTTTTCTCTTGGTTTCATTTCACCTTCCCAAGCCTCAGCTTTTCCATGGGTAGGAAGAAACACAAAGGCTTGCGGGGGTTATTTTATTGTAGATAGAACTACCTGGGGTTGGGGTGTTTACAGCCAATTGTTGTTACTCTGAGCCCTGCTGAGAAGGATCTGGGTGGATGAGGAACTTACCATGAGCCAGCAGTGTGCTCCTGCAGCTAAGAAGGGTGGGATCCTGGGCTCCAGCAGAGGGGTGGCAGCAGGGACAGATGAGAAAACAGAAGCAGGTTTTTTTCATGGAGTTTGGGAGTTTCATGTCAAACAGCAGCGCTGAGCCACGAGTGGGGACACAGAAAACCCATCAGCTGCAGTGGGACATGGGGCATGGGATGACCAGAGTTTTTCTCATCCTTGTGCCATCAATTTTAAGCCAAAGATTTCCCAAGGTGAATTATTTTTTCAACTCAGTTGAAGAACTTTTCAAATGCATCCCCAAAACAGCTTTCAAAGACGTAACTGAGATGTAACCTTATGCAAAGGCTTTGCTGAAGGGGCTTTCCCACCCATCTGGAGATGCTTGGCAAAGGGTTAAACACAGAGCAGTGCTGAGCCAGGGAGCAGGCAGGAAACAAATCTCTCTGGACCCTCCCCTAAAGCCACAGAAATAACATCCAAACTCCACATCTCAACCCACACACAAATCTGACCTTCTTGGGATGAATCCCACTGGGAACAGAGCTGCTGGGAGGGATACTGGGGGAGAAGGAGCTCAGATCTGGTCTGAGAGTGATGTGGGAGGGGGAATGGGGCGGGGAATATTTGGGGGGGGGGCTTTTACTTGATGAAGGGATGGTGTTTGGTAAGCCAACTTCTCAGCGTGGAGTCTGAATTCAGAGGGATTTGCTGGCTTGGGGTGTTGTGGGAGTGATGCTTTTGGTGTGGGTGAAAGAGGAGTGTGAGGTGACAACCCAACCAAAGAGCTTCTCCAGCAAGGGCTGGTGACAGCAGCTCTCACTCCCCACCCAGGCCACATCCTCAGGCCGCAGCAGCCCCAGCCCATCCCCAGGCCCCAGCCCTGTTGCCAGGCTCGGGCCCGTCCTCAGGGCTGACGCCCAGGCCCATTCTTCAGGCTCCCAGGAATCATCCTCAGGCCCGTCCTCAGGCCCCCAGGTCCCATCAGCAGGCCCAGGCCCAGTGGAAGGCCCATCCTCAGGCCCATCCTTACACCCCAAGGCCCCATCCACAGCCCCAGGCCCCATCGTCAGGCCTAAACCCATCATCTGGCCCCAGCCCCAGGCCCAAAGTCATCCTCAGGTCCCTATTCCCATCCCCAGCCCCACGGGACATCCCCGACGCTGCCCTTGGCCCCCTCCAGCCTTTCCCCAGCCCAGCCCCACACGCCCCAGCTGGGCTGCCCAGCACCAGCCCACAGCTTCCACAGGGGAAGGTTTGTTCCCCCCACACGCCAGGGATCCCAGCCCGGGGCTGCGAAGGACGGACAAGGCAGACTGCAGAGCTGAGAGCCAGCCCAGGGGACGCTTGGGGGGCTGGCCCTGCCTGGGGGACAGGGACCCGCAGAGCTGCTCTGTCACCCCCCAAATCAGAGGGGGCGGCTGGTGGGGCTGTGCGCTGTTGGCACGAGGTGGGGGTGACGCCGCGCTGGCTCGTCCCGTCCCCCCTCGCTGCGAGCCCTTGGCAGCTCCCCGGGGCTTTTGCATTATTTCCGGCGTGCTCATTGCTGGTAAACCACAGCCAGGAGCTTTGCGGGCGCTGGGTGTGCACAGCTCGGCCCCTCGGCCTGGCAACGGGGGAGATTTGGTGGCAAAGGCAGCACTGTGCCCCATGCCGAGGGCTTGGGAAGGGGCCGGGCTGCTCCTGAGCTGCTCCTGCCATGGGGAGGGCTGGGATTGGGCCGGGGGAGATGCAGTGGTGTGCTGAAGAGGGTGTTGGGGGGACACCCAACGCCTGGGAGCTGCCGGACGCCGGAGCCGAGTGTGAACCAGCACCCGCATGAGATTCACCATCAACTTTTGTTCTCCCCGAGCAGCCACCAGTGTTTTGGGGATGCTGCAGGCAGCAGCCGGGGATGCAGCAGCCTCTGTGACACCCCCCCCCCCCAGGAAAAGTGACTTTTCTCACCTCACAGGGTTGTTTATCCCCCCCAACGCCCCCAATTAAACGCGGAGGAAACTTTGAATCCCAGGAGCTGGGTTCTCACCCGAGCGGCGTTACGCTGCTGGGAATAAATGAATTTATTTCACTCTGGGGAGGAGGAAGCAGTTTCACCCCCCGACTGGGTCTCACGGGGGTGTGGGTGGCTGCGGGGTGTGAGGAGAGAGTCAGGGCGAAGGGGCTGTGAGGGGGGTGCACGTGGGGTCACCTCTGGCCAGACGCCGTCTGCAGAGCAGGATGGTCAGCTGGAGCAGGAGGAGGATGCAGACACAGGACAGGGACAGGGGCAGCGGCCAGGAAGGGCAGGAACCTGTGTGTGCTGGGAAGGGAGAAGGAATAGAGGGGCAGGGGGTGGGCTTGGTGCCTCTGGAGAGCTGAGCATCCCCCAGACGGGGGTCAGGACCCAGCAAGGGGGACACGCAGGTTTAAAGCCTGTGGGTGTGGGGGAATTCGGGGCTGGGGGGAATGGAATAATTACCCTCCCCATGTCCCTTACCGATGCTGATACTGATGGTCCTGTTCTGTCCCCTGTTCTCAGCCGTGCACGTCGCAGCCCCGTCCCAGTGCTCGGCCGACACCCAGGTGATGCTCCATGCGCTGAGGACACCGTGCTCATCCACAGCCGCCACCATCACGGGCGTCACGTCCCCGCCAGGCTGCCAGCGCACGGTGTCCCAGCCCGCAGGGATGTCGTGGAGGTGGCAGAGCAGGGGGAAGGTGGCCGGGGGCTGCCCGGGCTCCTCTGTGCCAACAGGCACCAGGATGGAGAGCTGGGGCTCAGTGGCATCTGAAAAGGGAAAGGGGATGTGTGGGGGGGCACAAACCTCCCCAGGGATGTCCCCAGCCGCCCAGTGACACTCACTGCTCACAACCAGCCTGGTCCCACTCCCAAACACAGGGTTGATGCCAGAGGAGCTGCAGTAATAAACCCCGGAGTCCTCCCTCTGTGCAGGGCTGATGGTGAGGAAAAGTGTCCGGTCTGGTTTCATCCCCCCCGAGTATCTTCCCTTTGGAATAGACTGAGGTCTGCTCCGATAAATCCACTCCAAGCTGCCGTCTGGCTTCTCCCTGTACCAGTGGACGTTGCTGTCGTACAATGAGCTGCAGCAGTTCATCTCCACGGTGTCCCCAGGGAGCACCCTGAGCTGCCCCGGGCTTTGCTGGACCCATCCCGCCTGTGCCGAGACCCCTCCTGCGCGGGGGGAGCAGCTCTGAGTTGGGGTTTCTGCAGTTCAGGCTTTACAGCAGATCACATTATTTTGGGAAACAAACCCCCTCTCCCCAAACCCCCCAGTGAGCAGATGCCAGCGGGTCAGGGTGTTTCTGGAGCAGCACGTACCTGGCAGCAGGAGCAGGAGGGTCCCCAGGAGCAGGAGGGTCCCCAGGAGCCCGTAGCACATGCTGGACACAACCTTTTCCCAGGGGAGATCTTCTCTCCCGGCCAGGCTCCCAGCTGGGGGGGCTCTGAGGCAGCAGCCCCACGGGTCATCCTGTCCTCTGGCCATGGGGCCTCCCAGCCCTGGGGTGGATAGAAATGGGGTGGAAGCAGCGGTCTGGCCAGCCGTCCCCCACCGATGGGACCCTTCTGGGCTGGGTCCAGCGCAGGGTGATGCCAGGAGGGGGAATCGAGGGTACCAGGGACCAGCCCCCTGCCCGTCTCTCCCAGGAGCCCTGGGCTGTGTGGTGCCTGCGTTCTTCTGCTCTCCAAGGCACAGCCGTGGCTGGCTCGGGGTGCTGGGGCTGGATTTGCCCCGGCTCCTGCCTGGCAGCCACTGGAAATGGCCCTTGGAGCCCGGCGTGGGTGACCGAGCGCAGCACATCTCTCTCAGGGGTCCCTGGCACAGCCCTTGCGCCTTTCTGCAGCAGCAGGAGGCTTTGCTGGAGCCGCAGGTGGCTGCGGTCAGCCTGGCTGCTGGGCTGTGTCGCTTCTGCCGTGTGTATTGACACCGACCCCCTTCCCCCGCCGCCCGCAATGGGGCTCGGGGGTGTTTCTGGGCGCTGGTTTGGCCGAGGCCTCGCTCTGCCCAACCGCAGCAGGAAAGGCAGCAGCAGGGCTGGGGGCTGGGACGGGCTTTGCAGGTTTGAGTCCCTTTGAAGGGTGTCGTGGGGGCAGGGGAGGTGGCTGCAGCTGCCCCTGGGCAGAGGAAGACTCCCCCACACAGCCCCAGCCCTGATGGCTGCCAGAGACTCGCTGGTCCCCGCGGGGCTGCTGTGGCTCTACCTGGGTGGGTAGCCAGGCCACGCTTTGGGGAGAGCTCTGGGCTTTTCCTGGGGGTCAGTGTGGGGGATGGCAGGGCTGGGGGTGAGCATGGAGGGGGAACTGAGCCCATGCTTGTTCCTGCAGCCCCAGCAGCGCTGATGAGGCTGCACCAGCCCCAGCCCGTCCTGTTTGTGCAGCCTGGGGCCACGGTGAACATCGTCTGTGAGCCCAGCGACTACATAGAGACTGAAGCTGAAGTGTCGTGGTACTGGCGTGTCGGTGGGAAGGAGCCCAGACTGCTCCTGGATTGCAAAGCCAAATCAAAATTGGGACATTTCTGCGAGGTCAAGAGGCGCAACATCACCCTGACCATCACCCGTGTCAACCGTCACAACACCGGCATCTACCTGTGTGCCTACACCAGGGCCTCATTCCTGGATGTCGGCAGCGGCACCACGCTGGTAGTGGGAGGTAGGATGGTGACATGGCCAGGGACTGGGACCCCCATGTCCCCCCCATGTCCCCCATCTCCTGTTGCCACCCTCATCCCCTGTCCTCCTTCAGCATCCTCCATCTCCCTCCCCATCTTTTCCCCGTGTCCCCCTGCCCTCCCTCCCCTCCATCCCTGGTCCATGCTCCCCTCAGACCCCCTCAGACCCTCTCCCTGCTGCATACAGCTGGAGCTCTGGGAGCAGTGTGATGGTGCTGGAACCCCATGGGGCTCCCCAGGCCCCCCCCGGCCCCGTCTGTGCCGTGGGTAACACCACCGGCCCCGTCCTCATCTCCCGGCCAGAGGGGCCTGGGAAGTTGCTGGGGCTGGGGGATGACACGAGGCTGCTCATCAGCCCCCTGGGCACGACCAGGAGAACCAGGGTGCTCTGTGAAGTGCAGTTCAACGCCTCGGGGTCCCCCATCCGCAGGAGTGTGGAGCTGTTCAGGGACACAGGTGAGTATGGGGAACATCCCCCAGCTGGGTCACCTGTGGGGAAACTGAGGCAGAGGGAATAGCCTGGCTCTAATGTTTGTGGGGGCACATTAGGACGAGCCAGCCCCTCTCCCCGAGATGGCTGCGTGACCATCCCCTCCTATGTTGTGGCTGGGGTTGGGGTGCTGCTGCTGCTCAGCATCTGCCTCAGCATCCGCTGCCTCCTCCGCACCAGGCCGATGGGTAAGGAGCGTGGCACGCGTGGGGGGTGTCCCACCATGTGCCCTGCTCTCCCCTCTGTCCTGTCCATCTCGCTGAGTCCCCTTCTTGCCGATCCCCCTCCATCCCAATCCCCTCCTGCCCTCATCCCCCTCCATCCCAGTCCCCTCCTTCCCCATTCCCTTCCATCCCTTCCATCCCCTCTGTCCCCTCCATCCCCATACATACTCCCGGCTCTCTCCCCTCCAGGTCCCCAACCTGGGACTACGGAGCCCCCCGCATCACAGGAGGAAGAGGTGAGGCTGGGCAGCCCTGGTACCCCCGAGCTGGGCTGGCTGGAGGCAGTGTGCCCCTGTTCAGGGACCGCAGGCAGCAGGGGACGGTCACAGCCCCGCTGCTGCGGCCAGAGGGGAAACTGGGGTGCGGGGGCTCTGACGGCATCTTTCCCCCCAGGGAGAGCTGAACTACGCCCAGCTGACCTTCACTGCCGCAGCAAGGCCCCGGCCGTGACCCGCACCCGGACGCGGTGACACCCCAAGCCCGGAGCTCGTCCCTGCCCGCACCCCCGGCATCCCCCCGAGACCCCCCGAGACCCCCCGAGACCCCCGGGGGGCTGCCCCCGCTGTGCCGAGCGGGGTGAAATAAAGAGCTTTGGGCTTGGGCAGCGTCCCGCCTCCAGCGCCCCGTGTGCCGCCTGTCCCCATCCTCCCCGCTCCCCAGACCGTCCCTCCGGACGCCCCCCGGCCCCGCCGCCCCCGGCCCCGCCGCCCCCGGCCCCGCCGCCCCCGGCCCCGCCGCGCTCCTCCCGCCGCCAGCGGGCGCCCCCTGGGCCCTGGCCGCCCCGCCCCGGGCCCGCCCCGGGGGCCGCCGTCCTCTTGGGCTGCGCCGGGGTGGCCTTCGGCCGGGTTTGGCTCTCGTTCTTCACACCGTGGCGGCGGAGCATCGTGCTGGCGGCGGGGTGAGCCCGGGGAGACGGCGGGGGCGGTGGGAGGGACCGCGGGGTGTCTGTGAGGGGCCTCTGAGGGGCTTCCGCGTCTGTGAGGGGTCGTGGGGGTCTGTGATGGCTCTGTGAGGGGACATAGAGGGTCCTTGGGGGGCTGCAGGGGGCTATGAGGGGTCTGTAATGGCTCTGTGAGGGGTCTGTGAGGGGTTGTGGGGGGTCTGTGATGGCTCTGTGAGGGGACATAGAGGGGCTGCAGGGGCCTTGGGGGGCTGCAGGGGGCTATGAGGGGTCTGTAATGGCTCTGTGAGGGGTCTCTGAGGGCCTGAGGGGTCTCTGAGGGGTTGTGGGGGGCTGTGAGGGGTCGTGGGGGTCTGTGATGGCTCTGTGAGGGGCCTGTGAGGGGCTGCAGGGTCCTTGGGGGGCTGCAGGGGGCTATGAGGGGTCTGTAATGGCTCTGTGAGGGGTCTGTGAGGGGTTGTGGGGGTCTGCAATGGGTCTGTGAGGGGTCTTTAATGGCTCTGTGAGGGGTCTTTAATGGCTCTGTGAGGGGTCTCTGAGGGGTTGTGAGGGTTTGTGAGGGGTCGTGGGGGTCTGTGATGGCTCATTGAGGGGCTGCAGGGGGCTGTGAGGGGTCTATAAATGGCTCTGTGAGGGGTCTGTGAGGGGTTGTGGGGGTCTGTGATGGGTCTGTGATGGGTCTGTGGGGGTCTGTGATGGCTCTGTGAGGGGCTATTGAGGGGCTGCAGGGTCCTTGGGGGGCTGCAGGGGTCTCTGAGGGGCCTATAATGGCTCTGTGAGGGGTCTGTGAGGGGTTGTGGGGGTCTGCGATGGCTCTGTGAGGGGCTGCGGGTGCCGTTCAGATGCAGCTGGGGGTTCGGGGAGCGTTGAGGGGGCTGGGAGCCTGCGACGGGGCCTCTCGGTGTCTGTGGGCAGAGGGGAGATCTTGAGGGGGTCTGGGGTGGGAAGCAGCCCCCCGGGGGGCAGTCCTGGGGGTGTCTGGGGGGTGCTGAGGAAGGTTTGGGAGGCCTGCCGTGCAGCTGGGGTGAGGCCACCAAGTTGGAGGGGTGGAAGGGCTGTCCCCTCACTGTCCCCTCAGGAGGGGCAGCTCCGAGCCGGCCACGTCCCGCCGCGTTTGGCTTCCTGAGGGGCGAAGCACCGAGCATCCTTCCTGCTCCGCGGGCAGCAGCTTCCCTGGGAGCGGCTCTGAGAAGAGCAGGGGGTGTTTTGCTTTCAGAATCCGTCTCTGTTCAGCTGTGGGCTTTCTTTGCCTGCCCTCCTCCTGTGGTGGTGACCAGGCAGCTCCTGCTGCTGCCGACAGCTTCCCCTGCTGACCCTGCGGCCTGCAGCCCCGGCCAGCGGCTCGGCACACGTTTGCTGTGCGATGCTGAGCTCCACAGCCCGAGCTCGGTGTCCCTCTCTCCCCAGGGCGTTTTTCTGGCTGGTGTCCCTGCTCCTGGCCTCTCTGATCTGGTTCATTTCGGTCCATCCCAGTGACCGGGAAGACGCCAGGCTGCAGTCTGGCCTCCTCATCTCCGGGCCTGCCGTCCCCGTGCTGCTGCAGGAAGCTTTCCCATTCGCCTGCTTCAAGCTGCTGAAGTAAGAGCCTGTCCGAGCGCGGGGCTGGGGGACTTGTTCTGGTGCCCAGCCTCCCCTTGTTGTCTGGGGAACCCCCCAAAGTATCTTCCTCATTAGATCCTGGGAAGGGAGCCGTTCCTCCTCGCCCTGGGCCCGTTCAGAACCACCCCGTCCCCTCTCTGGAGTGACAGGACCCCCTGTTCTGAACCAGCCTCTCTTGTGTTCTGTCCCACCGAGCAGGAAGGCTGATGAAGGGCTGGCGATGATCAGCGAGGACGGCCGGTCCCCCATCTCCCTCAGGCAGATGGCTCGCTGGGCGCTCCTGGTGGAGGTGGCGTGATGTCATCAGTTACCTCATCAGTGACATCATCAGTGACATCTCCAGTGACATCATCAGATCTCCATCGGCCCCGGCGTCGTCGGGATCCACGGGGTCTCACCGTATGGCTTCATCCCATCCGGTGAGGCCGGGGGCTGTGGGGGATGTTGGGTCGTGCTGGTTCCAGCTGGGATCTGGCTCCAGCCTGTGTCCCTTCACCGCGGCGAGGAAGAGGAAGGTGGTGATGAGATCTGAGGGTGTCCGTGTCGCTCTCTGCCCGCAGCGTTCCTCACCACGGCCCTGGTCCTGCTCCACACCTCCTGGGGGGTGATCTTCTCCGACGCCTGCGGTAACGGCTCTCCTGGTGCCTGGGGCTGGTGGTTGCCAGTCACCTCCTCACCTCAGGGCTGGTGAGTCTGGGGAGCCGGGGCCAACCGGGCTGCGCTGCATCAGGCATGGGGATGGGATTGGGGGGTCACCCCCAGCTGCTTCAGCCTCCCCGAGCCCCCCCCATCTGAGTCACGTCCCCCTCGGGGTGCGCTCAGGGTTAGCGAAGGGTGGGCTCAGTGGGGGGATCAGCCACTAAGCTCCTGGTGGGAAATCACTTTAAGCCAGGCTTAACAGAGCTCCACTCTGCTTGGAGACTCCCCTTTACCCCACGGCTCTTTTGGAGGGGGGGCTGTGGGGCAGCTCGAGGGCAGTGACATTCCTAACATGACTCTGTCTGTCCACAGATGTTCCTGAACCCCCGGTACGAGCCCAGCCTGGCCCCATCCTCATCATCACCCTCTGCACGGGGCTCTGGGCCTTCGTCACCGCCGGTGGCTCCTTCCACAACATCCTCAAGTGCCTCTCCTGTAAGGGGGGGTGCCAGGCAGGGAGGGGGGTGCAGCAGGGAGGCATCCTACAGCGTGGGGGCTTCTCCAGTGGGTCTCCCACAAACAAGCCCCTGCTCCCCCCACCCGGATCCCCCTCCTGAGCCCTGGCCCTTGGCCACGACACACAGATGGCTCTGGGATGCGCCCCACTCCAGAGGGGATTATTCTGGGGGGTCTGACCGATGCTCCTGGGCACCCTGTTACCTTCATTAGCAACTTCATTAGGCTTTTTTCCTTGCAGGGTGAAGGTGGGAGGGGGGTGCTGGGTGCCCTGGGGTACATCTGGGTGCGTGGGGCTCAGGGCAGGACCCCCCCATTCCTCATGGTTCCCACCCCTGTGACCCCAGGGAGAGCTCTGCCTGACCCCGCTGCTGTTCCCTGCTCTGCAGAAGCCAGGTGATTGGGGTGGGGAGAGCTGGATGTGGGGGGGGGTCTCTGTCCCTCTCCCCCTCCCTTTCTGCTCCCTGTTGGGGGTCTGGGGGTACCCCTTACCCTGCTGTGGCACTGGGGGGGGGGGGGGGTTAATTATTTTTTTGATTCAGAGTAAACCCCTTTTAATAGAGCAACAGGTACCATGGCACTGACTTCTGTGATGGGGGGAGAGGGGTTGGTGTCCCCCCCATTTTGCTCCCAGCCCCTGTCTGAGTTTTGGGGAGGGGGGAAGGGGGGACCCTCTCCAGGTTTCTCATCGAAGAGCCGAGTTCCTCTCCCACAAAGAGCTGCCAGCACCATGGGGTGGGGAAGGGGCTTTATTTCCTGGGGGGGCCAGGGCAGGAGCTATGCCCCCCCCCCCTCCCCATGGGGCTGAGCCCCAGCTGGCTCCCCTGGCATGGGGTTGGGGGAAAGGGGGGTGCAGGGTTCAAGGGCGGGGGCCATCGTGGTCGGGGGCACGGCGGGCTGAGGCTTTGAACACGACGTCCTGCTCCTGCGTCCTCCTCGCTCTGCCAGGGGTGGGGGGAGAAGGGCTGAGGTGAGACCCTCACCCCCCTTTTTTCAGTGGGGGTCCCTCCTTGAGGAGGGGGGAGCTCTCACCGCATCCTCTTGGCTGCAAAGTGGGTGATGAGGAAGAGGATGAAGCAGCCGACGACGGCGCCGAAAACGATGGCGACAACTTCACCTGTGTGACCGTGCAGAGGGCTGAGGGGGGGTCTGAGAGGGGAAGGGGGGGGGTCACCCCCACATCCAGCCTCCCTGGCCCAGCCCTACCTGTCGAATACCCCTCGGGCCCTGCAAGAGAAGTGCTGGGGCTCAGTGCTGCAGCCTGGCACCCAGTGGAGCTGTTTGGGGGTGCAGGGGGGGCCCTTCCCACACCCCCCCCAGGCCCAGCTCTCACCCCTGGGGAAGGACGACAGCACCAGGCGCTGATGGAGCTCCTGGGGCACCCGAAAATTATCCAGCAGGCGCTGGGGCTCCGGCTCGGCCGCCGCCGTGGAGTAAAGGACTCCCTGGAGCTGCTCCAGCTGAAAGGGAGAGAGGTGGGGGGGGGGCACACGCACCCCCCCCTGCTGCTTCCCCCCTAAAACCAGGGGGTCACCCCAAAACGGGTCCTACCTGGGCTGGGCTGATGCGGGCGGGCTGCTGGAAGAGGGTCCAGAGGACGCTCTGGAAGCAGGGGGGGGTGGTGAGGGACCCGTTGTAGCGGTAGTAGAGGTCCAGGCGTGGGGGCAGCAGGTCCTGCACGCTGAAGGAGGGGATGGCTGTTGTCTGCCCTGTGAGGGGGGAACGGTTTGGGGGTGCAGAGGAGGGGGATTTGGGGTTCCCCCCCCCTGCACTGTGCGTTCTCCCCGTGCTCACCTGCGTAGCGGATGCTGCTGAGATGGGTCAGGATGTTGTCGTAGGCAGGGTGGGGGTCAGCACCCACCTGGGGAAGGGAGGGGGGAGCACAGTGATGGGGGTGTCAGGCCTGGAGAAGGGGTGTGGGGGTGGTTCTGGGGGGTCTGTACCTCCAGGAGGACGGCGAGCACGGCCAGCCCGCCGGCGTGGTGCTGCGCCTCGCTGGCGTTGGCGTATCGCTCTGCGTTGTAGTGCACCACGTGCATCTGGGGGCAGGGAGCACCCCCAGCCTGTGACCCCCAGGCTGGAGCCCCCCACTCACCCCCGTTCCTCTGCCCAGTTCCCCTGGGCAGCCTCCCCTCTGTTGGGACCCGCTGCCAGCACCCACACCCATTCCTGCTGCCCTTTCCCACCCCTGTTTGCCCACACCCTGAGCCCCCTGCTCCCTCCTGCACCCAATTCCCACCCCCAGACCCCTTCTTTAACCTGGGCCTGGGCCCATTCCTGCCCCCAGTCCCATTTCCCACCCCCATTTCCCCCCACCCTGCTCCATTTCCCACTCCTATTCCCCACCCCAACCCCATTTCCCACCCCCATTCCACCCCCAGCCCCATCCCTCCCCCCAATCCTCCCAACCCCATTTCCCACCCCGTTTTTTACCCCCCCAGCCCCATTTCCCACCCCCAATCCACCCTCCCCCCTCCCCATTTCCCACTCCAGTTTCCCCCCCCCCATCCCCAATTCCCACCCCTTTTCCCACTCCCACCCCCTTTCCCAAGCCCAACTCCCTTTAGGGACCCCCCTCCCCAATCCCCCTACCTCAGCAGGGGCCCGGTGACCATCGAGGAGATGCTCAGCACCACCAGCACGGCCAGGACGACCCCAGTGGAAGTGGAGCTGAGCGGCGGCCACGCTGTGGGGCAGCCCCTCCAGCCGCAGCGAGGGCGGCAGCGCCAGCACCGCTGCGAGGGGACACTGAGCTGGGGCTGGGACACCCCTAAAAACACCCCCCCACCCTCCCCCAAACACCCCACTCACCGGTGTGGCCGTTGTTGGTGAGGGTGAAGGTTGGGACGCCGGGGTGGGTGTAGCCCACGGGGCGGATGGGCGGCAGCGAAGGGTCGGGCTGCACCCACCGTGTTTGGATGTCGATGGGGGATTGGGCTTGGCCCCCACATGCTGGGTGCCCCTCGGGCCAGTGGTGCTGCCCATGGGGACCTAGAGAGGGGGGGAACCCCCCAGGGGTCTGGGTGAGCCCATCCCCCCCAAAAGCACAGCCCTGTGCCCCAAAATGCCCTCGGTTCCCCCCAGCAGGGACACGGGGGGGACATTCCCAATGGCCTTGTTAATCCAGGGACATCTCTTCCAGCTGGGGGAGCAGGGACAAAGCTGACCCTGGGGAGGGGGGGGTGGGGGTGTGGGGGCACCCATTGGGTCCCTGTGGGCCTGGCAGGATGGGGCTTAGTTGGGATTTGGCCGGGGTTGGATCCTAATTGGATTTGGCAGCTGGAGCGGGGCTGGAGCCTTATGTAAAGGAGCACAATGGGCCCATTGGAGTGTGAGGGGGAGCTGGGGGGGATATGGGGGGGAGGGGGCTGCACCCGTCTATCTGTCTCCCATTTGGGGGGACCCTGGTGCCTGGAGATGATGTGGGTTTTCACCCATCCAACCCCCTCCCTTCTGGGGGGACTCCGGTGTCTGGGGTGGACATGAGATTTGTCCCCCATCTGACCCCCCCCCTTCTGGGGGGGACCCAGGTGATGCTCTGAGGTGGTGGGTTTGGGGTGTGGGGGTCCCAGGGTGGGGTCCCACTCACCCTCATACGCCCAGTGGGGACCTGTGGGGGAAAGCAGAGACATTGGGGGTTGAGGGCTCTGGGGGGCTCCCCCAACCCTTCCCAGGGTGGGCTGCAGCTGGACCCCAAAGGGGGTCCCAGGGGCTGGGAACTGGGGTGAATGCCTGAAGGATTTGGGGGGCACTCACCGGCGGGCAGGGCGGGGGCCAGGCCCCCCAGCAGCAGCAGCAGGGTGCGCAGCATGGCAGGGGGCGAGGGGCTGGGAGCCACCGGCCCGGGGTTAAATACCCACCCGGGACAGGCCCCCCCCGGGGGGTGGGGGGGGGTGGAGGGGCCATTCCTGGGGCGTCGGGGCGTGGGAACAGGAGGGGCTGGGGAGGGGCTGGGGGATGGGGACCTGTGGGGCTTGGGAGGGTGCTGGGGGTGCTGTGGGATGGGGATGTGTGGGTGCTGGGGTGGGTCTGGGGGGTGTCTGAGGGGCGCTGGGAGAGTCTGGGGGGCTGTGAGTGCTCTGGGATGGGGATGTGTGGGGGCTGTGGGGCTCTTGGGGGGTCTCTGGGGTGTTGGGGGTGCTGGGGGGCTCTGGGGGGGGCTCTGGGGGGCTCTGGGGGTGCTGAGGGGCTCTGGTGGGGGCTCTGGGGGGCTCTGGGGGTGCTGGGGGGCTCTGGGGGGGGCTCTGGGGGTGCTGGGGGTGCTGGGGGCTCTGGGGGGGTCTCAGGTGTTGGGGGCCTCTGGGTGGGCGATCTGGGGGCTCTTGGGGGGCTCTTGGGGGGTCTCTGCGGCGTTGGGGGTGCTGGGGGGCTCTGGTGGGGGGATCTGGGGGGCTCTGGGGGTGCTGAGGGGCTCTGGTGGGGGCTCTGGGGGGCTTTAGGGGTGCTGGGGGCTCTGGGGGGGTCTCAGGTGTTGGGGGCCTCTGGGTGGGGGATCTGGGGGCTCTTGGGGGGCTCTTGGGGGGTCTCTGGGGCGTTGGGGGTCTCTGGGGGGCTCTGGTGGGGGTCACTGGGGTGTTTGGGTGCGGGGGGGGCTCCGGGATTGACCCCGCCCAGCCCCCATGGCCCCGCCCCTTTCCCGTCCCAGGCCCCGCCCCCCGTCTCGCGGCAGCCGGAGGGGCGGAGCCGCGCGGGACACGCGCGCGCCCGCACACACACACACACCCCCCCGCGAGGTCTCGCGCGCGCCACTGACGTCACGCAGGCGCGCGCCCCGCCCCCGCGCGCCCCGCCCCCACGTGGAGGCCCACGCGCCTGCCCTCCCCGATTATGTAACGGCCCCGGAGCGAGGCCGCGCCTCCCCATTGGCCGCGCCACCGGTGACGCACCCGAGGGGCGGGACTGGGGCGGCTCCGCCCCCCAGCGCGGGGCCCCGTGACCTGCCGCGTGCCCCCCGCCGGCCGCCAGGGGGCGCCGCCCCCCTCGCCGCGCCCCCCGTGTCGCCACATGGAGGGGGCGTGGCTGCGGCCCCACCCTCCCGGCCAATCGGCGCGGGGCGGCCTCCGCATTGGGCAGTGCCCGCGGCGGCGCCGGCCAACGGCAGCGAGGGGGCGGGGCCGGGAGCTGAGGCTCCGCCCGCTGCCGGGGCGAGGTGACCAATGGGAGCGCGGGGGGGCGGGGCCCAGCGGGAGGCACGTGCGGCCGCGCACGTGTCCGCGTGGGGCCGCCGCAGCCGGGGCGGAACCGGCGCCGGAACGGGGACAGGGACCGGGACAGGGACCGGGACAGGGACCGGGACACCGGGACAGGGACACCGGGACAGGGACCGGGACACCGGGACAGGGACACCGGGACAGGGACCGGGACAGGGACCGGGACACCGGGACAGGGACCGGGACAGGGACCGGGACACCGGGACAGGGACACCGGCACCGGCACCGCGGGACCGCGACCGGCACCGGGACACCGACATCGGGACCGGGACCGGGACACCGGCACCGGGACAGGGACCGGGACAGGGACCGGGACAGGGACCGGGACACCGGGACAGGGACCGGGACAGGGACCGGGACCGGGACACCGGGACACCGGGACCGGGACCGGGACACCGGCACCGGGGACAGCCGGCCCAGCCCGGGGACAGCGGCAGCAGGTGGGACCCGGGGTGGGATGCCCGATGTGGGGATCCCCGGCTCTGGGGAGGGGGGACCCGGGTGGGCTGAGGGGGCCCGATCCTGGCTCCGGGTCTCGCGGTGCTGGGGGGAGGGGTCCCCGCTTTGGGGGGGGGGGTCTCAGCCCTCGGTGGGGGGAGCCCCGTGCTCGGGTGGGTGACACCGGCACTGGGGGTGTCCCCATCCCGGGGTGGGGGTTACCCCAGTCCTGGGAGGGGGTGGGGGAGCGGGAGATGCCAGCGGGGGGTTGGGGTGCAGCCACCCCCAGGGGACACCCGGTGCTTTCCCAGCTTTCCAGTTTTCCCCATTTTCCCCACTTTTCCCCCTGTTTTATTCCCCCCCCCCCCCCCCCCCAGGCAGCCTCACCCCAGCAGCACAGCAGGAGCTGAACCCGGGGAGAGGCTCCTCCAAGTGGGGGTCCCCCCCACCATGGAGTCCCCGGCTCGCTCCTGCTCCTGCGGCTCTCCTGCCTCCAGCCCAGGGGATCCTTCCGACAGCGAGTCCGGGGCAAGAGGACACCCCCAGAGCCCCCCAAAAGCTGAGCGGAACCGTAAGCGGCCGGGGGGGCCGGAGCGAGCCCCCCCCGAATTGCCTCCATCACCCTGCGGGGGGAAGCGGCCCCGGAAGGGGGAAGGGGGGGACACCCCTCCCAGCGACGGCGATCGGGTCTTCGCCCAAAAAGTGAGTTCTTGGCAGCGTCACCCCCAGATTTATAGGGGGTGGGGTGGTGTTTGACCTCCCAATAGCTGATGGGGCTCAGCTCTGCCTCAGTTTCCCCCCTGACACAGGTGGGGAGGGCTAGAGGGGGGCACAAGCTGGACACACAGGACACCCCATCCCTGGACACCCCACCCTGGACACCCCATCCCTGGTGTGGATGTGTCCCAGCCACCATCCTCCTCCTCTTCTTCGCAGTGCCAGGAGCTGAGGGGCTTCATCCAGCCGCTGGCAGAGCTGCTGGAGGGGCTGAAGCGGGGTCGGTATGACAGAGGTGGGTGCTCCCCCAGCCCCCCACCCCCAGATTCCCACCTCCCAGCCCCCCCTCAGGAGGTTTCATGGATTTTTGGGGGTTCCCCAGGGCTGAGCAGCTTCCAGCAGAGCGTGGCCATGGACCGGATCCAGAGGATCATCGGGGTCCTGCAGAAGCCTGAAATGGGGTGAGTGCCCCCCAAAACTCCTCATGGGGGGGGACGACACACACAGACAGGGACACCCCCCCCTCACCCAGCAGTGGGGTGATGGGTGCTGTCTGTGTAATCATTTCCCCCCCTCCCCAGCGCCCGGTACCTGGGGACACTGCTGCAGGTTGAGGGGATGCTGAGGGTCTGGTTCCCCCACGTCGCCCCCAAACCCACCCAGGATCCAGATCCCGTTTCCACCCTCCTCCTCCACCGCCGTCGCCCCCCCGCTGGCCCCCCCGGGGCTCCCCGCTGCCGCCGCCTGCCCGGTGACCCCCCCGCCGGGACATCATCATCATCATCATCCTCATCATCATCCTCGGGGACATCGAGACGGGGGGGACGCCCCAAGTGCCAGCGCCCTCCCCAAACCGGGACCCCTCAGACCCCCCCGGCACCGGATGAGTGACACCTCCCCCCCCCCCCCCTTCCCGCAGCTGGGGGGGGGGGGCGGGGGGGCCCCGTCCCTCCTGGTTTTTTGGGGTTTTGCCTTTTTTTGGATGTTTTTTTTTAAATATCGTGGACACTGAGACCTGCGGGCGGGGCCATGGGGGGGGGGAAGGGTGGCCTGTGACCCCCCCCCTCCTTTCCCCTCCGCAGGGAGCCCCCCAAAACCCCGGGGGTGGGACACGTGCCTTCACTGGAGCCCAGCCCCCTCCCCTGGGGGAGGTGGGGGGGAGGGGGTGGGGGGTGTCGTGCCTTGGCGCACCGGGGGAAGGGGATGTGGGGACCGGGGCGGGGGGCTGGCCCCCCCGCTGGGCTCGTGCCTTCCCCCGCCGTGGGGCGCTGGGTGGGGGGTGGGGAGGGGGTGATGTGTGACCCCCCCCAACCCCCCCCACCCCAGCGGGGCTGCCCCGCGGCTCAGCCCTGCTGGAAGCAATAAACGCCGCGGGAGCGGCCGGGGCCGCTCGGTACCGGTGTCCTCTGTGCCCGAGGGGGGGTGGGTTGGCCGTGGGGGGGGTGGGGGGGGCACAGGGGGGTCGCCCCGTCCCGGCTCTGCCCCCGATGCCCCAAGGCCCCGCCCCCCTGCGCCCAGCCCCGCCCCCCGCGCCCAGCCCCGCCCCTGATTGGCTCGCTCTGCCTTAAGCCCCGCCCCCTCAGCCCCGCACTACCGGCAGCGACTTTCCGGTTCCGCGGTCCGTCCCGTCCCCGCTGCGAGGCGCCGGGCTGGGCACCGGGTACGGCACCGGGTACGGGGCCCTGCGGCTGGGGGGGGCGGGGGAGGGGAGGGGAGGGCCGTGCCAGTGCCGGGGGGGCGGGAGGAGGCTGTGGGGGGTGGGGGGGGAGGGGGTGTCCCGTTGGGGGCGGGGGGATCCCGGAGCCGCTCGTTCCACCCGCCCCGTCCCGCTGCAGAGCTGAGGCCGCCATGGCGAACCACCTGCGGTTCGTGGGCCGCACCGTCATGGTCCAGAGCGGCAACGTGGACGCGGCCTACAGCGCTCTGAACAGGTGAGGGGGGAGGGGCCAACGTTGGGGGGGGACCCAGGGGCCGGGGGGACCCCAGGGGCGGGGGGACCCAGGGGCGGGGGGACCCAGGGCTTGGGGGGACCCAAGGACGGGAGAGACCCAGGGGCGGGGGGGACACAAGGGCGGGGGGGACCCCAAGTTGGGGGGGGAGGGAGGGGAGGGACCCAGGGCGGGGGGACCCGGGGACGGGGGGGGCCCCAGGGGCGGGGGGGGACACAGGGCCCGGGGGGACCCAAGGACGGGGGGGACCCCAGGGGCGGGGGGGACCCCAGGGGCGGGGGGCCGGGCCGTTCACACCCGCATTAATTAGCCCTCCTGTAATTAGTTCCCGGGCGGGGCCACGTCCATGGGGGGCCGGGCCGGAGCCTCGGGGCTCCTTTCGTGCTCTGAAGCCGCCGGTTGGAGCCCGACCCCTCCTGCAGAGCAGATTTAATTCAATTACACTTAATGAACGCCCCCAGACAGCGGCCGGTCGCTGCCAGAGCCCCGTGTTCTCACCCGAATCCTCTCGGTTCCTCCCCGTTTCCCTTCACGGTTCATCCCCCCCCCCCGCTCCCTCCTTGCCCCCGGCAGGATCCTCTCGCACGACGGGCTGGTGGACGCGGTGCGGCGGGGCCGTTACTACGAGAAGCCGTGCCGGCGGCGGCAGCGCCTGGCGTACGAGGCGTGCCGCCGGGTCTACAACGCGGAGATGGCGCGGAAGATCGCGTTCCTGGCGCGCAGCAACCGGCAGGACCCCTGGCAGGGCTGTTAGGGGGCAGCCGCGCACCCCCTTTCCCCTCCCCTCCCCCCCTCTAATAAAGCCCCTTCCCTGTTCACGGCTCCTGGTTTAATTGCGGCGGGGTTAATTAGAGTGGAGGCGGCGGGGCTCGAACTCGCGACCTCCGGATACCCGGGGAGGTTCCCGAGGTGATTTTTGCGCGGGAATAAGAAGCGAGGAGGGGGGCGTGGTTTTGTGTGGTCACGTGGTGCGGGCGCGGTGTGTCACGCCTCCCGCTCCCTTGCGCGCCTTCCCGGCAGCCTCAGCGGCAGCTGGGCGCGCAGGCGCAACGCGGGGCATTTCCGCTTCCGCCCCGACGTGCCGTCACCGTCAGGGCCGCCGCTGACCGGGCCGGGGCCTGTCGGGGCCGCGCCCCGCCCCGCCCGCACCGGTGAGGGGCCGGGGGCCGCTCCGCGCCGAGGGGAAGGGAGGAGGGGAGAGGGAGGAGGAGGGACGGGTCTGCGGGGGGTAGCCCGCGGCGGAGGGGGGGAGGGACCGGGGAGGCCGCGCCTGAGGCGCCGGCCCACAGTGCAGGGCCCCGCGCCGCGGCCGGGCCCCGCCTCGGGGAGGCCGCACGGGGGGGTCCCGCTGCTGTCCCGGGCCTCGCCGCGGGGCTGGGGGGACGTGGGGTTGGGGGTGGAGGGGAGCGCGGCCGGCGGGAGCTGCGCGGGCTCGGTTGGAGCCGGGACGGTAGCGGCGGGAAGCTGGGGCCGTGCGTGAGGCGAGCAGGGGGGACCTGCCGGGGGGGGGCCTGCGGCGGGGGGGGGCCTGCCGGGGATCCCCGCCGCCCGTCCCGAGCCCTTCGGCTGCAGCCGGGTGTGCGGAGCTGCGTCCTTGCCCTGCGACCCCCCCCCCCCCCCCGCCTCTTCCCCCGGGCTCTCCGCCGTGCCGGAGCCCCAGCGGGGTCTGCGGCTGCCGGGTGGGTGGTCTCCACGCTGCAAAGGCCAATTCTCCTCGGTTTCTCTCCCTGAAGGAAGCCGTTTGTCCAGCCAGCAGCGCTGCAGGAACGTTGCCTTCACGTTCTCCCTGTTCTGAGCCATATAGTAGCACAAGAGGTGAGTGTCCGTGCTGAAACCCCCCTACTCTTCCTCTCCCCTTGTTATCACCACCTCTGCCAGCCCTTATTCCATCTGGTCTTAAAATGAAGCACTAATTATAAACACTCCTCAGCAGAATACCAGTGCCAAGCTGTTGATGCATCCCTGTAGTCATGAATTATCTTCCACTTGTCTTAAAGCTTTGCCCAAAGCATCATGTGCTTCAGCAAAGCCCAAACTAATGGGTGAAACTTTATATTAATGTTCTTTTTTGGCTGGTGATTGATGTTTCTCTGAGGAACCTGCCACAAAAAGTAAAAGGCTGCAGAGATTTGTCAGGTTTCTGGCCAGAGAGAGGGAAGAATGTGGGTTAAATCTGCAGATTTACATCTCAGCTGCTGTTTGCAGACCCCAAATTGAGAAATACCTCATTAGAACCAACTCCCTGGCTCTTAGTTCTGAGATTCAGGGGTGGTAATTGCATTTGATTAACTTAGACCTGTGTTAAGGTTAACCTCTGCAGTGTGGAGAAGAAATCCTGAGGTCAAACATATTTCCTTAAGAAGATTTTCTCCTGTTTCCAGATAAAGGAGACTTGGATTCTAAATCAGATTAAAGCCTGGGTGCTTAATTAAAACATTATTGCATCTGCAGACTGTGCCAGGGTGTGAATCATTAACCATGAGGGATTTTTACCTGGAAAAAAGAGTGGTTTTGGCTTTGTCAACAGGAGCTGGGCACCTCTTGGACTCCAGAGTGTCAGTGGAGTGTGTTCAGAGTCATTTATGAACCTGATGGGGAAAGAGACTAATTAAGGTTGAGCAGATTCATGTGAGGCCTTCCTCTAGCTGCTTGAAGTGTTGCTTAGCCAGTGAGGCAGCCTTAAAGTCGCTTCCCAAGCAGTGAAGGGCAGAGTTTTGAGGGGTGCTAATAACCAGCCTCACAAAGACCTGAGGGAAGCTGGGAGAGAAGCTGAGGTGTGATGGGACCAAACATTCCCATCCCGGTTGGGGTGGGTCCCTGTGTGAAAGCAGAGCTTGATCGGGAAGGCTGGGTGCAGTGCTGTCTGTCTGTCCTCTCTTCTGCTGAGACCTTTCCTCAGCACACTGGCTCATTAATTTTAAATCTATTTTTAAAAACAAGGGAGCAAACAATCATCTCTGAGAGTGGTGGCTGCTTCTGAGCTCTCTCCTGAAGGAGAAGAGCACTGAAACAATGAGAATCTGCCTGTTTATATTCTTATTTCATGGGTTTTCTCATCTTTTTTACAGGTACAAGTGGAAAAACCTCAATTCAGCTCCTGGCCAAGATGTCTCTCTCCAAAAGGGAGTTGGATGAGCTGAAACCATGGATAGAAAAGACTGTGAAGAGAGTCCTGGGCTTCTCAGAGCCCACTGTGGTCACTGCGGCGCTGAACTGTGTGGGGAAGGGCATGGACAAGAAGAAAGCTGCTGGTATGTCCCACACCCCCCAGCCCTCACCCTGCACTGGTTTGTAGAGGTGGTTAGAGCCCTTGATGGAGAAAATCCCCCCAAATAGCCTTGAAATAGCCTCAAATCAGGTTTATACTCTGTTCTTGGAAGACTGAAGGGATGGCTAGAGAAGAGAAAGGTGTGGGGGGACCTCACTGCAGCCTGCCAGTCCCTGAAGGGAGCAGAGGAACAGGAGGGGAATCAGCTTGTTCAAGGGCAGAGACTGGCAGGACAAGGGGGATGGAGTGAAGCTGGAGGAGGGAAGGGTGAGAGGAGAGATTGGGGGGAAGTTCTGTGCAGAGAGAGTGGTGAGGGGCTGGAAGGGGCTGCCCAGAGAGGGGGTGGGTGCCCCGTGTCTGGGGGTGTTCCAGGCCAGGTTGGATGGGGCCCTGGGCAACCTTGTGTAGCTCCAGGCCTGGAGGTTGGTGTCCCTGCCTGTGGCAGGGGGTTGGAGCTCTGTGACCCTTGGGGTCCCTCCCAAACCTGGCAGGGGGTTGGAGCTCTGTGACCCTTGGGGTCCCTCCCAACCCAGACCAGGCTGGGATTCTTTGGCTCTGTGCTGGGTGAGCTCAGTGGGTCACTCTTTTGTTGCTGGTAGTGTCTGGAGGGGGGAATGCCATCCTCACCAGTATGAAAACATGGTTTGTAGTGAGGTAGTTGTATACAAGAATCAACTAAACCCCCAAATCTGGAAGCTTCCAGGTGTATCTGGGGATGATCCCAACTCAGCCTTGCTGAACAAGACACAGACAGGCTGCAGAGCAGCGTAGGGGAGAGGGGTTGATGATTTAACCTGTGGCTTTTTCTTTTCCAACCATAACTTTTCCTAGCTGAGGTCTGGACTCCCTCACTCCTGAATTTAAAGAGGATCCTCAGATCCTGGTCACACCCCTCACTGCCCCCACCTTTAAATTAACCCATTTCCCAGCCTCTCAGGAAACTCTCCATGGATTCTCCAGCCCCCCACTGATCCCAAGCAGCAAATTCTGCCCTTTACACCATTCCTCCTCTCTTCTTTCCCCTTCCCTAGACCACCTCAAGCCCTTTCTGGATGATTCCACCCTGAGGTTTGTGGACAAACTCTTTGAAGCAGTAGAAGAAGGTCGAAGCTCCAGGCATTCCAAATCCAACAGCGATCGGAACCGAAAACGAGAGCTCAAGGTGATTATTGATTATTGATTGCCTGCTTCTGGTTTGCTTTCTGGTTGTTTTATTGTGGTTTTGTATGAATCTTGTGCTTTGGTGACCCTGGAGGCAGCAGTGGGACTCTGCCACACTTTCCTCTTCCAGAGAGGTACATCTTGTAATGCTTAATGTTCAAGAGAAAAGACCCTTCTCCATGATGAAGTGTGTGAGCCTTTACCTTGTGGTTCTCTTGAGGCAGCTCTGTGCTCTCTGAGGTGGAAACTTGTATTTTTTGATTTCTTTAACCCTTTCTGCACAGCTTGTGCAGCAGAATAACTTCACAGGGTTCCATCTCTCTTGTTTTCTTTCCACTCTTGTGTTGGCAGCATCATGTTATCCTTGGGAATTCCCAGTGACTTCCCATTGCTCTTCCTTGCCTGGATGTTCAGTGTTTCTCTCTTGCCATGGGGCTGTCTGCTGGGGTGATCCCATGGCTTTTCATTCACCCAGAATCAAGGCAGGGTGACTATTGTCAGGCCCCTTCATAACTCAAGGCTAATTAATAGGATTTAATCACTCTCTGGCATTTCTCCCATCTAAAACTTGTCTGGGATGGTGGAAGTCTCACACATCCAAACCTGTTTTCACCTCTTTTCTTCTCCTGAAGACTTCCCATCTCCTGGAATCATGTTTTCCCATCACTCACATACCCAGTTTAAAAGGGGCCACTCTGTGCCACTCCCCACTTAAGTTTCCTTTCCCATTTTCCATGGTTCCTAATTGATGGCAATCCATATTAATTAATCTAGCACTGTGAGCCAGGATTTGGATCTCTTTGGGTGTGTTGGGAGGCAGCTGCCTCCTCTCTCCCTTCTTTTCTGTTAGAGACTTCTTGTTTTCCTCTCACTGTGTGGCTGAGGCTTTAACTGGGGCCAGAAAGAGTCTCCTCCAGGTCCAGGTACATTCACTGGTCACCAAAGAGCTGTGAAGTGGGTACAGCTCAAGGAACAGCCCAATTTATTAATCTAGAGAGGTTTGGCTTTCCCAGCTCCCTGAGAGCAGCTTAAAAGGACCTCAGCCTTCTGCAGCTTTCTCAGTGCCAGTAAGTGTTTTGAGGATTTCCAGGCTGCTGTTGTGCTTTAACTGGGATGTGTTTGGGCTGGTACAGCCAGACACTGTGCTGAGCTGCCACAAGGGCATGAAAAGAGACTCTGTGGGTTATGCTGGTGGATCCTGGCTGCTCCCCTCAACCCTTTTGCTTCTGATCTCTTGAGGAGATGGTGGGGAGATAAGTGAGGTCGCGGTGGTGCTTGGTGGTGGCAGGGTTGCAGGTGACAGGCTGGTGACTCTTGGCAGTCCCATGGCACAGCTCGTGTGTGTGGATCCCACTTCTCTTCACACATTGAATGGGGATTGTGCCCATTTTTGGGGCTGTCTTGTCCTCTCTTCCTCATGGCTACAGCCAGTGAGCTGCAGGATGCAGGGAGGGAGCAGCAGCCTCTCACAGAGCAGATCTTGTGCTGGCAGCAGGGAGCAGGGACGGGGTTGGGTGTGGAGTAGGTGGCTCTTCTCCAGTGAGGTGTCTGCTGGGGTGTCTCACATCACCACGGGTGGATAATGGTCTTTTGGGCTTCTCAGCTAATCCAGGAGCAGGGCTGGGAAGCAGCAGAGCAAACTTACCCTCTTCTCTTGGCTCCTGGTGTGGAGACAGGCATCCTGCCTGGCAAATCCTCTCTGGAATTCCCATTCTTGGAGGTCCTGCATCCAGCTCCAGCCATGTCCTGCCCCTGCTGTAACACGAGATGTTGTGGCGAAGTTATCAGGTCACCAGCAGACTTTACAGACTGACTTTGCTCCAACCCCAGCTCAAGTTTAGAGTTGAATTGATACTTTCACACTTAAATCTTACCTCAGCAAGCAGCAGATTCATTCAGGATGCCACTTACTGGTCCTGTTAGGCATCTTCAGCACGCTGCCTGGCCTGCCTTCTCCCTCCTCGGTTAATTCTCGTGGGGTAGGTCGTTGCTTGGGAAGTTTCAGGAACTGAAACAAACTGGTTTACACACTTTATACTATGGGCAAGTCCTTTCTCTTGAACTTGTAGGTTTTCCAAGAAGTACCTGTGTCTGGATGAGGAAGTGTCCTTGTAGAATATGAGCCATTATAATGAAGAAGGGATTGCAACTAACGCTTACAAACCGGTGTGTATATTTTCTTTTCAAATAACACTTTGACACACACAAACTACAGTTAACACAACCACACAGACAAATCCAGTACACAGAACAGGCATTTGACTGGCTGAAATCCATAGTGACAGTCTGGGGCAGAGCTCCATGTAAAACACACCTCACCTTTTGGCTTCTGACCCTCATAGGGGATGTGAGTCTGTCAGCGTGGCTGTTGCTCTCTGAGCTGTGCTTCTCTGGAGCAGCTTGGTTTGAGCACAGGGAATTTGGATCCAAGCTGGGTTGGAGAGCAAGGGAATGTCCTGAGTCGCCCCAGGTCTGGGGCTGCAGCCTCCTTTTTTGGGGAGGATGTGGTAGGACAGCACCGATTCCTTCACTAAACCCTCCGAAGCTGGTGGAAGGTGTGGGAATCATTTGTGCCCAGTCAGGTCAGGTTGTTGGGTAGGCTTTTTTCCATCTCTCTGGGTACCTGAGTGAAACTTTTCATCTCCTCAGTGCCAAAATCCTTTGACCATCTGAGAGAACAGCGGTGGCTTTTACCCAGGGACATCCCTGTGATGTTTCCTGGCCTTCAAACTCTCGGGTGGATCATCACTGATGCTTCTCCAGTGGGGGCACAGGCTCCCTGTGGGATTGCCAGTGAGTGCCACCCTGGAAACTCTGAACCACGGCGCAGTGCTGAGCGTACGGTGCTGGATCTGACCTGAGTGGTGCTGAGCATGCAGTGCTGGATCTGACCTTCATGTTGGCTCTTCATCTTAAAACACCAGCCATAAAGAGAGTGTTTTGATGTTAATCACAGCCCTTACCTTCTTCCCTTTTATGTTAGGATGTGTTTGGTGATGACTCTGAGGTATCCAAGGAATCTTCTGGTGTCAAGAAGCGGCGCATCCCGCGATTCGAGGAGGTTGAAGATGAGCCTGAGGTCATTCCAGGCCCACCATCAGAGAGCCCTGGGATGCTGACCAAGCTACAGGTCAGTCTAAGCTCCATCCCAGGATGGATCTTGAATCCTGATGTAGTTGTGACCTTTGTTGGCTGCACGCACTGCCTGTGTTCCCTTGGTGAGACTCGCTGAGCTGCCGATAACGCGAGGAAGGTTTGGTTAGCTTGGTGTCAGCAGGGATAAAGGGGAACTGTCTTGTAGTGATCATAGGATCCCAGCCTGGTCTGGGTTGGGAGGGACCCCAAGGGTCACAGAGCTCCAACCCCCTGCCACAGGCAGGGACACCAACCTCAGGCCTGGAGCTACACAAGGTTGCCCAGGGCCCCATCCAACCTAGCCCTGAACACCCCCAGACACGGGGCACCCACCCCCTCTCTGGGCAGCCCCTTCCAGCCCCTCACCACTCTCTCTGCACAGAACTTCCCCCCAATCTCTCCTCTCCCCCTTCCCTCCTCCAGCTTCACTCCATCCCCCTTGTCCTGCCAGTCTCTGCCCTTGAACAAGCTGATTCCCCTCCTGTTCCTCTGCTCCCTCCAGGCACTGGCAGGCTGCAATGAGGTCCCCCCACAGCCTTCTCTTCTCCAGGCTGACCCAGCCCAGCTCCCTCAGCCTCTCTTTGTAGAGGAGCTGCTCCAGCCCTCTGAGCATCTTCATAGAGATGTTAGATTCCTTCTCTGCAGCTGGAGGTTGTTGTTTAGGGCCATTCGGTGTCATTCTGTCCTTGCAAAGCTGCAAGGCTTTTAAAAGGTGCTGAGGGTCCTTTCTCCCTGTCCCACAGAGGGAAGAAAAACTCCCTGTCTGGTTTTCTTTCCATAGATCAAACAGATGATGGAAGCAGCCACCCGGCAGATCGAAGAGAGGAAAAAGCAGCTGAGTTTTATCAGTCCTCCAACACCACAGGTACCTGCAGGAAGCAAAAGGCATAGCCTGTCACCCCTGTTGGAGCACTCCCCTAGGTGTTCTGGAACAGGCAGATAACACCTCTTCCTCCTCTTGTCAACAGCCAAAAATTTCTTCTTCATCCCAATCGGAACGTCTCCCCATTGGCAACACCATCCAACCCTCCCAGGCAGCCACCTTCATGAACGATGCCATTGAGAAAGCCAGGAAAGCAGCAGAGCTGCAGGCCCGGATCCAGGCTCAACTTGCTCTAAAACCAGGGCTCATTGGCAACGCCAACATGGTGGGGTTGGCCAACCTGCACGCCATGGGCATCGCGCCGCCGTGAGTACTCATCGCTTCATCCTCATGCTGAAGGCTCCTCCAGCGCTGTTGGGTCTTCAGCAGCGACCTTAACTCCTGCTGATGGGACAAATTTTGGGTTTAAGAGGTGAAGTGGAGGTTAATCCTTCCTTGGGTAAGACTCCATGTGAGGTTTGAGGCTGTTCTAGCAGCACAGATGAAATTTAAGCTTAGGAGGAGGCTTTTCACAGGTCACAGGCTGGTTTGGTGCTTCCCATGGAAGTAAGCATTGTGTTGTCTTTGAATTAACTCCAAAATCATGTTTTAATGGGACATGCCTTGTCTTTCCACCAGGAAAGTGGAGTTGAAGGATCAGACAAAGCCCACACCACTCATCTTGGATGAGCAAGGCCGAACTGTGGACGCGACTGGTAAAGAGATTGAGTTGACTCACCGCATGCCAACCCTCAAAGCGAACATCAGAGCTGTGAAGAGAGAGCAGTTCAAACAGCAGCTCAAAGAAAAACCCTCAGAAGATATGGAATCAAACACTTACTTTGACCCCAGGGTCTCCATAACCCCAGCCCAGCGGCAGAAACGCACCTTCAAGTTCCATGAAAAAGGCAAATTTGAGAAAATTGCCCAGAGGTTGCGAACGAAGGTATTGTGAGGCCTTGTCGTGCTAAGAGAGAGCGTGGCTGGGGGGGTTGGCTTGGGCTGGGGGGGTTGGCTTGGGCTGGGGGGGTTGGTTTGGGCTGGGGGTTGATCCTCCTTTCCTGGGATGTGAGGGAATGTCACCTTGTCGTTCTAAGAGAGCATGGATGGGAGGGGTTGGTTTGGACTTGGAGTTGGTTCTCCTCTCCTGGGATGGGAGGGAATGCCACCTTCTCATGCTAAGAGAGAGCATGGATGGGAGGGTTTGGTTTGGGCTAGAGGTTGATCCTCCTTTCCTGGGATGTGAGGGAATGCCACCTTGTCATGCTAAGAGAGAGCATGGATGGGAGGGTTTGGTTTGGGCTAGGGGTTGATCCTCCTTTCCTGGGATGTGAGGGAATGCCACCTTGGTTTCATCTAAGACCCTTTCCAGTGGAATCACCTGAGAGTTTTCTCATTGGAAAAGCCAAATTAAAATGTGTGTGTGGAAGGCGTTTCTTTAAAGCTGCCTTCACTTGATGAAAGATGAGATTTATTTCTGAGAATACTCAATATCTGGTTAAAAAGATGATAGATCATTCTGTGGTTGAATGTTTTTTTCCATGGGAGCAATCACCTTAGAGGGGGAGGGTTAAAGGAATCCCATTTTCTCAGGGACGTGGGGAGAAAAAAGAGCTTTATTAGACAGAAAAAGGATATGATGCTTAAGGAAACAACCCTTTGAGGGCTCCATGCTCTTGGAAGGCTTGGTAACAAGAGGAGATTTTTGGGAGGGCTGTGAGCTGCTGCAGAAGCTCTCTGCCATCATGTGGTGTGTGGTTTCTTCCCCAATCCACTTCAGGTTGTTCAAAACACAAAGACATGGGCAGGTGTGATTGTACTGTGCTGTTCTGGGAGGTTGTGCTCCTCTGGGCTGCCCTTTATCAGGTGTTTTCCTTTCCTTGTTCTCAGGCTCAACTAGAAAAACTCCAGGCAGAGATCTCTCAGGCTGCCAGGAAGACAGGGATACACACCTCCACCAAGTTGGCTCTTATTACCCCAAAAAAGGAGCTGAAAGAAGGGGAGATCCCAGAGATTGAGTGGTGGGACTCCTACATCATCCCCAACGGCCTCGATTTGTAAGTTGAGTCTGCTTGTTGGGTTTGGATGGTTCCATTGTGGGAAGAAAACTCCAAGGAGCTTCTCAGGGGTGGGGTGGTGCTGTGTCAGGCACTTTGGGGAGATCATGCCGGACTTACCTCCTTGAGCTGTTGAATTCCATGTGTGTTCAGCATCTCTGCATGTCTCCTTCAGCTCGTGGAGCTCTGATCTCTGCATCAAGTAAGGTTTTGGGTAGGATTGCTTTTATTTCTTCATGGTTTGTGTTGAAGGCAGCTCAGAAGTTCAAGCTGGGAGGTTTGTGATGACACCCAACTCTTTCCTTTCTAGAAAAGGTGGAACATCCTCAAAGAGAGATGAGTACTTTGGGATCACAAACCTCGTGGAGCACCCAGCTCAACTCAACCCACCAGGTACTGCCCCAAATTCAATCAGCTTTGCTCTTAGACATGAAATAAAACACTCTGAGCAGCTGGTGCTTGGTGGGATGGACCAGCCCATGGCTGCAGCTCCCTGTCCCTGTGAAGAGAAGATACTGTGTGCAGCTAAACCTGAAAACTCTGCAGAGATAGCTGAAATTGGGAGGAAAACTCTAGAAACTGGATATAAAAGCTGTAGCAGTGACCAGCAGCTTTGCTCACCTATCAGTGTCCCGCTCTGTGCTTGCTGGGGTCACAGCACAGACATGATCTCATCTCTAGCAGGTTGGCTTTGACCTTGACTTGAGGAAAAGCCATAAAATAACAACCAGAGAATCTTTTAATTACCAAGAAAATTAACCCCAAGCTGGTTCTCTGTTGGGTGCACTGCAGAGCCTGGGTTTATGGATGGCAGTGTGGCTGTCACAGGGCATGACAGGGTCTGTCCCCCACTGATGGTTGCAGACAGTGGGGTGTTTTTTCCTCTAGTTTCTTCAGGATTCACATTTATCCCACCTTGTTTCTCTTCCCAGTGGACAGTGACACACCAGTAACCCTGGGAGTTTATTTAACTAAGAAAGAACAGAAGAAATTACGACGACAGACTCGGAGAGAAGCCCAGAAGGAGCTGCAGGAGAAAGTCAGGCTGGGCCTGATGCCACCACCAGAGCCCAAAGGTAAAACACTGGCTGCAGCAGGCAGGATTGTGTGGAGCTGTGTGTCTGGTGTCCCACAGGCACCTCTCACAGCTCCTCTTCCACTTCCCTTGCAGTAAGGATCTCAAACTTGATGCGAGTACTGGGGACAGAAGCTGTTCAGGACCCCACAAAAGTTGAGGCTCATGTTAGAGCGCAGATGGCGAAGAGGCAGAAGTAGGTGGCACCTTGTACCATTTTTGGGGGGTTTTTAGGTGGATTTTAGTGTTGGTGCTTTATTTTTAGAAAGCTAAATCCTTCAACCAATGCAGCAAGGCAGAAGCAGTGTGATTATCTTTTTTTCCTGTTCCTTGCTCTTGTAGCCTCTTTTATCTGCCTTAAACAACCTTCCAAGGGGGGGTGGGATATGACTTGGGTCTTGGTGACGAGCTCCTGGCCTTCCTGTGCTGGTGGTCACCATCGTGGTTGGTATGAAGATGGGATTAAAAAACTCCACGTGCTTTTAATTCAGGGGGGTGCAGGCAGAAATCTGGGCAGGAATCACAGCTGCTGTGGTATCTGTGGAATATATTCTGTGTTTAAGAAGGGAAGGATGTGTTTTGATGCTGGAATGGACATGCCATGAGCTGGTGCTTTGCTTATTGTTGCGTTTCTCTCTGCATCCCAGAGCTCATGAAGAAGCAAACGCCGCGAGGAAGCTCACGGCAGAACAGCGAAAAGCCAAGAAGGTTAAAAAGCTGAAAGAAGATGTTTCACAGGGAGTTCACATAGCTGTGTACAGGTGAGTGTGACAGCGTTCCATCAGCCCTTCAAGAATTCCAGCCTCTAGGAATTGCACCACCACTAAAGATGTGTCGGTTGACCCTGGCCTTAACTCATCCTGTTAGAGCTGAGCACTAAAAACACACCTCAGGTTTGAAGCATTTCAGTTTTGCCCAGCTCTCAGAGCTCATTTGGTTCAGAAAATTGGGAAATATTCAAGATTGAAATGGAATGAGAATGGGAAAGGATGGATGTAGCCTCTCTGAGCAGCCTGATAACGAACGAGCATCATTTTGAGGTGAGGGTAAAGGCCCTGAGGAGCTGGAGGAGGAAACATTGGACCCAGATGATGCAGAGCATAGGGAGCTCTTAGTGATAATACTTTCTGCTTTTCCACAAGTGTCAGTGTGTGGTTTTTAATTTCTTTTCCCTATCTTTAGGGTCAGAAACTTGAGCAATCCAGCAAAAAAATTCAAAATCGAGGCGAACGCTGGCCAGCTGTACCTAACAGGAGTGGTGGTTTTACACAAAGATGTCAACGTCGTCGTGGTAGAAGGAGGTGAGGACTTCTGAGGCAGTTTTTTTGGTTCAAAATCTTGCCTCTAGCAAAAAAAATTACCATGAAAATTGTTGGCTGAGGGTTATGGAAGGACAAGGAAGTAAAGAGGCCGTTTGAAACTCCCTTAATTAAAGCTGTAATGGGGTTAGAGCTGACTGCAGAGTGTGCTGTAATCCAGTTAGAAAACCTTCAGTGGTGAAGGGAAGTGAGCACTTGATTTGAATCCTTGATGCTCAGAGTGGATGTGAGGAGAACCTCAGCTCTGACAGGCACGGGATCCTAATGGTTTATGCCATTCTAAATAATTTTACAAGGTGTTGAAGAGCCTTTTTGGAAATCCTGAGGTGCTGAGAGCCTCAGCTCTCACTCAGGCACAGGATCCTCATGCTTTGTGCTGTTCTAAATAATTTCATGAGGTGTTGAAGAGCCTTTTTGGAAATCCTGAGGTGCTGAGAGCCAAGTGCTCTGCTGAAGGATTTAGAAAAGGCTTGGCCACCCCGGCTTGTTGGCGCAGGATCAGCCTGGTTGTGGTTTACTTGCTGTGTCTGGTCAGCTGGGTGTGCTGGGAGGTGTTTTGGGGTGTTGTTTGGCTTCACTGCTTTTTAGAATCTCCTAAAAAGTCCGAGGTTAAAGGATTTATTTGGGAAAATTGAGTCTCGATTCATTCCACAGGCCCAAAAGCACAGAAAAAATTCAAACGTCTTATGCTTCATCGAATAAAATGGGATGAGCAAACATCAAACACGAAGGGAGAGGGTAAGTGTCAAGCTGTGTGAGGAGGGGGTGGTGAAGCAGCTCCTTCAGGACTAAAATTAGCTTTATTGGTTGTTTTTTTCATGCTTTGTTTGTTTGTTTTTTCCCCAGATGATGATGAGTCCGACGAGGAGTCCGTTAAGAAAACAAACAAATGCTCTCTGGTTTGGGAGGTGAGTCATGGGTGTAGTTTGGTATGGGGATGCTTTGGCTGGAGGGAAGTGAGCTCCATCAGACTGTTTCTGCGTCAGCTGCTGTCTCGCAGGATCATAGGGGTTGGAAGGGGCCTCCAGATCTCATTGGGTCCAACTGTCCTGCCAAAGCAGGGTCCCTAGGACAGGGCACACAGGTCGGCGTCCAGATGGGGCTGGAATCTCTCCAGAGAAGGAGACTCCACACCACCCTGGGCAGCCTATCCCAGGGCTCTGCTACTGATCCAAGACTTCTGATCGGATGCCACCCCCTTTCCATAGCGTTTCTTGAGCTGTAGGAGGAGTAGGAGCCTCTTCCCTGGGGGTTTATTCCCAGCTTCCATGTCACTCAGAGTTGTGTTTTCCCCTCGCTTTTTGCTGGAGGTAGATTGGAAAAAAAACCCCCCTTTTTCTCCTCCCCAGGGCACAGCAAAGGATCGCAGCTTTGGTGAAATGAAATTTAAGCAGTGCCCCACGGAGAACATGGCACGGGAGCACTTTAAGAAGCACGCTGCCGAGCACTACTGGGACCTGGCCCTCAGCGAGTCGGTGCTGGAGTCCACAGACTGAGGTGAGGGGGGCTCCCACCACCCCCACCTCCCTCAAACCACAACCCGACACCCTGCCGGATCTTGGACAAAACCCTTTCCTCCCCCTTGCTCTCCTCAGCACATCGATTAAAGACATATTTTTTAAAACAAATTGCTGTTTGGCTTATTAATTCAGTCTAAAGGGGAGGGGAGGGGTGACAGGAGGGGCAGCTCTGGCTGGGGTATGAAGGGAGAGGGGCTGTCCTGCTGCCAGAGGGAGCCGGGGGCTGCAGCCTGCCTGAGGGCATTCACTTATTTACACCATTAAACCCTTTTTGTTGGTGTTTTGGGGTGTGTTTTGAACCCCCAAGTTTGTTTTCTGTAGCTGGGGGGCTTCCCCCCCCCTCTCCCCGCCTCACAACCGCGGGCGGCCGCCATCTTGTCCGAGGGCGGGTCGGAGGTGGAACACACACACACACGCACCAGCCAGTGCGCAGGCGCGCCGGGCTGAGGAGGCAGGGAGCGCGCGCGCCAAGGGGCGGGGCGCACCGCGCAGGCGCCCTGGGAGCGGGCGGGAAAGCGCAGGCGCGGCGAGGCGGCGGCGCAGGCGCCAAAAGGGCGTGAAGGGAGGAGGAGGAGGGGGGGGGTCGGGGGGCGGCGCTGCGCCGCGGCGGCCCGTGTGAGGGAGCCCGGCACAAAATGGCGTCGGGGGGGCGGGCGCTGCGTGCGGAGGGGGCCGGTCGGTGACCGCGGCGACACCGCCGCTACCGGCCGCTGTCCGGGACGGTGCGATATAGATCCCGAGGGGCCGCGGCCTGGACGATCGGCCTCGGGGCGGCGGCGCCGCCGCCCGTCGCCTTGTCTGGGAGCGGCTCGGCGGGGCTGTCGCGTTCCCCCGCCCCGTCGCGGCCGTTTCCTGAGGCGCCGCCACCCCCCGCGTTCCTCGAGGCCGAGAACGGAGCGGGGAACCCCCCGCCGCCGCCGTCCGTGCGGCCCGGCTGGGCGAGCAGGGCGGGAAGATGGCGGCGGGCGGCGGAGGCGGCGGCCGGGCCTCCTCCTCCTCCTCGGCCGCCGCCTCCTCCTCCTCGGCCGGCGCGCTGGAGGCCTCTCTCGATCGGAAGCTTCAGGCGGTCACCAACACGATGGAGTCCATCCAGGGCCTCTCGTCGTGGTGCCTGGAGAACAAGCGGCACCACAGCACCATCGTCTACCACTGGATGAAGTGGCTGCGCCGCTGTGAGTGCGGGGCGGGGGCGGGCGGGGGGGGGTGGGGGACACCGGGACGGGGGGAGCGGCCCTGGTGACCGGGCAGGGGCTCGTCCGCCACCCCGTTGCCTCGTCCAGCTTCAGCCGGTGGCTGTCGGGGGGTGAGGAGGGTGCGCTGGGCAGGAGGCTGTCAGCTGCCATCGGGGGTCTGTGGGGAGGGTGGGGGTGCAGCTTACGCGGCCGTGCTGGAGGTTTTGGGTCTGACGTCAGGCAGAGGATGGAAACCGGAGGTTGTCCGGTGTGTCGGTAGGGTTCCTGCTCAGCATCACCTTGTCGGGCTCAGATAACCCCCCGGACTGCGTGGTGGCACCTGAACGGCAGCACAAGCCCTGCGTGCCTTCACCCGGGGTCGTCTCAAGTGTTATTTTCAGAGCTGAGGCCAAAGATGTTTTCAGCGTTTTGGCGGGGGGGACGGACTGTCCCTGTCCCCTTCCAGGAGCAAAGCAGCCAGTTGTAGGCACAAACAAGCATTGAGTGCCAACACTGGGACTCGGTGAGCACCTGTGGGTGACACGGCAGTGACCCAAGAGTGGGGAAGTTAATGTTTTCAGGAGTCTAAACAAGGTGGCGTTCTGTTATCCCTGCTCATTTCACTGCCAGGTGAATGGTTTTTGCCTGTTGCCAGAGCTCAAGTAAGCTCTGAGGTAACGTAAAGATAACGTGCTGGTCCCAAAGCATCGCTCTGGTTTGTGCTAGAGCTCTCTGTAAAGTTTGGGATAGTTTGTTTTCTCTGGTGAGGCCCTTCTTTGAGATGCTGAGGGCCCTCTTCCTCCCCCCCCCCCCCCCAAATTTTGATTGATGTTTATACTTGTCTGGATGCCATGTGATTAAGGAGCGTAAGGTAAGAGCCTGAGGGTTGTTCTCTGGTTCGTAGCAACCTGCCTGGTGAGGAGAAGCTGGCCCTGGTTCCATCCTGTGTCATGGTTGTTTCCCACCTCTCCTGGAAATCTCCCTGACAGCCCCTGTGGAACTGACCTCTGTCATCTTTTCCCTCTCGCTCTGAGTGTGTCCCCTCCAAACAAAATCCAGCTCCTGTCTCTCCTTGGGAGGTGGGAGCTCTTCTGGACTTGGTGTCTCCTGTCACAGCTGCTGTTCTGGCTCCTCTCTAGGACCTTGGTGAGCGTCTCACTCTAGGTCAGGCTCAGCACCAGGCTCCTCACTCCCTGCCTGTACCTCTGGGTAGGTCCTTGCGTTGCCCAGCTGCTTGCCAGGAGCAGGGAGCCTTCATGCTGTGTATATCACCCTACAGCTTCCGTCCTGCTGGCTTGTGGAGTGGAGACTCTTCCCTGGACTCCTGCCCCTTCTCCATGGTTGACATTTTGTCTTTCAGCTCCTGGCCAAGGCAGCTGAGCTTCCAGAGACGCTGTTTTGGCACTGCCACTTCCTTCTCTCTTCCACTCCTCCACTACTCCTTCCCAGCCTGGTCTTGGTGTTTTATCTTGGTGTGAGCTCTTCCAAGGCTTTTCCTTGCACAGCCCCCACACGGCTCTCCCCCCAACACCCCTCGTGTTTGTCTGAGTTCCTTCTTAACTATCTTAACTACCAGCTAAAGCAGCCCTTGAGAGCAGCCCTGATCCTGAGCCCTGGTTATCTGGTTACTTCCCACTTATATCAGGCTTTAATTTTTTTCTCCCTGCTTTTCCTTTCATGATTCACTTCGTTCTCCAAAGACCACCCAGCCTCCCCGTGTTCTCATGCATCAGGAAGCCGTGGTCCCAACCAGAAACCTTCAGTGATGATAACACCAATGAGGACTACAGCTTGCTTTTGGGTTCCTTTCCCAGCTTTTCAATATTTTAACTCTAAAGCTTCTAAGAATGCTTTAAAAATTATTTATTTACAGACAGATCCTTGCGAAGGATGGAGGCTGTTGGATCAGGGCGCTCTGCCTGGGTGAAGGTGAAGGCACCTACATTTAATTGAGGAGCAAGGTGCCTTCGTTGTCTCTTAGATGCTCATCTCTGTGAAGGTAGAAACCCTTACTCCTGCCCACTGTCTTTCCAGCCATGCTGACGTTGGGCTGAGGGCAGTTTGTTGCAGGAAGCTTGTAGAAAATGTCAAGTGTGTGCCTGCGTGGGGGTGGAGGAATTGCCCTTTTTATTCTTCATATTCTATAAATCAAACTAAGTAGGTGTTGAGCTGGCCTGTGGGGCTGTTGGTGCTCTTGCCTTGGGCTGTGAAGGGATTTTGCCTGAGCACTGAAGGTCTCCTGGGTGCTTCTGCCCCTGAGGAGTGGTTGGTCCCTCTCCCCCCACACACTCATGATAAGGAACGGCTGCATTTCGCTGTGGACATTCCCTAGGATCGACATTTTTGGTATCTCAGCAGATTTCCCTGTGCTTCCCTGTTACTTGTTTCAGCTGCTGTGATGCAGAGAGGTATGTGGCTGTTTGGAGAAAGGTGTTGATCATTTCAGGATAAAAAAAAATGGAGTGTTGGTAGGTAAAGATGCTGCTGGTGGTGTGAGCATCTCCCTTCCTGGGACAGGGCTTGTCCTGAGCCTCTTCCCCTCTGGCCATGAGCTTCCCAACAGAAGTCTCTGTGAGGTAATGCTGTGATAACTGTACTCCTGGATCGTTTCTGCTGTGAATCTGGAGGGTTCTTGAGGGAGGGTGGTCTTGTCGATGCGTTGTGGCGTGCTGGTTAACTGGAGGTGTCAGTTGGTGGAGCTGGTGGCTGTCCTGGAGCTGAGCAAAATAACAGGGTGGGCTCAGTTAAAAAACCTCTTGGTTGTTGTCTGTGTTTCCTCTCTGGTTTAAGCTGAGGCAGTCTGAGGGTAAATAAGGAGCTGTTCACCTGTCAGATACAGCCAGTTGCATCATGTGCTTGAAACCCCTTGTTCAAAGTGCATTTTGGACCCAGAGTTGCTTGTTTTTCTTGTGCACGACCAGGGTATTGGTCCAGTATGGATGTTTTTTCACACTGTGTGACTTGGGTGGCTCCTGGTTTGTAAATATAAGTGTTAAATTAATTCAGCCTTGAGGAAAGGGTGCTGGAGGTGATGGGGGAAGCCGTGCTCCTCCTTCATGGCATTTGTCTTGAGGTGAGCTTGGGGTTGTTCTGTGTTTGAAGGCTGGCTGTACATCGGGTCATTTAAATCAAAGGTTTATATTCCTCCAAGATCTGTTCTGTGTTGTCAGAAGATAAGAACCCGCTGCTATCTCTGCTGGTGAGTGGCATCTCTGGGGTAGGAAGAGCATCCAGTGATGAGCACGACAATTAGCAGCGGTGTGTTGGGGTGTAATTAAATAACAGAAAGCCCATTTTGATGGGATGGTGATCAGGTAGATTTTGGGAGCTGGAGCTTTGGGGGAAGGCTGGCTCTGAGTTGTTTGGGGAAGCCAAGTGAGCGCAGCACTGCTCTGGTTGGATTTCCCTCCAGGCAGAGCGGAACAAACCAACCCCTCTGTGCTGTGTAGGTACATCTGGGGTGAAGGATGTAAATAACAGTTCCTGGTAACGAATCCCTGGGTTTGTGGCTGGGAAAGCATCCTCTGGGACGTGGGAACTGAGGCTTCTTGACAGCTGCTGACGAGGTGGGAAGGATGAAAAGTACCTTCAGCAAAAAAAAAAATAGCTGGAAAATACACAAGGAGCAAAGTTACAGGTGAGAAACCGGTCACAGTGCCAGGGGAGGCAGCTCTGACCTGGTCTCACACCTCAGGCTGTGGGCAGCAGGGACACCCCACAGGCTCTCTGTCCCCTTGACATGTTTTGTTGCTGCTGCCCCAGGTTTAGGGCTGGGTGATGCTTCTTGCTCACCCGCCGGTCTGCAGCAAACTCAGGGGGGACACCAGCAACAGGGAGGAAGAATCATTACTGCTTGTTGGGGGCTCTTGGAGGCTCTTCACAGCATCAACCCATCGATGATCCAACCAATCCAAACCCCTGCCTGTATCCTCAGCTTTGCTTTCCCAAGGAATCTTCTTGTGTGGAAGATCTTGGACAAGCAGCTTGCTAAATTAACGTGGGTCAGCGTGGAGCTTCTGTGGTGAAAACGCTGCTGATGTGAACCTGGAAAGCTCACTGATGCAGGTCTGCTTGCTTGGTGCCAGTTCCTCACCCAGGATCGAGCCCTTCTCTGGGAAGGGACTGTGAGAGCACAGGCAAGAGCTGTGTACAGAGAGGGGGCACAGGAAGCCCTGCCGTGCCCTGCCTGCCGTCCCACACGCCGTGTAATAAGGCTTTTAAATAATTGCATTTGCAATACTACCAGTGATCTAATCCTCTGTTTCTGTGGCTACGCTCCTGCTTGGATGGGCTGTGTGCCAGAAGGCTGTCAGCAGCCACTGACCCTCTCTGCTCTGCATCCAAGAGGAACCGTGGAAAGCAGGCGGGTGATGATGTTTAACAATTAGTTCCCCAATTAGGGCTGGAAAATCCTCAGGTAGTGGCTTTTCCTCAGGCTTGGTCTAAGGCACAGATGAGTTGTGTTCAAAGTCCTGGCAGCGTGGATAGTGAGATAGTGGATATTAGGGGGAAGTTCTGTGCAGAGAGAGTGGTGAGGGGCTGGAAGGGGCTGCCCAGAGAGGGGGTGGGTGCCCCGTGTCTGGGGGTGTTCAAGGCCAGGTTGGATGGGGCCCTGGGCAACCTTGTGTAGCTCCAGGCCTGAGGTTGGTGTCCCTGCCTGTGGCAGGGGTTTGGAGCTCTGTGACCCTTGGGGTCCCTCCCAAACCCAGCCCAGTCTATGATTCTGTGATAGTGGGATTGAGCATGCCCTCAGCCATTGTTGACAGCACTGAGCTGAGTGGTGTTGTTGGTGTGTTGGAGGGAAGGGAGGTCATGCAGAGGGACCTGGATGGGATTGAGCAGTGGGGCACTGAGAACCGCCTGAAATTCAACAAGGCCAGGTGGAGAATAGATGGAGAGCAGCCCTGAGGAGAAGGGCTGGGGGGAGGTTGAGGGATCAGAAGTTTGAGGTGACCCCACAGTGCTCACAGCCCAGAAAGCCACCCATGTCCTGGGCTGCATCCCCGACAGCGGGACAGGCAGGGCTGGGAAAGGGGGATTCTGCCCCTTGGCTCTGCTCTGGGACAGAGACCCCCCTGCAGCCTCCTTCAGCTTGGGGATCCCCAGGACAAGGAGAAGACAGAGCTGTGGGAATGAGTCCTGAAGAGCCCGCACAGAAGATCCAAGGGCTGGAGCCCCTCTGCTCTGGAGCCAGGCTGGGAGAGCTGGGCTGGCTCAGCCTGGAGAGGAGAAGGCTGCTTCTGTGGAGAGGTCTGAGCCCCTTCTTGTCCCTCAAGGGACTCCAGGAGAGTTGGAGAGGGGCAGGTGCCCAGGGCAGGGAGGGCCAGGCCCAGGGGAACAGCCTTCAGCTGCAGGGGGGGAGGGAGAGGGGCTGGGAGGCAGAAATCCTTCCCAGGGAGGGGGGAGGCCCTGGCACTGGATGCCCAGAGAAGCTGGTGCTGCCCCTGGATCCCTGACAGGGCTCAAGGCCAGGCTGGATGGAACTTTCTGGAGATGGAGTCGCTGCTGTGGGTTGGTTTGGGGCTGTTCTGTGACAGCCCCTGTACACAGGAGTGGTGTCAGTGAGCTGCCAAGGGCTCTGCACCAAGGGTGATGCTAAAGCTTCCCGACAGGAAACCCAGCCACCGGGATAACTGCGAGGCGCAGCCGTGCCATGGGGAGAGGCTCAGCCAAGGTCGGGCCACAGTGAAGTGAAGCAGGAGAGAGAATGAAGGGATTTGTAGATAAAAGACTACTTACTAATGCAGCTGGGGTGCAGCTGGAGGGGATGCAGCACAGGGATGCTGGGAGGCTACTAGAGCTCACAGGCACGTGAAACACAACTGTCTGGTATCACCATTCCTGTAGTTAAATCCTCATGTTGTGTCCTTAAATTAAGTGGAGAAGCTAATTAGCATGTGGGTGAGCTTACTGTGCTATGAGCACTGTTACTGGCTGACTGAATCATAGAATCCCAGCCTGGTCTGGGTTGGGAGGGACCCCAAGGGTCACAGAGCTCCAACCCCCTGCCAGGTTTGGGAGGGACCCCAAGGGTCACAGAGCTCCAACCCCCTGCCACAGGCAGGGACACCAACCTCAGGCCTGGAGCTACACAAGGTTGCCCAGGGCCCCATCCAACCTGGCCTGGAACACCCCCAGACACGGGGCACCCACCCACCCCCTCTCTGGGCAACTGAAGAAGAGATTTGATGAAATCATTAAATTTAGATCTGAATGTAAGGAAGATGGGAGGGGTGTTGTTTGGAGTGCGACTGTGGGTGGGAGCGCTGGGTGCGAAGGTCAGTGCTGGCTCAGCAGGGAGAGGGGAAAAGGTTTGGATGGTCTGATCTCTGGAGGAGAAGGGACAGGGAGCCAGGGTCCTTTGTGTGCCACATAACAGCTGCTGCTTGGCCGGTGGAAACTCGTAGGTCGAGAAGGAACCGTCAGCACTAATTAAACATCCTCATAAACATTGGTTTATTAATCAGGAGCCTTTAAAGGGATGTGGGAAAAGTCTCTCCCTGTCTGTAGTAAATGCCTGGTGAAACCTCCCTGATGAAGCTGCCCATCTTCAAGGCCGCTTTAAACCTTTCCAGCTTAAAAAAAGAGACATTTCTATGTGATGATCCTTAGAAAATCCGAATAAGTGGCCTCTGAATTATTGATGGGGAGATTGCACTGAGTCATGAGCCAAAAGGGGTGATGCTGGAGCTTCAGAGACCAGCCCAGCCCCATGGTTGGGTTGGGTTGGGTTTTTTCCCTCTGTCCCATGTTGTGTTTGACCTCTTAGCCAGGGTGATGCTGCTCTTCCTGGCCCTCTGGTTCCTTTTGCTGCGCAGAGATGGTAGAAACAACGTGGGGTCAACAGCTTTTCTAAACCCCAAGAGCTGAGGCTCAGCATTACCAAACATGTAGTTTTTTGGGGAGCTGGGGAAATGATTTGTAAATCAAAGAGTTCCCCTCTAGTCCCAACTGTTGGACTTGCCCTTGGACACACCATTGATGGAAACACTGAACCCCCCCCCCCCCAAAACCAAGCACTTAAATCTTACTGCCTTCACACAGCTGATGTGACTTCTAATGGCTGATGAATCTGAACTTTCTTTTTGTCTTCAGCTGCCTTTCCTCATCGACTGAACCTTTTTTACTTGGCCAATGATGTCATACAGAACTGCAAGAGAAAAAACGCCATTGTCTTTCGGGATACCTTTGCAGAAGTGCTTCCTGAAGCTGCTTCGTTAGTCAAGTAAGTGACAATGTCTTGGAAGGTGGAGTGTCTCCAAAGAGGGGCTTTTTATTTCTTCTGACAACTCAAACTCTCTAGAAACAGCAAAATTTCAAAGATGTGATGTGGGTTTGAGCTTCTCTACAAGGAAGGGTGTAGAGCTGGCTTTTAATTTGCATGGGAGGGGTCTTGTTTGGGTAGCATCACCATGTGAAGTAGCAGGGGGGGCAGATATTGCACAGGGTGCCCTGTGGCTTTGCCCTCCTCATGCTCACATACAGGCAGCAGCAGCTTGTCCAGCTGCCAGGACAGGCTCATAGGAGGGCTTGCAGCAAGGAGGGGTGCAATAAGACCCATCTGCAACCTCACAGGTCCTGCTAGGTAATACTCTGCATGGCCAGGGATGGCAGTGTTGCTCCACACCAGAATCTCAATGACCAACCAACCTTCTTCCAGTCACTTTAAAAAGCAATAAAAGTGCTGAGCTGGAACGTGAACACAACAGGGCTTCGTGTTGAGTCCAGTGGCTGCTTAGGTGGTCCCTAAAAAGGTCCTGCCTGGCCCAGACAGATCGGTGAAGCACCCTTCACTCTGGGTTTGGAGCCCTGCTGCAGTGCCAGCAGCACCCAGGTCCTACAGGGAGTGGTGTGGGCAGCTTCACTTTCCAGTGAGAGTTTATTACTCCAAGCTCAGCTCCTCTGGGGCAGTCCCTTCTGGTTGTTGGCAGCGTTGGGGCTCACGTGCTGCCCTCAGAGTGCTAAATTCAGGATGCTTGAACTTTTAATTCAGGTTGCTTTGCAGAAAGCACTCTTCATTTGGGTGTTTGGCAATGCCAACCAGTCTGGTGCTGCCTTTTTTCTTCTCCTCTTTTATCCCAAGAGCATCTGCACCCTCATGTTGCATTGAGGGAAAACACCCTGAGAGTGGTTGCTTACAGATGTTGTATCTATCAGTTTGTTTCCCTTGAAACTCCTGGAATATTTAACTCCTTTCTTTGCTGATTCTTGCATTGTTTGGCTCCCAAGGCTCGTGTGATCAAAGATGAGTGTGAGAGCCTGGCATCCTGATGAAGTTTAACACCTCTGAGCAGCTTCTATGCACTCACTTCTTTCTGAAGCAGTTACTCTTCTCTCTGAGGAGAGGAGTGATGTTTTATTTCCCACCCCTGCAGTAACCCCTTTTTTTCCCCTTGGAGCAGCTGTATAGAAATGACAGAGTAACAATATTTTCCCTAAAAACAAAGGGTTCCACAAAATCCTCTTGGGTTCCTCCTGCTCTGAAACCTTCTCATTTTACCCAAAAAAGGGTAAAATCCTTTAGGATGGGGAAGTGGGGAGGGGGACCGGAGGGGACTTAATGCTGTGATCACACTGAGAGGCCCTGCAGTAGAACTAAAGCCATTGTCACCTGGAGAGGGAAGGGTTTTGCTGTAAGGATGGAATTCTTTATGTTATTAACCACAGACATTTCAGTGTGAGAGCAGGGAAGAGCCCAGCCCACTCCTCTCTCTCTTTCAGGGATCCATCCGTTTCCAAATCCATCGAGAGAATCTTCAAAATCTGGGAGGACAGAAATGTGTACCCTGAGGAAACCATTTTGGCACTGAAAGAAGCTCTGAGTAAGTTACTTTCCCCTTTATGTTTCACACCTCACAAACTTGACACTGCAAGAAAATGCCTGGAATCACTGAGTAAAACAGCTTGTGCTTTCTGCAGGGGGCTGTGCATGAATTCACCCGCTTCACCGTTGGGGAAGGGGGGGGGTTTGTACCTTTCTAAAGCCACCTCTGAATCCGTTCACGTAAGCAGGAACTATCCCAGCCAAGAGTAAATAGTGGGTGGAGGGAGAGTGGTTCTACAAGCCCAGGACACGATGCCCTGTGATCCCCTTTGAGCATGAGCCGACTGTGGGGTGAGGAAAAGAGGCGGCTTCCTTCCTTTCTAGTCTTGTTTTAAGGATGAAGTTGTTTTTACTACTAATATTTGTGGTGTAGGAAAGAGGTGGGAAGCAGAGCTTTCAGAGAGTGGAGTGTCCTCAAGTTCTTAGGACAGAAAAGCCAACCTGGAAACACCTGTAACCAGTGACAGTGAGAAATCAGCCGATACTCAAATACTTGAAGAAAATCAGTCCACGTTTCTCCTTTCCCTGGTTACCTCACTGAGAGTTAAAGGTGCTTCAGGAAATCCTTGTGTGTGGGTTTGAGAGCCACTCCATCTCATGGCAGGAGAAACACGGTGCCTCAGGCTCAGGCTTTGGGGAAAGGATTTAGTTGGGTGTTGGGTGTTTACACATATGCTTCCAAAATCTCCACTTTTAACTCAAAAATATTCCCAGCCACTTGGAAATGGGGTATTTTGGCTGTTCCCCCAGCTTGCATTAACTCCCAACACTGATTTCACCAAAGCCTGCTCAAAGAGCTGAGCACTTGGGGTTTATTTTCAGATGCTTTGTGCTTTTCATTGCTCTTTATGCTCATTACTGTGATTTTTTGAACTGTCTTAGTGTAAGGACCAAACAGAAATTTGATTTAAAAGTGGAAAACCATCCCACAGCTTGCTGTATTCCTGAGTAAAAACTTCCTTAAGTTCTCTCAGGCACCCAGCAGCTCACCTACAGAGTAGGTTGAGGTATTTTAAAACAAACTTCTGTTCACTCTATAACCATGAGACCATGTGGTACCAAACCCACATTCTGAAAGGAATCCCTGAATTCAAACAAAAACCAACAATGCCAACCTGTTTTCCAGGTACCACTTTCAAAACTCAGAAGCAGCTGAAAGAAACTCTGAACAAACAACCGAATAAACCTTGGAAGAAATCACAGAGTAAGGAAACAACCTCCACTCTCTGGTTTAATGTCCAAATTGCCTTCTGGAGGCACAGGAGAGAGGCCAACCCAAACTGGGCAACGTATCTGGACTAAAACATGAGCCAGCCTGTGACTTCTGAGCTTGTAAAGCTCCTTACAGACTAATATGGTTTATTGCTAGAGAACTGTTGTGGGTTTTTTAAAGGAATTAAGGGAAAAAAAGTAATTCATGAATCTTGATGAGAGCAGAGGTTGCGAAGGAGCTGGTGGAACCTCTTGGGAACCAGCGTTAGACTGTTACAGAATCACCAGGTTGGAAAAGCCCTTTAAGCTCATCCAGTCCAACCATTCCCATCCTGTGCTAAACCAGAGCCCTGAGCACCTCATCTCCCCTTTTTAAACACCCCAAGGGGTGACTCAGCCCCTCCCTGGGCAGCCTGTGCCACAGCCCCACAGCTCTGCCAGGGAAGAACTTTGCCCTCCCATCTGCTCTGCCCCTGCCCTGGGGCAGCTTGAGCCCATTGCCCCTTGTCCCATCTCCTGTCCCCTGGCTGCAGAGACCATCCCCCACCTCTCTGCACCCTCCTGGCAGGGCAGGGGAGGTGGATGGGGAGAAGGTCTCCCCTCAGCCTCCTCTTCTCCAGGCTGTTTTGTCCAGAAACCAGTGGACTTAGTGTCTCTCTATAGTGGGATTCACACTCTGCTGCTCTCATAAGATGTCAGGACAGAGGTGGAAGAGTGTTTTTAAGGCTGAGAGCACAGTTAGGCCTAGTGAGTGCTGAAGGGAGACCCCATCTGAAGGAAACTCTGGGCTCTGTGCCTGACACTAAGGAAGTAACCTTCTCTACCTTGTAGAGAGGGCTGAGGCTGTTAGATCAGCCCTTGCAGGGACTTTTCTTCCCCAAACTGGAGCTAGAAGAGGTACATACAGTACCTTTTAACATCCCATTCTAAGAAAATAACTGATAAAACCCAGTAGTATCATCTGTTGACCTTGGTCACAATCCAGCTGCACTGTCCTGTTCAGCTAGCAGTGAGTCCAGAGTGTTGAGGGACATCTCTGTGGAGGGGGAAACCTGATGAGTAGCAACAGCCTACAAGTTGTTTCAATGAATTGTGTTAAAATGTGGGGTGTTATGAGAACTTTCAGGTGGGGGGTTAGTTCCTTCATTTCTTTATACTCTGTCTTCATTCCAACAGCATCCACAAACCCGAAAGCTGCTTTGAAGTCCAAGATTGTTGCTGAATTCAGAGTAAGTCTGCCAGTGGGAATGCTCTGTTGGACTCACCTCTGACCTTGAGCTGTAGTGTCTGTGTAGTTTATGTCCACCAGCAGCGTAAGCTTGATGGGAAGCTCAAGTATTCAGGGTCTTTTTGTTCCTCAGCATTGTAACACCTGCTAAACATTGGAGTTGTGAGGGGCTGGCTCTTGTGTGCAGTCAGGTCATGGAGTGAAGGGGGAGTTTAGGGTAGATGAGGAGTTGGTGGCAAGAAACTGATGAGAATTGGGTTCCCCATGAGAGCACAGTGTGTTAAAGGAGTGTGTGGGCACTAGTAGAGTTTTATAAAAAGACCACAAAAAGGCTTGTCCCTACTCAAAACCATCAGAGCAAGGAGACTTGGAGAATTCCAGCCCCTGCATGACCCCAAGTCCAGCGAACTGTTCGATTTGAGGTTAAAAAAATCCTACTCCAAAGATTTCCTGGGTTGGTTTGTGCCTGAGCTCTGGTTCAGAAGCTCTTGAACCCCGCGCGTTGTCGCTGAAGCTGTTAGCGCAGTGCAGCCAGGCTTCTCTTCCATGGAATGTGATGAGGGTGCTGTTCTCCTTTGATTTGGTTTGGGTTTGTTTTGTTTCTCCCAGCCACAGTCTCTCATCGATGAGTTGTTACTGTACAAGCGCTCGGAAGACCAGATTGAGCTGAAAGAGAAGCAGCTTTCCACCATGAGAGTGGATGTGTGCAGCACCGAAACGCTGAAGTGCTTGAAAGGTAAAGGCAGCTTCTAACATTCAAAACCCACCAGCATTGAGGGACTGAAATACGTGTCCTGAGAGTTGTAGCAACTCCTTGGTTCTGTGAGCTCTACGCCAGAAATCAGGCTGCGCCTGTGAAGTGCCAGAATTTCACAGTGCCACAAAAGAACCACCACACAGGAGCCTAAAACCCCTTTATAGAATTAAGGTTAATATATTAATTATATAATTAAGGTTTATAGAATTATAGGTTAATCCAAAACCCCTTTATAGAAACCCACGGATCCAGAGCTCAGAGCAGAAACAATGAAGATCTTTCATATCATTCAAACATCCCCACGTGTAGTGTTCAAGCATGCCTTCATAGAATCCCAGACTGGGCTGGGTTGGGAGGGACCCCAAGGGTCCCAGAGCTCCAACCCCCTGCCACAGGCAGGGACACCAACCTCAGGCCTGGAGCTACACAAGGCTGCCCAGGGCCCCATCCAACCTGGCCTTGAACACCCCCAGACACGGGGCACCCACCCCCTCTCTGGGCAGCCCCTTCCAGCCCCTCACCACTCTCTCTGCACAGAACTTCCCCCCAGTCTCTCCTCTCCCCCTTCCCTCCTCCAGCTTCGCTCCATCCCCCTTGTCCTGCCATTATCTACCCTTCTAAAAAGTCGATTCCCCTGATGTACTGAGTGGCAGCTTATTTACTTGCTGTTAAATCTCCTTGCAGACAAAACAGGAGGCAAGAAGTTCTCCAAGGAGTTTGAAGAAGCGAGTTCAAAGCTGGAAGAGTTTGTCAATGGCTTAGACAAGCAAGTGAAGAATGGCCCCTCTCTCACTGAAGCCCTGGAGAACGCTGGTATATTTTATGAAGCGCAGTACAAGGAAGTCAAGGTGGTAGCAAACGTAAGTGAGCTTCTCCTCGGTACCTCCTCCACAGACCAACATCTGCCTGTGGTTGCTGAGTGTCTTGGGAGGTAGAAAATGCGTTGTTGCTGTTCACAGACAAAGAAGCTTGGTGTGATTGTTGTACAGAGGGTTTCAAACGCTATCAGAGTTGAGGTTTTGGGTGAGAAAAGGAAGCTCTACGAAAGCCCAGGGGTCAGGAGTTCCATTCATGTGTCTTGCTGGAATTCCATAGCCCTTCTGAGTTTTTAAATGGGGGATGGAATTATAGGTAGCCTAGCAAATCCCAAGGTTGCCATCAGTATGTGAACTAGGTAGACAAAGAATTCAGTAAAGCATCATAAAAAGAGCCACCTCCCCCTTCAAACACACCCCAAAAACTCCCCAAAAGATCCTCAGGAAGTAAGATGACACCATCCCATGTCCTTTCTTTCACAGGCTTATAAAACATTTGCTAATCGTGTGAGCAATTTAAAGAAGAAACTAGACCAGTTGAAAGCAACACTTCCCGACCCCGAGGAGTCTCCTGTCCCTTCCCCAAGCATGGATGCTCCCTCTCCAACGGGCTCCGAGTCCCCTTTCCAGGGGATGGGTGAGGAGGATAATTCCCACTCTCCAGTGGTCGGAAGCCGTAAGACGGTATCTCCGGAGCCCGTGACGGATAACCGGGATGTGGAAGACATGGAGCTGTCTGATGTGGAGGATGATACAGCTAAAATCATTGGTATGTTCAGTGGGAACAGGGGAGTCGTCCTGTCGAAATTATATCGCGATAGAACAGCCCCTCCTGAGTTCCTGGCTGTTGGGTTTGGATCTCCTGTCCTAGGAGAGGATGAGGGTGCTGTTGAAAATCCAGTACCCTGAGTAATCCTTTTGGGATGGAGAGGTGGCAGCATCCCAGATGGGTCTGGATTGGGAGGGACCTTTAAAGTCCCAACCCTGCACTCAGCAGGGATGTCTCCAACTAGATGATGTTGCTGGGAGTGCTGGTTCTGATCCCATTCTCCCTCTCCCCGCTGCAGTGGAAGAGAGGAAAGAAAAGCAGTCTGCTCCAGCTTCAACACCTGCCAAGACTGAAAGCATCCCCAAAGCTGTGCCGTCTACCGCTGCGACGGTGACGACTTCAGTGACGGTGACAACTCCTGCCCAGACTCCTCCCACTCCCCCGGCTCCGAAGGCGACGAGCGCGGTGTCCATCCCGCCGTCGCCAGCGCTGGCGTTGCCCAACCTGGCTAATGTGGACCTGGCAAAGATCAGCTCCATCCTCAGCAGCTTGACTTCTGTAATGAAAAACACAGGTGAGTGCTGAAGCAGTGCTAGGCCAGGCCTTTGCTAGGCCAGGCCTTTGCATACCAGAGCGAACAGGGGAGTGTTGTAACCCTTTAAAGCTTTAATTGTCTGAAAATAAACACAAATTTGAGTTACTGCTTCAAAGATCTGGATCAGTCTCTCTCACACACCACTGTTGGCTTAGTGAGCAGCTCCTTGCTCGCGCTTCTGGAAGACTTGAGCAGAGTAGGGGGAGAAAAAGGCTCAGATAAGCTTAAAAAACACCTCCAAACCTTAAAAAAAGCTTCTGTTAACGAAGCAAAGGTACGTGAGTGGTGTGTGCTTCCATCCTAGGTGTCAGTCCTGCCTCAAGACCTTCTCCAGGAACCCCGACAAGCCCAACAGCTCTCACTAGTGGCCTGAAGACTCCTGTCATGGTGACACCATCTGCTCCTTCCAATCCATTAGCAAATATTCTCTCCAAAGTGGAAATAACTCCTGAAAGTATTTTGTCTGCTCTCTCCAAAACCCAGACTCAGACTGCACCGGCATTGCAAGGTACGTGAGCAGGTCCTGAGGGAACAGCCAACCGTTCCCATCCTAGGCCGTGCTGAAACGTGCTGCTGTGTGAAAGTAAAAGGAGACAGGAAAGCCAAGGGCATCCTGGCTTGTGTCAGGAATAGTGTGGCCAGTGGGTCTGGGGAGGGGATGGTGCCCCTGGACTGGGTACTGGGGAGGCTGGAGCTCGAGTGCTGGGTCCAGTTCTGGGCTCCTCAGCATCAGAAGGACATGGAGGTCCTGGAGCGAGTCCAGAGAAGGGCAACCAGGCTGGGGAAGGGGCTGGAGGGCAAATCCTCTGAGGAGCAGCTGAGGGAGCTGGGGGTGTTCAGCCTGGAGAAGAGGAGGCTGAGGGGAGCCCTTCTCCCCATCCACCTCCCCTGCCCTGCCAGGAGGGTGCAGAGAGGTGGGGGATGGTCTCTTCATCCAGGGGACAGGAGATGGGACAAGGGGCAATGGGCTCAAGCTGCTCCAGGGCAGGGTCAGAGCAGATGGGAGGGAAAAGTTCTTCCCTGGCAGAGTTGTGGGGCTGTGGCACAGGCTGCCCAGGGAGGGGCTGAGTCACCCCTGGGGGTGTTTAAAAAGGGGAGATGAGGTGCTCAGGGATCTGGTTTAGCACAGGATGGGAATGGTTGGACTGGATGATCTTTAAAGGTCTTTTCCAGCCTTCTGATTCTGTGAGAACATTAGTATAAGCATCTTTCCAAACCCACATGATTAAGTTTTCCTCACTCTTGTTACAGACCTGTGAGTTTTATGACATATTTTTGAGTTTTATGACTTCCTTGAACGTAGTTTTGCTATGACTGGAGTGTGCTTGTCCAGAACGCTCCAGGAAGGGCGCTGAGTGGGACAGGAGACGGTGTTTTCCAAGGATGCTTTTCCTTTTCAGAGCAGAACACTTCCCAGAGGTGCTCCCCCTCCTCTTGCACCTCTCTTGTGTAACACCAACCAGCGCAGCGGTGTTTTTTTACGCCTGGCTATAAAGCCAGGGTGAATTAATCCCTGATTTACTCACACATATGTCGTAACCCATATTTGTAGACCAATTTGAGCCTCTGGCAAAAGTTTTGCATCTCACTGGGCGCTGATGTCACTTATTAACACACCAAAATCCGGTCATTTTCCTGGCTGAAACACGACACCTACGGTACAAACACCGACTCCTTTCCCTCGACAGCAGCTCGAGTTGACTCACCTCATCCCTGAGTAACTGCCTTCTTTTTTTGTTGGGTTTTCCTTTCTTTTATTCTGGTTTTCCAGGTTTGTCATCCTTACTTCAGAGTGTTGCTGGAAATACTGTTCAGTCAAGCGAAACCACGTCGCAGAGCACATCAGCATCACCAGCCAACACCACTGTTCCGTGTGGGAAAGGGAGGAATATTCCTTCCAGTACTCAGTCCTTTATATCCAAAACTTTTGGATATTCTCCAAACTCATCTACAGCTGAGGTTTCCTCAACTTCAGTTAATAAGGCTCCCGTTGGACATACCCCAGGGCTGACAAGCTCCAGTTTTAAACCACCAACAAATTCCTTGGGATTTTCCAGTTCCCACCCTACCAGTCCTTCTTCCCTTCTGCCAACAGAAACCTCACTGGGTCAATCCTCTGAAATTTCAAAGACAAAGCTGGAATCAGAACCCCCTTCTCCCAGCCTGGAGATGAAGATACACAATTTCTTGAAGGGAAATCCTGGCTTCAGTGGGCTAAACTTAAATATTCCCATTCTCAGCAGTTTAGGGTCCAGCATCTCAACAGAAAGTCACTCTTCTGACTTCCAGCGTGGTCCTACCAGCACTTCCATGGACAATGTGGATGGGACACCGGTGCGCGATGAGCGGAGCGGGACGCCCACGCAGGATGAGATGATGGACAAACCGACGTCGAGCAACGTTGACACGATCTCCCTGTTGTCAAAAATCATGAGCCCTGGTTCTTCTACTCCCAGCAGCACGAGGTCACCTCTGCAGAGCCGGGATGATGGATATTCCCAAGAACTCCCCAATTCTGTGCACACTTACCGACCCTTCGGCCTGGGCAGAGAGTCTCCGGCCGGTCTCTACAAGCAGTCTGCAGACAGCAGGGAGATTCCCTCCTCTTTACTGGACTCCTCCCAGGAGAAGTTTTACCCTGACACCTCTTTTCAAGAGGACGAAGATTACCGTGACTTCGATTACTCCGGGCCTCCACCTTCAGCCATGCTCAACCTGGAGAAGAAACCCGCCAAGTCTATCTTGAAATCAAGTAAACTCTCTGAAACCACCGAATACCAACCGGTCCTGTCCAGCTATGGTCAGAGATCCCAAGAATTTGGTGTCAAGTCATCCTTTCCTCAATCCATGAGATCTATTCTTGATCAGAGCGAGACCTGCGATCCCTTGGCGGCGTCTCCAGGGATTTATGGGAGCTACAGCCTGAGGGGAAACGACTCCACATCGGATGGTTCCCCTTCTCCTAGTAAGAACGAGGTGTTCTTCACATCGGACTCCAACCACAACAACCTACCAAAACCGGTGGTGCACTCCGGCCTCTCCCAGAAGCAATACCCAGACTCCCCCCACTCGATTCCTCACCGTTCCCTTTTCTCTTCCCAAAACCCCCTTTCCAACCCCGCTGGCAGAGCTCCCACAACAACAGTGGAGAAATCCTTGGGTTCTTCCATTTCCACCACATCCACCATGGAATTTAAGAACATGCTGAAAAACGCCTCCCGAAAACCCTCTGAGGAGAAACATTTTGGTCCAATTTCCAAAAGCAGTTCTGGAGAGGGGGTGAATTTATCCACTGGAGCTTCCAAGGGAGAACAACAACCCCAAGAGGAACACTACCGCATCGAGACGAGGGTTTCCTCGTCCTGCTTGGACTTACCTGACAGCACTGAGGAGAAAGGAGCACCCATTGAAACACTGGGTTACCACAACGCCTCGAGCAGGGGGATGTCAGGAGAACCCATCCAAACAGTGGAATCCATCCGGGTTTTAGGGAAGGGTAACAGAGGACACGGCCGGGAGGCGAGTCGAGCGGCGGGGTGGTTCGAGATGAGCGGCGGTGGGAGCGCCTTCGATAACGGACCCTCGGGGACGTCGGAGCTTCCCGGGATGGGCGGTTTCCCGGCGCCGTACAAGGACCGCGTGGCGCCGTTCCAGGAGAGCGTCAACAGCTTCCGAACCAATAACTTCAGCCCCGCTTTCGAGCACCACATGCCGCCGCCGCCACCGCCCCTTGCGCCTCCTCCCATGGAGCATGGGACTCCCTTTCAACGTGACCCGGTGGGTCCACCGGCCGGACCCCCACCCGCCCCCCCTAAGGACCACGGCAGCCTATTCCCAAGGGATCACTCGGTCCCTCCCCGCATGCCGTCGGTGGATCACGCCAACCCCTTCTCAAAGGAAACCTCCGCTCCTCTCTCGCTCCCCCACGGCGTCCCCGCTCCTCCCTCAGTGGAGCACGCCGGGGTCCCCTTCCCCACGCCCCCACCTCCCCCAGTTCCCGGGGATCACACCGGTGTCCCGTTCCCCTCCCAACCACCGCCGGCCGGGGACCACGGCGGCGTCCCCCCTTTCCCTGCGCCTCCCCCCATGACGGTGGAGCACGGCGCCGGCGCCTTCCCCAAGGAGCACGGTACAATCCACCAAGGGACGATCAAAGAGCATTTCACCGTGCACACCGCCGCCACCACCGCCACCCGGGAACCCGTGGCGCAGCCCCAACAGCGCGACCACACCGCTACACCCCTGTCCCGGCCCCGCGAGGCCGTGACTCTCACTCCCCTCTCCAGAGAGCAATTGGGGGGAGCACCCCGTGCTCTGGGACCCCCCAGGGACGGTGGGAACCGCGGCGGGGTGTTGGTCAGAACCCCCCGCGCTGACTTCAGGCCACGGGAGCCCTTTGTAAGTAGAGACCCCTTCCATAGCCTGAAGAGACCCCGGCCGCCGTTTGGGAGAGGGGGGGGCCCCCTTTTTCGCCCCAAAACGCCCCTTCTTCCCCCCCAGGTACTGAAGGCACCCGGAGGACGCTGTAGAGAGCAGCGGGAGTAGCGCTTTCACTTGGTTTTCCCATCTTTTCTTTTTTTTTCCTTTCCTTCCAGAGCCCCATAACTTTCACCTAAATTAAACATTCTGGGTTGGTTTTGGGTTGGGTTTTTTTTGGTTTTTTTTTAATTTTTGAAATTTTTGGAATTTTTTTTTTTTTTAAAACCCCACCCACCCCCTCCCCCACCCCCAGAGATGTTTTATTTCCCCCCACCCCCCTCCAAGTTGGTGTGAGACTAGATAAAGAGTTAAAAAAATAACCCCCAAAAAAAGAAGTTTTAAGGAATAAAAAGCGTTGCCCTCAAAATAAAAACTTCCAGGAGTAGTTTAAAGAGGAAAAGGGGGGGGGAGGGGTGTGAGAAGCAGCCCCCCTCCTCAGGAAGGGAAAGGGAAGAGGCTGTGTGCCCTTGGGATGATGTTTTATAGCTGCTGTGGGGAGGAGTGGAGGTGGCTGACACCCACCCCCTGCCCCCAACCCTCTGCCTTCCTCTGCAGCACCAGGCACCGCTCCTCCTCCTCCCAAAACCCACCCAAAAAGCCAAACATTCAAGTGAATAATACTAATTAATAATAATAAACCCAACACAACCCTACAGGGAGCTCTGGCACGTTTGCTTCCCACCACCCAAGGAGCGAGGAGGGGTCCCCAAATTCCTCTGTCGTCCCCCCCCACCGCCACGACTCCCAATTCACCTTGGGAACAACCTGTCATCCCATTGGTTGGATTTTGGGTTATTTTAGGGCTTGATTTGGGCTTTTTATGCTTTGGTTGGTATTATTATTATTATTTTCCAGATCCCACCCATGTTTTTTCTCCTCACCCCCCCCAACCCCCCCCAGAACGCCGTTGACTTTGTACGTGTGTGTATATAATAACAACAACAACCCATCACTTTTTAATCCCATCACCCATCATTGGAAACACCCACCCAGCGCTGGGGGCTCAGCACCACCCATGTCCCCCCCTGCCCAGGGTTGGGGGCTCAGCATCCCCCCCACCCCCCCCATCCCCCCCTTACCCGGGGCCGTCCCGCCGGCGGCTTTTATATGAAGTTGGAATTTTACTTGATTTATTTTATTTCTGGGGGGGGGGAAGGGGGGGGTTGGGGTGGGGGGGGGGATGGGGGGGTTGGGGGTTGGATTTCGGTTGGTTTGGGGGGTTTTTTTGGTTCTTTTTTTAGTCGCTAGGCTCCATCATCTATGTTTGATAACGGTGTAGGGTTCAATATCTACATAAAGATTACAAAACCAGACGGTGGCGGGTCCTTTCTTTGGCGCCTTCGCTTTTTGGGGGGGGGGGGGGGGGGGGCGGGGATCGGTCTGTCTGTCCGTCCCATCCCCCCCCCCTCCCCCCCATCCCTCCTCCCCAGGGGGCTTCTCCCTCCCTGGCCGGCTTCTCCTCCCCCTGCGGTCCGCTGGAAGGGGTGTGGGGGGAGAGTCGGTGCTGGGCGACCCCCCGTTATCCAGCGGACGCGGGCGGTAGTGGCGGGGGGGTCCTCGTGGCTGTGTGTCCGTCTGTCTCCGTGTTCCCCCCCCCGCCGTTGGTTGTGGTTCCGTCCTGCCCGCGCCGGGACTGAGGACGGGCGAGTCCAAAGCGGGGGGGGCGGGCGAGGAGGCGGCGCGGGGCTCGTGCGTTTGGTTCCGCCCGCCGGGGATGATTGGTTTTGTCTCGGTTGTGGGCGGGGCTTAGAAGCGTGCTCCGTCCCTTGATTGGCTCCGCATCGTCTGGCCACGCCTCTAGGCGGGGCTTACGCTCATGCTCCGCCCCCACGTGGACCTTCCCTGGTCCCGTCTCTGGGCGTGGCTTCGACACGCGCCCCCTCACTCCGATTGGTTTCCTCCGTGCCTGGCCCCGCCCTTGGGCGTGACTCCCGCTCCTTCCCCGCCCCCTACGAACCTTCCCTGCTCCATCCTCTGGGCGTGGCTCCGTGTCGTTCCCACCCACCCATTGGCTGGTCCCTCCCTTGGCCCCGCCCCCTCCGCTCGATTCCCGCCCTCGGCCGCCGGTGTCCGGGCGGCGGCGGCGGAAGGGGCGGGGCCTCGCGCCATGCCGGCCGCGCGCGCGGGGGGGCGGCTGCTCCTCGCGGCAGCTTCGCGCCGGCACCGGGTGCGCTGGGACCCCCCCGGGACCCCGGGACCCCCGACTCCCCCCGAGTCCCCCCAAACCCCCCCCCGGACCCCCGGTCCCCCCGGGCCTCCCCCGGGTCCCCCCAACCCCCCCCTGGGCCCCCCCCGACCCCCCCGACCCCCCTGGGCCCCCCCCCGGGGCTCCCCGGGCCCTCCAACCCCCCCCTGGACCCCCCCCGACCCCCCCTGGGCCCCCCCGGCCCCCCCCGACCCCCCAGACCCCCCCCGGCCCCCCCGTCCCCGCCGTCCGTCCCCGCCGTGACCTCTGACCCCGTTCCAGGGCTCGGTACCGGATCCCGGGCCTCTCCGAGCGCCTCCGGCTCTTCCAGCGGCTGCGGGCGGCGCAGGATGCTCGGGATGGCCCGGCCGGGCCCCCCCGGGCGCCCCCATCCGCATCGCGCTGCCCGGGGGGCGCCTCCTGCCCGCCGGGCCCTGCAGACCACCCCCCTGGAGCTGGCTGCGCAGCTGGGGTACGGCCGGGCAGGGGGTCGGGGGGGTCCATCGCCCCCGCGCCTCCCCGGGGTCCCCCCGTGTCCCTCCCGACCCCCCCGGGTCCCCCCCGGGGTCACAGCGTTCCCCCTCGGTGCCCCCATCCCCAAAAGGTCACTACCGCCCCCAGGGCTCCCCCAGCCCCCCCAGTGCCTCCCCAGCCCCCCGGGGTCCCGTAGCCCCAGTGCAGCCCCAGAGGGTCCCCACTGACTCACCCCCCCGGGTCCCGCCGTGCCCCCCCCGCCCCTCCACCCCCGGGGTCCCGCCGCGCCCCCCCGCCCCTCCACCCCCGGGTCCCGCTCTCCCCCCGCTCTCCCGCAGGGGGCCCCTGGCGGAGGCGGCGCTGGTGGCCCGAGTGAACGGGACCCCCGGGACCTGGACCGGCCCCTGGAGACGGACACGGACCTGGAGCTGCTGGACTTCTCTGCGCCCGAGGCCCGGGCGGTGAGACCCCCCCTCGGGCCTGCCACCCCCTGCGTCACCCCCACCCCGTGTCACCCCCCGGGTCATCCCCCCACCATATCTCGCCCCCCCAATCCCCCCCACCCACGTCCCCCCCTTCACCCCATGTCGTCCATCCCCCCTACCCCATGTCCCCCCCCGTCCCCCCTAACCCCTGTCCCTCCCCTTCACCCCCTCTCCCCCCCTACACCCCATTTCCTCTCCCTGTCCCCCCCCCCTTTACCCCATGTCTGCCCCATAACCCCTACCCCCTGTCCCCCCCCTACACCCCATGTCCCCCCCCGGCCCCCTAACCCCTGTCCCTCCCCTTCACCCCGTGTCCCCCCCATGTCACCCCCTTCACTCCATGTCCCCCCCGTCCCCCCTAACCCCTAACCCCTGTCCCTCCCCTTTAACCCCTGTCCCCCTCCTTCACCCCATTTCCTCTCCCTGCCCCCCCCTTCACCCCGTGTCCCTCCCCTGTCCCCCCTACCCCATGTCCCTTCCCTTCACCCCCTGTCCCCCCTACCCCATGTCGTCTCCCATTTCCTCTCCCCGTCCCCCCCCTTCACCCCCTGTCCCCCCCACACCCCATGTCCTCTCCCTGCCCCCCCCTTCACTCCCTGTCACCCCCTGTCCCCCCCCTTCACCCCCTGTCCCCCCCCTTCACCCCCTGTCCCCCCACCCCCAGGCCTTCTGGCAGGCGGGTGCCTGCCTGCTGGGCGCGGTGGCCGAGCGGTTCTTCGGGGCGGCGCTCTGCCGTGCCCAGGCCACTGAGGACGGCTTCTTCTGTGACATCCACATGGGCGACAGGTACTGGGGGGGACACAGGGACCCCCACCGGGGGTCAGGGGGCTGTGTGTGTCCCCCCAGCCCATCCCTGTCCCCACAGGACGGTTCAGCGTGACGAGCTGCCGGCGCTGGAGGCGGCGTGCGCGGCGTTCGCCCCGCGCCGGGCATCGCTTCGAGCGGCTGGAGGCCACCAGGCAGCAGCTGGTTGAGCTCTTCAAGGTGAGACCCCCCCTCAAAATGCAGTCTTGTGTGTGTCCCCCCCATTCCCACTCTGGGGCCAAGCACCCCAGCTTGGGGACGTCGGGTGGTTGGGGTGACACCCCAGGGGATGGGTCAGAGGCAGAAGCTGTTGTGCTGGGGACACACACACAGTGTGGGGGGTGACACCCATTCCCTGGGTCCATACCACCCCCTCCATATCCCCCCCACCCATGTCACCCCCCTAAACCCCACGTCACCCCCCTGTGTCCCCCCTGTGTCCCCCCAGGCGTTCTGGCAGTCGGGTGCCTGCACGCTGGGTGTGGTGTCGTGGGGTGAGTGGGGTGACACAGGAGGGGGACATAGGGTGAAGGGGGGTGACACCCCATTCCCTGGGTGTCACCCCCCTCACTCTGTGTGTCCCCAGCACAACACCTTCCAGCTGCAGCAGGTGGAGGAGGAGGTGACATCCCCTACAGCCACTGTCTACAGGTGAGCGGTGGGGGGAGTTGGGGGGGCAGAGAATGGAGATGTGGGGTCCCCACCTCTATCCATCCATCCATCCATCCATCCATCCATCCCCACGTCTGTCTGTCCGTCCAGGTGTGGCCCCTCTCTCCATCTCACCCCTGGGCCCCTCCTCCAGCACACGGGGCTGATCTCAGCCCTCCGCGTCCTGACGGTGGGTCCAGGTGTGGGGCTGGGGGCTTGAGGGTGGGAGGAAGCACCCACCCCCACCCTGATTTCTCTCCCCCCTGCCCCTGCAGAGCTCAGCAGCGTTTTGGGAGGGGGCTGGGGGCCGGCAGTCGCTGCAGCGTGTCGCTGCCATCGCCTTCCCCAGCGCCCAGGCTTTGGCTGAGTGGCAGCGGGTGCAGGAGGAGGCGGCTCTGCGGGACCATCGCCGCATCGGACGGGTACACCCCGTGGTTTGGGGGGGGTGTTAATGGGGGGGGGGGGCTCCTGGTGTGACCCCTCCCCCTGGTAATGTTTCTCCCTCTCCCCCTCCAGGAGCAGGAGCTTTTCTTCTTCCACAAGCTCAGCCCTGGCAGCTGCTTCTTCCTGCCCCGTGGTGCCCACATCTACAACACCCTCATTGAGTTTATCAGGGTAAGGCCCCCCACCCCAACACCCCCCCCCAGCATCACCATCACCTCTACAAGGGAGAAACCAGGGTCTGCCTTTCCCACCCCCCCCCAGCACCCTGTCCTGTGGCCCCATGTATCTGCACCCAGCACTGCTGCCCCCCACCGCAGCCATGACCCCCCCCTTAGCGTCACCCAGACCCCACCACACCCCAAATCCCCACTGTGCCCCCTCCCCACACCCACCCCCCAGACACAGCTCAGCATCCCTGAGCACCCATAACCCCCTATACCCCGTTCTGTGGTGCGGGGTGCCGTGGGGCTGGGCTGATGGGTGCCCCCTCCCCGCAGAGCGAGTACCGGGCGAGGGGCTTCAGCGAGGTGGTGACCCCCAACGTGTTCAGCCCGCGGCTGTGGGAGCTCTCGGGGCACTGGCAGCACTACAGCCCCCACATGTTCACCTTCACCACCGGCACCGAGACCCTCTCCCTCAAACCCATGAACTGCCCGGCGCACTGGTGAGCAGGGGGGGGTGACACCATGGAGGACCATGGCTCCCACCTGTCTGTCTGTCCACCCAGCCGTCTGTCCGTCCATCCATCCATCTGTCCTTCTTTACATCCATTCATCTGTCCTTCCATCTATCCCTCCATCTGTCCACCCATCCATCTGTCCATCCGTCTGTCCATCCATTCATCCATCTGTCTCTCCACTCATCCGTCTGTCCATCCTTCCATTCATC